>OX578144.1:78052800-78722800 GCA_951213105.1 Amaurobius ferox
TATTATTTCCTCCTTTCAAATAATCTTCAAATTTCGTTACGGATTATTGTACTATATAAGAATTGAATATTATACGGATTCTACACATATATTTTCTACGAAATTAGAATCGTTTCATTCAAATAATAAATTATATGCATATGTGTCGAACATTTCTTTAACTAATTTCAAACAATCCGTATGCAGTACACAAAGTTTTTAAATACATGTATTTTAATAGTATTACTTAAAAACCACATTAGTCGGATTGTTATTTGATTTATAAATAATCAAACCAGTGTTTGAAATACTACTGTATATTTTGATAAGTTTCTCATACGCAATCTGATATGCAATCAAATTAAGAACAATATTCTTTATTAAACAATTCGTCTTTCCCCTCCAATTGCACGTGTAGCGAGAATAAACCAGAACTGGCGATAAAGCGACGTTTGGCGTGTGGCATGAGAGATTACTTCTGAAATTGTTGAATCGGTATACACTCTGGCTTATCGCGTTGGTGGTAGGGGAAGAAAGGTACGGTCCCTGTGGATGCCTCTCCCACTGGGTTCCGGTCTAAATTTGGTGAATAAAAAGGAAGTTATGGAGATTATCGCGGAGGGCGAAGTAGCCCAGTGGTTAGCGCGCGGGAGTTGCACTCGGTAGGCCCGGGTTCGATTCCCGCCACAGCCAAAACTGCCGCCATGTTCACGCGGAGTACAATGACGTTAAACATGTGGGTCCGTAAGTCTTTCCGAGAGGTTGTTGGTAGGGGAATGAGGGTACGGTCTCTGTGGATGCCATCCCACTGGGTTCCGGTCTAAATTGGGTGGCACTTCCTGGCCGTTCAAATAGTTATTACTTTACACCTTTCTGGTAGGTCGCGCCAGCGAGTTTGCCACGGTCAGAATTTTCAAGTGTAGCGAACAGGCTGGTCGTCGCCAAAGGCGGCTAGTATTAAATATTTAAATATCTCTTCTGAACAACAATTCTTTACTATTTTTCATACAAACAGTATATAAAATGATGTATTAAATTCAACTATTTTCATCTCATATATAAGGCTAATGATTATCGTTTTTTCCAAATTTTCTTAAATTTCTAACTTAAATTTATTTAAAATGTAACTTATTTCTTGTAGTACTTTTAACTGCACTTAATGTCTTCTTTTGATATTCATAAGCTTTGCTTTTATTCAAAATTTCTCATTTAATCAATAGCCTTAAAATTTCAAAAATGTTTTTTATATCTTTCCTTATTCTAATAATAAGTTTGGCTCTAGTTTTACTTGAGGTGACACGAATTAATACTTTGCTTTAAAAATGTATTTCCAAAAATTTATAGAATTTTGCTATGACAACCAGTTGAACGATTGCCTAAATGGTTATTTATTTCTTAACTATGATACTTTCTTTTTCTCTCCCTGTTCCTGCCAACTTTCGTGATTCGCGCCATTCTTGAATCTCCTTTATTTTACGCTTTGTAAATTTCAGTTATGGCAACAATACTTTTTTGAATTAATATTGAAAATAGGTGGCATGGATCGTGGACATTTCGCTAAAGTCACATACTATTGTCATAATTAAATTGGCAATTTTGATTTGTTTATTTATTTAATACTAGCAGCGACTACCCGGCGTTGCTCGAGATTTGCGATGCAAAACTCGATAGAAAAATTACACCGAAACATATGGGGCCGTCAGTCTTATACATTGTTTTTTCACTGTGAAAGGAGCAAATTCATTGCATTATGTAAGAAAAAATCCTTGCATTATGTAAGAAAAATATCATTCCATTATATAAGTCATCGCTGCTTCCAATGTGCCTACGGCACGCCCTTCGCAGCTAGGTCCTCCGGGCTGGTGGCCCTGGCTGTCAGCGTCTTGGAATGTGATTATTAGGTGTCTAAGGAAAACTGAAATTACTCTTAAACGCTAGGCAACTGAGCTGGCACTCTATGCAGACGACAGTGCAATACTTGCAAAAAACAGTTATTTCTCAGTAATACACAAACACCTACAGCAACACGTAGACATACTCAAAACATGGCTGGAAAAATGGCGAATAAAATTAAACCCCAATAAATGTCATGGGTTATACTTTTCCCGAAATAGACAAAAGCCGCCGTCTTTGTATATAAATAATCAAGCCCGTTACGCGGAAAAATCTACCAAATACCTAGGTGCAACGATAGATACCCACGTAACCTAGAAATTGCACGTAACTAATATAATAATAAAAGCCTATATCGTCACAGGAGCCTTATACCCACTCATAGGAAACGGAAATCTCAGTTACCAAAATAAACTTCTAATTTATAAATCGGTCATCCGCCTCGGAATGCTGTATGCAGTCCCGGTATGGGGATACGCCTGCAAAACTACCATAGACTGCTTAGAAAAAAAGACAAAACAAAACCCTGAGGAGTATTAGAAAAGCCACTAGATATTTAAGGAACTCGGTGATAAGGAAATATTTTAAAATTAAAACCATGTGAGCTGAAATGAAAAAACAGGCGATAAACTTTCACAATAAATTACCATCCGTCCCAAACGAATTATTATTATTATTTCCAATGGTCAGGCACTTTGATTCTCATCATTCGTTCATCTCATCATTCACCCATCTCATCATTCGCCGTCCTAGGACGTTGCTCCAGGCGCATCAGAAGGGGGCGTAACACACTGCGCCCACAACACAACATCTATGCCTTACGTGGGACTCGAACCCACAACGCGGAGGTCGAGCGATTGCTTTGGAAACGCTCGCCTTGACCACTCAACCATCGCGTCGGCCGAATTATCATTTAACCTACATGATTATGATCATCGAAAGGCCATATCTCGTAAGAGACCCCGCTCAGTTCTAAACACGAGTGATACTTAAAATTAGGTATACCCCTTTTCTGACAACCCAAATCAAACAAAATCCGCATACTAGAATATTTTAAACTTGAAATATCTACACCATCTCCCCAAACTATCCAATGCGAAATAAATGCTCAGATCTGTACCAACCCCTCAAACTGTTTATACCCAAATGTGCAACAAACTGCCACATTAGGAATCAAGTCAAAATAAAAAAGCTAGTAACTAAAAGAACTTGAGTTTCCATAGAATGGGTCAATGAAATAATGTCACAGAATGATGATAAATAAGAAATGTTGAAATCGAAGATTAAAGGCGCTTCGCGCATGGCGCCCTGTCCTGGACGACTAATCCACAGGGGTCAAAGAGCAGTGAAGAGTTTTACATATTCATAAAAATGCAATGGAGCAAAAACGTCTATCGGCGTTAGCTATACTTAGATGCTAAGGAAGCTGAAATAATTGTTATCTCAAACATGATCAATGACTTTGAAAGTTTTAAATCAAGCAGAAAACCATTCAAAAATTTGAATTTGTTAACAATTGAAACAAAAAAGACAAAAAAACATTTTGTTTTCTCTTTTTAATAATATTAATAAAAGCTTTTTAAAGAACTAGTTTTATTTTTCCAGAATAACCTATTTTTTTCATGAAGGTTTGAATTTACCTCCATGGTGTGAATATTATATTAGACATAAAACCAATTTTGTTCTTAGTATCTAATTAATAAAACCGCGTAGTAGGTAATATCTATAGCATATGTACTTCTCTTATATGCGTGGCACGAGAAAAGGGCCGAATAATTATCGTTTGCCAAATGGCAACAGGTTTAACTTAAATTACATTTTTGAAAACGAAAGTCTTGCTCCATGATTTAAATACTTCAAAAAAGCATATGTGTGTTAGAGAGTCCCTTTACCTCCATGGATATATCTCAAATACTTATTTTCTTCAGGCTTTTGCTTAAAAATGAAATTATATATTATTTGTTCTGAAATGAATTTAATTTAAACAAGTATACTGTGGTATATGTTTGATGAGAGAGTCTGCAGTCTCTTCGACGATAAGAGTTCAATTCCGTTCCAGTAGCCTGTCTCTTATTGCATCTCCATGTATTAAATTATATAAAAATAAATGGCATTCATTGTTTATGCATGTGCTCAAAATCACGTAAAAGTGATCATACAATTGAAAAAAGAACATTCAATTCCAAAATATAACATATTAGTGCTACTTACTGCAGAAGTTCTACATCTACGTATAGCATTTTGGTCTACATCGAGCTGGAAACTACATATATAATTTTGGTCTACATATAGCTGAAAAAGAACTTGTTTATTTTATTCGCTGAATATTCAAAATGACTATAGAGTTAAAAAATCGACACCTCAAACTAGCAATTTCTTCCCTGAATGAGGAGGACGGTTCTTCTTCGGTGGCAGTCAAAAACTTTCTCAACACAAAATATTCTCATAACTACTTCCATTTAGACAAAGTTAGAGATTTGTTAAACGACGCTGTTGACGACGGTATTTTGGAAAAATCATTAACCTTTAGAAGATACAAGCTTCCTACAGTTTGCTGCCGTCACGAAGAGAATTGCCAATGTTTTAGTTTGGAGGACTTGTTCGATATATTGGATGTGCTAAGTGCTAATATTGTGGCAAATGACGAAGATGATCAAGCAGTCGCAGCTATCGGAAGCGAGGAGGAACTCGCGGTTTCAGAAAGCAGTTACATAAGCCGCTTCTGGATTTGGCTAACATCTCTTTTAGGTTTTAACCACTGACAATCATATCCAATGTAAATGAAAAGAGATTGCAAAATTTTAATCTTCAGTCTATTCTTTAATTAAGAAATTTTATTCTTGGGAATAAATTTTGATTCCTTTGATTTTGGTACCTGTTTAGGATGGTTGGTTCGACTCCCAATTTCTAATATTTTACATAATACACATTATTACATTTCTAATATTTTTTTAATATTTTACAGGATTAGTACATATTTGTACACCTAGGGCAACTGCTCAATAGGTCCACTTTCAGTTTATTTAAGAAATCAGTGTCTTTCAGTGTATTTTAGAAGAATTTCAGATATATTTTCAGATAACTTTTAGAGTTTGAGAACTTACAGTGATATTTGGAATATAAAAAATTTAGAATGTTTTGAATAACTTAGAAATGTTTAGAATATCATAATGCGCTTTACTCCCCGACACATGTTACCGTTTGTCTATTCATGCATATTATTGTGCATAAAAGTTTTAAAAACAAATAAAACTTTTTCAGAACTTAAATGGTATGAAGGTAATTCGGAATATTTTAAAATTTAAATTTGAAATTAAAATACTGAAAGCAAACAAAAGCTTTTAAGAATTTAATTTATTGAAAAGTTAATAAAAGATGGTTAAAATTTAAATTCATAAAAAGGAAATGAAATGGTTTGTGTGAAATTTGTATTAATTTTCATAAAATAATAATAGTATTAAAGTTTACAAAAAAGGAATATAATAATTCTATAAAGATGATAATTATGGTTTAAGTTCTTTATAGTTTCCTTGGCTTGATTTTGGCGAAAGATATTTAGTAGATTAGCTACAATGAGAAAAAAAAATATGGCGGTATTTATTAAATAAATTTAAATTCATTAAAAGTAAATGAAATGGACTGGGTGAAATTTGTATGAATTTTCATAAAATAATAAATAATATTATTAAATTTTACAAAAGAAAAATTGTAATATTTATAATAAAGATGATAATTATGGTTTAAGTTTCATGTAGTTTCCCTTATCTTGATTTTGGCGAGATATATATTTTAGATTAGCTACAGTGAGAAAAAAATCTGATGTGGGTAACACGTGACTTTCCTTATATAATGCAATGAATTTACTACTTTTACAGTTAAAAAACTTTTTATTCTTATAGTAGATACTTATATTCTTTCCAAGATATTGAATTTTCTTCAATTAGTGGTCATTTTCATTGATTTAGCGTCATTTTTATCTATTTGGCGAGATTCTTGTTAATTTGGCAACAATTAAAAATGTCGCCAAGTTGACAACATTCCGCCAAATTCGTCGCCAAAATCTCGCCAAGCGTTATGCACGGAGAAATAAGTTATTCTTACACCAGGTAAATGACTATTGGCGTTCAAATACAAAATTATTACTAAAAGTATCTTTTTTCTTGATGGAACGAGCTAGTTCCACGAGAATGATGTCACCCAATTTATCGCATGGTATTACATATGAAAAGTGAACATGTTTCTCAATAGGAAATTTTTTTTATTATTTTATATGTCTTTTTGATAATTTTTTTGAAAAATGTGCAATATCTCGAGAACGGTTCACCTTAGCATTCTAAAATTTATGTCAAAGGTTTTCTAATGAAAAATTACATAAGAAATATCTATTTGCGTAACTTTATTTGCGGTTTTGATTTTTTGACGATTTTTTCAAAATTTCACTCGAAAATTTAGGGGGAGTTCTGAACATTCGATTGCTATAAAAACAGTAGGCTTCCAGTGTTTACGGATTGTGATTTTTTTACCAAATTTGGTTCGAATCGGTCCATCCCTTCGTTAGTTATCGTCTCCACAGACTCACTGACACACACACACACACACATACTTTCACACACACACACACACACACACACAGACATCACTTCAAAAATGTTTGATTCGTGATCAGGGATGCTTGAAACGTGCTCTCCCGTCGAAAACTCGAATTCGAATTTTCGACCCCGTCACAAAACTTTTCTGATTATGTATATAAGGAAAGTAAATATATGGAGATATGTATGAAACAAATTTATGTTCATAAAAAGGAAATGAAATGGTTTGGGTGAAATTTTTATTAATTTTCATAAAATAATAATAGTATTACATTTTATAAAAGAAAGAGTGCAATAATTATAATAATTATGGTTTAAATTTCTTATAGTTCCCCTTGGCTTGATTTTGGAAAAGCTATATTTATAGATTAGTTACAATGAAAGTTAAATATGGCGATATTTATGAAATAGAAGTCAGGATAGGTTTGAATTACACTGGTCATGCACAACTTGATCTTTAATTATAGTAATTTTATTTTTTAAACTTTATTTTTAAATAGTCATTTCCGCCCACGCTTCGCGCGGACGAAATGACAAGTGATGACTAAATGTGACATCTACCAACTTAAAAAGTTCTGAATATCAAAATATCGTTTCAAATTTGAGTTAAGATGTTAGCACACATTTTATAGTTTTATTAACATGGAACTTGCATTACGTGAAGCATTATTTCATCTCCCACCACTGTATGTTGCCATTTTTTCAATGTTTTCAGACTAATCAATTAATTATATAGAATTATTTTTCAGTTCTGTTGTCTAGCCATTCACGAGTTAGAGCTGAAAGAATGTTAAACCAAAAAATTCCACGATCGGTACCAAAATTTAGCGAATACAATGCCAAGATTTTGTATTTTTCTCAGAACTTATAGGCCAAGTTTCTGTCGTCTGTAGTTTTGGCTGTGTAATTCATAACTTAGTCATTAATTCGTCAATCAGTATCAGTCAGATGCATGCACGAGACTGTGCCATCTAAGAATTATGTGTGACGTGTGGATACCATAACTTAAATATTATGAAGAAAAACTTTTTAAGTTACACTGAGTAAAATGCACTAAAATGTAAAAAATAATTTTAACTATCACAATATTCTTGGTTATATTCGACTAAAAATAAAACTGTGGGGTGCCCATAAAAGAATAGTATTTGGGAATTACCAGAGTTTTAAGAAACAATAGAAGTTATAACATAGAAATGACATATATAAGTATGATTACATTGAATTCATTTGAGCCAACGGCCGTACCGTGCTGAAAACACCGGTTCTCGGTAGATCACCCAAGTCAAGCAGCATCGGGAGCAGTTAGTACTTGGGTGGGTGACCACTTGGGAACACCGCGTGCTGTTGGCACATTTCGGGCGCGGTAGCCCGGTTGTTTGCGCTCTGGATTTGTACGCTGCCACAACTGCCGCCGTGTTCATGCGGAGTACGATCAAGTTAAACATGTGGGTCCGTAAGTGCTTCCGAGAGGTTGGTGGTAGGGGAAGGAGGGTACGGTCCCTGTGGATGCCTCCCCCACTGGGTTCCGGTCTAAATTGGGTGGCACTTCCCGGCCGTCCAAACAGTTACCTTACACCTTTCTGGTAGGTCGGACGGTCTGGGTCTCAACAACAACAACATTGAATTCATTTGAATCTTTTTTTTGACAATTTGATTTAGTAATTTGTCATGCTTATATATGTCATTTCTATGTTATCACATCTATTGTTCTTTAAAATGCTGTTAATGGCCAAACACAATTATTTTATTGGGACCCCACGGTTTACTTTTTAGTCGCATATGTCCAAGAATGTTGTGATAAATGAAATTCATTTTTTTTACATTTTAGTGCAATTTACTGAAACGCCTTAAAGATCTGAAATCTGGTACATAGTTCAGACCAGTTTAATCAATTAAATTTTGGCTGATCCTCGAAAAATGGAACCGCCATTTTTTTACAAAATGGCTTAAGAACATTCTCCTTCGCTTTACACAATCCCATTGTTGTAAGATAATTAAAAGGAGTCCAATATGCGGCCTCATTTCTCTATATATAGAATCTTATTGTTATAAGATATATAAAAATACGTTCAATATGCGGCTTCACTTCTATATAAAAGAAAAAAATCTTCAAAACTATTTTACAATAATAGGATTTTTAAGGGCCATTCTGGCCATGATTTTGGCGGGGGAGACAGAATCCGGGTAGGAGATCGACTTAAATTTGATGAAATGTTGTACTGACATCGCAAATGCGTATGTGTATAAAATTTTAAGAAAATATGTTTGATAAAAGTGGGTTAAAAATTGATTTCAAGATTTGACTCAACAAACAGAGAAACCAACCTAAACAAGAAGTGTAAAAAGCAAAAATGTAAGTATTACTATATTTTTTGAGGAGTTGCAGTATGTAAAATGCTTGAATTAGATATAATACTTTGTAATTCGTTTGATTACAATTTAAATTGTTCAAAATTCAAGAATTTCATAGGATTATTGTCGAGCTGGTAAGCCCAAATGGCTTTCGAGAGGTATTGCTCGACTGTCTTAGGGTGAGTCGGATAGTTTGGGTCTTCAACGTTCAACACTCAGTACCTTCCCGGCCGCTAACCTTGCTGCTCATACTCTCGGGTGAGTCGGGCGGCCTGGGTCTTCTACACTCAGTACCCTCGGCCGCCCAAACTGCTACTGTAAATCTTTGGACAGTCGGGTGGTCTGGGTTTCGACACTCAGTATGTACCCGGCCACTCAAATAGTTGCTGCAAGCCCTCGGGCCAGTTGAGTGGTCTGGGTCTTCAACACTCAGTGTGTACCCCAGCCGCTTAAACAGATGCTCATACCCTAGGGTGAGTCGGGCGGCCTGGGTCTTCTACACTCAGTACCCTCGGCCGCCCAAACTGCTACTGTAAATCTTTGGGCAGTCGGGTGGTCTGGGTTTCGACACTCAGTATGTACCCGGTCACTCAAATAGTTGCTGCAAGCCCTCGGGCCAGTCGAGTGGTCTGAGTCTTCATCACTCAGTATGTACCCCAGCCGCTTAAACAGATGCTCATACCCTAGGGTGAGTCGGGCGGCCTGGGTCTTCTACACTCAGTACCCTCTCAGTTACCTTACACCTTTCTGGTAGGTCGGACGGTCTGGGTTTCAACAACAGCAACAACACTCAGTACCCTCGGCCGCCCAAACTGCTACTGTAAATCTTTGGGCAGTCGGGTGGTCTGGGTTTCGACACTCAGTATGTACCCGGCCACTCAAATAGTTGCTGCAAGCCCTCGGGCCAGTCGAGTGGTCTGAGTCTTCAACACTCAGTATGTACCCCAGCCGCTTAAACAGATGCTCATTCCCTAGGGTGAGTCGGGCGGCCTGGATTTTCAATACTCAGTATGCAAGTTTGTATGTACATTTTTACTAGACAAGTCCTTAAACATCTCAATAATTTCCGAACAGAGGACCCATGAGTGTACACGCTAGGTCTAGCTATAGTAAAATGGCCATGCCCAGTCAAATGCCAATCAAATTAAAGTAATCGCAGCGCCCCTAGTGGAAAATGTAAAAGGTTAGGATACGAACTCTGCAACAAAGCGAGACAGGTGAAAAATATCAATTGCAAAGTTGTAGACCATTGTCTGATTAGTAGAAATCGAAACCACGAACGAACGTACACTTTCATTTTTTCGACTACCAAACCAAATTTAAAATTTCCATCTGATCGTGAAAAATATTTTTTACTATCATTTCACTTTTCGAACGTTTTGGTGTGGAACATCCCTTCCACTAAGTATTTTTGAAAAGTTCGATTTTCATCGAGGAATTTATGGAATGATGATTGACCATAGTAACAATTTTCAAGTTTCCATCTCACTTAAAAGAAGGCATTTCTCATTTATTCGGCAAATCAATATTTTTGGTGTGTGGCATCCTTAAAGTAGCAAATATTGAAAGCATAAAATTGCACACTTTCTTCCTTTTGAACTACCTTTCTATACATTAAATTTAATGTCTCTCTCTCATCGCGAAGCATGCGTTTTCTATCATTTCACATGTTGATTGTTTTGGAGTGGAGCACTTCTTTCATAGAACAACTTTAAAAAATTCGATTTTTCCGGGAGGTTTTATCGAACGATTGACCCGTGTACCAAATCTGCACCGTCTCTATACGGGGAGTATCTAAAAGTGGCGTGACAGACAGGCAGATAGACAAACAGACGGACTCGTAGCAATTAGTATAAACTAGCTGAATTCCGGTTGAAAATCAACGGTTTCACAATAAGCAAACCTCGAACAATGTGAATTTTTGAAAAATTCGACTTCTGCAGTGGGCCATTTTAAACTGTTCACCAGTGCACCAAATTCCCAATTTCTAAGATCAGACTGGCCATCTCTCATTTTTTCGGCCAATTGAACATTTCGGTGTGCGCCACCCCTAAAATATCAAATATTACCGCTCAGCAATTTTCTTCCTATTTTCCACCATATGTCCTATACTCTTACCAAAATTCAAATTACTATTTCACTTCTGTGTCGGATTTTTTGGTGGTTCACTTTGGGGTCCACATCTTGTTTCTCAATTTTTCCTTAATTACACTTTTCATTAATTACACAATCAGAAATGATATATTGAATCACAGCAGGTAGGCCACTAAACTTTATTTTGGAGACTCCACTTACATTTACACATTGGGGACAGATGTATTTGCATTCCTTTTTCCATGATTCCACGATTATAACTTCCGACTACCGAGGCGGATTTTACAATTTTCATAAGTACATCTTTTATGGGAATTCAAACAAATATAAATTTCCCCCAACTTCTAAGAGCTTTTTTCAAATCGTCCGTATTTCGAACGTTTAGGCACAAAGCATTTTCTCTTCTTCAAATTAAAAAAAAAAAAAAAATTCTCCAGTATGTCGTATCGAATTGTTGACTCTTGCGCTCCAAATTTCATGTTTCTAACTTAAAATAAGAGGTTTTCAATTTATTCTTCAAATTGCTATAAATCGATATCAACATATCAATATATGATTATATCATATATAATAATCGATATAATCAAATACTGGATAACGGAATTTGTACACTTTCTTTCGAACTATCTACTATTACACCAAATTTAAAATCTTTATTCGTCTCGGTGTGGAGCACCCCCTCTACTGAACTCTACTGAATTATGACTAATATGAATTCAGCATCAAATTCTGGAGGCAATAGAGGTTCACTAAGGGTTTCCGCTTCCGGTTTTGGAAATGCCACTTTCGGTTTTCTTCGAAAATTCGTATGTTTACGAAATAAGTGTGCAAAAGAGAATAAAACAGTTGAATAGTTCCATCAAAAATTAAGTATGCATATCATTTGCCACCATATGAAAGTTCCTTGATAAATTTCTTGTTTTCTACTATCTTTAGAATGCCTAATATAACATATAGATAAAATATTTGAATAAAATTAAATGTTTAATTTGTTATTCAAATTAAAGGAAATGTTTGTTAATTAATTAAATGATAAAAATATTAACTTCTTTGGAATGGTAATTGAAAAATGTTTTTAACAATATTATGCCAGATTTTGAAGAAAAAACTTGAAAAAACTGTACTGGAGGCACGTCTGCAATATATATTACGTTTTGCCACACGGGTGCTTTCAAATAAAACAGTTTACATAAAAATTTCATTTATTTCTACAAACTGACAACATAGGTCTATGATAGGAGATGTAAGTTAGTTAATTATTACGACATGTTAATTAAGTACCAGAATTAAAAAAATTAAAACATGGCAATTTGATTATTGCTCTGTAATTTTTATCTTATCTCGCGTTCGGACGCATTCCTCTCTCAAGCGCATCACTCCATTGAATCACCCGTCATAACACGCACACATCCTCTGTCTAACACTTGATACCATGCCGTCCCTCTCCCACTATTACACATCCAGCTACCAGAACAATCTTTCAAAATATCACCCTTTTCGTTATCCCTGATTTGTCGACATGGTCCACATATCACGTGCCGAAAAATACGTTATTTTACGTCAAAGTTGCATAAAAGTTCAGAAATTATTTGCTTTAAAATCCACTAAATAGTATTTTAATTCAAATTTAATATTATTTTTAAGTCAAGACTATTTCAGTATTGGTCCGAATTTTCACACCCTAGAATTCCGTAGATTTTCCCATAAATTTCCATACACCCAAATATGCACATGCATTGCCATTTATAGATATAGATAGATTGTGCTACCTCATTTTATATATTTTTGTCTTTATTTATGTATCATTAGTACTGATGTGGCAACAGCTTTATCTATTTAAATAATGAATTTATTCGCTTGCAATTGACGTTTAAACTAATGAAGATCTTTCAATATAGCAACATTTGAAGAAATTTTGTTGGTGTGAATCCAGTAAAAATGATACCATTCAGAGTCAAAATATTGTAAAAATTCCCAAAAGCTCCATAAAAACATAATTCAGAACCACCATTTAATCTTAATGTCTATCTTAATGTCTTATACTGAATACCTTTTGATTACGGGTGAGACAGCGTCTATCCCAAACTAAGAACCTCTCAAAAAGACAGGTATTTGACATACCCTATCCCAAACAGTTCGATCTCCCTTTGCAGACATTGGCGTCAATGTCTGCAAAGGAGGATCGAACTGTTTGGGATAGGGTATGTCAAATACCTGTCTTTTTGAGAGGTTCTTAGTTTGGGATAGATGCTGTCCTACCCGTAAGCAAAAGGTTAATATCTTACACTGTTCAAGTGAAATAAGAATTGCCGCTTCAGCCACATCGAACTTGCAGTACATAATGATCATTTGCATTTTATAAAATGAAATAAAAAATATTAGGTTTTGCTTTCAGATTCTATGGAAGCACCAGAGCCTAATTTTCTAAATTTGATCAAGATTTTTTGAAATGGGGAAAGGGATTGCGCTGAAGGATGCCCTCAAGAAGTGGGCTGAAAAATCTGAATACCTGCCTGCTGAAGCAACTACTGTCAAGCTTAACGGTTGGATACCGTCCATAGATAAGCTTGATGCCTCTCTGGGAACCCTTACAAACTGCGAAAAGTTGTCCTTATCGACGAACATGATAGATAAATTGACAAACCTCAATGTTCTGAGCAAATTGAAAATTCTTTCTGTAGGCAGAAACAACCTCAAGACGTTTAACGGCATTGAAGGTTTGGCCGAAACACTCGAAGAACTCTGGGCATCTTACAACAACGTAGATAAGCTGAAGCCTCTTTCTACTTTGAAGAATTTGAAAGTTCTCTACATGTCAAATAACAACGTGAAGGACGTTAACGAATTGAAACACTTAGCCGAGCTAGCAAAGCTGGAAGATTTGGTTATGTGTCCCATAGATTTGGTTGGGTGTCCCATAGATACGAACCTAGCAGAAAATTATCGCCTGAAAGTGTCAGAAATTGTACCCCAGCTCAAGAAGCTGGATGGGACTTCTTTAATAACGGCGGAATAGTGATTGATGTGGATATTTACAGTTGATATCCATGTATTGTATTTATGTATTGTTACATTGCCACTTTGGTTTGGAGCCAAAATAATTTGTTTGTGTACTTCGAAATAGAAAATGTTTGTTCATTATATTATCTACCAGGTTAGGGAAAAGAGCAGTGAGGATGTATATTCTAAAGATTTTTCTTTGGCTTTTCCATAATAAATTTAAACTATTTGCCAGGCATACCGATTTATTGATATTTTAGTAACGATTTACATATAACGATGTATTATGTAAAATTCCTATAACACAGAATGGTCTATATTCAATTTTAAAATTATATAATTTACCAATAAATTGAAATAATAAATTTTTTTTAGTTAAATTGTACTAATGTACTATTAAAAATATCTCCTGTTTTTATTACGTGAAACGATAATTCCAAGTTTCTTTTATTACCAATAGAAAAACACGCCGTTTCACTAGTGTGAAAGAATTTTTATTTTAGAGCAGTTCTTTCACCATTCTTCTGAGCATGTCTTTGAAAAGTCTCAGAAGAGATGCCCATGTTCTTAAATCCTTAATAATTTAGCAATTACAAGGTTAGAAAGGCGTTTTTGAGAAACTGGATCCATTACAAACAAAACGAGAACACGTTGGCTTTTCATTTTAACCCAGGACAAGCTGTCTGAATAACTGTTAATTAGATAGACTAGAATAACTGTTTATAGGATAATTGTCTTTTAAATTAACCGAAGTGTTGTTGTTGAGATCCAGACCGTCCGACCTACCAGAAAGGTGTAAGGTAAGGTAAAGGTAAAGGTGTAAGGTAAAGGAAAGGTATAAGGTGTAATTAACCGACGTGTGGCTCAACTCGGTTTTCTCAAACCAGAATCCATTTTTAAGTAGCTTGTGATTTCTTTTTTTTTTTGTAAATTTTGCTTGCAAATTTTGCAAGTAAAATTTGAAAAATCTATATTGCTGTTCCAAACGATCATAGTTATAGCATGTTACTTTCATTTTAAAGAGGGCTTGAAAAAATCTTTCGTTTGACATCAAGTATGACAATGTTCCCCTTGAGGGAGGGGTTACTTGCTCCCCGAAGGGGCGTTAATGACGTCCCGAACACAAAAATTGTACCACGGCCATTTTTCATTTCAATGACTGAAGACAATCGATAGATACCAAGTTTGATAATGTTTGATTGCCCCCCTGCGGAAGGTGTTTTAACGATATCACGAATACAAACATTGTATTGCGACTAATATTCACTGATTGACACTAATATTGACACTAATAATTGATTGCGACTAATATTCACTGATCAATGATTGACGGTGGACGTTGGATGGGACGGTGGACGTTGAAATGAGCAAAAATCGACTAAAAAAAGTTTTAATATATAACATTATTTTACACATTTAACATTTGCTTACGGGTGGGGCAGCATCCATCCCAAACGAAGAACTCCCCAAAATGGCAGGTATTTGACATACCCTATCCCAAACAGTTCGACCCCCTCTGCAGGCATGGGCGTCCATGGAAATCAATAGAAATTGCACCTGCTGCAGCAGGTGCAATGTTTCTGTGGGCGATTTACATGGACGCCAATGCTTGCAAAGGGGGTCGAACTGTTTGGGATAGGTTATGTCAAATACCTGTCTCTTTGGTATGTTCTTCGTTTGGGATGTCCACTGTCCCACCCGTAAGCAAAAGGTTGAATGCATTTTTTTCGAAACGGAATTTTCAAAGGTTTTGCATTTTTAAAATGCTCCATGCGTCTTAATTTTTGTCTGAGATGCATAAAATTTGGCGAAGACACCTCTCATTCGTTTTAATGAAACTGGGTATGCATTTTATAATTGGACTTTATTAAGGTAATTAAAAGTTAATAAGAACGTAATTAAATGATGAAAATTAAATTTTAATCAAGAAAAATATTTAAAAAAAATTAACTTTCTAAGGGATCTAAAAATGAATACCCAAATTTGTTCATAATGTGTTTTTGAGTGATCATAATGTAAAATGAATCAAAAACGTGAACAAATGACACGCAATGAGTATTTTCAAATTTTCGTTAAAAAAATTAAATAAAAAAAAATACAAAATTATAATAAAATTGAAAAAAAATTTAATGGTATTGTATATAGTAATTTTAAGAGGAATATTTATACAAATTTTCACGTTTCTAAGTCAATAAATAAATAAATAAATTTCAACGTCCACCGTCCCCTTAAGCCATAAATAATCCATTTTATGGATAATTATGTCAAAATTTGTCCGATTCTGCCATGTTAAGAAAATATAAGATTTCCCTCGAATTTCAACAAATTATTTCCCGTTCTAGATTTTTCGTCAACAAAGTTGGGTAAAAGGTTTCATGAAAACCTTTTACCCAACTTTGTGAATTTTATTCATGAATTTCATGAATATTTGTGACAGCTATTGGGTACACCAATCGATCACAAACAAACGACATACAGGCGGACAT
Source organism: Amaurobius ferox (assembly GCA_951213105.1). Classification (NCBI taxonomy): domain Eukaryota; kingdom Metazoa; phylum Arthropoda; class Arachnida; order Araneae; family Amaurobiidae; genus Amaurobius; species Amaurobius ferox. The sequence continues at coordinate 78,069,194 of OX578144.1, forward strand.
CACTCTAAAAATAATCAAAACGTGTTCGGGAGATCCTAAAACTTAAGTTGACATTAAAATATTGATTTGGAAAATTTTCGTGAAAATAATACTTTATCTATACTATATTTTATTGTATGAGAAAATAAAAATATTGAATGATATTTATAGAATGCGACTTTGTGCACAAATAGATCACAACAATTGGCGTCAAATAGCTGTGCAAACAGGGTATAGAACATAGACAAGTTACCTTATTTGCTTAATACACCTTATTTGCGCAGCATTTAGATCACAACAATTGGCGTCAAATAGCTGTGCAAACAGGGTATAGAACATAGACAAGTTACCTTATTTGCTTAATACACCTTATTTGCGCAGCATTTAGATCACAACAATTGGCGTCAAATAGCTGTGCAAACAGGGTATAGAACATAGACAAGTTACCTTATTTGCTTAATACACCTTATTTGCGCAGCATTTAGATCACAACAATTGGCGTCAAATAGCTGTGCAAACAGGGTATAGAACATAGACAAGTTACCTTATTTGCTTAATACACCTTATTTGCGCAGCATTTAGATCACAACAATTGGCGTCAAATAGCTGTGCAAACAGGGTATAGAACATAGACAAGTTACCTTATTTGCTTAATACACCTTATTTGCGCAGCATTTAGATCACAACAATTGGCGTCAAATAGCTGTGCAAACAGGGTATAGAACATAGACAAGTTACCTTATTTGCTTAATACACCTTATTTGCGCAGCATTTTACATTGTGATCTAGTTTATTTATATTCAGTTATAATCCCCTGCTGTAGTTTTTCTTAAAACATTCGAATGGTTATTAACTGAATTCTTCAGTATTAAATTTTAAATGATTTTTTAACTTTTCAAAATTATTCTTATTATAAGTTTTTCCAAATAAAAAGTACACAATTTAACAGCATATGTTTTACAATCCTACTTTTATTTTCTTAAACTGTAGAACACCGTGTTTTCAGTATGTGTCCGCGGAACCCTTGGAGTTCTTTGACAGTATTCCAGGGGATCCGCGACGTGATAGTGTCGTGTAAATTTTCTTAAGAATTGAAATTTCGCATAAAATTTTAATAGATGATGTGGAACACACTGATTTTTTTCTCATTTTAAGGACCCCGCCATCAAATTGAATTTCAAATAGGTTCGCGAGCAAAAACATTTGTAAAACACTGTAATATAATAGTGTGACAGAGAAAAAGTATAGAGATGGTATAGAGAAAGTAATGTTATGGAGAAATTTTTTGGTTTCGAAACCTTTGATGCTAATGACTATTTTTAGAGTGATATCAGTCTGTCTGTCGTCTGTCTGTGGTGGATTTCATGTGTACACGGTAGCTACCACAAATATTAATGTATTTTTAGGAAACGTTTTATCCGGCTTTGTTAACGAACGATCTAGAACTAGATATATTTTTTTTAATTCGAGCGAAAACTTAACGCAATTTATTCGAAATTTTATGCTTTTTATCAGGGCATCATAGGACAAAATTTGACATAATTATGCATAAAAGGGGTTATTTATGGTTCAATGATCACAAAATTTAACAATTTCAATCATTGTAGTGAAATATAGCCGCGATATAATTTTGTGTTCGTGACATTATTAGCTCTTTCCGGAAAGGGGAGAAGTTACATAGAAAAAAGGGGAGAAATTCAGCCATACTCAATTTAATTATTCATTAGTTTTACATTTTAAAATTCTTACCTCTTAAAATGTTTTAAAATTTTCGGATGAAAAATATTTTCTTAAGTATTCTGTTAAGTATTTTTGTAAATTAAGCATATTAAGTATTTCATTGTAAATGTATTTCGACGAAAATATATGCATTTGTGCTGTAAACACCTTACATACTACAATTACTTACTTATTACCTTACTTACTACAATTAAGTCGAGTTTAGCCACACTCAATTTAATTATTCATTAGTTTTAAATTTTAAAATTCTTACCTCTTAAAATGTTTTTAAATTTTCGGGTGAAAAATATTTTGTTAAGTATTCTGTTAAGTATTTTCGTAAAATAAGCATATTTAAGTATTTCATTGTAAATGTATTTCGACGGAAATATATGCATTAGAGCTGTAAACACCTTACATACTACAATTACTTTCCCAAGTCGAGTTTAGCCACACTCAATATAATTATTCATTAGTTTTATATTTTAAAATTCTTACCTCTTAAAATGTTTTAAAATTTTCGGGTGAAAAATATTTTGTTAAGTATTCTGCTAAGTATTCTTGTGAAATAAGCATATTATATTAAGTATTTCATTGTAAATGTATTTCGACGGAAATATATGCATTTGTGCTGTAAACACCTTACATACTACAATTACTTTTCCCAAGTCGAGTTGAGCCACACTCAATTTAATTATTCATTAGTTTTAAATTTTAAAATCGTTACCTCATAAAATGTTTTGGAATTTTCGAATAAAAAATATTTTGTTAAGTATTTTGTTAAGTATTTTTGTAAAATAAGCATATTATATTAAGTATTTCATTGTAAATGTATTTCGACGGAAATATATGCATTTGTGCTGTAAACACCTTACATACTACAATTACTTTTCCCAAGTCGAGTTGAGCCACACTCAATTTAATTATTCATTAGTTTTAAATTTTAAAATCGTTACCTCATAAAATGTTTTGGAATTTTCGAATGAAAAATATTTTGTTAAGTATTTTGTTAAGTATTTTTGTAAAATAAGCATATTATATTAAGTATTTCATTGTAAATGTATTTCGACGGAAATATATGCATTTGTGCTGTAAACACCTTACATACTACAATTACTTTTCCCAAGTCGAGTTGAGCCACACTCAATTTAATTATTCGTTAGTTTTAAATTTTAAAATCGTTACCTCAGAAAATGTTTTGGAATTTTCGAATGAAAAATATTTTGTTAAGTATTTTGTTAAGTATTTTTGTAAAATAAGCATATTATATTAAGTATTTCATTGTAAATGTATTTCGACGGAAATATATGCATTTGTGCTGTAAACACCTTACATACTACAATTACTTTTCCCAAGTCGAGTTGAGCCACACTCAATTTAATTATTCATTAGTTTTAAATTTTAAAATCGTTACCTCATAAAATGTTTTGGAATTTTCGAATGAAAAATATTTTGTTAAGTATTTTGTTAAGTATTTTTGTAAAATAAGCATATTATATTAAGTATTTCATTGTAAATGTATTTCGACGGAAATATATGCATTTGTGCTGTAAACACCTTACATACTACAATTACTTTTCCCAAGTCGAGTTGAGCCACACTCAATTTATTTATTCATTAGTTTTAAATTTTAAAATCGTTACCTCATAAAATGTTTTGGAATTTTCGAAAGAAAAATATTTTGTTAAGTATTTTTGTAAAATAAGCATATTATATTAAGTATTTCATTGTAAATGTATTTCGACGGAAATATATGCATTTGTGCTGTAAACACCTTACATACTACAATTACTTTTCCCAAGTCGAGTTGAGCCACACTCAATTTAATTATTCATTAGTTTTAAATTTTAAAATCGTTACCTCATAAAATGTTTTGGAATTTTCGAATGAAAAATATTTTGTTAAGTATTTTGTTAAGTATTTTTGTAAAATAAGCATATTATATTAAGTATTTCATTGTAAATGTATTTCGGCGGAAATATATGCATTTGTGCTGTAAACACCTTACATACTACAATTACTTTTCCCAAGTCGAGTTGAGCCACACTCAATTTAATTATTCATTAGTTTTAAATTTTAAAATCGTTACCTCATTAAATGTTTTGGAATTTTCGAATGAAAAATATTTTGTTAAGTATTTTGTTAAGTATTTTTGTAAAATAAGCATATTATATTAAGTATTTCATTGTAAATGTATTTCGGCGGAAATATATGCATTTGTGCTGTAAACACCTTACATACTACAATTACTTTTCCCAAGTCGAGTTGAGCCACACTCAATTTAATTATTCATTAGTTTTAAATTTTAAAATCGTTACCTCATAAAATGTTTTGGAATTTTCGAATGAAAAATATTTTGTTAAGTATTTTGTTAAGTATTTTTGTAAAATAAGCATATTATATTAAGTATTTCATTGTAAATGTATTTCGGCGGAAATATATGCATTTGTGCTGTAAACACCTTACATACTACAATTACTTTTCCCAAGTCGAGTTGAGCCACACTCAATTTAATTATTCATTAGTTTTAAATTTTAAAATCGTTACCTCATAAAATGTTTTGGAATTTTCGAATGAAAAATATTTTGTTAAGTATTTTGTTAAGTATTTTTGTAAAATAAGCATATTATATTAAGTATTTCATTGTAAATGTATTTCGGCGGAAATATATGCATTTGTGCTGTAAACACCTTACATACTACAATTACTTTTCCCAAGTCGACTTGAGCCACACTCAATTTAATTATTCATTAGTTTTAAATTTTAAAATCGTTACCTCATAAAATGTTTTGGAATTTTCGAATGAAAAATATTTTGTTAAGTATTTTGTTAAGTATTTTTGTAAAATAAGCATATTATATTAAGTATTTCATTGTAAATGTATTTCGGCGGAAATATATGCATTTGTGCTGTAAACACCTTACATACTACAATTACTTTTCCCAAGTCGAGTTGAGCCACACTCAATTTAATTATTCATTAGTTTTAAATTTTAAAATTCTTACCTCTTAAAATGTTTTTAAATTTTCGGGTGAAAAATATTTTGTTAAGTATTCTGTTAAGCATTTTCGTAAAATCAGCATATTTAAGTATTTCATTGTAAATGTATTTCGACGGAAATATATGCATTAGAGCTGTAAACACCTTACATACTACAATTACTTTCCCAAGTCGAGTTTAGCCACACTCAATATAATTATTCATTAGTTTTATATTTTAAAATTCTTACCTCTTAAAATGTTTTAAAATTTTCGGGTGAAAAATATTTTGTTAAGTATTCTGCTAAGTATTCTTGTGAAATAAGCATATTATATTAAGTATTTCATTGTAAATGTATTTCGACGGAAATATATGCATTTGTGCTGTAAACACCTTACATACTACAATTACTTTTCCCAAGTCGAGTTGAGCCACACTCAATTTAATTATTCATTAGTTTTAAATTTTAAAATCGTTACCTCATAAAATGTTTTGGAATTTTCGAATGAAAAATATTTTGTTAAGTATTTTGTTAAGTATTTTTGTAAAATAAGCATATTATATTAAGTATTTCATTGTAAATGTATTTCGACGGAAATATATGCATTTGTGCTGTAAACACCTTACATACTACAATTACTTTTCCCAAGTCGAGTTGAGCCACACTCAATTTAATTATTCATTAGTTTTAAATTTTAAAATCGTTACCTCATAAAATGTTTTGGAATTTTCGAATGAAAAATATTTTGTTAAGTATTTTGTTAAGTATTTTTGTAAAATAAGCATATTATATTAAGTATTTCATTGTAAATGTATTTCGACGGAAATATATGCATTTGTGCTGTAAACACCTTACATACTACAATTACTTTTCCCAAGTCGAGTTGAGCCACACTCAATTTAATTATTCATTAGTTTTAAATTTTAAAATCGTTACCTCATAAAATGTTTTGGAATTTTCGAATGAAAAATATTTTGTTAAGTATTTTGTTAAGTATTTTTGTAAAATAAGCATATTATATTAAGTATTTCATTGTAAATGTATTTCGGCGGAAATATATGCATTTGTGCTGTAAACACCTTACATACTACAATTACTTTTCCCAAGTCGAGTTGAGCCACACTCAATTTAATTATTCATTAGTTTTAAATCTTAAAATCGTTACCTCATAAAATGTTTTGGAATTTTCGAATGAAAAATATTTTGTTAAGTATTTTGTTAAGTATTTTTGTAAAATAAGCATATTATATTAAGTATTTCATTGTAAATGTATTTCGACGGAAATATATGCATTTGTGCTGTAAACACCTTACATACTACAATTACTTTTCCCAAGTCGAGTTGAGCCACACTCAATTTAATTATTCATTAGTTTTAAATTTTAAAATCGTTACCTCATAAAATGTTTTGGAATTTTCGAATGAAAAATATTTTGTTAAGTATTTTGTTAAGTATTTTTGTAAAATAAGCATATTATATTAAGTATTTCATTGTAAATGTATTTCGGCGGAAATATATGCATTTGTGCTGTAAACACCTTACATACTACAATTACTTTTCCCAAGTCGAGTTGAGCCACACTCAATTTAATTATTCATTAGTTTTAAATTTTAAAATCGTTACCTCATAAAATGTTTTGGAATTTTCGAATGAAAAATATTTTGTTAAGTATTTTGTTAAGTATTTTTGTAAAATAAGCATATTATATTAAGTATTTCATTGTAAATGTATTTCGGCGGAAATATATGCATTTGTGCTGTAAACACCTTACATACTACAATTACTTTTCCCAAGTCGAGTTGAGCCACACTCAATTTAATTATTCATTAGTTTTAAATTTTAAAATCGTTACCTCATAAAATGTTTTGGAATTTTCGAATGAAAAATATTTTGTTAAGTATTTTGTTAAGTATTTTTGTAAAATAAGCATATTATATTAAGTATTTCATTGTAAATGTATTTCGGCGGAAATATATGCATTTGTGCTGTAAACACCTTACATACTACAATTACTTTTCCCAAGTCGACTTGAGCCACACTCAATTTAATTATTCATTAGTTTTAAATTTTAAAATCGTTACCTCATAAAATGTTTTGGAATTTTCGAATGAAAAATATTTTGTTAAGTATTTTGTTAAGTATTTTTGTAAAATAAGCATATTATATTAAGTATTTCATTGTAAATGTATTTCGGCGGAAATATATGCATTTGTGCTGTAAACACCTTACATACTACAATTACTTTTCCCAAGTCGAGTTGAGCCACACTCAATTTAATTATTCATTAGTTTTAAATTTTAAAATTCTTACCTCTTAAAATGTTTTTAAATTTTCGGGTGAAAAATATTTTGTTAAGTATTCTGTTAAGCATTTTCGTAAAATCAGCATATTTAAGTATTTCATTGTAAATGTATTTCGACGGAAATATATGCATTAGAGCTGTAAACACCTTACATACTACAATTACTTTCCCAAGTCGAGTTTAGCCACACTCAATATAATTATTCATTAGTTTTATATTTTAAAATTCTTACCTCTTAAAATGTTTTAAAATTTTCGGGTGAAAAATATTTTGTTAAGTATTCTGCTAAGTATTCTTGTGAAATAAGCATATTATATTAAGTATTTCATTGTAAATGTATTTCGACGGAAATATATGCATTTGTGCTGTAAACACCTTACATACTACAATTACTTTTCCCAAGTCGAGTTGAGCCACACTCAATTTAATTATTCATTAGTTTTAAATTTTAAAATCGTTACCTCATAAAATGTTTTGGAATTTTCGAATGAAAAATATTTTGTTAAGTATTTTGTTAAGTATTTTTGTAAAATAAGCATATTATATTAAGTATTTAATTGTAAATGTATTTCGACGGAAATATATGCATTTGTGCTGTAAACACCTTACATACTACAATTACTTTTCCCAAGTCGAGTTGAGCCACACTCAATTTAATTATTCATTAGTTTTAAATTTTAAAATCGTTACCTCATAAAATGTTTTGGAATTTTCGAATGAAAAATATTTTGTTAAGTATTTTGTTAAGTATTTTTGTAAAATAAGCATATTATATTAAGTATTTCATTGTAAATGTATTTCGGCGGAAATATATGCATTTGTGCTGTAAACACCTTACATACTACAATTACTTTTCCCAAGTCGAGTTGAGCCACACTCAATTTAATTATTCATTAGTTTTAAATTTTAAAATTCTTACCTCTTAAAATGTTTTTAAATTTTCGGGTGAAAAATATTTTGTTAAGTATTCTGTTAAGCATTTTCGTAAAATCAGCATATTTAAGTATTTCATTGTAAATGTATTTCGACGGAAATATATGCATTAGAGCTGTAAACACCTTACATACTACAATTACTTTCCCAAGTCGAGTTTAGCCACACTCAATATAATTATTCATTAGTTTTATATTTTAAAATTCTTACCTCTTAAAATGTTTTAAAATTTTCGGGTGAAAAATATTTTGTTAAGTATTCTGCTAAGTATTCTTGTGAAATAAGCATATTATATTAAGTATTTCATTGTAAATGTATTTCGACGGAAATATATGCATTTGTGCTGTAAACACCTTACATACTACAATTACTTTTCCCAAGTCGAGTTGAGCCACACTCAATTTAATTATTCATTAGTTTTAAATTTTAAAATCGTTACCTCATAAAATGTTTTGGAATTTTCGAATGAAAAATATTTTATTAAGTATTTTGTTAAGTATTTTTGTAAAATAAGCATATTATATTAAGTATTTCATTGTAAATGTATTTCGACGGAAATATATGCATTTGTGCTGTAAACACCTTACATACTACAATTACTTTTCCCAAGTCGAGTTGAGCCACACTCAATTTAATTATTCATTAGTTTTAAATTTTAAAATCGTTACCTCATAAAATGTTTTGGAATTTTCGAATGAAAAATATTTTGTTAAGTATTTTGTTAAGTATTTTTGTAAAATAAGCATATTATATTAAGTATTTCATTGTAAATGTATTTCGACGGAAATATATGCATTTGTGCTGTAAACACCTTACATACTACAATTACTTTTCCCAAGTCGAGTTGAGCCACACTCAATTTAATTATTCATTAGTTTTAAATTTTAAAATCGTTACCTCATAAAATGTTTTGGAATTTTCGAATGAAAAATATTTTGTTAAGTATTTTGTTAAGTATTTTTGTAAAATAAGCATATTATATTAAGTATTTCATTGTAAATGTATTTCGGCGGAAATATATGCATTTGTGCTGTAAACACCTTACATACTACAATTACTTTTCCCAAGTCGAGTTGAGCCACACTCAATTTAATTATTCATTAGTTTTAAATCTTAAAATCGTTACCTCATAAAATGTTTTGGAATTTTCGAATGAAAAATATTTTGTTAAGTATTTTGTTAAGTATTTTTGTAAAATAAGCATATTATATTAAGTATTTCATTGTAAATGTATTTCGACGGAAATATATGCATTTGTGCTGTAAACACCTTACATACTACAATTACTTTTCCCAAGTCGAGTTGAGCCACACTCAATTTAATTATTCATTAGTTTTAAATTTTAAAATCGTTACCTCATAAAATGTTTTGGAATTTTCGAATGAAAAATATTTTGTTAAGTATTTTGTTAAGTATTTTTGTAAAATAAGCATATTATATTAAGTATTTCATTGTAAATGTATTTCGACGGAAATATATGCATTTGTGCTGTAAACACCTTACATACTACAATTACTTTTCCCAAGTCGAGTTGAGCCACACTCAATTTAATTATTCATTAGTTTTAAATTTTAAAATCGTTACCTCATAAAATGTTTTGGAATTTTCGAATGAAAAATATTTTGTTAAGTATTTTGTTAAGTATTTTTGTAAAATAAGCATATTATATTAAGTATTTCATTGTAAATGTATTTCGACGGAAATATATGCATTTGTGCTGTAAACACCTTACATACTACAATTACTTTTCCCAAGTCGAGTTGAGCCACACTCAATTTAATTATTCATTAGTTTTAAATTTTAAAATCGTTACCTCATAAAATGTTTTGGAATTTTCGAATGAAAAATATTTTGTTAAGTATTTTGTTAAGTATTTTTTAAAATAAGCATATTATATTAAGTATTTCATTGTAAATGTATTTCGACGGAAATATATGCATTTGTGCTGTAAACACCTTACATACTACAATTACTTTTCCCAAGTCGAGTTGAGCCACACTCAATTTATTTATTCATTAGTTTTAAATTTTAAAATCGTTACCTCATAAAATGTTTTGGAATTTTCGAATGAAAAATATTTTGTTAAGTATTTTGTTAAGTATTTTTGTAAAATAAGCATATTATATTAAGTATTTCATTGTAAATGTATTTCGGCGGAAATATATGCATTTGTGCTGTAAACACCTTACATACTACAATTATTTTTCCCAAGTCGAGTTGAGCCACACTCAATTTAATTATTCATTAGTTTTAAATTTTAAAATCGTTACCTCATAAAATGTTTTGGAATTTTCGAATGAAAAATATTTTGTTAAGTATTTTGTTAAGTATTTTTGTAAAATAAGCATATTATATTAAGTATTTCATTGTAAATGTATTTCGGCGGAAATATATGCATTTGTGCTGTAAACACCTTACATACTACAATTACTTTTCCCAAGTCGAGTTGAGCCACACTCAATTTAATTATTCATTAGTTTTAAATTTTAAAATCGTTACCTCATAAAATGTTTTGGAATTTTCGAATGAAAAATATTTTGTTAAGTATTTTGTTAAGTATTTTTGTAAAATAAGCATATTATATTAAGTATTTCATTGTAAATGTATTTCGGCGGAAATATATGCATTTGTGCTGTAAACACCTTACATACTACAATTACTTTTCCCAAGTCGAGTTGAGCCACACTCAATTTAATTATTCATTAGTTTTAAATTTTAAAATCGTTACCTCATAAAATGTTTTGGAATTTTCGAATGAAAAATATTTTGTTAAGTATTTTGTTAAGTATTTTTGTAAAATAAGCATATTATATTAAGTATTTCATTGTAAATGTATTTCGGCGGAAATATATGCATTTGTGCTGTAAACACCTTACATACTACAATTACTTTTCCCAAGTCGAGTTGAGCCACACTCAATTTAATTATTCAGTAGTTTTAAATTTTAAAATCGTTACCTCATAAAATGTTTTGGAATTTTCGAATGAAAAATATCTTGTTAAGTATTTTGTTAAGTATTTTTGTAAAATAAGCATATTATATTAAGTATTTCATTGCAAATGTATTTCGGCTGAAATATATGCATTTGTGCTGTAAACACCTTACATACTACAATTACTTTTCCCAAGTAGAGTTGAGTCACACTCAATTTAATTATTCATTAGTTTTAAATTTTAAAATCGTTACCTGTTAAAATGTTTTGAAATTTTCGAATGAAAAATATTTTGTTAAGTATTTTGTTAAGTATTTTTGTAAAATAAGCATATTATATTAAGTATTTCATTGTAAATGTATTTCGGCGGAAATATATGCATTTGTGCTGTAAACACCTTACATACTACAATTACTTTTCCCAAGTCGAGTTGAGCCACACTCAATTTAATTATTCATTAGTTTTAAATTTTAAAATCGTTACCTCATAAAATGTTTTGGAGTTTTCGAATGAAAAATATTTTGTTAAGTATTTTGTTAAGTATTTTTGTAAAATAAGCATATTATATTAAGTATTTCATTGTAAATGTATTTCGGCGGAAATATATGCATTTGTGCTGTAAACACCTTACATACTACAATTACTTTTCCCAAGTCGAGTTGAGCCACACTCAATTGAATTATTCATTAGTTTTAAATTTTAAAATCGTTACCTCATAAAATGTTTTGGAATTTTCGAATGAAAAATATTTTGTTAAGTATTTTGTTAAGTATTTTTGTAAAATAAGCATATTATATTAAGTATTTCATTGTAAATGTATTTCGGCGGAAATATATGCATTTGTGCTGTAAACACCTTACATACTACAATTACTTTTCCCAAGTCGAGTTGAGCCACACTCAATTTAATTATTCATTAGTTTTAAATTTTAAAATCGTTACCTCATAAAATGTTTTGGAATTTTCGAATGAAAAATATTTTGTTAAGTATTTTGTTAAGTATTTTTTTAAAATAAGCATATTATATTAAGTATTTCATTGTAAATGTATTTCGGCGGAAATATATGCATTTGTGCTGTAAACACCTTACATACTACAATTACTTTTCCCAAGTAGAGTTGAGTCACACTCAATTTAATTATTCATTAGTTTTAAATTTTAAAATCGTTACCTGTTAAAATGTTTTGAAATTTTCGAATGAAAAATATTTTGTTAAGTATTTTGTTAAGTATTTTTGTAAAATAAGCATATTATATTAAGTATTTCATTGTAAATGTATTTCGGCGGAAATATATGCATTTGTGCTGTAAACACCTTACATACTACAATTACTTTTCCCAAGTAGAGTTGAGCCACACTCAATTTAATTATTCATTAGTTTTAAATTTTAAAATCGTTACCTCATAAAATGTTTTGGAATTTTCGAATGAAAAATATTTTGTTAAGTATTTTGTTAAGTATTTTTGTAAAATAAGCATATTATATTAAGTATTTCATTGTAAATGTATTTCGACGGAAATATATGCATTTGTGCTGTAAACACCTTACATACTACAATTACTTTTCCCAAGTCGAGTTGAGCCACACTCAATTTAATTATTCATTAGTTTTAAATTTTAAAATCGTTACCTCATAAAATGTTTTGGAATTTTCGAATGAAAAATATTTTGTTAAGTATTTTGTTAAGTATTTTTGTAAAATAAGCATATTATATTAAGTATTTCATTGTAAATGTATTTCGACGGAAATATATGCATTTGTGCTGTAAACACCTTACATACTACAATTACTTTTCCCAAGTAGAGTTGAGTCACACTCAATTTAATTATTCATTAGTTTTAAATTTTAAAATCGTTACCTGTTAAAATGTTTTGAAATTTTCGAATGAAAAATATTTTGTTAAGTATTTTGTTAAGTATTTTTGTAAAATAAGCATATTATATTAAGTATTTCATTGTAAATGTATTTCGGCGGAAATATATGCATTTGTGCTGTAAACACCTTACATACTACAATTACTTTTCCCAAGTAGAGTTGAGTCACACTCAATTTAATTATTCATTAGTTTTAAATTTTAAAATCGTTACCTGTTAAAATGTTTTGAAATTTTCGAATGAAAAATATTTTGTTAAGTATTTTGTTAAGTATTTTTGTAAAATAAGCATATTATATTAAGTATTTCATTGTAAATGTATTTCGGCGGAAATATATGCATTTGTGCTGTAAACACCTTACATACTACAATTACTTTTCCCAAGTCGAGTTGAGCCACACTCAATTTAATTATTCATTAGTTTTAAATTTTAAAATCGTTACCTGTTAAAATGTTTTGAAATTTTCGAATGAAAAATATTTTGTTAAGTATTTTGTTAAGTATTTTTGTAAAATAAGCATGTTATATTAAGTATTTCATTGTAAATGTATTTCGGCGGAAATATATGCATTTGTGCTGTAAACACCTTACATACTACAATTACTTTTCCCAAGTCGAGTTGAGCCACACTCAATTTAATTATTCATTAGTTTTAAATTTTAAAATCGTTACCTCATAAAATGTTTTGGAATTTTCGAATGAAAAATATTTTGTTAAGTATTTTGTTAAGTATTTTTGTAAAATAAGCATATTATATTAAGTATTTCATTGTAAATGTATTTCGGCGGAAATATATGCATTTGTGCTGTAAACACCTTACATACTACAATTACTTTTCCCAAGTCGAGTTGAGCCACACTCAATTTAATTATTCATTAGTTTTAAATTTTAAAATCGTTACCTCATAAAATGTTTTGGAATTTTCGAATGAAAAATATTTTGTTAAGTATTTTGTTAAGTATTTTTGTAAAATAAGCATATTATATTAAGTATTTCATTGTAAATGTATTTCGGCGGAAATATATGCATTTGTGCTGTAAACACCTTACATACTACAATTACTTTTCCCAAGTCGAGTTGAGCCACACTCAATTTAATTATTCATTAGTTTTAAATTTTAAAATCGTTACCTCATAAAATGTTTTGGAATTTTCGAATGAAAAATATTGTGTTAAGTATTTTGTTAAGTATTTTTGTAAAATAAGCATATTATATTAAGTATTTCATTGTAAATGTATTTCGGCGGAAATATATGCATTTGTGCTGTAAACACCTTACATACTACAATTACTTTTCCCAAGTAGAGTTGAGTCACACTCAATTTAATTATTCATTAGTTTTAAATTTTAAAATCGTTACCTGTTAAAATGTTTTGAAATTTTCGAATGAAAAATATTTTGTTAAGTATTTTGTTAAGTATTTTTGTAAAATAAGCATATTATATTAAGTATTTCATTGTAAATGTATTTCGACGGAAATATATGCATTTGTGCTGTAAACACCTTACATACTACAATTACTTTTCCCAAGTAGAGTTGAGTCACACTCAATTTAATTATTCATTAGTTTTAAATTTTAAAATCGTTACCTGTTAAAAGTTTTGAAATTTTCGAATGAAAAATATTTTGTTAAGTATTTTGTTAAGTATTTTTGTAAAATAAGCATATTATATTAAGTATTTCATTGTAAATGTATTTCGGCGGAAATATATGCATTTGTGCTGTAAACACCTTACATACTACAATTACTTTTCCCAAGTAGAGTTGAGTCACACTCAATTTAATTATTCATTAGTTTTAAATTTTAAAATCGTTACCTGTTAAAATGTTTTGAAATTTTCGAATGAAAAATATTTTGTTAAGTATTTTGTTAAGTATTTTTGTAAAATAAGCATATTATATTAAGTATTTCATTGTAAATGTATTTCGGCGGAAATATATGCATTTGTGCTGTAAACACCTTACATACTACAATTACTTTTCCCAAGTAGAGTTGAGTCACACTCAATTTAATTATTCATTAGTTTTAAATTTTAAAATCGTTACCTGTTAAAATGTTTTGAAATTTTCGAATGAAAAATATTTTGTTAAGTATTTTGTTAAGTATTTTTGTAAAATAAGCATATTATATTAAGTATTTCATTGTAAATGTATTTCGGCGGAAATATATGCATTTGTGCTGTAAACACCTTACATACTACAATTACTTTTCCCAAGTCGAGTTGAGCCACACTCAATTTAATTATTCATTAGTTTTAAATTTTAAAATTGTTACCTCCTAAAATGTTTTGAAATTTTCGAATGAAACATATTTTGTTAAGTATTCTGTTAAGTATTTTTGTAAAATAAGCATATCAAGTATTTCATTGTAAATGTATTTAGGCAGAAATATATGCATTTGTGCTGTAAACTCTTTACAGCAATTCCTTTTCCCAAGATATCGTTTAGGAAATATTGTGTTTATTGTTTTGTATACATTTATTGAAAAAAGGTTTAGAAAAGATGAATTGTAACCCTAAAGTATTGAAGTTCGTAATGGATCAAAAACATTAAAAATATGCATATTAAGTATTAAATGTGTATTAAATGTGAAATTCTTCGAGTTATTTTTCTTTGAAAGCAATTTATAATTAGTTTTCTATACTTCACTGCACAAACCTATATGGAGTACACCACAGTGGACTCAGTAAATGCCGTTTTATCTAGTTTTGTCATCAAATGCACATTATGCGTACATTTATTACTTTCCTTATATATATGGTATAATGCATAGGGAAAGTATGGTGACGGGGTCGAAAATTCGAATTCGAGCTTTCGACGGAAGAGCATGTTTCAAGCATCACCGCGATCGTTTTTAAGATGATGTGTCCCCCCTCTCTCTGCGTGCGTGCGTGAGTGTGGGGGGTGGGGGTGGGGAGGGGGAGTGCAGACGATATCTCACGAACGAATAGAGTGTTTTGAATGAAATTTGGTGCAAGTATTACAATCGGTGAATATTGGAAGCCTATTGATTTTGAGCTAAGATCAAATGTTCGGAAGATCCCTAAAATTTTGAATGAAATTTTGAAAAAGGCATTAAAAAATCAGAATCTTTAATAATATTACGTAGATTGACATTTCTTATATAATTTTTTATTAGAAAACGAATGACACAAAGTTTAAAATTCTAGTATAAACCATTCTGAAGATATTGCACGTTTTCCTGATAAATTTATCAAAAATATTACATATAATTAGAAAGTATTTACTGTCGTCAAATATGTTCGCTTTTCATGTAATGTCAGTTATATCGTCTAACATCATTCTTGTGGATCTAGTTCATTCCATTCCCGAGAGAAGACACTTGTCTAATAGATTCGCATTTTTACAAACGACAATTAATTCGCCAATAGAAATTCATATATAAGACAAATCTTTTCTCTTCGTCTGTGTGTAGCGCTTGGCGATAAATTTAGCGAACTTAGTGACTCCGTTAGCAAAATATCGCCAACTTGGCGATATATCGTGACGCCCAAGATTGACGAAAATATGGTCTAAATTTCAAAATTGACACTAAATTAACGGAAATGATACCAAATTGATGAATTAAGTATTAAAATAGTTTAATAAATGGACTATATTGATTATACTGTGTATGTTATTTGCATTGAAAATTGTAGTGGGAAATATAAGTTAGTTGGTCGGGTACTTCGAAATAGTTTTACATATTGTCATCCGGAAAAGCACAAAAATAAAGTACAAAGTTAAAAATATTATGACGTGGATATTATACACCAATTTTTCACTGTTAAAGAAGTAAATTCGTTGACTTATATAAGGAAAGTCATGTGCTCACATCTGATTTTTATATGGTTGTCACAATAACATGTATTGGCATCCAAGCGTATAGTGTATTAACCTTTTGCTTACGGGTGGGACAGCGTTAATCCCAAAAGAAGAACCTCTCAAAAAGACAGGTATTTGACATGCCTTATCCCAAACAGTTCGATCCCCGTTTGCAGACCTTAGCGGACGCCAATGTCTGCAAAGAGGTATGCAAAACTTGAATTCCAATTTTGGACCCCGTCACAATACTTTCCTTATACATTATACTTATACTTCCTTATGCATTATACATTATATATGGAATGTGAAAAACAATGGGTTTTTATTTTTTTTTTTTATCATTTCCCTCTTTTTTTAAGCGTAGCGGTTACAACTTTGACTTTTTAAAACTCAATTATCTTTCTACTGGACTCTTAAGTATCAATCTCTGAAAGATTTTCGACTTCTGATAACCCAGCACATGATATCGCTGTCGTAAACTCTTTGGATCCATATCAACAATTGCTTTATCGATCGTTATTCCTTGTGACTTATGAATGGCTACAGGCCAGGCAAGGCGTAAAGGAGGCTGTATATTGTTTAGCTGGTGCATTTCGTTTTACCGAAACTCTATGATCATTGAAGTGGCTTTATATGTACTATTCCATGGAATTTTTGGCGAACTTTATCTTTCATGGAACTGATACAACGAATATAAGCTGCGGAGGCTTTGTATCAGGTTCATGTACAACTGTATCAGGTTCATGTATAACTTTTCAAACTTACATCGGACGCGTATACTTTTTGAGATTTTATCTCATCGGCTCGAAATACAATTCTTTATTATCTGCTGATAGTAGACTAGTTTATATTTCGTTTATATAATATAAGTTGTTTTATTAAACTTATACAGGGTGTCCCACAAAAAGTGAACAGTGGAAGATTTTTTTAACAGTTGTTTGTGGACCCATAGTTCCAATTGCTAAATACTTTAAATAAGGCAGAAAATTATGAAATAGTAATTTAAATGCTGTATCATATTTTTGTAAAACGTTAAGAAAATTAACTTTTCATACAGCCCTTCGATCGAAAAATGCCAAATTACAAAAATGTTGTAAATACTTCATTTATTCAAACTAAAGAAAAATTTGGTTCTTAAAAGTTCAAATTTAGGACGAAATAATTTCCCACACTTCCTGACTTACACCACTTTCTCGTGACTTTTCGATACTCATCATCAAAATTCATAAATTCAGGGGCGGTTCACACATTGAATTGATACACAGAAATTGAATTGATGCACAGTGGGATTTTAAAACAATTTTTCCATGGTTTGTTTTTTAAACAATTAAACAAAGGCAGACGATACTAAATAAAAGTTATTTTAGCACTTAAATAAGGTAAACAAGAAATATCAATCATGCATAAAGCATTGATTATGAAAGACTTTCCAACTTCAACGCAATTTCATATAAACATCTCTAAAATGCGATACATTCCCGGTAATATTTTTAAAATTATCACAATACTACATTAATTTATTATATTTGAAAACTTAAAACTTCATCGAAAAAAATGGACTTCATTCAAATGACGGCATTGAAATATAAATTGTCTGGTTTAAACCTCTCTAAAATGCGATACATTCCTCAGTGATATTTTTAAAATTATCATAATACTATATTAATTTATTATATTTGAAAACTTCATCGGAAACAAATGAAATTTATTCAAATGACGTTATCAAAATATAATATCTATATATTTCATCGAAATATAACACGCCTAGCTCTTTCTATAAAAGCAGCATTTCATTCATTACTTTTTTCCATTCATTTCATTCATCATAATACTATAATAATTTATTTTATTTAAAAACTTAAAACCGTGGACGTCCAAGTAATTAAACTCTATGCTTAAAACTTCATCGAAAAAATCGTCTGCTTCTCTGTGTAAAATCTATAAATATTTCATTCATATCAGCCATATTGCAGACTCCATGAGCTAAATAATTTTCCGTTAAAGAAATGCAGCAATTCTTATACAACTCATTCTACATATTTTGGTATTTATATTCTCCATAAGTGAAACTTAGGCTTCGTTGTAGAAATAATCAAAGTTGGATGATCATTTAAACTCAAATATATTGTCATTACGTTGTTTCAGGATGCACAGAATTTAAGCAAAAATAAAGCGGTTTTAGGACGAATACAACACTAAATATGAACTAAAAAAAACTTTAAAAATCACGATTTTGATACAAAATGGATGCCATATTTTATTTTGAAGTGGGTCACGTGGTCTCTTCATATAATGGCCACGTGATCTCTTCATATAAAAGATGTAATTATTATTTTAATTTTTATTTAAAAAACTACTAAATATATTTTGCTGAAATTTTTTTATATATTTTATGGGATAATTTGAATATTTCCTAAAACTTTCGAAGCAATTTGTGAATTTTAAATTTGCTTAAAAAAGGGTTCAATCCAAAACTAATTGGGTGATATTATTCATTTATATTCCCATAGGTCCCACAGACCATCTGAACAACATACTAAAATTTTATTTTGGTAAAGTCATTTTTACGGCAGTTATCGTGCTAACGAACAGACAGACAGACAGACAGAATGAACAAAGTCATGAAAACTTTTCAGCTATGTTGTAAAATGTTAATAAAACCGATTATTTTGATTTTGCCGACCTGTCAGATATTTTCCTGGCGAAAGTTTATGGAAAAATAAGCCTGCCTTTTAAGTTTTGAAATTAACTAGGATCAGTTAAAGTCACTGTTTTCAGTTGACTCAATCAATAAGTTCTTATCACATTTTCGTCGCTGCAATTTTACTTTCCCTGCAATACATGGTAATGTATAGGGAAAGTATTGGAATCATGCCGAAAATCACAACTCGAGTTTTCGACAGATCTACATGTTTCGAGACCTCTAGAATACGAAAAAACTATTTTTAGCGTGACGTCTGTGTGTGTGTCTGTCTGTCTGTGTGTCTGTGTGTCTGTCTGTGCAGATTTTGTATCCACTCTAACTAAAAACCTAATTGACCGATTTTCATAAAATTTGGTAGGTAAGTCACTTGTGGTCGAATCTGGTGCTGATTACTTTTGGGTACGATTCGGGATAAAAGAATCCGCCTTTTTTTGCGAAATGGCCCGAAAAAGCTTGTATCCACTCTAGCTAAAAATCTAATGGACCAAATTTCACAAAATTTGGTAGATAAGTTGCTTGTGGGTCACCCTGGTGCTGATTAGATTTTGGTACGATTCGGAAAAAAATAACCTGCCTTTTTTTTGCAAAATGGCCCGCAAAAATCTTCAAAATTTAAAATAAGAAACTACGTACGCTCAAATATATCCATTAAAACCTTGTTTTATACGTCATTTTTAACGAAGAAAAGAATAAGACCAACCTCATTACACTAGAACTAGCCGTTCTCGAGATATTTCAGTTTTTTCGCATTTCTCTACGCCACCTTTGAAAATAAGTGCAGTTACTAAATGAGAACGAAAATTGAATTAAAAGTGAATTAAATTTAATTAAAATAAAGAGAACGTGGATATAAGTCTGCAGGGAAAGTCATGTGCTGCCCACATCAGATTTTTACTTTCCCTGCAATACATGGTAAATGTATAGGGAAAGTATTGGAATCATGTCGAAAATCGCAACTCGAGTTTTCGACGGATCTACATGTTTCGAGACCTCTAGAATACGAAAAAACCATTTTTAGCGTGACGTCTGTGTGTATGTGTGTCTGTCTGTCTGTGTGTCTGTGTGTCTGTCTGTGCAGATATTGTATCCACTCTAACTAAAAAACTAATGGACCGAATTTCACAAAATTTGGTAGGTGAGTCACTTGTGGGCGAGTCTGGTGCTGATTAGTTTTGGGTACGATTCGGGATAAAAGATACCGCCTTTTTTTGCGAAATGGCCCCAAAAGTTTGTATCCACTCTAACTGAAAAACTAATGGACCGAATTTCACAAAATTCGGTAGATGAGTCACTTGTAGGTCCCCCTGGTGCTGATTAGATTTTGGTACGATTCGGAATAAAATAACCTGCCTTTTTTGCAGAATGGTCCGCAAAACTCGCCAAAATCTAAACTAAAGAACTACGTATACTCAAATATATCCATTAAATGCTTGTTTAATACGTAATTTTTAACGACGAAAAGAAGAAGGCCAACCCCATTACACTAGGACTAGCCATTCTCGAGATATTTTAGTTTTTCGTATTTTCTCTACTCCACCTTTGAATATAAGTCCGGTTACCGAATGAGAAGGAAAATTAAATTAAAAGTGAAATAAATTTAATTAAAATAAAGAGAACGTGGATATAAGTCTGCAGGGAAAGTCATGTGCTGACCACATCAGATTTTTTTCATCGGAATGACCTTATAGATGAATCGGTAAGAACTTTTGCATGCGGTACAGCAGGTGGCGGGCTTTAGAAGACCAAGGATGATGTTGTTCTGCACTTAGTGCCCAGACACTCGCATATAGATAGGACGAGAAATATGCTAAAATATCTATTTCATCATATTCGTTGTCTTCTTGAGCCATATCGATGATGAAATGAACCCGTTGATTGCAATCTACATACCAGTCTCAGAATAAAAACTCCAGATGGATGCCGGCTTTAAGGAAACGATGATTATCACTAGGAGATCGGTTGCTTTCGCCGTAAATCAAAATCATCTCTTAGAATTTGGTATTTCTGAACAACGCCATCATTCAAACTCTAGTTGGGTAGCAGGGTTACTTAAATGCTTAAATATAAACTGTGAATGGATATAATAATCGCTGAATAGCTAGCTGTACTTGCAGAAAATAAATTTGAAGAAGGGGTAAAAGTTTTAGCAACTATTTAAAATTAAAGTTGATTTGTAGATGTCCCATTATTTCTCAATGAAAATTTTAATTACTGATAACTATGTCGAATTGGGTCGCATTACAGATAAAATTTTTTCAGTTGAACTAAATACGGTATGGATAATACTTTTGCAATTTGGCATTTTTCAATAGGGGGGGGGGGGGCTGTATAAATAGTTAATTTTCTTAACTTTCTAGAAAATATGATACAGCATTTAAATTAATATTTCGTAACTTCCTACTTTATTTAAAGTATTTTTGCAATTGGAACTATGGGCCTACAATCAATTTTACAAATGACAATCCTTAACAGTAGGAAATTCACAATTGGATGAATAGTAATATAAGAGTAAAGCGGGAGAAGAATGGAATAAGGATAAATGCTAGAAAGCTGATTTTGAATCAATATGTAGATGGAAAATAAGTAAGAAAATCAGCGAAATAATGAAATTAAGCAAGTCAACAGTTTACAGCATTTTTACGTCACGAAGAATTAAAACTGAGGAAAACAAATTCACACTGCACTTCCCGACCGTCCAAACAGTTACCTTACACCTTTCTGGTAGGTCGGACGGTCTGGGTTTCAACAACAACACTGCACAATCCAGCCAATGGCCGTACTGTGCTGAAAACACCGGTTCTCGTTAGATCACCGAAGTCAGGCAGCATCGGGCGCGGTTAGTACTTGGGTGGGTGACCACCTGGGAACACCGCGTGCTGTTGGCACATTTCGGGCGCGGTAGCCCGGTGGTTTGCGCGATGGATTTGCACGCTGCCACAACTGCCGCCGTGTTCAAGCGGAGTACGATCACGTTAAACATGTGGGTCCGTAAGTCCTTCCGAGAGGTTGGTGGTAGGGGAAGGAGGGTACGGTCCCTGTGGATTCCTCCCCCACTGGGTTCCGGTCTAAATTGGGTGGCACTTCCCGGTCGTGTAAACAGTTACTTTACACTTTTCTGGTAGGTCGGACGGTCTGGGTCTCAACAACAACAACAACAACACTGCACTATCCATGAGCCAACGGCCCTACCGTGCTGAAAACGCCGGTTCTCGTTAGATCACTGAAGTCAAGCAGCATCGGGTGCGGTTAGTACTTGGGTGGGTGACCACCTGGGAACACCGCGTGCTGTTGGCACATTTCGGGCGCGGTAGCCCGGTGGTTTGCGAGCTGGATTTGCACGCTGCCATAACTGCCGCCGTGTTCATGCGGAGTACGATCACGTTAAACATGTGGGTGCGTAAGTCCTTCCGATAGGTTGGTTGTAGGGTAAAGAGGGTACGGTCCCTGTGGATGCCTCCCCCACTGGGTTCCGGTCTAAACTGGGTGGCTCTTCCCGGCCGTCCAAACTGTTACCTTACACCTTTCTGATACCGGCCGTCCAAATGGTTACTCGTGTCCTCTCAACGAGTCAGACGGTCTGGGTCTTCACCTTTCTGGTAGGTCGGACGGTCTGGGTTTCAACAGCAACAACATGTTCAAAACGAACTCCAGCCGTCCAAATAGACGCTCTATGTCCTCGGATGAGTCGGACGGTCTGGGTCTTCAACATGTTCATAACGATATCTCCCCTGTTAATTTTTAGAGTAGAAACTCAGCTTTTTTTTTAATCGAAAGCTAAATGTGTGGACCGAAAGATAAATTTGTGGACCGAAAGTTAAATGTGTGGAAAGTTACAGGTTGTAGTACAGAAAAAAAAACCAGTACAATTTTTTTTGCAGATATTTAAAGATGGATAATATATGGTTGAAGATGCGAATAAAATATGGTTGCAATGGTAGCAGATACCAGATTTTTTGTATTTAATTGAGTGGTGTTATAAGTATTATTTGCACAGCCGGCGTTTTTTCAGAGGTTTGCATCTTTTTCCGGATATTCGTGTTAATCGACACATTTACTTAATTGGAAAATGTTATTAAATTTATGTAACTATAAATATTTTTGTCTGCATAAAATAATAAATTAGACAATTTGCCAAGCCGCAATTACCCCTTGACTTTTTTCATATACCCCAGCTTGGGATACACCGATCAATAACAACAAGAAAGATTAATCAAACATAAATCATTGATTATGAAACAATTTCCAACTGAAATGCAATTTTATTTAAACATTTCTAAAATGCGATACATTCAGCGGTGATATTTTAAAAATTATCATAGTACAATAACTGGAACTTAAAGCTTCATCAGAAAAGAAATGCTTTAAAATTGCTTGCTTCTCTAAGTAAAGTCAATTAATATTCCATTCATATCACTTATATTCCAGACTCCAGGACTAAATAACTTTGCCTTAAAAAATTCAGCAATTCTTATACAACTCATCTTACAATAACTTGATCTGTTTACATTTTGCATACGTTAAAATTAGGCTACGTTGTAGAAATAATTAATGTTTAGTGATCATTTAAACTAAAAAATATTATAATTGCGTAAGCGCAGAATTTAGAAACACAGATAATATGCAAAAATAAAGCAGTTTTAGGACGGATGCAACGCTAAATAAAAATAAAATATGATGTGGGCAGCACATGACTTACCTTATATAATGCAATGAATTTACTACTTTTACAGTAAAAAAAATCTGATGTGAGCAGCACATGACTTTCCCTGCAGACTTATATTAACGTTCTCATTATTTTAATTTAATTTATATCACTTTTATTCAATTTTCGTTCTCATTCGGTAACCGGGCTTATTTTCAAAGGTGAAGTAGGGAAAGTACGAAAAACTAAAATATCTTGAGAACGGCTAGTCCTAGTGTAATGGGGTTGGTCTTATTCTTTTCGTCATTAAAAATTACGTATTAAACGGGCATTTAATGGATATATCTGAGTATACCTAGTTCTTTAGTTTAGATTTTGACGATTTTTTCGGGCCATTTTGCAAAAAAAAGCAGGTTATTTTTTTCCGAATCGTACCAAAATCTAATCAGCACCAGGGGACCTATACGTGACTCATCTACCGAATTTTGTGACATTCGGTCCATTAGTTTTTTAGCTAGAGTGGATACAAGCTTTTGCGAGACTTTTCGCAAAAAAAGGCGGGTTCTTTTATTCCGAATCGTACCCAAAACTAATCAGCACGAGCCCCGCCCACAAGTGACTTACCTACAAAATTTTGTGAAATTCGGTCCATTAGTTTTTTAGTTAGAGTGGATACAAAATCTGCACAGACAGACAGACAGACAGACAGACACACAGACAGACAGACACACACACAGACGTTACGCTAAAAATGGTTTTTTCGTATTCTAGAGGTCTCGAAACGTGTAGATCCGTCGAAAACTCGAGTTGCGATTTTCGGCATGATTCCAATACTTTCCTTATACATTACCATGTATTGCAGGGAAAGTAAAAAATAGATTATTTTTATAGTAGTTATTTATATTCTTTCCAAGATATTGAATTTTCGTCAATGAGTCGTCATTTTCCATGTCGTCATCATCAATGAGTCGTCATTGATTTAGAGTCATTTTTATCCATTTGGCGAGTTTTTCGCTAATTTAGCAGCATTTAAAAAAGTCGCCAAGTTGGCGACATTCCACCAAATTCATCACCAAAATCTTGCCAAGCGTTATGGATGAAGAAATAAATTATTCTTACAGCAGAAAAATGACTATTGGCGTTCAAATACGAAAGTATTACTCAAAAGTATTACGAAAGTATTACACTGTTTTCATGAATGGAACGAGCTAGATCCATGAGAATGATGTCACCAAATTTATCGCATGGTATTACATATGAAAAGTGAACATGTTTCGCGATAGGAAATATTTTTTTTTTATTTTATATGACTATTTGATAATTTTTTTGAAAAATGTGCAATCTCGAGAACGGTTCATGTTAGCGTTCTAAAATTTATGTCAACCGTTTTCTAATGAAAAATTACATAAGAAATGTCTACTTGCGTAACTTTAATAGCGGTTTTGATTTTTTGACGATTTTTTCAAAATTTCACTCGAAAATTTAGGGGATTCTGAACACCCGATTGCATATAAAACAATAGGCTTCCAGTGTTTACGGATTGTGATTTTTGTATCAAATTTCGTTCGAATCGGTCCATTCGTTAGTCAGTTATCGTCTCCACAGACTCACTGACACACACACACACACACACACACACAGACATCACTTCAAAAATGCTTGATTCGTGATCCTCGAAATGCTTGATTCGTGATCAGGCATGCTTGAAACGTGCTCTTCCGTCGAAAACTCGAATTCGAATTTTCAACCCCGTCACAATACTTTCCTTATACATTATGTATATAAGGAAAGTAACAAGAAAGATCAATCATGCATAAAGCATTGATTATAAAACACTATTGAACTGTAATTTTATTTGAACATTTCTAAAATAAGATACATTCAGCGGCGATATTATTTTAATTATCACAGAACTACAATTAATTTAGTTTACTTGGAAAATTAAAACCATGTAGGTAAAAGTACGTTCTAACCCCATGCTTAAAACTTAATTCGAGCTTTATTCAAGTGACATCACGGCAATATAAATCGTCTGGCTCTCTATGTAAAAGCAGTGAGTATTTCATTCATACATTTGTATTCCAGACTCCAGAGTTAAATAATTTTGCGTGAAAAAAATTAAGCAATTCTTATACAACTCAGCTTACAATCACTTGTTAACATTTTACATCCATTAACGTTAGGCTTCGTTGCAGAAATAATCAAAGTTTGATGATCATTTAAACTAAAAAATATTATAACTGCGTTGACGCATAATATGGATGTATAGAAAAAAAAAGAAAAATTAAGCTGTTTTAGGACGGATGCAACACTAAATATAATTTCTATTTTAATTTTTATTTAAAAAAACTACTGAATATATTTTGGTGAATTTTTGTTTATATATTTTATGGGATAATTTTAATGTTTCCTAAAATTTTGAAAGCAATTTGTGAATTTTAATTTGGCTTAAAAAATGTTTGAAAAATTAAATTCCATAGGGCTCAATGTATATAATTTTTTCAACCCGTGTTCAATCCAAAACTAATTAGATGATATTATTCATTTGCATTACCAATGTCCTACAGACCGTCTTAACAACATACTAAAATTTTATTTTGATACATTTTTACGGCAGATATCGTGCGAACGGACAGACAGAATGAACAAAGTTATAAACACTTTTCAATTATGTTGAAAAGTGTTAATAAAAAAAGATAACCGCCGGAAAGTTATGAACAGATGAAGAGATAAACAAACGTCTTCTTTTATAATCTTCTTACATAATAAAGATAAGATTTTTGTCTATGTGTGCCGTCCGTAGCGTAAAGTCTAAAATGCGGACAGCTGCGTAATTCAGTAATGGGTTACCTCAGATCCAGGTATAACATATCTCGGCTAGAATTCATTAAAATCCGAATTAGTTTTTTAGTTATTTTATGTTGAAGTACGATTTTGAGTGATATTCACACAAATCGGTTCCTTGGCGATCAAAAATATTATTACTGAGATTCCATCTTGATGTCATCGGAACTTTCTTTTTAACGACCTTTGAACTGAATCCATTAGACAAGTTTTTCATATTTATTTATTACTTTCCCTATAAAATAGTATAATGTATAGGGGAAATATTGTGATGGGGTCGAAAATTCGAATTTGATTTCCCTAAACTCAAATCGTACGTTTATCTCTGTCTCTCTGTGTGCATCCGTGAGTCTGTGGATGCGATATCTCACGAATGAATGAAGTGTTTAGAACGTAATATTATGATCTGTGAATACTGGAATCTTATTGATTTCTAACGTGAACAAACTTTCAAAAAACTCACAAATTTTCGAATGAATTAAAAAAAAAACCCATCAGGACATTCAATAATGTTAAATAAATAACAATTTTTTACGCATTATTTTATTTTAGCTGAATAGGTGGCACTATGCCCCCTTAAGGCATTAATAATTATATAAATATCAAAATTCCGGAACTTTATGTTGCGTATGACGTCAGACACTAAAAGCGAAGCTGCATATTGGACTCTTTTAACCTTTTGCTTACGGGTGGGACAGGATTAAGCAACAAACCACTACAACCTGTTGGTTTATGCCGATATAAAGGCTTGCTGCGAAGGAACAATCTCTCATCCAGCAAAGCCACAGCCAGGGCAACGTACTCGGCGGAATAATTCACCGGGTAGGGTCCGAAAAATTACCCGCCAAGTCCGACCCCAGTCGTCAGCCAGATCTAGGCTCAGGTCATGAATAGACGCAGTCCATGCGATCACAGCCACCTGGAAGAGAGAGGCCGGTGCCTAACTGCCTCGCCGAAGCTCGACAGCCGGTTTCCCGGACTTATTTGCCCCTCCCCCCCAGGTTGGAGGATCAGAGCTACAGAGCTGAGATCCGTCCACCACTCAGAGAGTGGGCCGCCCCGGGGGGGAGTGTTACGGGTAGGAAAGCGTCAATCCCAAACGAAACGAAGAACCTCTCAAAAAGATCCCCCTTTGAAGACATTGACGTCCGACTCAATCATTATCTGCGTAGCTGCAAAACAAAAGGCGGTATTATAATATCCATTGTTGTAAATAAGTTGACTTGGCGGTGCGTGCATAGGCACTGCTGCACTGCGAGTGCGGCAGTGCTCTCTCTTCCTCGCAGCCTGGCGTGCAGCTTCCTACTTGCGCATGCGCACAACAGTCAAACACCACGCCGCTTGAACTGTGAAACGTGATGTTTGATTGGTGTGCACATGCGCACAGAGGATGCTGCACTCGAGGCTGTGAGGCAGAGAGAGCACTGTCGCTCCCGCAGTGCCGCAGTGCCTATGCACACACCGCCACTGCTTATTTGCAACAATGGGTATTATAATACCTCCTTTTGTGTTGTGGCTACGCAGAGAGTGATTGAGTCTTGTATTTTATTATAATAGTTAACCCATGAATAAACCGGTTTTTAAATTACTCTTTACTATAATTAAATTATATGTAAAGAGAAATTTTTTTATTTTAATGTTCTTAATTAACTCTTACACTCACACTTTAAATATGTTAAATACGTGTATTAGGCTTTCGAAGGTATTTGATAGAGGAAATCTGACTCCAGAAAGAATTTCAGCAATGTTGCTCAATCACGCAATTAAACACGTGGTGCTCACAAAGTTTGAGACGATAATAACTTCAGAGGGTAAAGGTGGATTGCATGACATTGTTCTTCAAATTTTTAGTTTGATTCCTTGATGCACACCTGTGGGTTTTAAACACCTGCATATTTTGTTCGTCCTTGAACCTCGAAGAAATTGCTCATGGTGAAAAAAATATATATCCTCTGATTCTTTCCTGTGTTAGTATTCATTTCATTTCAGTACATTTTCATTCATGAAAGCGAGATTTTTATTGTGTTTTTTCTGTAATTTGTTAAGAAGATTTTCTAAATGGAAGGGTATAGGATGTTTCATAACTAATCACTGATTTAAAGTAATTATATAACTTTGGAACTAAGCCAATAATTAGCACAAAGCAAGTTTTATTGAAAAGGTATAATCTTAATGTTTTATTACTTTCCTTATATACATAATGTGTAAGGAAAGTATTGTGACGGGGTCGAAAATTCGAATTCGAGTTTCCGACAGGGGAGCACGTTTCAAGCATCCCTGATCACGAATCGAACATTTTTTAAGTGATCTCTCTCTCTCTCTCTGTGTGTGTGTGTCAGTGAGTCTGTGGAGACGATATCTCACGAACGAATCGAGCGATTCGATTGAAATTTGGTACAAAAATCACAATCCGCGAATACTGGAAGCCTATTGTTTTAAAATACAATCGAATATTCAGATCCCCCTTAAATTTTCAAGTGAAATTTTGAAAAAATCATCAAAAAATCTAAACCTTTAATACAGTTACGCAAATAGACATTTCTTATGTAATGTTTCCTTAGAAAACGATTGACATAAACTTTAGAGCGCTAGGACGAACCGTTCTCAAGATACTGCGCATTTCTCAAATATATTTATCAAAAAATCCCATAAATTTGAAAAAAATATTAACTGTTTAGAAACATGCTCACTTTTCATATGTAATATTATGCGATAAATTTGGTGACATAATTCTTGTGGATCTAACTCGTTCCATTCACAAGAAAAGTACTTTGAGTAATACTTTTGTATTTGAACGCCAATATCCGCTGTAAGAATAACTTATTTCTGCGTCCATAACGCTTGACGAGATTTTGGCGACGAATTTAGTGGAATGTTGCCAACGTGGCGACGTTTTTAAATGTAGCCAAATTAACGAAAATCTCGTCAAATGGATAAAAATGACGCTAAATCAATGAAAATGACGACTCATTGAAGAAAATTTAATATTTTGGAAAGAATATAAGTATCTACTATAAGAATAACATTTTTTTTAATGTAAAAGTAGTAAATTTATTACAGTATATAAGGAAAGTCATGTGCTGCCCACATCAGATTTTTTTATACTAGTATTTGAATTAGCGCAAAACAGTAAAACTAACATCATCAAAATTTAAGTTACAGTTTCTTCTTTCTCATATGAAGATATATAAAAAGTAAGATATAGAGAAAATATTCATTAAAATTTTCGATTTCGAGATTTTGATGCCAATATATATTTTAGGTCCTCCTTAACGCGTTTTGACTATTTTTGCTTCCCATACGATATACGATAGAGAAGTATTGTTTTCACGAAAATTTTTTATTTCGAGATTTTGATGCCAATATATGGTTTAGAACTTCCTGAAAACCATTTTATAACTTTCAGAGTGACGCCCGTCCGTCTGTGGTCGATTTTTTATGTTCATGATAGCTGAAACAAATATTAATGAATTTTCACAAAAAAAAAAATCCGGATTTGTTAACGAAAAATCTAGAATAAGATAGAATGTTTTGAAATGCGAGGGAAAATTTTGAAATTTATTCAAAATTTTATATTTTCTCAACGTGGCAGCAAAGGAGGAAAATTGGCATAACTGTGCATAGAAGGGGTTATTTATAGATCAATGATCACAAAACAGTTTCAATCATTGTAGTGACAAATGGCCGCGATACAATTTTTATGTTCGTATTATTATTAGCCTATCCAGGGGGGTACATTGTCAATGTCCATGGACGCCAATGCGTGCAAAGAGGGGTCGAACTGTTTGGGATAGGGTATGTCAAATACTTGTCTTTTTGGGAGGTTCTTCATTTGGGATTGACGCTGTCCACCCGTAAGTAAATGTTACGCAATTTTAGTCATTTATTACTTTCCTTATATACATAACGTATAAGGAAAGTATTGTGACGGGGTCGAAAATACGAATTCCAGTTTTCGACGGGAGAGCACGTTTCAAGCATCCCTGAACACGTATCAAATATTTTTGAAGTGATGTCTGTGTGTGTGTGTGTGTGTGTGTGTGTGAAAGTATGTGTGTGTGTGTGTGTGAAAGTATGTGTGTGTGTGTGTGTGTGAATGGTGTGTGTATGTGTGTGTGTGAAAGTATATGTGTGTGTGTGTGTGAATGTGCGCAAATGGACATTTCTTATGTAATTTTCCATTAGAAAACGATTGACATAAATTTTAGAATGCTAACATGAACCGTTTTCGAGATATTGCACATTTTTCAAAAAAATTATCAAAAAGTTATATAAAATAAAAAAAAAAATTTCCTATTGAGAAACATGTTGACTTTTCATATGTAATACCATGCGATAAATTGGGTGACATCATTCTTGTGGATCTAGCTAGCTCCATTCATGAAAAAAGATACTTTGAGTAATACTTTTGTATTTGAACGCCAATAGTCATTTATCTGCTATAAGAATAACTTATTTTTCCGTCCACAACGCTTGGCGAGATTTTGGCAACGAATTTGGTGGAATGTCGCCAACTTGGCGACTTTTTAAATGTTGCAAAATTAACGAAAAACACGCCAAATGGATAAAAATGACGCTAAATCAATGAAAATGACGACTCATTGACGAAAATTCAATATCTTGGAAAGAATATAATTATCTACTATAAGAGTAACATTTTTTTAACTGTAAAAGTCGTAAATTCATTGCATTATATAAGAAAAGTCATCTGCTGCCCACATCAGATTTTTTCAGATTTTTAGTCATTTTATTTGAGACGATCTTTGCCGGCCACTTTGCAGAAAAGGGTTGGTTATATTTTTCGATTTTTTTTAACAATCTGTATCATTGGTTCAAATGATTACAAGTATAGCATAGTGCCCTTCATTTCAAAGGTCTTTCTTGAAGGTTCTTTTAAAGCTCGTTCTTAGCACAAATATTTCGATTAATGCTAAGTTTGACGGTGTACCCCCTCTGAGGAGAAACTGGAGGCGACTGAAGTCACGGGGGAGGGTACTGACGTCACGGGGGAGGCTACTGACGTCATGAATACAAAAATTGTATCGAGGCTATTTTTTACTGCAATGATTGAAATTGTTAAGTTTTGTGATCGTTGAGCCATAAATAATCCTTTTTATGCATAATTATGTTAAATTTTGTCTTATGCTGCCACGTTAAGAAAATGTAAAATTTCGAATAAATTTCGATGTTTTCGCTCGAATTTTAAAAAAATTCTATCTAGTTCTTGATTTTTTGTTAACAAAGTCGGATATGAAGTTTCGTAAAAATACATTGATATATACAAAAAGAAATTAATCACAGACAGACCGACGGACATCACTCTAAAAATACTCAAAGCGTGTTCAGGAGGTCCTAAAATATATAGTGGCATCAACATTTCGAAATCGAAAATTTCAGTGAAAATAATACGTTCTCTATACTATATTTTATAGTGCGAGGAAATAAATATTTTGCGATGGATCACCATGATTAATGTGAAGGAATTTGCATTATATAATGAAAGTCATTGCATTCTGTGAATAGCTCAAAGGATGGTTAAATCATTGCATTGTGTATAGAAAATCATGCGTTGCTGATATCAGATTTTTATTAACACTTTACAACAAAGTTGAAAAGTGTTTATGACTTTGTTCATTCTGTCTGTGTGTCTGTCTGTCCGTTAGCACAATAACTGCCGTAAAAATGACTTAATCAAAATGAAATTTTAGTATGTTGTTCAGACGGTCTGTAGGACCTATGAGAATATAAATTAATAGTATCCCCCAATTAGTCTTGGATTGAACCCGGGTTGAAAAAATGAAAGACATTGAGCCCTATGGGACCTAATTTCTCAAACATTTTTTAAGAGGATTTAAAATTCACAAATTGCTTCGAAAATTTTAGGTAATATTCAAATTGTTCCATAAAATATATAAAAAAAATTCAGCGAAATATATTCAGTAGTTTTTTAAATAAAAATTAAAATAGTAATTGCACCACTTATAAGAAGCGATCACGTGACCATGATATGAATAGATCACATGACCCACTTCAAAATGATATATGGCATCCATCTTGTCTCAAAATCGTGATTTTTTAAGTTCTTTTTAATTCATATTGAGTGTTGTATTCGTCCAAAAACCACTTTATTTTTGCTTAAATTCTGTGCATCTACATACTGAAACGACGCAATTACAAAATATTTGAGTTTAAATGATCATCCAAAATTGATTATTTCTACAACGAAGCCTATTTTTCACTTATGTAAAATGTAAACAGCAAAATATGTAGAATGAGTTGTATTAGAATTGCGTGTATTTCTTTAACACAAAATTATTTAGTCCATGGAGTCTGCATAGCAGATATGAATGAAATATTCATTGATTTTACAAAGAGAAGGACGATTTTTTTCGATGAAATGTTTAAGCATAGAGTTTAATTATTCGTAGCTCCATGGTCTTAATTTTTAAATAAAATAAATTATTATAGTATTGTGATGAATGAAATGAATGGGAAAATGTTATGAACGAAATGCTGTTTTTATAGAGAGATCCAGGCGTGTTATTTTTTCTATGACGTCATTTGAATGAATTTCAGTTGTTTTCGATGAAGTTTTCAAATATAATAAATTCTAGTAGTATTATGATAGTTTTAAAAATATTACCGAAGAATGTATCGCATTTTAGAGATGTTTAAACAAGGCTATTTATATTTCAATGCCGTCATTTGAATGAAGTTCATTTTTTTCGATGAAGGTTTAAGTTTTCAAATATAATAAATTAAATGTAGTATTGTGATAAGTTTTAAAATATTACCGAGGAATATATTGCATTTTAGACTTGTTTAAATAAAATTGCATTGAAGTTGGAAAGTGTTTCATAATCAATGCTTTAAGCATGATTGATCTTTCTTGTTTTTGCTTGTAGAGTTTATGCTGGAATTGTTTGATTTGTGGACAACATTTCATTTAAGGGAACGGTGGAAGTTGAAATGAGCAAAAGTCGACTAAAAAAAGTTTTAATGTATAACATTATTTTTCATATTTAACATTTGCTTACGGGTGGGACAGCGTCCATCCCAATCGAAGAACCTCCCAAAAAGACAGGTATTTGACATACCCTATCCCAAGCAGTTGGATCCCCCTTTCCAGGCATTGGCGTCCATGGAAATCGCCGACAGAAACATTTTACCTGCTGCAGCAGCTGCAATGTTTCTGTCGGCGATTTCCATGAACGCCAATGCCTGCAAAGGGAGTCGAACTTTTTGGGATAGGCTATGTCAAATACCTGTCTTTTTGGGAGGTTCTTCGTTTGGGATGGACGCTGTCCCACCCGTAAGCGAAAGGTTGAATGCATTTTTTTCGAAACGAAATTTTCAAAGGTTTTACATTTTAAAATGCTCCATGCGTCTTAATTTTTGTCTGAGGTGCATGGAATTTGGCAAGAAGATACCTCTCATACTTTTTAATGAAACTGGGTATGCATTGTATAAATGGACCTTATTAAGGTAATTAAAAGTGAATAAGAACTTGAATAAATGATGAAAATTATGTTTCAATGCAGAAAAATATTTTTAAAAAACTAACTTTCTAAGGGATTTAAAAATGAATACCCAAATTTGTTCATAATGTGTTTTTGAGTGATCATGATGTAAAATTAATCAAAAATTTGAATAAATGGCACGCAAGGAGCATTTTCAAATTTTCGTTGAGAAAGATTAAATTAAAAAAAAAATACAAAATTATAACAAAATTGAAAAAAAAATTAATGGTATTATATATAATGTTAAGAGGAATATTTATTCAAATTTTCACGTTTCCAAGTCAATAAATAAATAAAAAACATTTCAACCTCCACCGTCCGTTTAAGACGTTTATAGGCGCCACTGTAAACTTTAAACATTATAATGTAAGACTTATTGCAGGTTCCGAGAATGGACAGCAATGACTTGGAGAGTATTGTCAGGGAGTTCTCCACTTACAATGATTATCTCGATTCGATGCTTACCAAGGATGATATGATGTTTCTGCAGGTAACACGAAATTATTTAGTTTGATTTCAGATTTTAAAACTGAGCTTGATAATGTGTTCAAATTCAGTATCAAATTTTCAAGTAGACAAGTTTCTTTAATACAAGTTAATTTTTGGTGTATTTCTATTGAGACTAAGAGATGTGGGTTCAGTTTCAAGAAAGGCACATGCTTATTTTATCATTTCTAAATATTTAAATACTAGAACGAATTTCCCGTCGTTGCCCGGGTCTTAAAAAAGTGCCGTCTACTTAAATAGCACTGCTAAATTTCTATATCGCATGATCAGTTTCAACCAAAATATTACGAAATGTGAAATTCTTAGTTTAAGTGTAAAGAACATCGCTCCACAAAATTTCTGTATAACAGAATCGCATGCTGTAAATAATAATAATAATAATGTAAATAATAATAATAATAATAATAATGCACAAAATAATAATAATAATAATAATAATAATAATAATAATAATAATAATAATAATAATAATAATAATAATAATAATAATAATAACAATAATAATAATAATGATAATAATAATAATAATAATAATAATGATAATAATAATATTAAAAATAAATAAATAAAATAACAATGAGGAGAGATGAGGTTTTGTTTAAACCTTAATTTCCTAGGCGGGCATGCGCAGTAAAATCCGCCTGTATAAAAGTAGAACGCGGAGACTTCCGCGGAAGATGTATTTGCTGCGTTGCAATCACTTAATAGATCACAAAAATAAAAATTACTTATGAAATCGACATTTTTTTAGTTAGAATCCCCAAAAATATATATGGAACTTTTCGTAAAACCATAGAATTGTGCTAATTTTAGTTTTTTGAATGCGACGATATATACATATAAGATAGCCTAAAAAAATGCAAATTTCGATGTATATTAAAAATAAATAAGCATGAAGGAATTATTCTACGGATTAGGTTAAAACATCGTTGGGAAGAACGCTCTTCCATCATTTTACTGGTGTCAATTCTGTGATAATAATTTCAGTTGTTAAGGAACCGATTTGTGTGGAAACAATAAAACATAAAACATCTATAAAACTAATTCGAATTAAAAAATTATCGACGAGGTACACATTTCCGGGTCCTTAAATACTTGCTTATCAAATTTCATGGCTGAACAACACTTAGATTTCTGGCTACAGATTGCACAAACACACGCATAAACACACATAAACGTACACAGACAGACATACGCGCACAGACATCTTTTATTATGTAAGATTAGGTGCAGCATTTGATGATACAAGTTCACCGCAAAAACTCTTCAGTACCCTTATAACTTCGTATGGAAAGCACCAAGATTGTAATAAACGTTACGTCTAGCTATAGTAAAATGACTCTGCCCAATCGAATAATAGTGCTTGCAGCGCCACTAGCGGAGAATTTAAAAGTTAAGACAAAGAACTAGGCAACAAAGCGAGATAGACGAATAAGTGTACAGAGTTGTAGAACGTTGTCTAATGAAAAGGATTCGACATCAGGAACGAACGAAATGCATAGACAGAAGGCAATAAATCTCTATCAAAAAGTTATATCAGGATGTCTAACACGGTGACACATGCAATAATTGTTAACGTACTTAATGCCCTTTCTGGAATTCAAATGTTCGATTCCTGGTTGAAACAGCTGGTTCTTTATAACTTTTGGATAAGATTAAAATGTGCAAAAGTATTTGAACTCTTAGGAGGATAGGAGTTGAAGTAGAATAGAAAAAATGAGGTAAGAAGTGTCCGTTAGGTCATCCTCGTTTATTGGAACCATAGCGAATCTTAATTAAAATGTGAACTTTAATGTTTTCCCATGGGATTGAATATCAATAAGATATCTCAAATAGGACGTTCACAAAATTGTCATTAATGTTAACTAAAGTAATACAAACCTTTCTTTTGCATATGTGATTATACAAGTAGAAAACAGGGGATGAAACAAAGTGCAACTCATTTGTGTATATTTTAAATAAAAATTTAGACATGCCAACAGAAGGGTATTCACAGACATATGTATATTCAGGAAATTTGGGAATGACAAAATTTTCTTTTCCTCCATTGGCAATAACAATTCAATATTTCAATCTAGCATTTTGTCGATTTATAAACGGTGGGTGGTCTTTAGGGAATAAAGTAAATTTCTGCTGTCAAGATCTCTGTTGAGCATTCCACTGCATGCTGATTGGTGTCTTATCTCACAATTTCACCGAAATTGCCGCCGAAGCATGTCATTAAGAATATTTTCGTGACTGTACTTTGAGAACAGAGATTATCCAGCTTCTGCGCAGTGGAACACTTTCAGGCAAA
Organism: Amaurobius ferox; assembly: GCA_951213105.1. NCBI lineage: Eukaryota > Metazoa > Arthropoda > Arachnida > Araneae > Amaurobiidae > Amaurobius > Amaurobius ferox. Next base: position 78,106,248 of record OX578144.1, read on the forward strand.
CAAGAAAATCAAAAAGGTCAGGACAATTTAAAGCCGAACTTCCCCCCACCGCTAGCTACCTGTCCGTTGCAAGACCGCACGTTCAGCCACCACTTAATGAAAGTTGGCGAAGAACCATTGCCACACAAATTCGTGACATAATGACATTGCGAACTCTTCCAAGAGATGAGGATTTGCGAAGTATTTGCTCTCTTGGGGGTTGAAGAGGCGGGAAAGAAGCAAAGGAACAAAAATGGAGGCTGTTATATTGTAATTTTCAATTCCCAATATAACATTGCTCTTTTGAAAAAGGAAGTGGACCTAAGAAGACGGTCCCTCATGAAGTGAGGCAATTTTTGTAACATTCCCTCTAACGCAGCTGCACCGGACATTCATTTCGAAAAGAGAGGGTGCTTCTCAAGTTCATGTCAGCGTTAGGTGCTACAACAAACGAAAGGGGTTGAACTTCTTGACCCCAGAGTCAATTCATATCACTTGAACCTTGGGAAAATTCTCGTGAGAACTTTCAACGATTTTAAAACTGGAGACTGCATATCTCATATTTCAGGGGGGCCTTGACCAATAATACAGCCTGAAGGGCGTAGCCCTTAATTTACTTAGCCAATTATGGACAGGGGCGCCTTGTTAAGGGGGTAGAGACAGAGAGCAACTTTGGACTTTAAGTTTTTGAAATAGAGGACTTGAATTTTGTGAGTGAAAAGAAAAGGTCGCAAGAGCGACGGATCTCGGAGAGAGCGAGCCCACGGGACAGAGCCGGAGCGCGCGGTCATAAAGTCCGACATCGGCAAAGATGATCGAGGTAGGACAATTCTACACATATTTTTGCACTTTGATTATTATTATCTCTCTGACCCTCCTAAATAAGGTTAACCTGGGCCATTAAGACGTAGGCTAGTAAGAATAGTGAGTTAATGCACATTAATAGGTTAATAATTGTAATGCTCATATTATGATCATAGAATGAGGAGATTTGATTGTCTTAATGTACTACACTAAAGATGTTGGTATATGAAATTTACCAGATGTTAATAGTTATTAAATAAGGTTTTGTCTTAATGAAATAAATTCTTTGTTATTGTTTAAAATTAAGCCTCTTCATTTTAATTACTGGTATTATGTATTTCTTCATGTACTCCACTTTACGAGATCGGTCTATATAGCGTCAATACATGACGTGTGACGACTCACATATCATTTTGGCGCCCGTGACCAGTCGAATCTGGACTCAAAATTATTGCTCACATATCATTTTGGCGCCCGTGACCAGTCGAATCTGGACTCAAAATTATTGCTCACATATCATTTTGGTGCCGTTTAAACCAGTTTCGAACCTGGACTCAAAATTATTGCACGCATATCATTTTGGTGCCGTTTAAACCAGTTTCGAACCTGGACTCAAAATTATTGCACCCTTATCATATTGGTGCTCATGACCAATCAAACCTGGATTCAAAATTATTTCACCCTTCTGGCGACTTTGCTGTTTTAGACCTGTTATATGCCAGAATTTAAATTTTAATGAAGAGAATAAAAATATTTGGAATTAATGAAAAATGAAAATATTGAATAAAATTTTTTTTTGTGTAAAATAAGGATTAAATTAAAGAAATAATTTTAAAATTAAAATAAATATAAATAAACTTAAGAAAATTTATTTCACAGTATGAGAAGCAAACAAAGTGACGAATCATTATGTGTTCTCAATGAGACATGCCATATTGTATGTGAAAATATAATTATTAGGGAACTTGAAGCTTTTAAGAAACTTTTGAATTATATAAATATTTGTGTAATATTTGAGGAGTTAATTATGAGGATTGAAGTATTTGCATGCGTAGATAGTGAAATGATTAGAATTATGTTTTTGAATTTATGTGATATTGTATTTAAATATTTTGGGGGAACATTTTGAGGTGTAAAAACAGGAGATAATTTTAGATATAGAATTTTTGCGAGAAAGTGAAATTTAGAATGACGGAAAGCGGAGAAAATCATCCAGCAACGAGGGGCAGGTTACCAGGACTTATACACCTATTAGGGGAATGCAATGGCATAGAGAATGATGTAGAAATTTTTTTTGACCAGATCAAATCTTTAAGCAGCTTGGGGGATTGGTCAGAGGAGGAAAAGTTAGCAATTGTGAAATCGCGGTTAAGAGGGAATGCAAGAAAATTTTATATAGGGTCACAAGAATTAAGAAGGGAAACATCTTTCGAAAAATTTAGGGATAGGTTATTAGAGTTCTTTACAGAAAAACCGAACATTACAACAAATCAGATCCTTTTCACGACCGCAAAACAGACACAGGGAGAAACGATTAAGCAGCTAGCACACAGAATAACAACACTAACTTTAAATTATATTGGCGACACAGAGCACAGTGAAGCGACACAACAGATTATGGATAAATTAAGGTTAAGTAAATTCTTAGAGGCGGTAACACCTGAATTCCAGAAAGAAATAATAAAAACTAATGCACAAAATTTTGATGAAGCTGTAAAAATAGCCACAAACTTGGAACAGGCAAATTTAGCTGCGATAACGGCAAATGTAAATAGTGCTACATATAGACAAGAAATTGAGACGCTCCGCAAAGAGCAACAGGAATTTAACGCACATATTTTAAATTCAATTACCCAAGAAATAAACACATTAAAAATCCAAGAAAAAGTACAAATTCCCACGACACAAACAAAAAAACCCGTAACATGTCACTACTGTAATAGACAGGGACATTTCATGAGAGAATGCCGAATATACAAAGCGGATATTTTTAAGCAAACACAGAGTCAAAACATAAACAACGCGAGGACACAGTGGCATAATCAAATACAGTCTCCTCCCCACTCATTTCAAACCCAGCCGTATGATGACCACAGAACTTACTCCTCCCAGCCGGACACATACGATTATAGGCCAAACCACGCCTTTGGAAACTATCAACAGAGCAGAAATTACTATGCGGCACCCCCTCCACAAAGTAGATTTTCTAGGGAACAACGATATAATAGGGACGAGTCAAACCAAAACAGAATCAGAGAATCGGGCGGGCAAAGAAACAATGGGAGAGAGATGAATACAAGATTTGAATACAGAAATTTCCCTAATAGAAGAGATAATTTAAACTAATTGTGGGAGCTTTAAATAATAACTTACAAAGAGAGAAAAATTACAGGGTAAAGTTCCCGAGAAAAATTGAAATTCCTGTACAAACAGAAAATAAGAAATTGGAGATACATAACGATGAAAGTACTGAAAAACATGAGGAAACGATTGCATCGGTAGGAGAACAAATTGAAAAAACAGAATTGCCAACAATAATAGTTCAATTTAAAAATATACAAAGCGAACTCATGATAGACTCTGGAGCGAGCGTTAGTGTATTATCATTAGAATTGTTCAATAAAATTAAAGATAATGTCAAAATTAAATATGTGTCAAGGAGTGTTACAATATCAACTTTAACAGGACATAGTATTGAATATATAAAGACTGTGGAAATTCCATTTAAAATTCAGGGAAAACAGTTCAAACATATTTTTTTTGTCACAACAGCAAGATTTACACAAAAATTTAAGGGAGTATTGGGTTTTGACTTTTTACAGAAAAATCAAGCCATTTTGAATACACAAAAGAACATTCTGAAGATGGGCGACATAGAAATAATTTTAAATTCTGATAGGCAAATTGATAGACAAATAAATGAGATAATACAGGAAAGACCGAATCTAGCCAAAATTTTAAGAAAAGTACAAATCAAACCGAATTCGAGGGAGAATGTTGTAGTATATAGTGAGGAAAGTCTAGAAAATGGAACAGAGGTTTTGTTCGAACCCAAAGAAAAATCATACATTGTAATGAATTATGGAATACACCACATGAATGAGAACAAAATTAAAATTGAAGTTCAGAATAACACGAATGCGACAATTACATTAAATAAAAACATGGCTTTAGGAAACATTACGACAGATTTTACGATACAACAACAGGACATTAAAGAACCAGAAATTAGTGAACGGACACATAAATACGAAGAGATGATAAATTTAATACAGGCTAAACCGGAGATAATTGAAGAAAGAAAAAAAGATTTGAAAACAGAAGATTTTAATACTGACCACATGGACCCAAACATTAAACAAGATTTCCTCAAATTTGTAATGCAATATTCGGACGTTTTTTCAAAATCATTAAAAACTTTAGGAGCGACGGACATCGTAAAACCGGTGATAAAGCTTGCACATGACCACGCAATACGTTCCAGGCCATACGACGTTCCGTACGCACTGCAGGATACCGCAAAAAATCAATTAAAAGAGTTAGAAGAAGCAGGGATAATTGCCAGAACAAAATCAAATTTTGCATCGCCGATGATTTTAGTGCGTAAAACAAGTGGAGAGTACCGCTTATGTTTAGATCTGAGATTAATTAATAACATATCCACTCTGTTTCCTTACAAAATTCCCCGTGTGAATGAAATTATAACTAAATTAGCCGGACACAGATACTTTTCGAAACTGGATTTTCATTCTGCATTCAACCAATTGGTTCTACCTGAAGACACAAAAGAATTATTTGCTTTTACAACGCCCTATGGCAATTACCAATTTGAAAGACTAGTTTTTGGACATGTAAGCTCCGCTCCAATTTTTCAACAGGTTATGGACACCATTTTAGCGGACTTAAGAGAGGAAAACATACAAGCTTACATCGACGACATAATAATCCCGGCTAACTCTTATTCAGAATTAATACATAAATTAAAATTAGTATTCGATAAATTAAGAAAATACAACCTAACTCTGACACCCAGCAAATGTAAATTTTTTGTAGAAAAAGTAGCATATTTAGGATTTGAAATTAGTCAAAAAGGCATTACACCAACAGATGAAAATATAAACAAAATCACTTCTTTTCCAGTACCAAAAACTTTAAGAAAATTAAAAAGATTTTTAGGCATTTGTAATTTTTACAGAAACTCAATAAAAAATTATGCTCAATTAACCGCGGTTTTATCAGACTTAACAAGAAAGGATAATAAATTTAAATGGGATAATAAATGTGAGGAGGCATTTCAGGAACTCCAAGAATGTTTTTTCAAGAAACCTTTACTGATACAGCCAGATTTTGACAAAGACTTTTATCTGAATATCGATGGCAGCATTCAGTCCATAGGAGGCGCTCTTTTACAATACAGAGATGGGATTTTAAAACCGATTGCATATTTTAGCAGGAAATTATCGATACAGGAGCAAAAGTATCCGGCCATGAAAATTGAATTATTAGCTATGCATCAGGGAATGAAATTTTTTAGAAATTTCCTTTTCGGCCGAAAGTTTTTTGTGCTTTCTGACCATTTACCTTTGGGACAGCATTTAAAAATACAAAACCCTCCCAGCGTATTACAGAGGTGGCTTTTAGACATATCTGAATACGATTATGAATTTATTCACGTCCCGGGTAAAGATAATTTATTAGCGGATTTTTTAAGTAGAGATGATTTTGAAAGTAAACAAACAGAGCAGAATGAGAGAAAACAAAACATTGAGAATCCAAGGGGAGAAATTAACCTGATAGAACAAATTAAGGGAGAAAACACGGTGAAAAGAAATGGATATGTGAATGAGGATAGTGTCTATATTGCACAGATAAACATAATAACAGAAATCCCGGCATTAGATAGAATTTTAGAGGAACAAATTAAAGATCCAAAATTAAAAATAATCAGAGAAAATTTACAAAATCGGAATTTTAAAGAGGGTAAACATTATGACACATTATATATTGACGAGGAAACTAATTTATTAATGCACGTAGGAAACTGGAAGGACAGACCTTGGAGAGACAATTTAAACAAAACTATAGTTATACCCAGAAATTTACAGAAAGAAATTTTAGCGATTACACACGTAACACATGCAGGGATTGATAAAACTTACAAATTACTATCAGATAGGTATTATTGGAATGGTATGTACAGTGACACACAAAATTTTATTACATCTTGCGAAAAGTGTAGAAAGAAAAAGGGAAAAAATCAGCCCGTTCCCCTGGGAAGAAATCCTATACCTGATGGGCCCGTGCAAATTTTGTCAACAGACATTTGCGGACCGTTTCAAACTAGCACTTCAAATAATAAATATGTGTTATCGGTGGTAGACCATTTCTCCAAACATATACAAATGTTTCCAATCCCGGATATAACGGCCACTACGGTTGCTGATAGACTCTTAAATTACTTTATGAATTGGGGATGTCCTAAGACAGTGTTATCGGACGCAGGCTCTCAATTTACATCTAATATACATCAAATTATGACAGAGAAACTCGGAATAGTTGCCAGAATAGCATCGGTACGTTCGCCATGGGTTAACGGTATAGTGGAGGTTACTAACAAACAATTGAAACATACCTTAGCGACATTAGCGGAGAATTCGCCATACTGGGATACTGCAGTACAATGCCACGTAGCTGTGTACAACGCGACGGTACATTCAAGCACCAAAGAAACACCAAACTTTCTTTTTTTTGGAAGAGACCTTCCAACTTTTTTTGAAACTAATGTAACAGAAAATAATACAGAAACAACATATCAGGATTATATATCAAAAAAAATAACAGTGATGAATAACGCATTTAAGGAGGCAAATAAAAATTTAATTCTCGCGAAAGAACGCCAAGAAAGTCAACAACTCCAAAGAGCTAAATTCAGGGATTTGGAAATCGGGTCCAGGGTGTTCATGGAAAACAATAATAATCGGTATAAAAAGGGGAACCACACGGGACCTTATCGAGTAATTAATAGAATAAATAGATTTATATATGAAATAAAACTGTGTGACAAACCAAATTCTAAAATCATAAAAGCCCACATAAATAGATTAAGGACTCTTCCCGACCGCAAGCCACATCTAAAAATGCCCTACATAAACAAATACAAGTCACCTCTTCTCCCCACTCCTAAAAACGCACAAAACTCTGAACCGAAACCGGAACTAAAGAAAGACCACGGTCAAAATGAGAATATTCCGTTTATCATGTTGGAAGAGGAAATAGCAAACGGACAGTACAGAGAGTCTTGTCAAACCAGTGCACACAACGCGAAACCACACCATACGCACGAAAACACTCTTACTCTTGGATCCGCGAAACCAGTTACCGCACAAGTACAAAACGAAACAACTCAGAGCGCACGAGAGAATGCAATCATCCCTCCAAAAGACTCTCCGAACGCAAACATTCTTCCAGCAGGGGGGGACTCAGGCAGACATAGCACGCTAGAAACACACGAGAATTTGGAACTTTCAGAACAGGGGGACTGTACACAAATTGAAGCAAACACGAATGAAAAGGCGGGGGAAATAGAACGGGATGCGCAAGAGGGACCAACACAAATAGATGGGGGTTGTATACAAATGGATCGGGGAAGCACGCAAAGGAAGGATGAATCAGCGGGAAATTCACAAGGTGACGATATAAGCAGTACAAATTGTTCACGCACAGTACTTCTTCCAACACCGGTTAGGCCTAATCACAGATACGCGTTGAGATCTTTAAAGAATTTAAATTTAAATTGATTCATTTAAAACACGAAAGAAGCTTAAACATAGATAAGAGCGCGGACAAACCGTAATCCAAAATTTTGAAAATATTAGTAACAAAGAAAAATCGCCATTCACAAAATGCAACGCGAAATATGGAACACAAATTTTAAATAAATATTGGATTGTAAATAAAGGAAATTTTAAATAAACATTGAATTATAAATTAAGGAAGTTTAAATAAATATTACATTAATTAAGGAAGTGTAAACAAATTGTGAAATAAGAAAAAAAAAATGAGGAAATTTTAAATAAATCATACATTAATTAGTTGAAAGTTTAAATGAACAAGAAAGTTTAAATAAATATGGAACTATAAATAATTGGGAATTATGAATAAAAATTGTGATTTAAAAAAATAAATAATTGTTACAAAATAAATAACAAGTATCGTTGTAGGACAAAAGAAATTTTAGGGTTGATAGGTTAAAGATGTGGATATATTGAATTCAAATTTTGGAAAGAACATAAATAACAGAGGAGACACGTCACATTTCATGAAAAAAAAAAAAAAAAAAAGCAAAAGGGGGACATCGTTAGAATTCTATAAAAAGTCGTTATAACTCTATAAAAAGAAGGTTTTTTTTTTAAGAGAATTTTGATTTCCAGGCAATAAAAATTTCGATGGGTAAGATAATTAGGAATATTAAATAAAGGGGTATTTTGAATTTCAAAAAAAAAAAAACTCTTTTCAAAGAACAGTGAAATTTTAAAACAAAAGTAAACTTTCTCCACGCGCTCTTCATGTAATTAGCGGACTGATCAACCATAGTTGGATGAATACGCGTGAGGAAATAAGAATTATAGAATTATAGTTTAAAATGATTAGATAATTGGTAAATAAAAAAAAAAAAAAAAAAAAAAAGAAGAAATTTTTTTTTTTTCTAGTTTAAATAAATAAATAATTCTTAATTAAAAGTAAAAATTGGAATTTAAATAAATAAATAATTCATAATTAAAAATAAAAATTGTAATTCAAATAACTAAACAATGGGTAATTAAAAATTAAAATTAGAGTTTAAAATGGATAGAGAATTTTAATTAAAAATCATAATGGCAGTTCAAAGGAAAAAAGATAATGGTAATGAAAATTATACGCAAATTATAATTTAAAATGAATAGATAATTTTAATAAACATACGCGAATTGTAGATTAAATAAAAAGCATTTGAAAAAAAAAAAAGCGTTTCTACATATATTTTGATAGGGTCGCACATATAAAATTTTTGAGAGAGACGAACTTTCGAAGGTAACGCTAGAACGCGGGAATAAACATGATATAATAATAAAATACAATGGAAGAACAAATTAACACTAACCGCATTTTAATTTATCCTTTGGAAAGTGTGTAATTCCAGAGTTTTAATCCATTTGGGGGGCCTCGGTAGAGCACTTCCACATCACACAATTCATAAGCCACTGAACACAACATGGCGGAAACGTAGACGAGAAAATTTGTACCATTTTGCCAAAACGACATCTTCAAAAATTTGTACAGCTAATTGGCCATGGGAAGTTACACGAAGAAATGCCCGTATTAGCCGCAGGCCAGAAAGGGGACCGCTTTCCAGGGAAAATGACACAATGGCAGAAGGACATGTTGACCTTGTATACCACTACTTGATTTTCTCTGGGGACTAGATTTTTCTGTTTGAACAGGGAATTTAGATGCTAGAATATATGTTACACAAAAGTTTGGGAAGTTAAAAAAAGGAAAGAGGAGAAATGAATTAATTCAGGAGACTTTGCATTCAATTACAGGGGATATAAGAAAAGAAAATGTACATTTTGGTATTCAAGTATGGGATTTGAATTGAGTTAGATGGTTTTTGAGAGAAAATTCGTAATTATGTATACATTGAGAGAATTTCAGTGAGTGATAAGATTTACGAAAAATTTAAGTATGTTTTCATTAAGTGGGAAAGTGAATAATTTAATGAATTCGGGAAATTCCGTATCCAAGTATAAGATATGGATTAAACCAGGTGATATGTGAAAGAAAATGTATAATTATGGATAGTGTAATATAGAATCGCAGGGGAGTTATAAGATTTTCAGTAGGAGGATAATTAAATGATTACATGGGTTTTTTTTCTGTCATCTCAGTTTGTAGGAAAATTTTAAAGTATTGTGCGGAAATTTTTGGAGTTATATAGGTCTTATTTTGATAGTATTTGAGAGGATAGTGTAATTGTTTAAGTATTTTATTATAAATATGTACATGAATTATATTTATGGCACGTTCAATTGAGAACACATGATGAGGTCAGGAGAATATAAATTGATAAGAGTGGTGAAGTTTAATGTATAGAGAGTGTTACATTTTGAATATTTTAAGTTTGAGTAAGGTATCAAATTTAAATGGATAGGATGAAAAAAAAAAAAGTAAGAAGAAATGAATATATAATGTGGAGAGATAAAATACATAAATTGTTGGAATTTAAAGAATTTAAGTTTGAGTAGGGAAACAAATGTAAATAAAAGTGTATATATAGAATGGAAGGACATAAATAGATAAATAGTAGGAATTTGAAAAATTTAAGTTTGAAGAGAGTAGCAAATTTAAGTAAAAAAAGGTATATATTATGTGGAAGGATTTAAAGTAGATAAATGGATAGGACGTTAAATAAGAAATGTATATATATAATGTGGAAAAACATAAGGTAGAGAAATGTAAAATAAATAAATAGTAGGAATTTGTAAAATGTAAGTTTGAAGGGAGTATCAAATTTGAATAGAAAATGTATATATTATATGGAAGGATTTAAAGTAGATAAAGTGTAGAAATTTCAATGGGGCAATTTTTGAGAATGTAAAAAAATTTAAAGGAGTTTAAAAAAAAAAAAAAAAGAGAGTTTTTTTTGTAATGGTTCGTGTGCCGGGTGACAAATTAAAATTATAGAAATTGAATTTATAAAAAAATGATACTTAAGGGAGTTTTAAGAGAAGAGAGTATTTTAATAAGCTTGAGTGTAATGTATATGTATTGATTGTCCTAAACAAAACATGACACAGCGTACAGATCCGGTTGCCTAACGATTCTCAAATGGTCAGCAATTCCTATTGATCACCGATTCACATTGCTCAACGATTCCTGGTGCACAAAGATTCTCATTTGGTCAGTGACTCCAGCAGTTCAGCGCCTTACAGTTCATCGAATTCCAGTTAGACAGCGGTCCAATCCTTCAGCGAGTTCCAGCAGTTCAGCGCCTTACAGTTCAGCGAATTCCAGTTAGACAGCGATCCAGTTCTGCAACGAGTTCCAGCAGTGGAGCGATTTACATTTCAGCGGTTTCCAAGTGTGCAGTGATATCAGTGTTTTTTTTTCCAAAGGAAAGATATTTTACACTTTCCATCATAACTACAAGGGGACAAAGTGATATTATTAGGGACCATATGCGTAAGTCCCTGATCCCAACAAGTATCCAATTGACGGTCAAAGTGACTTTGGTTATCATATGTGAACAATTTTACAGATATACACCTTGAACTTTTGTGGAACTATATTGTTTAAAAAAAAAAAAAAAAAAAAAAAAAAAGACATATCACCAGTGGACGAACTTGTGCTTACATGAATAGACTTTTAATCGATATTAAGTACAACTGAACGACACAGATATCGTCATTTGCAGACACATTGAGAATTGTATTTTTGTATAGTATTTTCGTGTTCTTTTGATGGCATATAAGAGTATATATATGATAATATGATTTGTGTATATGTGTATATAGTGCATTTTTACAGTAGATACAGATGAGAGCAAGACGAGTTGTTGGACTACACAGTGGACACGCCTGAAGCAACTATGAGCTGGCACTTTGTAATTGGCTTTTTTCCCACCAAATTTTGGGGGGGGGAAGAAGGGTAATTGTTATATTGTAATTTTCAATTCCCAATATAACATTGCTCTTTTGAAAAAGGAAGTGGACCTAAGAAGACGGTCCCTCATGAAGTGAGGCAATTTTTGTAACATTCCCTCTAACGCAGCTGCACCGGACATTCATTTCGAAAAGAGAGGGTGCTTCTCAAGTTCATGTCAGCGTTAGGTGCTACAACAAACGAAAGGGGTTGAACTTCTTGACCCCAGAGTCAATTCATATCACTTGAACCTTGGGAAAATTCTCGTGAGAACTTTCAACGATTTTAAAACTGGAGACTGCATATCTCATATTTCAGGGGGGCCTTGACCAATAATACAGCCTGAAGGGCGTAGCCCTTAATTTACTTAGCCAATTATGGACAGGGGCGCCTTGTTAAGGGGGTAGAGACAGAGAGCAACTTTGGACTTTAAGTTTTTGAAATAGAGGACTTGAATTTTGTGAGTGAAAAGAAAAGGTCGCAAGAGCGACGGATCTCGGAGAGAGCGAGCCCACGGGACAGAGCCGGAGCGCGCGGTCATAAAGTCCGACATCGGCAAAGATGATCGAGGTAGGACAATTCTACACATATTTTTGCACTTTGATTATTATTATCTCTCTGACCCTCCTAAATAAGGTTAACCTGGGCCATTAAGACGTAGGCTAGTAAGAATAGTGAGTTAATGCACATTAATAGGTTAATAATTGTAATGCTCATATTATGATCATAGAATGAGGAGATTTGATTGTCTTAATGTACTACACTAAAGATGTTGGTATATGAAATTTACCAGATGTTAATAGTTATTAAATAAGGTTTTGTCTTAATGAAATAAATTCTTTGTTATTGTTTAAAATTAAGCCTCTTCATTTTAATTACTGGTATTATGTATTTCTTCATGTACTCCACTTTACGAGATCGGTCTATATAGCGTCAATACATGACGTGTGACGACTCACATATCAGAGGCTAAGCAAATCAAGGAAAAATGTTATCGTGCTCTTTCGCAGGTGGTCAAATGACTGGAGGCAACGAATACCTGGCAGGAAACGTGGAAATTTTTTTTGCTAGAGGAAGAATTTGAGATAGAAGCTTTTTTATTTTTGGGATTTGAGTGGAGGGAAAAAATGAACGACGCAGAGTAATTTTAAGACTTTGATTGTTATACGAAATAGTCCGCGTTAAAACGTTGTGGGGTCGAAAGCGGACCTAATGATTATACCATGGTTTCTCGGTATATATATGTTAAAAGGAATACCGATTCTTTATTTGCAGCTACCAATTTATTTGTAAGAAAATTTGTGTAAAGCATTTAAAAATATTTTTTGTGTAGATTATTTCATACACACGTACGTATTGAGAGAAATATCTACCGTAATATACTGAGTAATCTATTGATTACTATAAAATCGGAAAAAAAAAACTTCAATTTTTAATATACATTTAATATACATTTAAAATTTATTATTAAAATTTTCTTTAAAACACTTTAAAATCTAATCATGTACGAGGTTTCGGTTAAATAATTTTCGTCAATTATTGTTGATTTCAGAAGCAAATGAACACTTACTGGAGTGTTGTTGTTGTTGAGACCCAGACCGTCCGACCTACCAGAAAGGTGTAAGGTAACTGTTTGGACGGCCGGGAAGTGCCACCCAATTTGGACCGGAACCCAGTGGGGGAGGCATCCACAGGGACCGTACCCTCCTTCTCCTACCACCAACCTCTCGGAAGGACTTACGGACCCACATGTTTAAGGTGATCGTACTCCGCGTGAACACGGCGGCAGTTTTGGCAGTGGCTGGAATCGAACCCGGGCCTACCGAGTGCAACTCCAGCGCGCTAACCAATGGGCTACCGCGCCCCACTTACTGGAGTGTAGCTCAACTCGACGTTTCATATCAGAATCCATTTTTAAGTAGCTATAAAAAAAAATCTGATGTGGCCAGCACATGACTTTCCTTATATAATACAATGAATTTACTTCTTTAACGGTGAAAAAGTGATGAAAAGATCCACGGCACACTGTTTGTAACGTTAAATTGTGCATTTAGCGCGGAAAATTGTACATCAGGATGACAACATCTAAAACTCTTTCGTACCCAATTAACTTATATTTTATGCAACTCTAAATTAACAGTTATCAATATTGATAGCATCCTCAATAAGCAATATAGTCCATATATTTAAATATTTCAAAAATACATTCATCAATTAGACGTCATTTTCATTAACTTGGTGTTGTTTTTACAATTTTGACAATATTTTTGTTAATGTGGTGCCACATATCGCCAAGTTGGTGATATTTAGAATAGCACTTTTTATATAATAAAAGGTATGCCCATCATATGACGGAATTAAAAATTTGCAAAATATCGTATCCGATTTGGCGTCATGTTTTTCAATTTCGCAACAATTTCGTCAATTTGGCAACATTTAAAAAATTCACAAAGTTGGCGACATGCCGCCAAAATTCGTTGCCCTTAGCCAAGCGTTACAGACTGAGTCTTACGGTAGAGTCTTACATTATTTTCCAAATATTGAATTTTAATCAATTAGTTATCATTTTCATTGATTTAGGCTCATTTTTATCAATTTGGCGACATTTTTATCAATTTGGCGATATTTTCATCAATTTGACGATATTTCGTAAATTCGTCGCTAAAATTTCATCAAACATTATGGTCGGAGAAATAGGTTATTCTTATAGCAGATAAACGACTAATGGCGTCCACATATAAAACTATTAACCAAAGTATCTTTTCTTATAATAGATTCTTCTTCTTTCCAAGATATTGGATTTTCATAAATTAGTCTTCATTTTCATTGATTTAGCGTCATTTTTATCCATTTGGTGACATTTTTATTAATTTGGTTATATTTTCGTCAATTTGGCAACATTTAAAAAACTCACCAAGTTGGCGATATTATCCCAAATCGATATTATCGCCAAGCATTGTTTATGGAGAAATAGGTTAGTCTTATGGTCTATAAACGACTAATGGCGCCAAATTACACAGCTATTACTCAAAGTGTTTTCTCTCGTGAATGGAACGAACTAGATCTACGAGCATGATGGTAATAAATTTATAGCATAATATTACATATGAAAAGTGAACAGATTTCACAATAGTTAATATTTTTTTTAACACTTTACAACAAAGTTGAAAAGTGTTTATGACTTTGTCCATTCTGTCTGTCTGTCCGTTAGCACGATAACTGCCGTAAAAATGACTTTATCAAAATGAAATTTTAGTATGTTGTTCAGACGGTCTGTAGGACCTATGGGAATATAAATAAATAATATCACCCAATTAGTTTTTTATTGAACGCGGGTTGAAAAAATGAAATACATTGAACCCTATGGGACCTAATTTTTCAAACATTTTTTAAGTAAATTTAAAATTCATGAATTGCTTCGAAATTTTTAGAAAATATTCACATTATTCCATAGAATATAATAAAAAAAATTCAATACAATATGTTAAGTAGTTTTTTAATTAAAAATTATTTAATATAGGGAAAAAAACAAATTCAATTAAATTCTGACTTTGGGATATCTTCCAGAAAGAAAAGAGAGATATATTATATAGTAAATATCTCTCCACTTGTGTAAACGTTTAACATATGCGAGTGGCTTCACATTTTAAAATAAATTTGGTAGATAACAATTTTTCATTTTTAACACTTTACAACAAAGTTGAAAAGTGTTTATGACTTTGTTCATTCTGTCTGTCTGTCTGTCTGTCTGTCCGTTAGCACGATAACTGCCGTAAAAATGACTTTTTAAAAATGAAATTTTAGTATGTTGTTCAGACGGTCTGTAGGACCTATGGGAATATAAATAAATTATATCACCCAATTAGTTTTTAATGAACCCGGGTTGAAAAAATGAAATACATTGAACCCTATGGGACCAAATTTTTCAAACATTTTTTAAGTAAATTTAAAATTCATGAATTGCTTCGAAATTTTTAGGAAATATTCACATTATCCCATAAAATATATAAAAAAAAATTCAGTAAAATATGTTAAGCAGTTTTTTAATTAAAAATTATTTAATATAGGGAAAAAAACAAATTCAATTAAATTCTGACTTTGGGATATCTTCCAGAAAGAAAAGAGAGATATATTATATAATAAATATCTTTCCATTTGTTTAAACGTTTTACATATGGGAGGGGCTTCACATTTTAAAATAAATTTGGTAGATAACAATTTTTCATTTTTTTAAAATTTTATATGACTCTTCATGATAAATTTATTTGATGGCAATTTTAATGCACTTTCCTACGTTCTAGAGAGTTAAAATTTGGTACACAGCTTAAATTTGTTGAACATTTTATTCGACAAAAATTTGATGGATCTTTAAATATAGATCATACATTTTTTTCGAAATGGCCTGAAAATAATCCCTGTTCACTTCTATAAATCATTGTTGTAATATTGTTAAAAATTCTGATGTGGACAGCACATGTCTTTCCCTGCAGACTCATATTCGTTCTCTTTATTTATTCATTAATAATTTGAGTTTATCTGCACAAAATAACAACCATAAGTATTTTAAATGACATTGAATTTACACGTTAAACTTAAATTTGGTTCTCATTTGATAGCTGGACTTATTGTCAAAGGTGGCGTGTCGAAAACGCGAAAAAACTAGAATATCTCCAGAACGGCTAGTCCTAGAGTAATGGGGTTAGTCTTATTCTTTTTGTTGTCAAAAATCACGTATAAACTAGGAATTTAATTGATATAATTGAGCACACGTAGTCTTTTATTTTTATATATAACGATTTTTGCGGGCCATTTCGCAAAAATAGCCCGTTCCTTTTTCCCGAATCGTACTAGAGTAACCTACAAATGATTTATATACAATATTTTGTTAAATTTGGTATATAAATCACTTGTTGGTTATTAAAATATTATACACCAAATTTTGTTAAATTTTTCCATTAGTTTTTAGCTAGAGTGGATAAAGGCAATTTCTGCGTTTCGCAAAGAAGGCAGATTCTTTTATCGTACTATAATCTAATGAACATCAGAATTTCCCACAAAAAACATACCTACCAAATTGTATGAAATTCGGTCCATTAGTTTTTCAATTAGAGTGGATGTAATATCCACACAGACACACAGAAACATACACAGATACACCCTTACACACAGAGACGTCTGGGGCGCGGTAGCCCATTGGTTAGCGCGCTGGAGTTGCACTCGGTAGGCCCGGGTTCGATTCCAGCCACTGCCAAAACTGCCGCCGTGTTCATGCGGAGTACGATCACGTTAAACATGTGGGTCCGAAAGTCCTTCCGAGAGGTTGGTGGTAGGGGAAGGAGGGTACGGTCCCTGTGGATGCCTCCCCCACTGGGTTCCGGTCTAAATTGGGTGGCACTTCCCGACCGTCCAAACAGTTACCTTACACCTTTCTGGTAGGTCGGACGGTCTGGGTTTCAACAACAACAACACAGAGACGTCTTATTAAAAATAGTTTTTTCGTGTTCCAGAAGTCCCAAAACGTGTAGATCCTTTGAAAACTCGAGTTCCGATTTTCGGCACGATTCCAATACTTTGAGTACATACACATACAAACATATATTATCTGTGTATTATATGTGTATCTAAATTCCGTGCCTATGCAATTACAATAGTTGTGATTTTAAATGATCCCTAAACTTTTATTATTTCTTCAACGAAGCCTAATTTTAACATATGCAGAATGCAAATATCTCAAGCGATTGTAAGATGAATCACATAAGAATTGCTGAATTTTTTTCACACAAAATTATTTAGCTCTGGAGTCTGGAATACAAGTTATATGAATGAAATATTCATTGATTTTGCATAAAGAATCAGATGATTTATATTTCGATACACTTTTAAAGATTTAAGTATAATAATTTACCGTAATACTGTGATAATGTAAAAGATATCACCACTGAATGTATCACATTTTAGAAATTTTTAAATGAAATTACATTTCAGTTGGAAAGTGTTTCATAATCAATGCTTATGCATGATTGATCTTTCTTGTTTTAAATTTTATATAACTCTTCATGATAAATTTATTTGATGGCATTTTTAATGCACTTTCCTACGTCCTAGAGAGTTAAAATTTGGTACACAGCTTAAATTTGTTGAACATTTTATTCGACAAAAATTTGATGGATCTTTAAATATAGATCATACATTTTTTTCGAAATGGCCTGAAAATAATCCCCGTTCACTTCTATAAATCATTGTTGTAATATTGTTAAAAATTCTGATGTGGACAGCACATGTCTTTCCCTGCAGACTCATATTCGTTCTCTTTATTTATTTTTTCTATGACGTCATTTGAATTAATTTCAGTTGTTTTCGATGAAGTTTTTAAATATAATAAATTATCGTAGTATTATGATAGTTTTAAAAATATTACCGTGGAATGTATCGCTTTTTAGATATATTTAAACCAGGCAATTTATATTTCAATGCCGTCATTTGAATGAAGTTCATGTCTTTCAATGAAGGTTTAATTTTTCAAATATAATAAATTAATGTAGTATTATGATAAGTTTTAAAATATTACCGAGGAATGCATTGCATTTTCGACTGTTTTAAATAAAATTGCATTGAAGTTGGAAAGTGTTTCATAATCAATGCTTTAAGCATGATTGAACTTTCTTGTTTTAATTTCATGTGATTTTTTTATTATTGTGATTTTTTGATTCATGTGATTATTTGAAAATTGTGCAGTATTTCCAGAATGGTTCATGTTAGCGTTCTAATGTTTATAACAATCGTTTTTAATGAAAAATTACATAAGAAATGATTATTTACGTAACTATATTGAATGTTTTAATTTTTTGATGATTTTTTTAAAAATTCATCTTGAAAATTTGTAGGGTTCTGAACATTCGGTTGCTTGTAAAAACAATAAGCTTCCAGTATTCACTGATTGTGAATGTTGTACCAAATTTTGTTCGGATCGCTTGATTCATTCGTGAGATATCGTCTCCTCTATGACTCACTGACACACACACACACAGAGATCATCTCAAAAACGTCTGATTCGTGTTCAGGGATGCTCTCCCGTCGAAAACTCGAATTCGAATTTTCGACCCCGTCATAATACTTTCCTTATACATTATATTATATTCGTTCATTACTAATTCCCCCTTGGTGAAGGAGCGCCTACGCACCACGTCCACAAGACGCCCCAGGGTATCCTATGGCGAAGGGGAGGAGTTTTGCAGCTTCACTTTTATAGAGTCTCCTCGAAGGGCGGAAGTCTGACTTGACCTCGACATGACAACATCCATGCCCGCTGGCGGGATTCGAACCCGCAACCCGGCAATCAGACGGAAAAATATATTTTGAAAAATATATTTTGTTTTTTTCAAGTGATCACAATTATAGTATGTTACTCTTGATTTTAAAGGACTAGAAAAATCTTTCTATTACTGTTGCGAAGTTTGGGCCTCACCTCTCGAGGGGATAATAACATCAAAAATACAAAAATTGTATCCCAGCTACTTTTTATCACAATTATTGAAACTATTGAGTTTCGTCATCATTGAGCCATAAAAAACCCTTTTTATGCATGATTATGCCAAATTTTCTTCTATGCTGCCATGTTAAGTAAATATAAATGCTGAATAAATTTCGAAGTTTTCGCTCGAATTTCAAAGAAATTTCATTTAGTTCTAGATTTTCCGCTATCCGGAACTTTATATCCGCATAGTCGGATTTAAAGTTTTTCGAAAATCCAATAATATTTGTGACAGCTACCCTGTACGCAAGAAATCGATTACGGACAGATGGACATCACTCCAAAAATAGTCAGAACGTGCTTAGGAGATCCTAAAACATATACTGGCATCAAAATGTCGAAATCGAAATGTTTCATGAAAACAATACTTTCTAAATACTACGTATGAGAAATTAACAAGTTTTTTTTTTTCTAATTGAAGAGTTTATTTGTGAAATAATTTCTTTAAAAATAAGAAAGCGAAAATAACAGTCCCTGCGAAATGAATAAAAGCGCGATTTTAAAAATTCTAAATTCCGAGGTTGTTTGTGGTTTTTTTAACTTTTATTGTATTTTTGTGTTTTTCACACGAAGAGAATTTTGTTTTTTTTAGATTGTATTGTAGCATTGCACGTGTAGGGCTGTCCTGAAGAAAATTATTGAGAGTATGAGGTATTGTCTCATCTAAAGAGTATTGAAATTGCGGGGTTCTAAGGGGCGGAGCCCCTGGTAGGGGTGTGAAAGGAGGCTCTGGTCCCTTGAAAATTTTTTAATCAGTTAGGCCATATAATTGCCATTTATAAGCCCATAAATCACTTTTTTCACAATATTAATAACTTAATGCTTAAGACATATATATATATATATATATATATATATGTTAACAGGTATGGATCATTTTGTAACTTGGAACTATTTCTATTTTTATTTTCTTTTTTTTCCTGCACTTACTTTTTACGAAATGCGGGGTTACTGGACCTGGTGACGTCACCGCGCCGCGCCGACTGGCATTTGACTGGTCGTCTATCGTCTATCCAAGCCCAAGGTGGCAGTTGCCACTGTCATCAGTTTTTCATTCGTCTTCTGGTCATACACAGGATATTATTTTGAGGCTTGGGGGGGTTAGAGGTTTTTCCTCATCTCCTCATTTGTTTACATTCGAGTTTATAAATGACTAGCAAACAAAGAAAGGCTGAACTGTGTTGAAAGTTGCCCCAAAACCAGCAAATACAAAAACTTTCTTGAGACCTTGAGAGTACGCGGCGCGTACTCGGTATTTTTCAAAATTTTTTGAGAATACACGGCGCTTACAGCGCGTACCCTTTCGGGACAGCCCTCTACATGTGCATATGTATAAGTTTCCCAGTAAACTCCTTAAGCATGCTAATAACTTTGTAAGGATAGTTCCATGAATGAACACGTTAGGTAAAGTGATTGCAGCGCCTCCTAGCGGAAAATTAAAAAGTTAGGATAACGCACTTAGCAATGAAACGAGATAGTCGAAAATTCCATTACATAGAACACTCTTCTTCTCCTTCAACCCAGACCGTCCGACTAACCCGAAGATACAGTGTCTGGAACTAATAGTGTGCCGACCGCCTATACCTCCCAATGCTGGGAGATGTTCCAGAAAAGCCGCCTCCGCCAGACGGCGTTGGTCTCGAATAAGCGGTCTAAAGCGGAGAAGATAACGTTGAAACTAATGGGAATTTATTGCAAACAAAATGACCGATATCTTTCGAAATAAATGAAGAATTTGTGTGAAATTTGGTGTGATTATTGTAAGTGGTATACACAAAAAGTCATTTGATTTTCAGAGAGATTGAGCTAGGGATATATTCGTATTTTTAAAATTTTATTTAACTTGATCTGGTGTTCGTTCAAACCTTTGAGGTCCAAAATAATCAGGTTCATTTATTAGAGTAACGTGAAATTCGTTCTGACATTTCCTCTTGTGGTACATTTCAATTTTTTCGATTTTGAAGCTTATCGGGATAGCCCGTCCTGGGTCCGACCTAGGACTTTACCTGGTTTTAGAAAATAACTCGAAAATCAGAGAACGTTGGAAATCTAAATTTAATATATCGTTTTCTTTTGGGATGTATTTTAATTCTTTCAATTTTGGACCGTACCGGGTTAGCCCGTCTTAGGCTTGCCTTAGAAACTCACCCGTTTTCGCAGTATAACTCAAGAGCAGGTGTATCTAAAACTTCGAAGTTTAGAATATCCTTGCCATTTGCTGTATATTTTAACTCTTTGGATAAAAAATCTTATCGGACTAGCCCGTCCTGAGCCCAGCAAAAGGAATATATCGTTTTTTGAGAATAACTAAAAATTCGGAGCATCTGGAATGTATAAATTTAATATGTCATTGTCCTTTGGGGTATATTACATTTCATCGCATTTCGAACCGTATCGGATTTGCCCGTTTTGGGCCCGTCATAGAAATTTACTTGCTTTTAAAAATAACTCGATCAATCGGAGTTGCTAAAAAATGTAAATTTAGTATATCATTTCCGTTTGGACGGATTTTAATTTAGATTTTAAACCTCGTCGGGCTAGCCCGTCTTGGATCCGCTGAAGAATGAATTCGTTTTTGAAAAAATAACTCGAGAACCGAAGTAGCTAAAAATTCCAAATTTAACATGTCGTTGGCTTTTGGGGTATATCTAAGTTTCTTCGCATTTGAACTTTATCGGGGTAGTCCGTCCTGGAGCCGACATATAGGAATGGACCTGTTTTTTAGAATACCTGGAAAATCGGGGAAACTAGAAAATATAAATTTAGTACATCCTTACCTTTTGGGGATTATTTTAATTCCTTTGTTTTGAACCGTATCGGGCCAACCCGTTTTGGGTCCGCCTTAGAAATTCACTTTTTTGGTAGAATAACTCTAAAACCGGAGTATCAAAAAGTTTCAAGTTTTGAATGTCGTTGTCATTTGCGGTATGTCTAAGCTCATTGGATTTAAAACCTGATCGGGCTAGCCCGTCCCGGTCCCAACAAAGAGAATGTACTCGTTTTTTAAAAATAACTCCAAAACTGTAGCAGCTAGAATATCTAAATTTAGTATATCATTATTTTTTAGGGTATATTTTATTTCTTTGGATTTTGAACCTTATCAGACTCGCCCATCTTGGGCCCGACATAGTGATAATGTACTCATTTTTCGAAAATAACTCGTAAATCGGAGCAGCTAAAAAATCTAAATTTAGTATATCAATTTCTTTTGGGGTTTATCATAATTTAAAATTTGAACCTCATCGGTCTAGCCCGTCTTAAGTCCGCTTAAGGAATGCGATCGTGTTTGATGAATAACTTGAGAACCGGAGTAGCTAAAAATTCCAAGTTTAGCATGTTATTGTCTTTTGTGATATATTTCATTTTTTCGACTTTAAACTTCATTCAGCTAGCTCGTGCTGGGCCTGCCATAGGAATAAACTCATTTTTTTAGAATAACCCGAAAACTGGAGCAGATAGAAAATCCAAATTTAGTATATTAATTCTTTTTCGGGTAGAATTTAATATTTTTGGCGTATATATAATTATAATTAGTGGCTTAGGCATGGGAGATAGGATGTGTGGTAAAAAACCTCATTTGCCAAACAATTACATTAGTTTTCAAACTTGTCCATATTTAAAAAAAAAATGAATTTTGTACTATAAGCTCCATTCGATCATCGACCCCCTTTTTTCTTAGATACGTAGTTACATCCATATGCAAATGAGCTAAGAAGTGCGAAATTTGTCCACGGATGTTGGGTTGGTGCACTAGGAGTACGAGTGAAGGTTGCGGTTCTGTGTGATTTGACGATGAAGGTTTTATGTCTTCGAAACTGGTCAATATTAGTATTTTGAGTTGTATTCTGCTTTTTACGAAGATAATTTTATTTCTTTAGCAGAAATTTGGACCGCACGTATTGATTTTGTTTACTTGAAATTGAAAATTTTCAATAATTTTCAAAAGCATTATATGAATAACTTGAACGAATGCTTTAAAAGCAAACTTTTGTTTTGCATTTTGATACATATTACCATATACACCTAAAAAGAGAATGTATTAGAATGTCTAGCAGATATTTTGTTTTATCTCATATGCTCGGCTACTAGGAAAAATGCCTGTCGGTGGCCTTGTGAATTTGGAAGAAAAACATGAAACACCATTGCCGCTTGAACATTAGAACAAGGTGGGGGGGGGGGGGTGCCTGCAAGTACTGCCTCTTTGTACGGTGAAAGATAGCGCTGATAAGAATTTCGATTGAGAGTGGACATGTAATCGACCGCTATTTTATTTCGACAGGTGCGTCTCCTTTACATATGTTTTCGTAAATTGCCACATCTCTTACACGAACAATGCTCAAAAGATCCGCAAATCAGCGGGGGCTCTGGAAATGGGTAGAACACCAGGAAAGGACATTTTGTACTGCCTTCAGGGTGATCTCTAGATACAATAGGAAGTATCTCATTAGCACATTGGTCATCTGAGATTGAATCTGTTTTTACTACATGTACACTATTCTTTTTCGTTTAGGATTGGACAGGATGGACCCACTCAGAAGGAAATATTTTTCAACACTATAAGCAGTAAGCTTTCACTCATTTGATGTTTGACGTTGTAAATCTATATTTTTGTTTCTATATTTGGATTAAAAAGGGCTGTTTTTATAGCCATATTATATCAGTTTTCTAATAGATCTATCAACATATTTAATAGTTTTTATAGTCGATGAAGCATGTCCTCAAATTCTAAAAAGAAAGTGAATGACAGACACTGCTTCGTACCTGAATGTAAAACAGGTTATAAAAATTTCAGAGGCAAATATTCTCTATATAAAGCTCCTGACAACGATGAACTGAGAGCTAAATAGACAAAGTTAATTCCTCGTGCAGATAAAGTTCTAAACAAAAACTCTGTGGCATGTGAGTTGCATTTTGCTAATGACGGGTTTTGAATTATTTAATTCTCTTGCATATAAGCGCAGTCAAGATCTAGGATAAGGGAGGTCGACGATAGAATGTGGGTTTACACAGATCGGGCTAGCCCGTTAAGGTTTTAAATCCAATGAGCTAAGATATACCGCAAATGACAACGACATTCTAAACTTGGAACTTTTAGATACTCCGATTATAGAGTTATTAGTAGAAGAGAAATGACAGTTGACCATCAGCAGGCGCAATATGCGCCTGCCTCTTTTGGGAGGGGTCTTCCCTCTTTTGAGAGAATCTTCTCAGAGGGTCTTGAGACCAACTGTGGAGGCCTCTTTCCTAGTATTGCGAAAGTCTTTCACAGTATTGCGAAAGAGACCTGATACCCTCGGAGTGAATTGTCTTGAGAGGGGATGTCGCAATCGCTGACTGACCTTTGACCTGAGGAAGTGGTTTCAAGGGATGTCGCAATCAGCGATTGATAACCTTAAAGATGACCTTTGACAAGAGCTCAGAGCACACGTCCTTCCTCTCTGCTGGTCAATGACAAAGTGAACTCGCTTATCAGCGTGAGGTAGTTAAAGCGCTCTCTGGCGAATTTTGATGAAGTGCTGCCATCTATCGGCATTTTTTTTCCAAAAGAATTTAATGTCTCACTTGTCAGCTCCAGGAATCGAACTCATAACCAACTGATTACAAGACGAGCGTCTTATCCGTTGTGCTACAGCACCCGTGCTCATAGATTATTTTCTTCGATCTGTACCTTATCAGAGGAAGCAGGAGATAGAATATTTTTCGAGGTTCCTTCGAATCGCTGGGTGAACAGATTGAATAGAGATGTCTTTTATAAAGAGGTTTCGGTGCGTTTTAAAACAGAATGTTACGAGCTGAATATAAAATTGTGTTGTGATTTTTAAAACAAATTGAATAATCTCAAGTTTAAACTCAAGTATAGTTACACATTTTCAAAATTGTGTTAAGTGAATGGGACCTCTTAAAAACATGAATGTAATACTTAGCCAACATTGTATTAAGCGATATATAGCAATATGGATTTTTTTTTTTTAAATAAATCTAACAGCATATATCAATATGATTTTTATAATAATAACGAAATGATTTCGAATGTTTAAAAACAAATAGATTACAAATTTCCAGTGAACACAAAAATTGTGTTAAGTGAACAGGATTCAACCCTTTTAGAATGTAATACTTAGTTAACATTGTATTAAGTGATATATACTAATGTGATTTTTTAAAAATAAATCTAACAGCGTATACGACTATTATAATAACGAAATGCTTTTTTTTTCTTTTATAAAAATAATAATAAAAATTGGAACTCACGCAGTGGCGTCTTCACTAGCTGCTGTCCAATCTACAAATGAGACATATGCACTCATTACGCTATTAAAAATTAGATCTTATCTATAATGACGTCATCATTTTAAGCGGTTGCCACCTATTTTTTCTAATAATATATTTCTAGTAACTGGATACTTCAACGGTCTGATTTGCTACACATAATCTGAAATATATCATTTTAATGATATTATGCATTGAATATGATTTGACCATTTTTAAAGTGGTGGATATAATTGAAATATCCAGATTTAGAATTTAACAAACTAACGACTCGAGCATTTTCACCCCCAAAATTTTAGCATTCAGTTTAAATAGAAGCCAACGAATGTGATATGACCATTTTCACAGTGCACATCCTAATTTTAGTATCATTATAGAATTTTAGAAGTGCGTTTTTTTATGATGTGAATAGGATTGATTTGACCATTTTTAAAGTGGTGGGTGTAATTGAAATATCGAGGTTTAGAATTTAACAAGCTAACGAATTTTCACAGATACACCCACAAAACTTTAGCTTTCAGTTTAAATAAAACCCAATGAATATGATATAACCATTTTAACAGTGAAGGGTATAATTTTTACTACCATTATAGCACTTAGAAGTGAGTGTACAGTTTCGATTATTTTTACAGGACACCAACACGTTTAAAATCTATTGCAAGTTTTGACTTAAAACCACTCTTCCGATGTATTCCAATGCAGTCATAAAGCGAGTATTTACAATTATTGCTCAAACATCCAGATAACAATTGCTTTGGTCAGTATCAGCGCTTCTGTTCGAGATTAGCACTTCCTGTCCCAACCTTATGATAAGAATTAGTGAAAGTCCACACTTGAACTGCATGTCAGAATAGATAAAACCTTACCAATGTGAAATTGTAATCCAAATATAATCTGAAAAATAAAGGTCATGAAAAGAAAGAGTAAAGTTTCCATTTGAAAATACATGTTATATGTTATTAAGAAATGTTACATATTATAAATTATATGAAAAGAAAAGTTAGAAAAAAGTGGGAAATGTTAGTAGAAGAAGAGAAAATTTGTGCACTTCCAACAGCCCCATGAGGTGGTGCACCCTGTCGTTTCACTCTTTCGGGCAGTGTTCTCCACCAGCGTGAAATAATTTTGCTTAATTAAATTACATAATAAAAATGAATATAACAATTAATTTTAAGAAATGAATATAACAATTAATTTTAAGAAATGAATATAACAATTAATTTTAAGAAATGAATATAACAATTAATTTTAAGAAATGAGTAAGTAATTTATTATTTTAGAATAAATGAAATTAAAGAAAAAATAAATGATTAAGACAATTAATTTTAAGGAATGATTGAGCAATTTAATATTTTAGAATAAATGCTTTAGAAAAGGAAATGAATATAACAATTAATTTTAAGGAATGAGTGAGTAAGTTATTATTTTAGAACGAATGAAATTAAAAAAAAAAGCAAATAATTTAGAAAATTATAATAAGAATTAATTTTAAGTTAAGTATTATTAGTTTAGATTACTTCACACTGGCAGACCTATTTTCCCATTAAAAATGAACAGAGCTCATTCAAAATTTGTAGAGTAAAATTCAAAGTTCTTTTGATGAAAGTAAAATTCTTGAAAATATTCTATGTGGATATCTTGAAAGGGTCGTGTGTGAAAAATCTTCAAAAGTTCTTGTGTTTAAAATCTTGAAGGGATCTTGTCTTGTGTTAAAAATCTTCAAAAGTTCTCACGAGGGAAGAACAGGAAAATACACTGTGCGAAAAATCTTCAAAGGTTCTTGTGTTAAAAATCTTGGTAAAATTCTTGAATTGCGATAAAATATCTTGAAAAATTCTCATATTCAAAATGGTAAAAAAGTCCTTGTTTTCAAAATCTTGAAAAGGTCTATTGCAGTAAACATGGAAAAATCTTCATGTACTAAAAATCTTGGTAAAAATTCTTGAATTGTGATAAAAATCTTGAAAAATTCATATATTCAAAATAATAAAACTTCTTGATTTGTGATAAAAAATCTTGAAAAATTCATATATTCAAAATAGTAAAAAGATCTCGTAATCAAAATCGTGAAAAGTTCTTGTATTGTGAAAACTTCTTGTAATCAAAATTGTGAAAAGGTCTTGAATCATGGAAAGTTCTTGTGTTCAAAATCTTGAAAGGATCTTGTATCGTGAAAAGTTCATGTATCGTGAAAAGTTCTTGTATCGTGAAAAGGTCTTGTATCGTGAAAAGTTCATGTATCATGAAAAGTTGTTGAATCTTGAAAAAGGAATTGTTTAAAAAAATCGTGGAAAGTTCTTGTGTTAAAAAAGTGGAAAGTTGTTGAATAAAAAGCGTGAAAAGGTCTTGAATCGTGGAAAGTTCTTGAATAAAAATGTAAAAATCTTGGAATGGTCTTGAATGTTGAAAAAAAAAAGAATGGAGTGGCTATTCCTTGAATATGTTCCAATGTCCATGTGCATAGGTGTGAATGCCATCTTCCAAAACATATCGTTTGTCATCATATGGGGAGAGTGCCACCTTACTTTGTTTGAGTGTATACAAACGGTGACACTCACTCCCTATACGATGTTGAAAAGATTTGGTGGTTTGCACATCTTTTAAATATTCGACATAATGTTGGTGTTTTATGTGTTTCTTTACGAATGTTTTCGAAATACCTTTGGCAGTCTTCTTTTCCGCTTGTGTGGAGAGGAGAGAATACATTTTGGACCTGAGCCCCACAAACTCAAGTCCAGGTGTTCCATTTAGCTCGTCCTTAAAACAACCTATCCTCTTTTTGTTTGACACACTGTGGGCGGAATGATCTGTTGGATAATCCGACGTGTCAAAGAGGTGGTTACTTTCTTGCATGTCTTTGTAAAAATCCCGACACTCGACCTCATAAGTGAGAGAGTCGGTGTCGGTAAACAAAAGTATTGCATCTGCTCCGTATTTTTTCTTCATATATCCATAGTGGAATCTGTACATGAGGAGTTTACTGAGCTCCAGAATGGCGAAACCGACGTATATGGGCCTATTCAGTAAGATGTTGTTGTATAGTCTCTCGACCCCTACCAAATCTTCATTGAAAATTTTAAAAGATTTAAATGTGGGTGCCGCCATAAGTTTCTCCCCACGTTTCTCGTCCTTCACAAGATCAATCTTCACCCGGTTCCTTAAATTCTCCATGCATTTCCCATACACGGCATTATTCATTAATTTAAAAAAATCTTTCTCGAAACCTGATTGGGCCCTTTTGCGATGTTCGGTGTTGAAGTCTACGTAGGGCTTCAACCAGGCTCGCTGTTTAAATTTTAAAATTTTATGGGTGGTTTTTAATTTAAGTCCCAGTTCCAGATAATACTTTAAATTTTGAAAATGTACTATGTAGTTTTTTTTATTGTTCAGATTAGGGGTTAACTTTTCATGACTCTGGAACCGAGACATCTTAAGGGATTTCATAACTTCTACCGTGTATGGAGAAATCATATCTTCATTGATCTTTAGCTTTTCCGGGGCTAGTGGTTAATCATTATGAAGGTCGTGTAATTCAGAAGGGTAATCCAAATCCACCTCTAATATGTACCCATCTGTTCCATCGCTGGGGAGACTCATAATCCATTATTCACTTGCTAAGGATGGTGGCACCCACTCAAAATTCCCATAAGGCAGGGGCAGAGACATGGCCCACCCGTACAAGTTGTTAGCGTCTAAATACATCAAATACCGGATGGGTTCTGTATGATCATACTCGGCCATGTATGGGTTGTTTGCCCGCGCCCACCGTTTGGTGATGACAGATATTCCCCCTCGAATCCCCCTTTCAATGAAAAGATGCATGTCAATGTCGGTTAAGAGGTCCAAGGGTTGTTCTACCATCTTCAGGGAGGCCTGCCACGCCAGCCCCGGTGCAGTCATCAGGTGAGCGCAATCCAGACCATAGTATGTCATACACAGTTTTCTAAAATGCTCAAATACGTCGGCCAGCAGAAGGACATCCATTTTGACGTACAAATCATGATAGTCGCCAAGATTCTTCAGATTGAACGTCCTCCATACATTCTGAGCATGTTTGTAGTCCTCCTCACATATATCTTCTGTTAGTGTGCTGTAAAAGGCCGAAGGTGGAGGCAGCACCTGGTCTTCAAATTTTCCATACGAGTCCATGTACTCGTATGGGTACACCCCCTTACGTAGCAGCAGATTAGTATTAGATGGTATAGCTGTAGACGTAATTGTGAATTTGTCCTTGGGTAGATTGGCTACCAATTTTTCCAAGGACGTGTTTAAAAATTGAAGACTGTCAATGAAATGCAGCCTCACACCCTCACCTTTCTTCTGAAGGGTAAATGAAATGTACTTCTCCATGTTTACTGCAATGGGCGTAATTTCGTATTCTTTCAGTTTGCCAAGCCCCGACATCAGGTGGTGTCCGTCATAATTCTTCAAGTTGTGGAACACTACCGGAATAGTAGTAGGGAGACGAAATCTCAGATTGCCCGCCACATGGAGTGCTCCTCGATATGCACCACTCACATGGTCGTGAACAGCCATCTTCTCTGTAAAGGCATTCTCACGAGAGGGCTCACTACTGTTCAGCTTCACCAGAAGCGCTTCAAAATCTGCATATAATACAATCGGTACGGGGTGCTGGTAGTACTCTATATTAAACTTTAAAAGACTTTTGTCAGGACTTGGCATGGAAACCCGCTGAGGAGCATGCTCTTTGCAAAATGGTGTATGTTTCTGAAGAAGATCTTCACGGCAGAATCTATGGAGGCACCGGTAGCATAAAAAGGTATTTCCATCATGAGCTGATACATCCCCGAGAAGGCGTGAAAAATTGCGTATAAGGCAATAATGCTGTTGGACCCCGTCGCTGATTAAAAGTAAATTAACAACGTCGGAATCCTCCGCTCAGATATTTGAAGGGGGAAAACTTCCCCCTTTTCATATCCGAACACATTAATGCGGCAATCATTCAGCCTCTCGAGAATCGGGATCTTACATACTGTCACTGGACACTCCACGTTTCCCAGATTGACCTCCCCTTCAAATGGCAAGTAGTGACTCACACGATTAGGATTATTAGAAGAGTCTAAATTCTTCCAATGTGCGATGAGACACCACACGAAGCACTTTTGGTCTTCATTCTGTATGTTCAAAACTGCCTTCTTTGCCATTATTTTGGGAGGTAGTGGAATGAAGCTGGACGGACGCAAGTGACGATAGGATCCGATATAAACATCCATATTCAATACTCGATCCAAGGTCCATCCAGATCCGAGCTGGTGAAACTCTTCCACAGAATTCAAAATTTTCTGAATGCCTTGTTTCACATGCTCCTCAACGTTGTACTCTTGTAGGGATATTGCGGTGTAAAATGAGGTGTAGCAAAATGAGGTGTAGCAAACTCCTCCTCCCCATCAGAATTGATTCGGCTCATCCTGGCATTTAGAACAGAATACCACTTAATTTGACGTGAATTCAATTCTGCCAGGATGAGATTTTGCATATGCGGCTTCATTTCTTCCAGGGATAGTAGTAAATCGTGGCAATTTTCTTCGGAGGGTTCCAATGTTTCTGTTAAGAACACCCACAAAGCCCTATTACTCCGTTTCACACGCTTCCTAGAAGCGGGGCGCGGTAGCCCATTGGTAAGCGCGCTGGAGTTGCACTCGGTAGGCCCGGGTTCGAATCCAGCCGCTGCCAAAACTGCCGCCGTGTTCACGCGGAGTACGATCACGTTAAACATGTGGGTCCGTAAGTCCTTCCGAGAGGTGGTAGGGGAAGGAGGGTACGGTCCCTGTGGATGCCTCCCCCACTGGGTTCCGGTCTAAATTGGTTGGCACTTCCCGGCCGTTCAAACGGTTACCTTACACCTTTCTGGTAGGTCGGACGGTCTGGGTCTCAACAACAACAACGCTTCCTAGAAGCGGAAGCCACATCAGCGATCTTGCGTTTCAATCCAATGCGGGCAGGAGTTTTATGCATAATGCGCACAGGTTCCAACATATTTCCTTTTTTCGTGAAAGTGCTCTGGCAAAAGGAACAGGGATATGTTTTTATCTGTGTGTGTATTTTCCTGTGTGCGTTTAAATTATCTTCCCTCGTGAACGTTTTACTGCAAATGTTGCATTGATATGATTTAGAATTGGTGTGGCTCTTGCTATGACGATTTAAATCACTTTTTCTTAAAAATGACTTTTCACATATATCACAAGAAAAAGCTCTTTCTCCAGTGTGAGTCTTGATGTGCTGAACCAAATTATGTTTAGCAGTGAAGACTTTGTGGTAGGTTGGACACATCTGAAAAACAGACAAAAGTCCAAATTAACGCCTGTTTCAAACAGCTAACTAACTAAACGCAATCTAAAAATATCATAGATAATGAATCAGCTGTTTATTTTTAAAATTCTGAAATGTGAAATATATACGATACAATCCTATACTCCCAAAAACAGCCGATTTTCCCTATCTCCACCAAAAGATGAAATAAAATAACTTACGTGCACACCACTAGGTCCGGACTCTCCCACCACGGTCGATGTTGCATCAGGCAGTACACTCGCTTTCACAAGTGCTGGAACACTGGGTTTCATAGGGGCAGCTGGTACAGTCATATCCTTAATATTAAAAAAAACACAGAACATGTAAAAGAGTGAAATGCGTATGAAGCTAATTTTTGTGTTGTACATTTTAAAAGTTCTTGTGTTATGAATTTTTTAAAATGTATCTTTATTTTTAATTCGAAAAGCATTTTGAACTCACTTCTGAAACAATCATCACTGTGGAAAATTCGTTTGTAGATATTTTATTAAAGAGGAGCAAATTAAAATGACGTCTTTCCTAGCGCAAGTCTCGAGTCAAAGTGAGCTCCACGTAGCATGTATTGTGGGCGGAAACCTTATCTGGTTTGTCACGTGATTCCACACGTGGAACCTTGTGATTCACTAACAAGATGTCACGTGACATGATTTACAGATAAGGAGATGTCACGTGATACATCACATGATGCGATAAGAAATATCATGTGATGTGTCAATCGATAAGGAATGTCACGTGACATGTCACGTGATACGATAAGAAATGTCGTGTGATGTGTCATGTCATGCGATAAGGAATGTCACATGATACATCACATGATGCGATAAGAAATATCATGTGATGTGTCACGTGATGCGATAAGAAATATCATGTGATGTGATAAGAAATATCACACATGGCAGTCTGTGATTCGCTAAGAAATATCATGTGATACATCACATGATACGATAAGGGATATTATTTAGATAAGAGCTCATTC
The DNA here is from genome assembly GCA_951213105.1 of Amaurobius ferox. Lineage (NCBI taxonomy): Eukaryota > Metazoa > Arthropoda > Arachnida > Araneae > Amaurobiidae > Amaurobius > Amaurobius ferox. Next base: position 78,138,800 of record OX578144.1, read on the forward strand.
ATTCAACGTTTGTTCTCCTAGAAGGTTGTCGTTGTTTATTTTTAAAAATGTCTATCTTTTTTAAACGCGAGAAGTTGAATGTAGAATATGTTCGCGAATTTTATTCGGTAAATGTAGCCGATTTAATTTTTCACGAGTTAAAATGTCTGCCTTTTCAACAATCACAAGTGACTGTGCATGGCCACACATATCAACCGACCCAAAAAGTATATGCATTTGGAGACGCTGGAAACAGTTCTGAGGAATGGACACCTCTCTTATCGGAGATAAAATCACGTGTGGAAGAACATATGGGATACAGCTACAATTTTGTGTTAGTAAAGCACTATGCTGATGGACATGCTGAAATAGGACAACACAAGGACAATGAATCCTCCCTATGCTCTAAAACACCTATAGCGGCTCTCAGTTTCGGTGCTACGAGATCCATAATTTTCGAAAGAAAAGGACAATCTCCTCTAAGTATTCCACTTCAACACGGTTCGCTTTATGCGATGCATGCACCAACCAACAAATTCTATTCTCATGGAATTGCTGCGGAACCCGAACTCTCGGAAGCTAGAATAAGTCTAACATTTAGAAAAATTCTACCTAAAACGCCTGCAGAAACGTAAGTGCGAGTTTCCAATGTATGTCCCACCTGCAGCGCTTTCGCCTATATCTGAAATCGATTGGAGTTATATGCATACACCATCTATAACTACTACACCATCTATAACCATCTATAACATCGCATACACCATCTATAACATCGATTGGATATGCATACACCATCTATAACTACTACAGATTCGCAAAGTGATTTGGTATCATCGGCCCTGAACTATGCTACTTCTCAAAGTGGTTCGGTTTCGATAGAATTATCCTCATCTGAAAAGTTTCGTTACCATTTGGGATGTAACATTTACGTTACTGTTCAACATTTTCGAGGAAATGTTAAAGTACACTTTCGTGTCTACAAGATGAATGCTTCTGATCTTATCGTGCCTACCCCTCATGGTGTAACACTCACGCCTAATACGTGGAGTGTATTTTTAAAACGCATTTCAAATATGAATGGTGAAAATTCATCTTTCACAATTCGGAATGAACTCTTAGTTTGTGTATATGAAAGCAGCATATATTTACAACAATTACCACCTTGCAATGGACAACTCAAAAAGAAATTAATCTTATTAAATCAGGACAATTTTCATGCCCTTCAGTATATAAGTCAAGTTGTTACTAATTGTGTTTTGGATCAGTTACTGACAAATATCCTGCAAAATTGTATTGTGAAGTATCAAAAACCTGCTGAAGTACTACCGACTTTACCGCCCTATGAATTAAAACGTATTTTAATGCAGTGTGTGCATAAAAATTTATGTGCAGAGTTGTATAAATCATATCAACGCGAAACATGCAAAAGTCATGGGTGTACCGATTTGAAACACAAGTGCTGTACACTATCCACTCATATGCAATTTGTGGATTATGAACTAGTCGATCACGAACTTTTAATGATAAACACTCAAGAAATTGCTCGAGAGTTTTGTGAAACAAATGAAAACAATGTTTTACTACCTGAATTTTTTAAAGGTCTCACCGTAAAGGACTATTATACGGCTATGATTGAACTATTCCATAAGTGAGATACAAGTTAGTAGAATATTACATTTGTAAAAATCTATGTATTATTTAGATCTTATTAAATATGTTTTTTTCTTTAAACACTGCTTCATTCTTAGTTTTATTTTAAGTTATGTGTTAAACTCATTATTTATTTGAATTTAAAAGTGTTATTAAAATGTTGTTATAAAAATTATAGTATTGCCCATAAAAATCTATTACTAAAAAAAAAAAAAAAAAAAAAAAAAAATCGGCAATGATTCCATTCCGATGGGAATAACGTTATATTTTTCCAAAGTTCAATTAAGCTGAATGGCTCAACACATGAAACATTTAAAATTATTTTCTAGAGCCTATTAAATGTTTTAATAAAGTCAGCGGTGGGTTTACTTCGATGGAGTATGAAATAAGTTTATATTTTTCAAGGTTCAATTAAATTGCTGTGTTTAATTCCATAATGTGTTACACAGTATTTTCACGAATAGATAAAATTAAAACAAATACATTTTTCCATTAAAAAAAATTATTAAAATAGCTCACCTGATTTATGGCATCATTAGGCACAGTAGAAGTTATATTGCCACAAAGCATGGTCATCTCCTCAGTGGAAATGCCAAAGTCAAACTGAAAATTCATAAAAAAATAATTAATATAAAATTTAAGTGCTAATCGTTGAGTCATATACAATAAATCATAAAATAATGAAATAAAAAAAAAATACTTACTTCGAAAACACAGGAAGGGGACATCTTATCAAAAGAGTTTCGGTGATAATCACTAGCTATATTCTAAAAGAAAGAGCAGTTGACCATTGCTCGATAAGGACCGCATTTTATACCCTTTTCAGAGGCGACCTTTGGCTTTGTGCTAACTAAACAATGTCCTCCGAAAAGTCAGAAGCACATGATTTCCGATAAGCTAGAACATTCGATGACCTGATAGAAATGGCTAGAATTTGAATATTCTCATTTTCGAACATTTTAAAATTCATATCTGCTTCTCTGATGCGTTTTATTCACATATATTCTCAAACTAGTCTTCAATACAATTTTAACTAATTATGCGTGTTATTTAATGCAATTAAACTCAATTTCATTAAATATTAGTATATATGTAACAGTACGTAATAACATGTATTTTCTAGTGGAAACTTTTCTCTTTCTTTTCAGATGGAGCGGAGTGACTAGTTAGCAGCATTTTTGAAAATGCCTAAGTGCAATTTTGTAATAAATTAATTTTTAAATACACAACACTTAAAAGGGTTCAATCTTGTTCACTTAACACAATTTTAGCTAAGTATATTGCACTATGAGTTTAAATTTGTTTTTAAGTGTACAACACATAAAAGGGTTAAATCCTATTCACTTAACACAATTTTTGTGTTCACTGGAAATCCGTAATCTATTATATTTTTGTTTTTAAACATTCCAAATCCTTTCGATAGTTAGATTTATTTTTAAAAAATCACATTGCTATACACACACACACACACTTAGAATGGTCGAATCCTATTCATTTAACACTGTTTTGGTGTTCACTGGAAATCCGTAATCTATTATATTTTTGTTTTTAAACATTCGAAATCCTTTCGATAGATAGATTTATTTTTAAAAAATCACATTGCTATACATACACACACTTAGAATAGTCGAATCCTATTCACTTAACACTATTTTTGCATTTATTGGAAATTTGTAAAATAGTGTACTATCTTTTTTTTTTTTTTTAACATTCAAAATCATTTCGATAGTTAGATTTATTTTTTAAAAAAATCACATTGGTATATATCACTTGCACTTAATTTTAGCTAAGTATAATGCGCTATTTTAAAACTTGTCAAATATATTGTGTATAAATTTGTTTTTAAGTGTACAAAAGGGTTGAATCCTATTCACTTAACATAATTTTGAAAATGCGTAACTATACTTGAGTTTAAGCAATTCCTTTAAAAAAAAAAAAGCGTTAGTTAAAAAATCGTAGTGTTAGAATCCACTGAATACAATTTTTGTGTTCACTGGAAATCCGTATTCAATTTGTTTTAAAAAAAATCATAGTGTTATAATTCACAATTTTATATTCAGTCCGTAACATTCTGTTTTGAAACACATCGAAATCCCTTTATAAAAGACATCGCTATTGAATCTGTTCACCGAGCGATTCGAAGGAACCTCGAAAAATATTCTATCTCCTGCTTCCTCTGATAAGGTACAGTTCGAAGATAACTTTCTATGGAGCAGGGTGCTGTAGCGTGGTCGGTAGAACGACAGTCTTGTAATCAGATGGATGGGTGTTCGAGTCCCGCTCCTGACAAGTGAGACATTAAATTCTTTTGGGGAAAAAATGCCGATAGATGGCAGCACTTCATCAAAATTCGCCAGAGGGCGCTTTAACTACGTCACGCTGATAAGCAAGTTCACTTTGTTTCCAGACAGCAGAGAGGACGGTCAGAGGACAGTCATCTCTAAGGTTATCAATCGCTGATTGTGACACGTCATTTCCAGATTGTCTGATTGCGACATCCCTTGAAACCACTTCCTCAGGTCAAAGGTCAGTCAGCGATTGCGACATCCCCTCTCAAGACAATTCACTCCAGCCCTCCGAGGGTATCAGGCCTCTTTCGCAATACTGTGAAAGAGGCATCCGGTGCTGCACCGCCTCACCAAACTTCCTCCCAAAAGAGGGGGGTCTCAAGAGAGGATCCTCCCCCTCCTGGGGGGTATCAAGACCCTCTGAGAGGCATCCTAACCAAAGAGGATCCTCCCCACACAGGTAAGCTTCCTCTCCAAAGAGGGAAATTCCCTCCTAAAGAGGGTCTCCTCCTGCTGCTCCTCCCCGATCCGCCGCAGAACCGGCAATTTATAACTACTATCATAACAGTAAGGAAAAAATAGTACTGTAAGGACATAAAATGACGTGACAAAGTATTAGACAAAGAAATGTTTATTTTCTTATGTCAATTGGTCTCTGTTTTAAAAAAATCAAAAAGAGCAAAATCTGAAATTCCATCCTTAGCCCGAATAGCTGTAGTTAGCAGAGTGTTCCAATGCAAACTTTATAAACAAGAAAGCTCAATCATGCATAAAGCACTGATTATGAAACACTTTCCAAATGAAATGCAATATTTTAAGCATTTCTAAAATGCGATACATTCAGCGCTGATATATTTTAAATTATCACAGTACTACAATAATTTATTATATTTGAAAACTTAAAACGTCATAAAAAAATGAACTTTTTTCAAATGACGTCAACGAAATATAAATTGTCTGGCTCTCTATGTAAAATCAATGAATATTTCATTCATATCACTTTTATTCCAGACTCCAGAGATAAATAATTTTGCAGGGACAGTTGTCCCTGTTGAGGAATCGGAAACCCTGGATGATTTGACTAGAGTTAGGGTGGACCCTGAGGAGACGAGGTCCTTGCTAGATATTGCGAATAAGATGTTGGCTCCACATTGTTTACATATGGAAAAACTTAATGAGGGCTTTGGTGTTTGTTGGCGGTATTGTATAAATCAGTTGGGGTATTGTCGTTAGCCCCTACTGGGGTTAGTTTTACTAGAACGAGTACGGAGGAAGAGGTAACGTCCTCTCCTGCTTTGCGTTCTTTGGAATCCCGGACGATCTTGGTTTCCCCTAGGGGTGAATCTTCTCTTAGTCAGACACTGGCATGTATCAAGGTAAGGCTTGATTTTACTGACGGAGGTATTTGTATTGAGAAGTATTTTGGTGTCGCAAAGGGTGGATTAGTAGTGGTTACTAATAGCGAACAGTGCGTGCGCACCCTTAGAGAAAGTATTGTGAAAATTCCTGGTTTTGGAGAAAGATATGAATTGAGATCGTTTAAACGTAGGAAGCCTAAAATAATTATTTTTGGCATTGAGGAAAATGTGGATTCTGAATGTGTATTGAATAGTATTTGCAAACAAAACGATTGCTTTCTTGATTGGGGAGATTTAAAGGTTTGTTTTTCTATAAGGGCTCGTCGAAGTAGGCATTGGATTATAGAGGTTGCCCCTTCCATCTTTGGGAAGGTTATGACCAATGGACGTTTGTTTTGTCGAATGGGTAGCTTCCCAGTGTGGGAATTCTCTGGTGTGCTTCTGTGTTCCAAGTGTGGGAGATTGGGACACACTAGGACGAGGTGCTCGTCCGACCTAAATTGTGTTAAGTGTGGTGAATCCCATGAGGAGAGGTATTGTAATAAACAAGAAAAATGTATTAATTTCTTTGAGGCAAATTTGAAGTATGGGACTAAGTTGGACGCTAGGCATTCCTTTCGATCAAGGAGCTGCCCACGCTATTTAAGGAGTTTCGAGGAATTATATAGATTACGGATTTTGAGAAATATGGTTGTTGGTTAATTATTGGTAAATTATGAATTTTGAGGAATATGGTTGCTAGTTAGTTATTGGTAGGTTATGTAGTATATGTTTTGTTTGTTTGGGGGAATTTGGAAAATTTGGACTCAGTAGTAATTGTTTATATTTTCATTTGAGTTCTAGGCGGTGCTAATGTAGGAATTTTTAATGTAGTAGTTTTTGGATGATGATTGGTATGAAAGATTTAGTTGGATGGCTTTTGGGGACACGACTTGCTTTGGATTTGCTGTTAGTTGTTGGGATCCTTTTTAGTTTCTATTATGTTGACCTTTGGGGGCTCTGGTTCTTTTTGGAAATGGTATTTTTTGGTTTTACTGTTTTGAATGGGTGTATTTTATATCATTGGCCTTTTTATTTTTAATGGTGGCATTGATTATTCTGGATATTTTATTATTTGAGGTTTAAGAAAGTATTGTTGATCTTTTATTAAGAATGTTTAAAGTGGATATTATTCACATGGCTTTATATATATTTTATGATTTATATAAAGGTAATTTTGGCCTTTTTGTTTTGTTATTAAAAAATTTAAGATATTGTTGACCTAAGTTTTGAGTTTTATATTTATTGTTATTTGATGTTTAAATTGTTTATTGTTTTCCTGCGGAATGCCGCAGATGATTGTAGGTCATTTGTAACTGCCGTGGCCGGGCTCGCCTTTTTCTTTGGACAATAAATCTTTGAGGTGTCCTGGGTTGTGGGTGTGCTGCCGGGGGAGTCGGCAGCTTTCTTTGTCCGATGGACCTGGGCTGTCCGTTGGCTCTCCTTCTTGCTGGGGGGTCTCATCTTTTCTCGGCCCGAGACTTAAGATGCTCTGTTCTTCAGTTGAGCCCTCGGGTCTGGGCCGCGCTAAGGGACCAATGCCAACACAGGAGGTGCATTGACGCACGTTGCATAATTCACAGGGATAACAGTAGAAACAATAATCACAGAACACCATGTGCAAAGCATTGCTTGTGCAAAACCTTTAATAAGCAGTATTTGAAGATTGTTTCTTCAATAAAGTGTTTGAACGTGCCAACAAGATGACACTTACAGGGAAACAACGAGGTGAATTGATAAAAGTGGTTTATTTGAACGGGGAAAATGCTGCCGAAGCAGTGCGAGTTTATCGGCGGAATCATAAGCTAAGACGAAGTCCATGTTCCGCACAAACTGTACGTGATTTGGTAAATGAAATTAAAGAAACTGGATGCACATGTGATAGACCGCGATCCGGACGACCATCTGTTATTGTTAAAGTTGTTGTGGAAGTGTATAATACGATTACTGCAGGTCCATTTCAACCTGGAGACGAGCAACAGCGAGTCGACTTTGTTAATTTCTTCCTCATCAGATATGATGATGAAAAAATTCGCAATACAGGTGGCCGCTGTGGATATTATGGACGGATGAGGCACATTTCTCCTGAACTTGGGACGTAAACTTCAAAAACTGCGTTCACTGGGCTGACGAAAATCCTCACGATGTGGCACCAGTGCCTTTACACGAAACTAAAGTGACTGTGTGGTGCAGCATTGCAAGCGCATTCGTTCTCGGTCCGTCACTTCCAATGTTATGCAAACGTGCTCCTTCACAGGTCCTCAGTATAACACAATGTTACAGAACCACGTAAATCCAGAATTGCAACAGCGAAATGTCGTTAATAACATTGTATGGATGCAAGATGATGCTCCTCCACATGTCGCTGCATGTGTTCGACAAGTGCTGCAACAGAACTTTGGTGATACAGTCATCTTCCGTAAATTTGCAGTTTCGTGCCCACCGTCATTGGTCCTTTACAATGCTCTTCTTTGCAAATGTATTACGCCGCCAATTTTCGTCATACCTCTATCGTTCCAACGTCATTTATGGTTTTTCAATGCGCTGATCAATTTGGGCAAAAAAGTGTGTGTTGCCATTCGAAAATTTCGAAATTGTTTCACTGTAACTGTAACCGCGAGAGCTCTATTGTTTGAAATCATCAAAATCTCGATCGCATACTTTAAAATAACAATATTTGAAATTTCCTTTCGATTGGTTGAGCTGATAGGCCGCTAGGAGTTCATACATCGGGGAAATTTCTTTATGAACATCCTGTAGGTGTGCGTGTTAGATTTGCGTCGGATTGCGATTTTCGAATAAAAAGATTTGGTCTATTTGTGATTTGATATATGCAGGTCTGGATTTATAATGCAATGATAAAGAAATAATAGTTTGGGACCATTGTGGCTCAGACAAGGCTATGACCAGAATTCTTGTGGACATGTATCAGTCCGGTTTTAAAGAACTGGCTTTGTTCTGGAATAATAAGGAATACTAATCTGGTCAGCTTCGAAATGTTAATAAAGCGAATCCCACGCTGGACGAACAGGTGCTGGTCAATGTCTGTCATGAGATCCAAGGGATTTTCACACATCTTCAGGGCGGCCTGCCAAGCCAACCCTGTATCCGTTATCATATGGACACAGTCTAACCCATAGTACTTCCAACATAACACCCTAAACTGTTAAAATACGTCGGCTAACATGAGTTCATCGGTCTCGATGTAAAGGTCGTGATATTCAACTAATGTCTGTAACCCAAATGTCCTCCATACATTCTGGGCGTGAGCATAGTCAGCATCTGATGGAATTTCATCTTTCAGAGTGTGGTAGAAGATGGAGAGTGGAGGCAATGCAACTTCATCAAACTTTGCGAATGATCAATATATTCATACGAATATACCCCTTTCGAAGGTATGTTGTCTCTGAAAATATTAACCTTGTAATTCAAGAGATTTCCTGCTAGCTTCTCCAGAGAATTATTCAGAAATTGAAAACTGTCAATGAATTGCAACCTCACACATTCGTGTTCCTTCTTTGACAAGGAAAAGGTGATGTACTTTTCTATGTTTTGTGCAATTACATCAATCTTATGATTTGGTAGCTTGCCAAGTCCCGACATAAGGAGGTGAGCATCATAGCACTTCAAATTATTGAAGAGCACAGGGACGACTTTCTTTAACTTGTACTCTAGGTTGTACTCCACTTGTACCGGACCCCATTACTCTCCAGGTATATGTCAATTATCTCGAGCTTTTCCGATGTACCGATCTCTATTTTTCGCAAACTCCTTCTTGCAGAGGTAACAATGCGTTACTTGATTAAATGAGATGGCTAAACTCCTTGTCAACCGCAGGAGAGCGATGATATCGAAACTGATGGCCAGTTCATCCCTCTTCGCGATCACCTGCAGAAAGTGACCCACAGCGTAGGAGCCCCTATAGCTTGTACACAGGTTTGTGTGTTTCACCCTTTGGCCCGGCAATCACATAAGCAAACACACATGCTTCGTGATGGGCAAACTTTTCTACAAAGGACTCGGCTGCACTGGGCTGTGCACTTGGCAGAAGCACTAGGAGTGAGTCTAAATCAGCGTAAATAACAAATGGAACCGGGTGTTGGTATTGCAAATTGTTGAATATGATTAAACTTTTGAGCGTGATTAAACGAGATGATTAACTCCTTGTCAACCGCAGGAGAGCGATGATATCGAAACTGACGGCCAGTTCATCCCTCTTCACGATCACCTTCTTCAGAAAGTGACCCACACCGCGTCTAACATCCCCTCCAAAAATATACTTACATTTATTTTTATTACCGAAAACACATAAATGGCCCACTTTTATCAGCTGTTTAATACCCCACTACTAATTATCTGCACCAGAAACGATAAAAATACATACAAAACATTCATCAGAGAAACAGCTGATTTTTTTCCCTGACTTCCAAGAATAAAACCAAAATATAGAATAAAAATACGTACATCCACCTCACAGGATCCATCTATTGTAGAATCATCTCTAATCGGTGCTGAGTTGGCACTCTCGATCTTATTCTGTAAATTAATGTTAAACAAAATAATTTTTTTTTTCATTTCACGTGAAAAAAAAATCTTGTTTGGCAGCTCATGATTTTTCCTGCAGACTTATATCGACGATCTCTTTATTTTAATTAAATTTCATTCACTTTTAATTCTATTTTCGTTCTCATTTGGTAACTGGACTTATTTTCAAAGGTGGCATAGAGAAAATACGATAAAACAAAAATATCTCGAAAACGGCTAGCCGTAGTGTGATGGGGTTGGCCTTATTCTTTTCTTCGTTAAAAATTAGGTAAAAAACAAACATTTGATGGATATATTTGAGCATACGTAGTTTTTTATTTTAGATTTTGACGATTTTTGCGGGCCATTTTGCACAAAAAGCAGGTTTAATTTTTCGAATTGTACCAAAATCCAATCAGCACCAGGGTAACCAACAAGGGTCTTAAATCCCGAATTTTGTGAAATTCGGTCCATCAGTTTTTCAGCTAGAGTGGATAGATGTAATTTTTTCGGGTCATTTCGAAAAGAAAGGGACGGATATATAACATTAAAGTTTGGTATTTATTCTGTGTACAAGTCAACATGTCTCCCTTGCCATATTTTAATGGTCCAGCCATTGATGGGTCCGGGCCCCCATCACCAGGGAAGGCGAACAACTGGATTGTATGAAACTACAGTATAATAAACTATTACATATGGATTCGTCAGGCCTTTAGAATTGCTTCCGATATTTCAAGTTTGGTACATGCTAATCGGAACTGTTTTACAAATTCCTGTTTTATAATTTGGTAACATCCTGTATTGATAAGTTGGTACACATTCTGACTTTTGCAATTCCTGACATTACAAGTGTCAAAAATGAGCCCGAACGTCTGTCTCATACTAGTACCAGTGTTTAACAAACTCTAGCACCAGGATTCTGACGTCCAGACCCGAGACCTTCATCAATGTGCCACGTCAGGTTGTTAACGTCCATTGAGGGATGGGCCTCAATAACGTTACCCCGTGGTGTCAACGGGCAAGCCGAATAAGAGCATTATAAGTTAATATAATTGGTCCCTTCGAACCGTATCAACGCCAGTACGATGCATTGCCGGCAACACACCGATTTTCGAGGCCAGCCATGAGAATAGCAAACTACGGACCATACTCACGACGAAGTACGTCCCGCTAAGCACAGTGGGGCAACGGGAATACAGTTAACTTTTCCGGTTAAGTCTTCTGCTCTCTACGTTAACAGCACAGACACAGACAGATACGATCTCTAATAGTTACTTCTCGTTCCATATCTATATAACATTGTTACCATGTTCCAAAATATTTCTGATTGTTATTAATATACGGTATTTCATTCCAAAAGTTTCTTTTAACTCCTACAATACATATCGTTGAGCGGTTGTTGAATCAAACTAAAAAGAACCAGAATGATGAATCATGCATTAAGTATTGACTATGAAATAAATGAATCCAACTGAAATGCATTTATATTTAAACATATCTAAAATGTGATACATTCAGCGTTGATATATTTCTTAATTATTATAATACCTACTAGTAGAAAGAAAACAGGGCTTCACAGGAATGCGATATGGCGGTGTGGATACACCGCCTCCTCAGTAGTAGTGGGAAGATGTTCAAACGAGATAACGCACGTTAAACCTTTTACATGATTTTCGTGTGGAAGAGGGAGTGAGTCATAGGTGAGTGGGAGATGTTTTGTGGAGATAAGGTACTTTGGATTGTGGGGGGTCATTGATAAACGGAGGAGGGTATATTGCCTCCTGAGAGATTGCGCAACAACTCTGAATTCGCCCGAAGAGAAACCAGTAAAAAACCGGGGAAATGTTCAAACGAGATAACACACTCAACAAAATTTTTACAACATTTTCATGAGGAGGGAAATAATGGAATGTATCATAACTGTTGAAAAGGAAATGATGTACACTCACATGATGTGGGTGTGTGTTATACATTTTTTGGTGAAAGTTTTTCCTGAAGAAATAAACATGATTAATACATATAATTAAAATGAGCTTACATTTTACACTTACCATGACTAGGAACAGTTGAGAACAAAATATACATAAAAAATAGACTTTTAAATAATATTCAGATGTAGAAAAAAAAATTTTTAGGTTTGTGTCCATCAAACCGGAGCAAAACACCGCCACAAATCATTTTTTCTTTACATAAAATTTTTTCAACACATGAATTTTGAAAAATAATTTTTTTGTTTTAGGTTTGAGCCCAAAATCCACCCGATGAAGAGCACCGCCACAAACCATGTAAATTTTCCAACTTCTTCAAAACACACAGCCTTTTTTTAACACTTTACAACATAGTTGGAAAGTGTTTATGACTTTGTTCATTCTGTCTGTCTATCTGTCCGTTAGCACAATAACTGCCGTAAAAATGACTTAATCAAAATGCAATTTTAGTATGTTGTTCAGACATTCTGTGGGACCTATGGGAATATAAATAAATAATATCACCCAATATTTTTTTTATTGAACCCGGATTGAAAAAATGAAATATATTGAACCCAATGGGACCTAATTTTTCAAACATTTTTTAAACAAATTTAAAATTCACAAATTGCTTCGAAATTTTTAGAAAATATTCACAATATTCCATAAAATATATAAAAAAAATTTCAGTAAAACATATTAAGCAGTTTTTTAATTAAAAATTATTTAATATAGGAAAAAAAAAACCAATTCAATTAAATTCTAACTTTTGGGATATCCTCCAGAAAGAAAAAAACGATATAATATATAATAAATATCTTTCCAAGAGTTTAATTATTTTGTATATGAAAGAGGCTTCACATTTTAAAATAAATTTGGTAGATAACAACTTTTCAATATTTTTTTAAATTTTATATAACTCTTCATGTTATATTTATTTGATGGCATTTTTAATGCACTTTCCTACGTCCTAGAGAGTTAAAATTTGGTACACAGCTTAAATATGATGAACATTTTATTCTATAAAAATTTGGCGGATCTTTAAATATAGATCATACATTTTTTTTCGAAATGGTCTGGAAATAATCCCCGTTCACTTCTATAAATCATTGTTTTAATATTGTTAAAAATTCTGATGTGGGCAGCACATGTCTTTCTCTGCAGACTCATATTCAAGTTCTCTTTATTTCTTCAATAATAATCTGAGTTTATCTGCACTAAATAACAGCCATAAGTATTTTAAATGACATTGAATTTGTACGTTAAACTTAAATTTGGTTCTCATTTGATAGCTGGACTTATAGTCAAAGGTGGCGTAGCGAAAACGCGAAAAAACTAGAATATCTCAAGATTAATGGGATTAGTCTTCTTCTTTTTGTTGTCAAAAATCACGTATAAAATAGGAATTTAATTGATATAATTAAGCACACGTAGTCTTATTTTTATATTTAACGATTTTTGCGGGTCATTTCGAAAATATAGCCCGTTCCTATTTCCCGAATCGTACAAGAATAAACTACAAATGATTTATATACCAAATTTTGTTAAATTTGGTATATAAATCACTCTTATATGTTAGTGAAATATTATACACCAAAATATTGTTAAATTTGTTCCATTAGTTTTTAGCTAGAGTGGATAAAGGAAATTTCTGCCGGCCATTTCGCAAAGAAGGCAGATTCTTTTTTTACGAATGGTACTATAAACTAATGAACATCAGGATTTCCCAGAAAAAACATACCTACCAAATTTTATGAAATTCGGTCCATTACTTTTTCAATTAGAGTGGATGTAATATCCTCACAGACAAACAGAAATATACACAGGTACACCCTTACACATACAGACGACTTAGTTTTTTTTGTGTTCTAGAAGTCCCAAAACGTGTAGATCCTTCGAAAATTCGAGTTCCGATCTTCGGCACGATTCCAATACTTTGAATACATACACACACACACACACACACATATATATATATAATATCTGTGTATCTGTGTACCTAAATTCCGTGCCCATTACTCTCCAGGTATATGTCTATTATCTCGAGCCTTTCCGATGTACCGATCTTTATTTTTCGCAAACTCCTTCTTGCAGAGGTATCATCGCGTTGCTTGATTAAACGAGATGACTAAACTCCTTGTCAACCGCAGGAGAGCGATGATATCGAAACTGATGGCCAGTTCATCCCTCTTCGCGATCACCTTCTGCAGAAAGTGACCCACAGCGTAGGAGCCCCTATAGCTGTACACAAGTTTGTGTGTTTCACCCTTTGGCCCGACAATCACATAAGCAAACACACATGCTTCGTGATGGGCAAACTTTTCTATAAAGGACTTGGCTGCACTGGGCTGTGCACTTGGCAGATGCACTAGGAGTGAGTCTAAATCAGCGTAAATAACAAATGGAACCGGGTGTTGGTATTGCAAATTGTTGAATATGATTAAACTTTTCTTGAGACTTGGAATTTTAACACTTGTGGATTTTACAAAAGGGCGTATGTTCTAGGAACAGATCTGGAGAGGGTACACTTCTTCCTCCTCATACCCGAACACATTAATCCTGCAGCTATTCAGATTCTTCAGGGTTGTAAACGTGTTCACAGCTACTGGGCACTCCACATTCCCCAACTTGATCTCCTACTCCAACAGCAGATAGTGATTCACATGCTGTGGAAAACATCGTCATTGTAAGTTCAGTTTGTGGGCGAGAAGACACAATACCAAACACAGCTGTATTCTGAATATTCAATATCGTTTTCTTGCCGAGGTGTTTCATGGGCAGGGGCGGATAGCTTGCAGGCCGCAGGGGACGATACTTGGCTATTCAAACGTCCATCTTCATGACTTAATTCAAAGATTACCCCGACCACAGCTGTTAGTATTCCTCGAAAACGTTTATCATCTTGTGATATCCCTCTCCCACATGACGCTCAACTGTGTCAGTTTTCACATCGTTTGCACACCTAAGGTGGAAGTAGTCCGTTGCGATTTCCTCTTATCCCTCTGAGTTGGTTTGACTAATCATGGCGTGGAGAACCGTGTACCACTTGATTTGACTTATAGATAATTCATCTGTCAACATCTAAATCAGTGGCAGACGCATCTCCTCTAACGGCAAAGTCAAATCATGCCTATTATCCAATGAGGGTTCCAGCGTGCACGTGGTGAAGACACCTAATGTTTTGTTTGATTTGGTAGCTTCTCTTTGTGCTTGAACTCGTCTTCTCTTTTCAGTTTCATCTACATCCGTTGTCTTCCTCTTAACACATTTAGAGGGAGTAGGAGGATGTGCCACGCTTATGTGCTGCAGGAACATGGTGCGCCTTGCGAATGTGTCTTCGCATAGGTCAGACGCATCTCGCGCAGCAAAGTGGGTCCGTTTTGCGTGACGAAATAGGTCCCCAATTGATGAAAACTTTTCGGTACACAGATCACATTTCAATCCATCGTTATGACGTTTCTGATGGTTCTGAAGATCAGGATTCCTCATAAATCCCTTCTTTCATTCATCATATGTAAAAGGTTTCAAAACACTGTGCGTCTTTATATGCCTCGTTGTTAAGGCGCACTTCTGAACAAAGGACTTTTTGCAAGTAGGACGTATCTATAAAATAGATAAAATGTCCATATTTGTTTAGTTTCAAGTTTCTAAAATATTAGTAGAACCTACAAAATTGCTAATCTCTATCTCAAACTATAAAAATCGTGACAAATCTCAATCAACTGTTTATTATAATTTATTCATATTTTGAAACACTTAACATTATGCGTTGTATTAAATATAAACATAGACAGTCCTATATTCCCCACGATCGACTAATACCCTATATTTCCATAAACAATAAAAAAAAGAACTTACACGTATTTTCCATGCTGAAAATTAAACACATAATACATATTCTTTTTTTTAAACAAACTCTGAATATTGTGTGATTTAAATCCTTCATCTGTTCCTGAAACAGCGGATCTTCTAACATCCCCTCCAAAAATATACTTACATTTATTTTTTTCCCGAAAACACATAAATGGCCCACTTTTATCAGCTGTTAAATACCCCACTACTAATTATCTGCACCAGAAACGATAAAAATACATACAAAACATTCATCAGAGAAACAGCTGATTTTTTCCCTGACTTCCAAGAATAAAACCAAAATATAGAATAAAAATACATACATGCACCTCACTGGATCCATCTATTGTAGAATCATCTCTAATCGGTGCTGAGTTGGCACTCTCGATCTTATTCTGTAAATTAATGTTAAACAAAATATAAGCTTTTTTTTTCATTTCACGTGAAAAAAAAATCTGATTTGGCAGCTCATGACTTTTCCTGCAGACTTATATCGACGATCTCTTTATTTTAATTAAATTTCATTCACTTTTAATTCTATTTTCGTTCTCATTTGGTAACTGGACTTATTTTCAAAGGTGGCATAGAGAAAATACGATAAAACTAAAATATCTCGAAAACGGCTAGCCGTAGTGTGATGGGGTTGGCCTTATTCTTTTCTTCGTTAAAAATTAAGTAAAAAACAAGCATTTGATGGATATATTTGAGCATACGTAGTTTTTTATTTTAGATTTTGACGATTTTTGCGGGCCATTTTGCACAAAAAGCAGGTTTAATTTTTCGAATTGTACCAAAATCCAATCAGCACCAGGGTAACCAACAAGGGTCTTAAATCCCGAATTTTGTGAAATTCGGTCCATCAGTTTTTCAGCTAGAGTGGATAGATGTAATTTTTTCGGGTCATTTCGAAAAGAAAGGGACGGATATATAACATCAAAGTTTGGTATTTATTCTGTGTACAAGTCAACATGTCTCCCTTGCCATATTTTAATGGTCCAGCCATTGATGGGTCCTGGCCCCCATCACCAGGGAAGGCGAACCACGGGATTGTATGAAACTACAGTATAATAAACTATTACATATGGATTCGTCAGGCCTTTAGAATTGCTTCCGATATTTCAAGTTTGGTACATGCTAATCGGAACAGTTTTACAAATTCCTGCTTTATAATTTGGTAACATCCTGCATTGATAAGTTGGTACACATTCTGACTTTTGCAATTCCTGACTTTACAAGTGTCAAAAATGAGCCCGAACGTCTGTCTCATACTAGTACCAGTGTTTAACAAACTCTAGCACCAGGATTCTGACGTCCAGACCCGAGACCTTCATCAATGTGCCACGTCAGGTTGTTAACGTCCATTGAGGGATGGGCCTCAATAACGTTACCCCGTGGTGTCAACGGGCAAGCCGAATAAGAGCATTATAAGTTAATATAATTGGTCCCTTCGAACCGTATCAACGCCAGTACGATGCATTGCCGGCAACACACCGATTTTCGAGGCCAGCCATGAGAATAGCAAACTACGGACCATACTCACGACGAAGTACGTCCCGCTAAGCACAGTGGGGCAACGGGAATACAGTTAACTTTTCCGGTTAAGTCTTCTGCTCTCTACGTTAACAGCACAGACACAGACAGATACGATCTCTAATAGTTACTTCTCGTTCCATATCTATATAACATTGTTACCATGTTCCAAAATATTTCTGATTGTTATTAATATACGGTATTTCATTCCAAAAGTTTCTTTTAACTCCTACAATACATATCGTTGAGCGGTTGTTGAATCAAACTAAAAAGAACCAGAATGATGAATCATGCATTAAGTATTGACTATGAAATAAATGAATCCAACTGAAATGCATTTATATTTAAACATATCTAAAATGTGATACATTCAGCGTTGATATATTTCTTAATTATTATAATACCTACTAGTAGAAAGAAAACAGGGCTTCACAGGAATGCGATATGGCGGTGTGGATACACCGCCTCCTCAGTAGTAGTGGGAAGATGTTCAAACGAGATAACGCACGTTAAACCTTTTACATGATTTTCGTGTGGAAGAGGGAGTGAGTCATAGGTGAGTGGGAGATGTTTTGTGGAGATAAGGTACTTTGGATTGTGGGGGGTCATTGATAAACGGAGGAGGGTATATTGCCTCCTGAGAGATTGCGCAACAACTCTGAATTCGCCCGAAGAGAAACCAGTAAAAAACCGGGGAAATGTTCAAACGAGATAACACACTCAACAAAATTTTTACAACATTTTCATGAGGAGGGAAATAATGGAATGTATCATAACTGTTGAAAAGGAAATGATGTACACTCACATGATGTGGGTGTGTGTTATACATTTTTTGGTGAAAGTTTTTCCTGAAGAAATAAACATGATTAATACATATAATTAAAATGAGCTTACATTTTACACTTACCATGACTAGGAACAGTTGAGAACAAAATATACATAAAAAATAGACTTTTAAATAATATTCAGAGGTAGAAAAAAAAATTTTTAGGTTTGTGTCCATCAAACCGGAGCAAAACACCGCCACAAATCATTTTTTCTTTACATAAAATTTTTTCAACACATGAATTTTGAAAAATAATTTTTTTGTTTTAGGTTTGAGCCCAAAATCCACCCGATGAAGAGCACCGCCACAAACCATGTAAATTTTCCAACTTCTTCAAAACACACAGCCTTTTTTTAACACTTTACAACATAGTTGGAAAGTGTTTATGACTTTGTTCATTCTGTCTGTCTATCTGTCCGTTAGCACAATAACTGCCGTAAAAATGACTTAATCAAAATGCAATTTTAGTATGTTGTTCAGACATTCTGTGGGACCTATGGGAATATAAATAAATAATATCACCCAATATTTTTTTTATTGAACCCGGATTGAAAAAATGAAATATATTGAACCCAATGGGACCTAATTTTTCAAACATTTTTTAAACAAATTTAAAATTCACAAATTGCTTCGAAATTTTTAGAAAATATTCACAATATTCCATAAAATATATAAAAAAAATTTCAGTAAAACATATTAAGCAGTTTTTTAATTAAAAATTATTTAATATAGGAAAAAAAAAACCAATTCAATTAAATTCTAACTTTTGGGATATCCTCCAGAAAGAAAAAAACGATATAATATATAATAAATATCTTTCCAAGAGTTTAATTATTTTGTATATGAAAGAGGCTTCACATTTTAAAATAAATTTGGTAGATAACAACTTTTCAATATTTTTTTAAATTTTATATAACTCTTCATGTTATATTTATTTGATGGCATTTTTAATGCACTTTCCTACGTCCTAGAGAGTTAAAATTTGGTACACAGCTTAAATATGATGAACATTTTATTCTATAAAAATTTGGCGGATCTTTAAATATAGATCATACATTTTTTTTCGAAATGGTCTGGAAATAATCCCCGTTCACTTCTATAAATCATTGTTTTAATATTGTTAAAAATTCTGATGTGGGCAGCACATGTCTTTCTCTGCAGACTCATATTCAAGTTCTCTTTATTTCTTCAATAATAATCTGAGTTTATCTGCACTAAATAACAGCCATAAGTATTTTAAATGACATTGAATTTGTACGTTAAACTTAAATTTGGTTCTCATTTGATAGCTGGACTTATAGTCAAAGGTGGCGTAGCGAAAACGCGAAAAAACTAGAATATCTCAAGATTAATGGGATTAGTCTTCTTCTTTTTGTTGTCAAAAATCACGTATAAAATAGGAATTTAATTGGTATAATTAAGCACACGTAGTCTTATTTTTATATTTAACGATTTTTGCGGGTCATTTCGAAAATATAGCCCGTTCCTATTTCCCGAATCGTACAAGAATAAACTACAAATGATTTATATACCAAATTTTGTTAAATTTGGTATATAAATCACTCTTATATGTTAGTGAAATATTATACACCAAAATATTGTTAAATTTGTTCCATTAGTTTTTAGCTAGAGTGGATAAAGGAAATTTCTGCCGGCCATTTCGCAAAGAAGGCAGATTCTTTTTTTACGAATGGTACTATAAACTAATGAACATCAGGATTTCCCAGAAAAAACATACCTACCAAATTTTATGAAATTCGGTCCATTACTTTTTCAATTAGAGTGGATGTAATATCCTCACAGACAAACAGAAATATACACAGGTACACCCTTACACATACAGACGACTTAGTTTTTTTGTGTTCTAGAAGTCCCAAAACGTGTAGATCCTTCGAAAATTCGAGTTCCGATCTTCGGCACGATTCCAATACTTTGAATACATACACACACACACACACACACATATATATATATAATATCTGTGTATCTGTGTACCTAAATTCCGTGCCCATTACTCTCCAGGTATATGTCTATTATCTCGAGCCTTTCCGATGTACCGATCTTTATTTTTCGCAAACTCCTTCTTGCAGAGGTATCATCGCGTTGCTTGATTAAACGAGATGACTAAACTCCTTGTCAACCGCAGGAGAGCGATGATATCGAAACTGATGGCCAGTTCATCCCTCTTCGCGATCACCTTCTGCAGAAAGTGACCCACAGCGTAGGAGCCCCTATAGCTGTACACAAGTTTGTGTGTTTCACCCTTTGGCCCGACAATCACATAAGCAAACACACATGCTTCGTGATGGGCAAACTTTTCTATAAAGGACTTGGCTGCACTGGGCTGTGCACTTGGCAGATGCACTAGGAGTGAGTCTAAATCAGCGTAAATAACAAATGGAACCGGGTGTTGGTATTGCAAATTGTTGAATATGATTAAACTTTTCTTGAGACTTGGAATTTTAACACTTGTGGATTTTACAAAAGGGCGTATGTTCTAGGAACAGATCTGGAGAGGGTACACTTCTTCCTCCTCATACCCGAACACATTAATCCTGCAGCTATTCAGATTCTTCAGGGTTGTAAACGTGTTCACAGCTACTGGGCACTCCACATTCCCCAACTTGATCTCCTACTCCAACAGCAGATAGTGATTCACATGCTGTGGAAAACATCGTCATTGTAAGTTCAGTTTGTGGGCGAGAAGACACAATACCAAACACAGCTGTATTCTGAATATTCAATATCGTTTTCTTGCCGAGGTGTTTCATGGGCAGGGGCGGATAGCTTGCAGGCCGCAGGGGACGATACTTGGCTATTCAAACGTCCATCTTCATGACTTAATTCAAAGATTACCCCGACCACAGCTGTTAGTATTCCTCGAAAACGTTTATCATCTTGTGATATCCCTCTCCCACATGACGCTCAACTGTGTCAGTTTTCACATCGTTTGCACACCTAAGGTGGAAGTAGTCCGTTGCGATTTCCTCTTATCCCTCTGAGTTGGTTTGACTAATCATGGCGTGGAGAACCGTGTACCACTTGATTTGACTTATAGATAATTCATCTGTCAACATCTAAATCAGTGGCAGACGCATCTCCTCTAACGGCAAAGTCAAATCATGCCTATTATCCAATGAGGGTTCCAGCGTGCACGTGGTGAAGACACCTAATGTTTTGTTTGATTTGGTAGCTTCTCTTTGTGCTTGAACTCGTCTTCTCTTTTCAGTTTCATCTACATCCGTTGTCTTCCTCTTAACACATTTAGAGGGAGTAGGAGGATGTGCCACGCTTATGTGCTGCAGGAACATGGTGCGCCTTGCGAATGTGTCTTCGCATAGGTCAGACGCATCTCGCGCAGCAAAGTGGGTCCGTTTTGCGTGACGAAATAGGTCCCCAATTGATGAAAACTTTTCGGTACACAGATCACATTTCAATCCATCGTTATGACGTTTCTGATGGTTCTGAAGATCAGGATTCCTCATAAATCCCTTCTTTCATTCATCATATGTAAAAGGTTTCAAAACACTGTGCGTCTTTATATGCCTCGTTGTTAAGGCGCACTTCTGAACAAAGGACTTTTTGCAAGTAGGACGTATCTATAAAATAGATAAAATGTCCATATTTGTTTAGTTTCAAGTTTCTAAAATATTAGTAGAACCTACAAAATTGCTAATCTCTATCTCAAACTATAAAAATCGTGACAAATCTCAATCAACTGTTTATTATAATTTATTCATATTTTGAAACACTTAACATTATGCGTTGTATTAAATATAAACATAGACAGTCCTATATTCCCCACGATCGACTAATACCCTATATTTCCATAAACAATAAAAAAAAGAACTTACACGTATTTTCCATGCTGAAAATTAAACACATAATACATATTCTTTTTTTTAAACAAACTCTGAATATTGTGTGATTTAAATCCTTCATCTGTTCCTGAAACAGCGGATCTTCTAACATCCCCTCCAAAAATATACTTACATTTATTTTTTTCCCGAAAACACATAAATGGCCCACTTTTATCAGCTGTTTAATACCCCACT
Organism: Amaurobius ferox; assembly: GCA_951213105.1. Taxonomy (NCBI): domain Eukaryota; kingdom Metazoa; phylum Arthropoda; class Arachnida; order Araneae; family Amaurobiidae; genus Amaurobius; species Amaurobius ferox. The sequence goes on from OX578144.1 coordinate 78,160,868, forward strand.
ACTAATTATCTGCACCAGAAACGATAAAAATACATACAAAACATTCATCAGAGAAACAGCTGATTTTTTCCCTGACTTCCAAGAATAAAACCAAAATATAGAATAAAAATACATACATGCACCCCACTGGATCCATCTATTGTAGAATCATCTCTAATCGGTGCTGAGTTGGCACTCTCGATCTTATTCTGTAAATTAATGTTAAACAAAATATAAGCTTTTTTTTTCATTTCACGTGAAAAAAAAAATCTGATTTGGCAGCTCATGACTTTTCCTGCAGACTTATATCGACGATCTCTTTATTTTAATTAAATTTCATTCACTTTTAATTCTATTTTCGTTCTCATTTGGTAACTAGACTTATTTTCAAAGGTGGCATAGAGAAAATACGATAAAACTAAAATATCTCGAAAACAGCTTGCCGTAGTGTGATGGGGTTGGTCTTATTCTTTTCTTCGTTAAAAATTAAGTAAAAAACAAGCATTTGATGGATATATTTGAGCATACGCAGTTTTTTATTTTAGATTTTGACGATTTTTGCGGGCCATTTTGCAAAAAAAGCAGGTGTAAGTTTCGGAATTGTACCAAAATCTAATCAGCACCAGAGTATCCCACAAGGGTCTTAAATACCGAAGTTTGTGAAATTCGGTTCTTTAGTTTTTTAGCTAGAGTTGATAGATGCAATTTTTTCGGGTCATTTCGAAAAGAAAGGGACGGATATATAACAAAGTTTGGTAATTATTCTGTGTACAAGTCAACATGACTCCCTTGCCATATTTTAATGGTCCAGCCATTGATGGGTCCTGGCCCCCATCACCAGGGAAGGCGAACCACTGGATTGTATGAAACTACAGTATAATAAACTATTACATATGGATTCGTCAGGCCTTTAGAATTGCTTCCGATATTTCAAGTTTGGTACATATGCTAATCGGAACTGTTTTACAAATTCCTGCTTTATAATTTGGTAACATCCTGCATTGATAAGTTGGTACACATTCTGACTTTTGCAATTCCTGACTTTACAAGTGTCAAAAATGAGCCCGAACATCTGTCTCATACTAGTACCAGTGTTTAACAAACTCTAGCACCAGGATTCTGACGTCCAGACCCGAGACCTTCATCAATGTGCCACGTCAGGTTGTTAACGTCCATTGAGGGATGGGCCTCAATAACGTTACCCCGTGGTGTCAACGGGCAAGCCGAATAAGAGCATTATAAGTTAATATAATTGGTCCCTTCGAACCGTATCAACGCCAGTACGATGCATTGCCGGCAACACACCGATTTTCGAGGCCAGCCATGAGAATAGCAAACTACGGACCATACTCACGACGAAGTACGTCCCGCTAAGCACAGTGGGGCAACGGGAATACAGTTAACTTTTCCGGTTAAGTCTTCTGCTCTCTACGTTAACAGCACAGACACAGACAGATACGATCTCTAATAGTTACTTCTCGTTCCATATCTATATAACATTGTTACCATGTTCCAAAATATTTCTGATTGTTATTAATATACGGTATTTCATTCCAAAAGTTTCTTTTAACTCCTACAATACATATCGTTGAGCGGTTGTTGAATCAAACTAAAAAGAACCAGAATGATGAATCATGCATTAAGTATTGACTATGAAATAAATGAATCCAACTGAAATGCATTTATATTTAAACATATCTAAAATGTGATACATTCAGCGTTGATATATTTCTTAATTATTATAATACCTACTAGTAGAAAGAAAACAGGGCTTCACAGGAATGCGATATGGCGGTGTGGATATACCGCCTCCTCAGTAGTAGTGGGAAGATGTTCAAACGAGATAACGCACGTTAAACCTTTTACATGATTTTCGTGTGGAAGAGGGAGTGAGTCATAGGTGAGTGGGAGATGTTTTGTGGAGATAAGGTACTTTGGATGGTGGGGGCCATTGATAAACGGAGGAGTGCATATTGCCTCCTGAGAGATTGCGAAACAACTTGCCAGAAAAGAAACCAGTTCGCCAGAAGAGAAACCAGTAGAAACCCGGGTAAATGTTCAAATGGATAACACACTCAATAAATTTTTACAACATTTTCGTGAGGAGGGAAATAATGGAATGTGTCATAACTGTTGAAAAGGAAATGATGTACACTCGCATGATGAGGGTGTGTTGAAGACCCAGACCGTCCGACTCATCCAGAGGACTAAGAGCATCTATTTGGACGGCCGGTGATGAGGGTGTGTGTGACGGCCGGTGATGAGGGTGTGTGTTATACATTTTTAGGTGAAAGTTTTTCCTGAAGAAATAAACATGAGTAATACATATAATTAAAATGAGCTTACATTTTACACTTACCATGACTAGGAACAGTTGAAAACAAAATATACATAAAAAATAGACTTTAAATATTATTCACAGGTAGAAAAAAAAATTTTAGGTTTGTGTCCATCAACCCGGAGCAAAACACCGCCACAAATCATTTTTTCTTCACATAAAGGTTTTTCAACACATGAATTTTGAAAAATAATTTTTTTGTTTTAGGTTTGAGCCCACAATCCACCCGATGAAGAGCATCGCCACAAACCATGTAAATTTTCCAACTTCTTCAAAACACACAGCCTTTTTTTAACACTTTACAACATAGTTGGAAAGTGTTTATGACTTTGTTCATTCTGTCTGTCTGTCTGTCCGTTAGCACAATAACTGCCGTAAAAATGACTTAATCAAAATGCAATTTTAGTATGTTGTTCAGACATTCTGTGGGACCTATGGGAATATAAATAAATAATATCACCCAATATTTTTTTTATTGAACCCGGATTGAAAAAATGAAATATATTGAACCCAATGGGACCTAATTTTTCAAACATTTTTTAAACAAATTTAAAATTCACAAATTGCTTCGAAATTTTTAGAAAATATTCACAATATTCCATAAAATATATAAAAAAAATTTCAGTAAAACATATTAAGCAGTTTTTTAATTAAAAATTATTTAATATAGGAAAAAAAAAACCAATTCAATTAAATTCTAACTTTTGGGATATCCTCCAGAAAGAAAAAAACGATATAATATATAATAAATATCTTTCCAAGAGTTTAATTATTTTGTATATGAAAGAGGCTTCACATTTTAAAATACATTTGGTAGATAACAACTTTTCAATATTTTTTTAAATTTTATATAACTCTTCATGTTATATTTATTTGATGGCATTTTTAATGCACTTTCCTACGTCCTAGAGAGTTAAAATTTGGTACACAGCTTAAATATGATGAACATTTTATTCTATAAAAATTTGGCGGATCTTTAAATATAGATCATACATTTTTTTTCGAAATGGTCTGGAAATAATCCCCGTTCACTTCTATAAATCATTGTTTTAATATTGTTAAAAATTCTGATGTGGGCAGCACATGTCTTTCTCTGCAGACTCATATTCAAGTTCTCTTTATTTCTTCAATAATAATCTGAGTTTATCTGCACTAAATAACAGCCATAAGTATTTTAAATGACATTGAATTTGTACGTTAAACTTAAATTTGGTTCTCATTTGATAGCTGGACTTATAGTCAAAGGTGGCGTAGCGAAAACGCGAAAAAACTAGAATATCTCAAGATTAATGGGATTAGTCTTCTTCTTTTTGTTGTCAAAAATCACGTATAAAATAGGAATTTAATTGATATAATTAAGCACACGTAGTCTTATTTTTATATTTAACGATTTTTGCGGGTCATTTCGAAAATATAGCCCGTTCCTATTTCCCGAATCGTACAAGAATAAACTACAAATGATTTATATACCAAATTTTGTTAAATTTGGTATATAAATCACTCTTATATGTTAGTGAAATATTATACACCAAAATATTGTTAAATTTGTTCCATTAGTTTTTAGCTAGAGTGGATAAAGGCAATTTCTGCCGGCCATTTCGCAAAGAAGGCAGATTCTTTTTTTACGAATGGTACTATAATCTAATGAACATCAGGATTTCCCAGAAAAAACATACCTACCAAATTTTATGAAATTCGGTCCATTACTTTTTCAATTAGAGTGGATGTAATATCCTCACAGACAAACAGAAATATACACAGGTACACCCTTACACATACAGACGACTTAGTTTTTTGTGTTCTAGAAGTCCCAAAACGTGTAGATCCTTCGAAAATTCGAGTTCCGATCTTCGGCACGATTCCAATACTTTGAATACATACACACACACACACACACACACATATATAATATCTGTGTATCTGTGTACCTAAATTCCGTGCCCATTACTCTCCAGGTATATGTCTATTATCTCGAGCCTTTCCGATGTACCGATCTTTATTTTTCGCAAACTCCTTCTTGCAGAGGTATCATCGCGTTGCTTGATTAAACGAGATGACTAAACTCCTTGTCAACCGCAGGAGAGCGATGATATCGAAACTGATGGCCAGTTCATCCCTCTTCGCGATCACCTTCTGCAGAAAGTGACCCACAGCGTAGGAGCCCCTATAGCTGTACACAAGTTTGTGTGTTTCACCCTTTGGCCCGACAATCACATAAGCAAACACACATGCTTCGTGATGGGCAAACTTTTCTATAAAGGACTTGGCTGCACTGGGCTGTGCACTTGGCAGATGCACTAGGAGTGAGTCTAAATCAGCGTAAATAACAAATGGAACCGGGTGTTGGTATTGCAAATTGTTGAATATGATTAAACTTTTCTTGAGACTTGGCATTTTAACACTTGTGGATTTTACAAAAGGGCGTATGTTCTAGGAACAGATCTGGAGAGGGTACACTTCTTCCTCCTCATACCCGAACACATTAATCCTGCAGCTATTCAGATTCTTCAGGGTTGTAAACGTGTTCACAGCTACTGGGCACTCCACATTCCCCAACTTGATCTCCTCCTCCAACAGCAGATAGTGATTCACATGCTGTGGAAAACATCGTCATTGAAAGTTCAGTTTGTGGGCGAGAAGACACAATACCAAACACAGCTGTATTCTGAATATTCAATATCGTTTTCTTGCCGAGGTGTTTCATGGGCAGGGGCGGATAGCTTGCAGGCCGCAGGGGACGATATTTGGCTATTCAAACGGCCATCTTCATGACTTAATTCAAAGATTACCCCGATCACAGCTGTTAGTATTCCTCGAAAACGTTTATCATCTTGTGATATCCCTCTCCCACATGACGCTCAACTGTGTCAGTTATCACATCGTTTGCACACCTAAGGTGGAAGTAGTCCGTTGCGATTTCCTCTTATCCCTCTGAGTTGGTTCGACTAATCATGGCGTGGAGAACCGTGTACCACTTGATTTGACTTATAGATAATTCATCTGTCAACATCTAAATCAGTGGCAGACGCATCTCCTCTAACGGCAAAGTCAAATCATGCCTATTATCCAATGAGGGTTCCAGCGTGTACGTGGTGAAGACACCTAATGTTTTGTTTGATTTGGTAGCTTCTCTTTGTGCTTGAACTCGTCTTCTCTTTTCAGTTTCATCTACATCCGTTGTCTTCCTCTTGACACATTTAGAGGGAGTAGGAGGATGTGCCACGCTTATGTGCTGCAGGAACATGGTGCGCCTTGCGAATGTGTCTTCGCATAGGTCAGACGCATCTCGCGCAGCAAAGTGGGTCCGTTTTGCGTGACGAAATAGGTCCCCAATTGATGAAAACTTTTCGGTACACAGATCACATTTCAATCCATCGTTATGACGTTTCTGATGGTTCTGAAGATCAGGATTCCTCATAAATCCCTTCTTTCATTCATCATATGTAAAAGGTTTCAAAACACTGTGCGTCTTTATATGCCTCGTTGTTAAGGCGCACTTCTGAACAAAGGACTTTTTGCAAGTAGGACGTATCTATAAAATAGATAAAATGTCCATATTTGTTTAGTTTCAAGTTTCTAAAATATTAGTAGAACCTACAAAATTGCTAATCTCTATCTCAAACTATAAAAATCGTGACAAATCTCAATCAACTGTTTATTATAATTTATTCATATTTTGAAACACTTAACATTATGCGTTGTATTAAATATAAACATAGACAGTCCTATATTCCCCACGATCGACTAATACCCTATATTTCCATAAACAATAAAAAAAAGAACTTACACGTATTTTCCATGCTGAAAATTAAACACATAATACATATTCTTTTTTTTAAACAAACTCTGAATATTGTGTGATTTAAATCCTTCATCTGTTCCTGAAACAGCGGATCTTCTAACATCCCCTCCAAAAATATACTTACATTTATTTTTTCCCGAAAACACATAAATGGCCCACTTTTATCAGCTGTTTAATACCCCACTACTAATTATCTGCACCAGAAACGATAAAAATACATACAAAATATTCATCAGAGAAACAGCTGATTTTTTCCCTGACTTCCAAGAATAAAACCAAAATATAGAATAAAAATACATACATGCACCCCACTGGATCCATCTATTGTAGAATCATCTCTAATCGGTGCTGAGTTGGCACTCTCGATCTTATTCTGTAAATTAATGTTAAACAAAATATAAGCTTTTTTTTTCATTTCACGTGAAAAAAAAAATCTGATTTGGCAGCTCATGACTTTTCCTGCAGACTTATATCGACGATCTCTTTATTTTAATTAAATTTCATTCACTTTTAATTCTATTTTCGTTCTCATTTGGTAACTAGACTTATTTTCAAAGGTGGCATAGAGAAAATACGATAAAACTAAAATATCTCGAAAACAGCTTGCCGTAGTGTGATGGGGTTGGTCTTATTCTTTTCTTCGTTAAAAATTAAGTAAAAAACAAGCATTTGATGGATATATTTGAGCATACGCAGTTTTTTATTTTAGATTTTGACGATTTTTGCGGGCCATTTTGCAAAAAAAGCAGGTGTAAGTTTCGGAATTGTACCAAAATCTAATCAGCACCAGAGTATCCCACAAGGGTCTTAAATACCGAAGTTTGTGAAATTCGGTTCTTTAGTTTTTTAGCTAGAGTTGATAGATGCAATTTTTTCGGGTCATTTCGAAAAGAAAGGGACGGATATATAACAAAGTTTGGTAATTATTCTGTGTACAAGTCAACATGACTCCCTTGCCATATTTTAATGGTCCAGCCATTGATGGGTCCTGGCCCCCATCACCAGGGAAGGCGAACCACTGGATTGTATGAAACTACAGTATAATAAACTATTACATATGGATTCGTCAGGCCTTTAGAATTGCTTCCGATATTTCAAGTTTGGTACATGCTAATCGGAACAGTTTTACAAATTCCTGCTTTATAATTTGGTAACATCCTGCATTGATAAGTTGGTACACATTCTGACTTTTGCAATTCCTGACATTACAAGTGTCAAAAATGAGCCCGAACGTCTGTCTCATACTAGTACCAGTGTTTAACAAACTCTAGCACCAGGATTCTGACGTCCAGACCCGAGACCTTCATCAATGTGCCACGTCAGGTTGTTAACGTCCATTGAGGGATGGGCCTCAATAACGTTACCCCGTGGTGTCAACGGGCAAGCCGAATAAGAGCATTATAAGTTAATATAATTGGTCCCTTCGAACCGTATCAACGCCAGTACGATGCATTGCCGGCAACACACCGATTTTCGAGGCCAGCCATGAGAATAGCAAACTACGGACCATACTCACGACGAAGTACGTCCCGCTAAGCACAGTGGGGCAACGGGAATACAGTTAACTTTTCCGGTTAAGTCTTCTGCTCTCTACGTTAACAGCACAGACACAGACAGATACGATCTCTAATAGTTACTTCTCGTTCCATATCTATATAACATTGTTACCATGTTCCAAAATATTTCTGATTGTTATTAATATACGGTATTTCATTCCAAAAGTTTCTTTTAACTCCTACAATACATATCGTTGAGCGGTTGTTGAATCAAACTAAAAAGAACCAGAATGATGAATCATGCATTAAGTATTGACTATGAAATAAATGAATCCAACTGAAATGCATTTATATTTAAACATATCTAAAATGTGATACATTCAGCGTTGATATATTTCTTAATTATTATAATACCTACTAGTAGAAAGAAAACAGGGCTTCACAGGAATGCGATATGGCGGTGTGGATATACCGCCTCCTCAGTAGTAGTGGGAAGATGTTCAAACGAGATAACGCACGTTAAACCTTTTACATGATTTTCGTGTGGAAGAGGGAGTGAGTCATAGGTGAGTGGGAGATGTTTTGTGGAGATAAGGTACTTTGGATGGTGGGGGCCATTGATAAACGGAGGAGTGCATATTGCCTCCTGAGAGATTGCGAAACAACTTGCCAGAAAAGAAACCAGTTCGCCAGAAGAGAAACCAGTAGAAACCCGGGTAAATGTTCAAATGGATAACACACTCAATAAATTTTTACAACATTTTCGTGAGGAGGGAAATAATGGAATGTGTCATAACTGTTGAAAAGGAAATGATGTACACTCGCATGATGAGGGTGTGTTGAAGACCCAGACCGTCCGACTCATCCAGAGGACTAAGAGCATCTATTTGGACGGCCGGTGATGAGGGTGTGTGTGACGGCCGGTGATGAGGGTGTGTGTTATACATTTTTAGGTGAAAGTTTTTCCTGAAGAAATAAACATGAGTAATACATATAATTAAAATGAGCTTACATTTTACACTTACCATGACTAGGAACAGTTGAAAACAAAATATACATAAAAAATAGACTTTAAATAATATTCACAGGTAGAAAAAAAAATTTTAGGTTTGTGTCCATCAACCCGGAGCAAAACACCGCCACAAATCATTTTTTCTTCACATAAAGGTTTTTCAACACATGAATTTTGAAAAATAATTTTTTTGTTTTAGGTTTGAGCCCACAATCCACCCGATGAAGAGCATCGCCACAAACCATGTAAATTTTCCAACTTCTTCAAAACACACAGCCTTTTTTTAACACTTTACAACATAGTTGGAAAGTGTTTATGACTTTGTTCATTCTGTCTGTCTGTCTGTCCGTTAGCACAATAACTGCCGTAAAAATGACTTAATCAAAATGCAATTTTAGTATGTTGTTCAGACATTCTGTGGGACCTATGGGAATATAAATAAATAATATCACCCAATATTTTTTTTATTGAACCCGGATTGAAAAAATGAAATATATTGAACCCAATGGGACCTAATTTTTCAAACATTTTTTAAACAAATTTAAAATTCACAAATTGCTTCGAAATTTTTAGAAAATATTCACAATATTCCATAAAATATATAAAAAAAATTTCAGTAAAACATATTAAGCAGTTTTTTAATTAAAAATTATTTAATATAGGAAAAAAAAAACCAATTCAATTAAATTCTAACTTTTGGGATATCCTCCAGAGAGAAAAAAACGATATAATATATAATAAATATCTTTCCAAGAGTTTAATTATTTTGTATATGAAAGAGGCTTCACATTTTAAAATACATTTGGTAGATAACAACTTTTCAATATTTTTTTAAATTTTATATAACTCTTCATGTTATATTTATTTGATGGCATTTTTAATGCACTTTCCTACGTCCTAGAGAGTTAAAATTTGGTACACAGCTTAAATATGATGAACATTTTATTCTATAAAAATTTGGCGGATCTTTAAATATAGATCATACATTTTTTTTCGAAATGGTCTGGAAATAATCCCCGTTCACTTCTATAAATCATTGTTTTAATATTGTTAAAAATTCTGATGTGGGCAGCACATGTCTTTCTCTGCAGACTCATATTCAAGTTCTCTTTATTTCTTCAATAATAATCTGAGTTTATCTGCACTAAATAACAGCCATAAGTATTTTAAATGACATTGAATTTGTACGTTAAACTTAAATTTGGTTCTCATTTGATAGCTGGACTTATAGTCAAAGGTGGCGTAGCGAAAACGCGAAAAAACTAGAATATCTCAAGATTAATGGGATTAGTCTTCTTCTTTTTGTTGTCAAAAATCACGTATAAAATAGGAATTTAATTGATATAATTAAGCACACGTAGTCTTATTTTTATATTTAACGATTTTTGCGGGTCATTTCGAAAATATAGCCCGTTCCTATTTCCCGAATCGTACAAGAATAAACTACAAATGATTTATATACCAAATTTTGTTAAATTTGGTATATAAATCACTCTTATATGTTAGTGAAATATTATACACCAAAATATTGTTAAATTTGTTCCATTAGTTTTTAGCTAGAGTGGATAAAGGCAATTTCTGCCGGCCATTTCGCAAAGAAGGCAGATTCTTTTTTTACGAATGGTACTATAATCTAATGAACATCAGGATTTCCCAGAAAAAACATACCTACCAAATTTTATGAAATTCGGTCCATTACTTTTTCAATTAGAGTGGATGTAATATCCTCACAGACAAACAGAAATATACACAGGTACACCCTTACACATACAGACGACTTAGTTTTTTGTGTTCTAGAAGTCCCAAAACGTGTAGATCCTTCGAAAATTCGAGTTCCGATCTTCGGCACGATTCCAATACTTTGAATACATACACACACACACACACACACACATATATAATATCTGTGTATCTGTGTACCTAAATTCCGTGCCCATTACTCTCCAGGTATATGTCTATTATCTCGAGCCTTTCCGATGTACCGATCTTTATTTTTCGCAAACTCCTTCTTGCAGAGGTATCATCGCGTTGCTTGATTAAACGAGATGACTAAACTCCTTGTCAACCGCAGGAGAGCGATGATATCGAAACTGATGGCCAGTTCATCCCTCTTCGCGATCACCTTCTGCAGAAAGTGACCCACAGCGTAGGAGCCCCTATAGCTGTACACAAGTTTGTGTGTTTCACCCTTTGGCCCGACAATCACATAAGCAAACACACATGCTTCGTGATGGGCAAACTTTTCTATAAAGGACTTGGCTGCACTGGGCTGTGCACTTGGCAGATGCACTAGGAGTGAGTCTAAATCAGCGTAAATAACAAATGGAACCGGGTGTTGGTATTGCAAATTGTTGAATATGATTAAACTTTTCTTGAGACTTGGCATTTTAACACTTGTGGATTTTACAAAAGGGCGTATGTTCTAGGAACAGATCTGGAGAGGGTACACTTCTTCCTCCTCATACCCGAACACATTAATCCTGCAGCTATTCAGATTCTTCAGGGTTGTAAACGTGTTCACAGCTACTGGGCACTCCACATTCCCCAACTTGATCTCCTCCTCCAACAGCAGATAGTGATTCACATGCTGTGGAAAACATCGTCATTGAAAGTTCAGTTTGTGGGCGAGAAGACACAATACCAAACACAGCTGTATTCTGAATATTCAATATCGTTTTCTTGCCGAGGTGTTTCATGGGCAGGGGCGGATAGCTTGCAGGCCGCAGGGGACGATATTTGGCTATTCAAACGGCCATCTTCATGACTTAATTCAAAGATTACCCCGATCACAGCTGTTAGTATTCCTCGAAAACGTTTATCATCTTGTGATATCCCTCTCCCACATGACGCTCAACTGTGTCAGTTATCACATCGTTTGCACACCTAAGGTGGAAGTAGTCCGTTGCGATTTCCTCTTATCCCTCTGAGTTGGTTCGACTAATCATGGCGTGGAGAACCGTGTACCACTTGATTTGACTTATAGATAATTCATCTGTCAACATCTAAATCAGTGGCAGACGCATCTCCTCTAACGGCAAAGTCAAATCATGCCTATTATCCAATGAGGGTTCCAGCGTGTACGTGGTGAAGACACCTAATGTTTTGTTTGATTTGGTAGCTTCTCTTTGTGCTTGAACTCGTCTTCTCTTTTCAGTTTCATCTACATCCGTTGTCTTCCTCTTGACACATTTAGAGGGAGTAGGAGGATGTGCCACGCTTATGTGCTGCAGGAACATGGTGCGCCTTGCGAATGTGTCTTCGCATAGGTCAGACGCATCTCGCGCAGCAAAGTGGGTCCGTTTTGCGTGACGAAATAGGTCCCCAATTGATGAAAACTTTTCGGTACACAGATCACATTTCAATCCATCGTTATGACGTTTCTGATGGTTCTGAAGATCAGGATTCCTCATAAATCCCTTCTTTCATTCATCATATGTAAAAGGTTTCAAAACACTGTGCGTCTTTATATGCCTCGTTGTTAAGGCGCACTTCTGAACAAAGGACTTTTTGCAAGTAGGACGTATCTATAAAATAGATAAAATGTCCATATTTGTTTAGTTTCAAGTTTCTAAAATATTAGTAGAACCTACAAAATTGCTAATCTCTATCTCAAACTATAAAAATCGTGACAAATCTCAATCAACTGTTTATTATAATTTATTCATATTTTGAAACACTTAACATTATGCGTTGTATTAAATATAAACATAGACAGTCCTATATTCCCCACGATCGACTAATACCCTATATTTCCATAAACAATAAAAAAAAGAACTTACACGTATTTTCCATGCTGAAAATTAAACACATAATACATATTCTTTTTTTTAAACAAACTCTGAATATTGTGTGATTTAAATCCTTCATCTGTTCCTGAAACAGCGGATCTTCTAACATCCCCTCCAAAAATATACTTACATTTATTTTTTTCCCGAAAACACATAAATGGCCCACTTTTATCAGCTGTTAAATACCCCACTACTAATTATCTGCACCAGAAACGATAAAAATACATACAAAACATTCATCAGAGAAACAGCTGATTTTTTCCCTGACTTCCAAGAATAAAACCAAAATATAGAATAAAAATACATACATGCACCTCACTGGATCCATCTATTGTAGAATCATCTCTAATCGGTGCTGAGTTGGCACTCTCGATCTTATTCTGTAAATTAATGTTAAACAAAATATAAGCTTTTTTTTTCATTTCACGTGAAAAAAAAATCTGATTTGGCAGCTCATGACTTTTCCTGCAGACTTATATCGACGATCTCTTTATTTTAATTAAATTTCATTCACTTTTAATTCTATTTTCGTTCTCATTTGGTAACTGGACTTATTTTCAAAGGTGGCATAGAGAAAATACGATAAAACAAAAATATCTCGAAAACGGCTAGCCGTAGTGTGATGGGGTTGGCCTTATTCTTTTCTTCGTTAAAAATTAAGTAAAAAACAAGCATTTGATGGATATATTTGAGCATACGTAGTTTTTTATTTTAGATTTTGACGATTTTTGCGGGCCATTTTGCACAAAAAGCAGGTTTAATTTTTCGAATTGTACCAAAATCCAATCAGCACCAGGGTAACCAACAAGGGTCTTAAATCCCGAATTTTGTGAAATTCGGTCCATCAGTTTTTCAGCTAGAGTGGATAGATGTAATTTTTTCGGGTCATTTCGAAAAGAAAGGGACGGATATATAACATCAAAGTTTGGTATTTATTCTGTGTACAAGTCAACATGTCTCCCTTGCCATATTTTAATGGTCCAGCCATTGATGGGTCCTGGCCCCCATCACCAGGGAAGGCGAACCACGGGATTGTATGAAACTACAGTATAATAAACTATTACATATGGATTCGTCAGGCCTTTAGAATTGCTTCCGATATTTCAAGTTTGGTACATGCTAATCGGAACAGTTTTACAAATTCCTGCTTTATAATTTGGTAACATCCTGCATTGATAAGTTGGTACACATTCTGACTTTTGCAATTCCTGACTTTACAAGTGTCAAAAATGAGCCCGAACGTCTGTCTCATACTAGTACCAGTGTTTAACAAACTCTAGCACCAGGATTCTGACGTCCAGACCCGAGACCTTCATCAATGTGCCACGTCAGGTTGTTAACGTCCATTGAGGGATGGGCCTCAATAACGTTACCCCGTGGTGTCAACGGGCAAGCCGAATAAGAGCATTATAAGTTAATATAATTGGTCCCTTCGAACCGTATCAACGCCAGTACGATGCATTGCCGGCAACACACCGATTTTCGAGGCCAGCCATGAGAATAGCAAACTACGGACCATACTCACGACGAAGTACGTCCCGCTAAGCACAGTGGGGCAACGGGAATACAGTTAACTTTTCCGGTTAAGTCTTCTGCTCTCTACGTTAACAGCACAGACACAGACAGATACGATCTCTAATAGTTACTTCTCGTTCCATATCTATATAACATTGTTACCATGTTCCAAAATATTTCTGATTGTTATTAATATACGGTATTTCATTCCAAAAGTTTCTTTTAACTCCTACAATACATATCGTTGAGCGGTTGTTGAATCAAACTAAAAAGAACCAGAATGATGAATCATGCATTAAGTATTGACTATGAAATAAATGAATCCAACTGAAATGCATTTATATTTAAACATATCTAAAATGTGATACATTCAGCGTTGATATATTTCTTAATTATTATAATACCTACTAGTAGAAAGAAAACAGGGCTTCACAGGAATGCGATATGGCGGTGTGGATACACCGCCTCCTCAGTAGTAGTGGGAAGATGTTCAAACGAGATAACGCACGTTAAACCTTTTACATGATTTTCGTGTGGAAGAGGGAGTGAGTCATAGGTGAGTGGGAGATGTTTTGTGGAGATAAGGTACTTTGGATTGTGGGGGGTCATTGATAAACGGAGGAGGGTATATTGCCTCCTGAGAGATTGCGCAACAACTCTGAATTCGCCCGAAGAGAAACCAGTAAAAAACCGGGGAAATGTTCAAACGAGATAACACACTCAACAAAATTTTTACAACATTTTCATGAGGAGGGAAATAATGGAATGTATCATAACTGTTGAAAAGGAAATGATGTACACTCACATGATGTGGGTGTGTGTTATACATTTTTTGGTGAAAGTTTTTCCTGAAGAAATAAACATGATTAATACATATAATTAAAATGAGCTTACATTTTACACTTACCATGACTAGGAACAGTTGAGAACAAAATATACATAAAAAATAGACTTTTAAATAATATTCAGAGGTAGAAAAAAAAATTTTTAGGTTTGTGTCCATCAAACCGGAGCAAAACACCGCCACAAATCATTTTTTCTTTACATAAAATTTTTTCAACACATGAATTTTGAAAAATAATTTTTTTGTTTTAGGTTTGAGCCCAAAATCCACCCGATGAAGAGCACCGCCACAAACCATGTAAATTTTCCAACTTCTTCAAAACACACAGCCTTTTTTTAACACTTTACAACATAGTTGGAAAGTGTTTATGACTTTGTTCATTCTGTCTGTCTATCTGTCCGTTAGCACAATAACTGCCGTAAAAATGACTTAATCAAAATGCAATTTTAGTATGTTGTTCAGACATTCTGTGGGACCTATGGGAATATAAATAAATAATATCACCCAATATTTTTTTTATTGAACCCGGATTGAAAAAATGAAATATATTGAACCCAATGGGACCTAATTTTTCAAACATTTTTTAAACAAATTTAAAATTCACAAATTGCTTCGAAATTTTTAGAAAATATTCACAATATTCCATAAAATATATAAAAAAAATTTCAGTAAAACATATTAAGCAGTTTTTTAATTAAAAATTATTTAATATAGGAAAAAAAAAACCAATTCAATTAAATTCTAACTTTTGGGATATCCTCCAGAAAGAAAAAAACGATATAATATATAATAAATATCTTTCCAAGAGTTTAATTATTTTGTATATGAAAGAGGCTTCACATTTTAAAATAAATTTGGTAGATAACAACTTTTCAATATTTTTTTAAATTTTATATAACTCTTCATGTTATATTTATTTGATGGCATTTTTAATGCACTTTCCTACGTCCTAGAGAGTTAAAATTTGGTACACAGCTTAAATATGATGAACATTTTATTCTATAAAAATTTGGCGGATCTTTAAATATAGATCATACATTTTTTTTCGAAATGGTCTGGAAATAATCCCCGTTCACTTCTATAAATCATTGTTTTAATATTGTTAAAAATTCTGATGTGGGCAGCACATGTCTTTCTCTGCAGACTCATATTCAAGTTCTCTTTATTTCTTCAATAATAATCTGAGTTTATCTGCACTAAATAACAGCCATAAGTATTTTAAATGACATTGAATTTGTACGTTAAACTTAAATTTGGTTCTCATTTGATAGCTGGACTTATAGTCAAAGGTGGCGTAGCGAAAACGCGAAAAAACTAGAATATCTCAAGATTAATGGGATTAGTCTTCTTCTTTTTGTTGTCAAAAATCACGTATAAAATAGGAATTTAATTGATATAATTAAGCACACGTAGTCTTATTTTTATATTTAACGATTTTTGCGGGTCATTTCGAAAATATAGCCCGTTCCTATTTCCCGAATCGTACAAGAATAAACTACAAATGATTTATATACCAAATTTTGTTAAATTTGGTATATAAATCACTCTTATATGTTAGTGAAATATTATACACCAAAATATTGTTAAATTTGTTCCATTAGTTTTTAGCTAGAGTGGATAAAGGAAATTTCTGCCGGCCATTTCGCAAAGAAGGCAGATTCTTTTTTTACGAATGGTACTATAAACTAATGAACATCAGGATTTCCCAGAAAAAACATACCTACCAAATTTTATGAAATTCGGTCCATTACTTTTTCAATTAGAGTGGATGTAATATCCTCACAGACAAACAGAAATATACACAGGTACACCCTTACACATACAGACGACTTAGTTTTTTTGTGTTCTAGAAGTCCCAAAACGTGTAGATCCTTCGAAAATTCGAGTTCCGATCTTCGGCACGATTCCAATACTTTGAATACATACACACACACACACACACACATATATATATATAATATCTGTGTATCTGTGTACCTAAATTCCGTGCCCATTACTCTCCAGGTATATGTCTATTATCTCGAGCCTTTCCGATGTACCGATCTTTATTTTTCGCAAACTCCTTCTTGCAGAGGTATCATCGCGTTGCTTGATTAAACGAGATGACTAAACTCCTTGTCAACCGCAGGAGAGCGATGATATCGAAACTGATGGCCAGTTCATCCCTCTTCGCGATCACCTTCTGCAGAAAGTGACCCACAGCGTAGGAGCCCCTATAGCTGTACACAAGTTTGTGTGTTTCACCCTTTGGCCCGACAATCACATAAGCAAACACACATGCTTCGTGATGGGCAAACTTTTCTATAAAGGACTTGGCTGCACTGGGCTGTGCACTTGGCAGATGCACTAGGAGTGAGTCTAAATCAGCGTAAATAACAAATGGAACCGGGTGTTGGTATTGCAAATTGTTGAATATGATTAAACTTTTCTTGAGACTTGGAATTTTAACACTTGTGGATTTTACAAAAGGGCGTATGTTCTAGGAACAGATCTGGAGAGGGTACACTTCTTCCTCCTCATACCCGAACACATTAATCCTGCAGCTATTCAGATTCTTCAGGGTTGTAAACGTGTTCACAGCTACTGGGCACTCCACATTCCCCAACTTGATCTCCTACTCCAACAGCAGATAGTGATTCACATGCTGTGGAAAACATCGTCATTGTAAGTTCAGTTTGTGGGCGAGAAGACACAATACCAAACACAGCTGTATTCTGAATATTCAATATCGTTTTCTTGCCGAGGTGTTTCATGGGCAGGGGCGGATAGCTTGCAGGCCGCAGGGGACGATACTTGGCTATTCAAACGTCCATCTTCATGACTTAATTCAAAGATTACCCCGACCACAGCTGTTAGTATTCCTCGAAAACGTTTATCATCTTGTGATATCCCTCTCCCACATGACGCTCAACTGTGTCAGTTTTCACATCGTTTGCACACCTAAGGTGGAAGTAGTCCGTTGCGATTTCCTCTTATCCCTCTGAGTTGGTTTGACTAATCATGGCGTGGAGAACCGTGTACCACTTGATTTGACTTATAGATAATTCATCTGTCAACATCTAAATCAGTGGCAGACGCATCTCCTCTAACGGCAAAGTCAAATCATGCCTATTATCCAATGAGGGTTCCAGCGTGCACGTGGTGAAGACACCTAATGTTTTGTTTGATTTGGTAGCTTCTCTTTGTGCTTGAACTCGTCTTCTCTTTTCAGTTTCATCTACATCCGTTGTCTTCCTCTTAACACATTTAGAGGGAGTAGGAGGATGTGCCACGCTTATGTGCTGCAGGAACATGGTGCGCCTTGCGAATGTGTCTTCGCATAGGTCAGACGCATCTCGCGCAGCAAAGTGGGTCCGTTTTGCGTGACGAAATAGGTCCCCAATTGATGAAAACTTTTCGGTACACAGATCACATTTCAATCCATCGTTATGACGTTTCTGATGGTTCTGAAGATCAGGATTCCTCATAAATCCCTTCTTTCATTCATCATATGTAAAAGGTTTCAAAACACTGTGCGTCTTTATATGCCTCGTTGTTAAGGCGCACTTCTGAACAAAGGACTTTTTGCAAGTAGGACGTATCTATAAAATAGATAAAATGTCCATATTTGTTTAGTTTCAAGTTTCTAAAATATTAGTAGAACCTACAAAATTGCTAATCTCTATCTCAAACTATAAAAATCGTGACAAATCTCAATCAACTGTTTATTATAATTTATTCATATTTTGAAACACTTAACATTATGCGTTGTATTAAATATAAACATAGACAGTCCTATATTCCCCACGATCGACTAATACCCTATATTTCCATAAACAATAAAAAAAAGAACTTACACGTATTTTCCATGCTGAAAATTAAACACATAATACATATTCTTTTTTTTAAACAAACTCTGAATATTGTGTGATTTAAATCCTTCATCTGTTCCTGAAACAGCGGATCTTCTAACATCCCCTCCAAAAATATACTTACATTTATTTTTTTCCCGAAAACACATAAATGGCCCACTTTTATCAGCTGTTTAATACCCCACTACTAATTATCTGCACCAGAAACGATAAAAATACATACAAAACATTCATCAGAGAAACAGCTGATTTTTTCCCTGACTTCCAAGAATAAAACCAAAATATAGAATAAAAATACATACATGCACCCCACTGGATCCATCTATTGTAGAATCATCTCTAATCGGTGCTGAGTTGGCACTCTCGATCTTATTCTGTAAATTAATGTTAAACAAAATATAAGCTTTTTTTTTCATTTCACGTGAAAAAAAAAATCTGATTTGGCAGCTCATGACTTTTCCTGCAGACTTATATCGACGATCTCTTTATTTTAATTAAATTTCATTCACTTTTAATTCTATTTTCGTTCTCATTTGGTAACTAGACTTATTTTCAAAGGTGGCATAGAGAAAATACGATAAAACTAAAATATCTCGAAAACAGCTTGCCGTAGTGTGATGGGGTTGGTCTTATTCTTTTCTTCGTTAAAAATTAAGTAAAAAACAAGCATTTGATGGATATATTTGAGCATACGCAGTTTTTTATTTTAGATTTTGACGATTTTTGCGGGCCATTTTGCAAAAAAAGCAGGTGTAAGTTTCGGAATTGTACCAAAATCTAATCAGCACCAGAGTATCCCACAAGGGTCTTAAATACCGAAGTTTGTGAAATTCGGTTCTTTAGTTTTTTAGCTAGAGTTGATAGATGCAATTTTTTCGGGTCATTTCGAAAAGAAAGGGACGGATATATAACAAAGTTTGGTAATTATTCTGTGTACAAGTCAACATGACTCCCTTGCCATATTTTAATGGTCCAGCCATTGATGGGTCCTGGCCCCCATCACCAGGGAAGGCGAACCACTGGATTGTATGAAACTACAGTATAATAAACTATTACATATGGATTCGTCAGGCCTTTAGAATTGCTTCCGATATTTCAAGTTTGGTACATATGCTAATCGGAACTGTTTTACAAATTCCTGCTTTATAATTTGGTAACATCCTGCATTGATAAGTTGGTACACATTCTGACTTTTGCAATTCCTGACTTTACAAGTGTCAAAAATGAGCCCGAACATCTGTCTCATACTAGTACCAGTGTTTAACAAACTCTAGCACCAGGATTCTGACGTCCAGACCCGAGACCTTCATCAATGTGCCACGTCAGGTTGTTAACGTCCATTGAGGGATGGGCCTCAATAACGTTACCCCGTGGTGTCAACGGGCAAGCCGAATAAGAGCATTATAAGTTAATATAATTGGTCCCTTCGAACCGTATCAACGCCAGTACGATGCATTGCCGGCAACACACCGATTTTCGAGGCCAGCCATGAGAATAGCAAACTACGGACCATACTCACGACGAAGTACGTCCCGCTAAGCACAGTGGGGCAACGGGAATACAGTTAACTTTTCCGGTTAAGTCTTCTGCTCTCTACGTTAACAGCACAGACACAGACAGATACGATCTCTAATAGTTACTTCTCGTTCCATATCTATATAACATTGTTACCATGTTCCAAAATATTTCTGATTGTTATTAATATACGGTATTTCATTCCAAAAGTTTCTTTTAACTCCTACAATACATATCGTTGAGCGGTTGTTGAATCAAACTAAAAAGAACCAGAATGATGAATCATGCATTAAGTATTGACTATGAAATAAATGAATCCAACTGAAATGCATTTATATTTAAACATATCTAAAATGTGATACATTCAGCGTTGATATATTTCTTAATTATTATAATACCTACTAGTAGAAAGAAAACAGGGCTTCACAGGAATGCGATATGGCGGTGTGGATACACCGCCTCCTCAGTAGTAGTGGGAAGATGTTCAAACGAGATAACGCACGTTAAACCTTTTACATGATTTTCGTGTGGAAGAGGGAGTGAGTCATAGGTGAGTGGGAGATGTTTTGTGGAGATAAGGTACTTTGGATTGTGGGGGGTCATTGATAAACGGAGGAGGGTATATTGCCTCCTGAGAGATTGCGCAACAACTCTGAATTCGCCCGAAGAGAAACCAGTAAAAAACCGGGGAAATGTTCAAACGAGATAACACACTCAACAAAATTTTTACAACATTTTCATGAGGAGGGAAATAATGGAATGTATCATAACTGTTGAAAAGGAAATGATGTACACTCACATGATGTGGGTGTGTGTTATACATTTTTTGGTGAAAGTTTTTCCTGAAGAAATAAACATGATTAATACATATAATTAAAATGAGCTTACATTTTACACTTACCATGACTAGGAACAGTTGAGAACAAAATATACATAAAAAATAGACTTTTAAATAATATTCAGAGGTAGAAAAAAAAATTTTTAGGTTTGTGTCCATCAAACCGGAGCAAAACACCGCCACAAATCATTTTTTCTTTACATAAAATTTTTTCAACACATGAATTTTGAAAAATAATTTTTTTGTTTTAGGTTTGAGCCCAAAATCCACCCGATGAAGAGCACCGCCACAAACCATGTAAATTTTCCAACTTCTTCAAAACACACAGCCTTTTTTTAACACTTTACAACATAGTTGGAAAGTGTTTATGACTTTGTTCATTCTGTCTGTCTATCTGTCCGTTAGCACAATAACTGCCGTAAAAATGACTTAATCAAAATGCAATTTTAGTATGTTGTTCAGACATTCTGTGGGACCTATGGGAATATAAATAAATAATATCACCCAATATTTTTTTTATTGAACCCGGATTGAAAAAATGAAATATATTGAACCCAATGGGACCTAATTTTTCAAACATTTTTTAAACAAATTTAAAATTCACAAATTGCTTCGAAATTTTTAGAAAATATTCACAATATTCCATAAAATATATAAAAAAAATTTCAGTAAAACATATTAAGCAGTTTTTTAATTAAAAATTATTTAATATAGGAAAAAAAAAACCAATTCAATTAAATTCTAACTTTTGGGATATCCTCCAGAAAGAAAAAAACGATATAATATATAATAAATATCTTTCCAAGAGTTTAATTATTTTGTATATGAAAGAGGCTTCACATTTTAAAATAAATTTGGTAGATAACAACTTTTCAATATTTTTTTAAATTTTATATAACTCTTCATGTTATATTTATTTGATGGCATTTTTAATGCACTTTCCTACGTCCTAGAGAGTTAAAATTTGGTACACAGCTTAAATATGATGAACATTTTATTCTATAAAAATTTGGCGGATCTTTAAATATAGATCATACATTTTTTTTCGAAATGGTCTGGAAATAATCCCCGTTCACTTCTATAAATCATTGTTTTAATATTGTTAAAAATTCTGATGTGGGCAGCACATGTCTTTCTCTGCAGACTCATATTCAAGTTCTCTTTATTTCTTCAATAATAATCTGAGTTTATCTGCACTAAATAACAGCCATAAGTATTTTAAATGACATTGAATTTGTACGTTAAACTTAAATTTGGTTCTCATTTGATAGCTGGACTTATAGTCAAAGGTGGCGTAGCGAAAACGCGAAAAAACTAGAATATCTCAAGATTAATGGGATTAGTCTTCTTCTTTTTGTTGTCAAAAATCACGTATAAAATAGGAATTTAATTGATATAATTAAGCACACGTAGTCTTATTTTTATATTTAACGATTTTTGCGGGTCATTTCGAAAATATAGCCCGTTCCTATTTCCCGAATCGTACAAGAATAAACTACAAATGATTTATATACCAAATTTTGTTAAATTTGGTATATAAATCACTCTTATATGTTAGTGAAATATTATACACCAAAATATTGTTAAATTTGTTCCATTAGTTTTTAGCTAGAGTGGATAAAGGAAATTTCTGCCGGCCATTTCGCAAAGAAGGCAGATTCTTTTTTTACGAATGGTACTATAAACTAATGAACATCAGGATTTCCCAGAAAAAACATACCTACCAAATTTTATGAAATTCGGTCCATTACTTTTTCAATTAGAGTGGATGTAATATCCTCACAGACAAACAGAAATATACACAGGTACACCCTTACACATACAGACGACTTAGTTTTTTTGTGTTCTAGAAGTCCCAAAACGTGTAGATCCTTCGAAAATTCGAGTTCCGATCTTCGGCACGATTCCAATACTTTGAATACATACACACACACACACACACACATATATATATATAATATCTGTGTATCTGTGTACCTAAATTCCGTGCCCATTACTCTCCAGGTATATGTCTATTATCTCGAGCCTTTCCGATGTACCGATCTTTATTTTTCGCAAACTCCTTCTTGCAGAGGTATCATCGCGTTGCTTGATTAAACGAGATGACTAAACTCCTTGTCAACCGCAGGAGAGCGATGATATCGAAACTGATGGCCAGTTCATCCCTCTTCGCGATCACCTTCTGCAGAAAGTGACCCACAGCGTAGGAGCCCCTATAGCTGTACACAAGTTTGTGTGTTTCACCCTTTGGCCCGACAATCACATAAGCAAACACACATGCTTCGTGATGGGCAAACTTTTCTATAAAGGACTTGGCTGCACTGGGCTGTGCACTTGGCAGATGCACTAGGAGTGAGTCTAAATCAGCGTAAATAACAAATGGAACCGGGTGTTGGTATTGCAAATTGTTGAATATGATTAAACTTTTCTTGAGACTTGGAATTTTAACACTTGTGGATTTTACAAAAGGGCGTATGTTCTAGGAACAGATCTGGAGAGGGTACACTTCTTCCTCCTCATACCCGAACACATTAATCCTGCAGCTATTCAGATTCTTCAGGGTTGTAAACGTGTTCACAGCTACTGGGCACTCCACATTCCCCAACTTGATCTCCTACTCCAACAGCAGATAGTGATTCACATGCTGTGGAAAACATCGTCATTGTAAGTTCAGTTTGTGGGCGAGAAGACACAATACCAAACACAGCTGTATTCTGAATATTCAATATCGTTTTCTTGCCGAGGTGTTTCATGGGCAGGGGCGGATAGCTTGCAGGCCGCAGGGGACGATACTTGGCTATTCAAACGTCCATCTTCATGACTTAATTCAAAGATTACCCCGACCACAGCTGTTAGTATTCCTCGAAAACGTTTATCATCTTGTGATATCCCTCTCCCACATGACGCTCAACTGTGTCAGTTTTCACATCGTTTGCACACCTAAGGTGGAAGTAGTCCGTTGCGATTTCCTCTTATCCCTCTGAGTTGGTTTGACTAATCATGGCGTGGAGAACCGTGTACCACTTGATTTGACTTATAGATAATTCATCTGTCAACATCTAAATCAGTGGCAGACGCATCTCCTCTAACGGCAAAGTCAAATCATGCCTATTATCCAATGAGGGTTCCAGCGTGCACGTGGTGAAGACACCTAATGTTTTGTTTGATTTGGTAGCTTCTCTTTGTGCTTGAACTCGTCTTCTCTTTTCAGTTTCATCTACATCCGTTGTCTTCCTCTTAACACATTTAGAGGGAGTAGGAGGATGTGCCACGCTTATGTGCTGCAGGAACATGGTGCGCCTTGCGAATGTGTCTTCGCATAGGTCAGACGCATCTCGCGCAGCAAAGTGGGTCCGTTTTGCGTGACGAAATAGGTCCCCAATTGATGAAAACTTTTCGGTACACAGATCACATTTCAATCCATCGTTATGACGTTTCTGATGGTTCTGAAGATCAGGATTCCTCATAAATCCCTTCTTTCATTCATCATATGTAAAAGGTTTCAAAACACTGTGCGTCTTTATATGCCTCGTTGTTAAGGCGCACTTCTGAACAAAGGACTTTTTGCAAGTAGGACGTATCTATAAAATAGATAAAATGTCCATATTTGTTTAGTTTCAAGTTTCTAAAATATTAGTAGAACCTACAAAATTGCTAATCTCTATCTCAAACTATAAAAATCGTGACAAATCTCAATCAACTGTTTATTATAATTTATTCATATTTTGAAACACTTAACATTATGCGTTGTATTAAATATAAACATAGACAGTCCTATATTCCCCACGATCGACTAATACCCTATATTTCCATAAACAATAAAAAAAAGAACTTACACGTATTTTCCATGCTGAAAATTAAACACATAATACATATTCTTTTTTTTAAACAAACTCTGAATATTGTGTGATTTAAATCCTTCATCTGTTCCTGAAACAGCGGATCTTCTAACATCCCCTCCAAAAATATACTTACATTTATTTTTTTCCCGAAAACACATAAATGGCCCACTTTTATCAGCTGTTTAATACCCCACTACTAATTATCTGCACCAGAAACGATAAAAATACATACAAAACATTCATCAGAGAAACAGCTGATTTTTTCCCTGACTTCCAAGAATAAAACCAAAATATAGAATAAAAATACATACATGCACCCCACTGGATCCATCTATTGTAGAATCATCTCTAATCGGTGCTGAGTTGGCACTCTCGATCTTATTCTGTAAATTAATGTTAAACAAAATATAAGCTTTTTTTTTCATTTCACGTGAAAAAAAAAATCTGATTTGGCAGCTCATGACTTTTCCTGCAGACTTATATCGACGATCTCTTTATTTTAATTAAATTTCATTCACTTTTAATTCTATTTTCGTTCTCATTTGGTAACTAGACTTATTTTCAAAGGTGGCATAGAGAAAATACGATAAAACTAAAATATCTCGAAAACAGCTTGCCGTAGTGTGATGGGGTTGGTCTTATTCTTTTCTTCGTTAAAAATTAAGTAAAAAACAAGCATTTGATGGATATATTTGAGCATACGCAGTTTTTTATTTTAGATTTTGACGATTTTTGCGGGCCATTTTGCAAAAAAAGCAGGTGTAAGTTTCGGAATTGTACCAAAATCTAATCAGCACCAGAGTATCCCACAAGGGTCTTAAATACCGAAGTTTGTGAAATTCGGTTCTTTAGTTTTTTAGCTAGAGTTGATAGATGCAATTTTTTCGGGTCATTTCGAAAAGAAAGGGACGGATATATAACAAAGTTTGGTAATTATTCTGTGTACAAGTCAACATGACTCCCTTGCCATATTTTAATGGTCCAGCCATTGATGGGTCCTGGCCCCCATCACCAGGGAAGGCGAACCACTGGATTGTATGAAACTACAGTATAATAAACTATTACATATGGATTCGTCAGGCCTTTAGAATTGCTTCCGATATTTCAAGTTTGGTACATATGCTAATCGGAACTGTTTTACAAATTCCTGCTTTATAATTTGGTAACATCCTGCATTGATAAGTTGGTACACATTCTGACTTTTGCAATTCCTGACTTTACAAGTGTCAAAAATGAGTCTCATACTAGTACCAGTGTTTAACAAACTCTAGCACCAGGATTCTGACGTCCAGACCCGAGACCTTCATCAATGTGCCACGTCAGGTTGTTAACGTCCATTGAGGGATGGGCCTCAATAACGTTACCCCGTGGTGTCAACGGGCAAGCCGAATAAGAGCATTATAAGTTAATATAATTGGTCCCTTCGAACCGTATCAACGCCAGTACGATGCATTGCCGGCAACACACCGATTTTCGAGGCCAGCCATGAGAATAGCAAACTACGGACCATACTCACGACGAAGTACGTCCCGCTAAGCACAGTGGGGCAACGGGAATACAGTTAACTTTTCCGGTTAAGTCTTCTGCTCTCTACGTTAACAGCACAGACACAGACAGATACGATCTCTAATAGTTACTTCTCGTTCCATATCTATATAACATTGTTACCATGTTCCAAAATATTTCTGATTGTTATTAATATACGGTATTTCATTCCAAAAGTTTCTTTTAACTCCTACAATACATATCGTTGAGCGGTTGTTGAATCAAACTAAAAAGAACCAGAATGATGAATCATGCATTAAGTATTGACTATGAAATAAATGAATCCAACTGAAATGCATTTATATTTAAACATATCTAAAATGTGATACATTCAGCGTTGATATATTTCTTAATTATTATAATACCTACTAGTAGAAAGAAAACAGGGCTTCACAGGAATGCGATATGGCGGTGTGGATACACCGCCTCCTCAGTAGTAGTGGGAAGATGTTCAAACGAGATAACGCACGTTAAACCTTTTACATGATTTTCGTGTGGAAGAGGGAGTGAGTCATAGGTGAGTGGGAGATGTTTTGTGGAGATAAGGTACTTTGGATTGTGGGGGGTCATTGATAAACGGAGGAGGGTATATTGCCTCCTGAGAGATTGCGCAACAACTCTGAATTCGCCCGAAGAGAAACCAGTAAAAAACCGGGGAAATGTTCAAACGAGATAACACACTCAACAAAATTTTTACAACATTTTCATGAGGAGGGAAATAATGGAATGTATCATAACTGTTGAAAAGGAAATGATGTACACTCACATGATGTGGGTGTGTGTTATACATTTTTTGGTGAAAGTTTTTCCTGAAGAAATAAACATGATTAATACATATAATTAAAATGAGCTTACATTTTACACTTACCATGACTAGGAACAGTTGAGAACAAAATATACATAAAAAATAGACTTTTAAATAATATTCAGAGGTAGAAAAAAAAATTTTTAGGTTTGTGTCCATCAAACCGGAGCAAAACACCGCCACAAATCATTTTTTCTTTACATAAAATTTTTTCAACACATGAATTTTGAAAAATAATTTTTTTGTTTTAGGTTTGAGCCCAAAATCCACCCGATGAAGAGCACCGCCACAAACCATGTAAATTTTCCAACTTCTTCAAAACACACAGCCTTTTTTTAACACTTTACAACATAGTTGGAAAGTGTTTATGACTTTGTTCATTCTGTCTGTCTATCTGTCCGTTAGCACAATAACTGCCGTAAAAATGACTTAATCAAAATGCAATTTTAGTATGTTGTTCAGACATTCTGTGGGACCTATGGGAATATAAATAAATAATATCACCCAATATTTTTTTTATTGAACCCGGATTGAAAAAATGAAATATATTGAACCCAATGGGACCTAATTTTTCAAACATTTTTTAAACAAATTTAAAATTCACAAATTGCTTCGAAATTTTTAGAAAATATTCACAATATTCCATAAAATATATAAAAAAAATTTCAGTAAAACATATTAAGCAGTTTTTTAATTAAAAATTATTTAATATAGGAAAAAAAAAACCAATTCAATTAAATTCTAACTTTTGGGATATCCTCCAGAAAGAAAAAAACGATATAATATATAATAAATATCTTTCCAAGAGTTTAATTATTTTGTATATGAAAGAGGCTTCACATTTTAAAATAAATTTGGTAGATAACAACTTTTCAATATTTTTTTAAATTTTATATAACTCTTCATGTTATATTTATTTGATGGCATTTTTAATGCACTTTCCTACGTCCTAGAGAGTTAAAATTTGGTACACAGCTTAAATATGATGAACATTTTATTCTATAAAAATTTGGCGGATCTTTAAATATAGATCATACATTTTTTTTCGAAATGGTCTGGAAATAATCCCCGTTCACTTCTATAAATCATTGTTTTAATATTGTTAAAAATTCTGATGTGGGCAGCACATGTCTTTCTCTGCAGACTCATATTCAAGTTCTCTTTATTTCTTCAATAATAATCTGAGTTTATCTGCACTAAATAACAGCCATAAGTATTTTAAATGACATTGAATTTGTACGTTAAACTTAAATTTGGTTCTCATTTGATAGCTGGACTTATAGTCAAAGGTGGCGTAGCGAAAACGCGAAAAAACTAGAATATCTCAAGATTAATGGGATTAGTCTTCTTCTTTTTGTTGTCAAAAATCACGTATAAAATAGGAATTTAATTGATATAATTAAGCACACGTAGTCTTATTTTTATATTTAACGATTTTTGCGGGTCATTTCGAAAATATAGCCCGTTCCTATTTCCCGAATCGTACAAGAATAAACTACAAATGATTTATATACCAAATTTTGTTAAATTTGGTATATAAATCACTCTTATATGTTAGTGAAATATTATACACCAAAATATTGTTAAATTTGTTCCATTAGTTTTTAGCTAGAGTGGATAAAGGAAATTTCTGCCGGCCATTTCGCAAAGAAGGCAGATTCTTTTTTTACGAATGGTACTATAAACTAATGAACATCAGGATTTCCCAGAAAAAACATACCTACCAAATTTTATGAAATTCGGTCCATTACTTTTTCAATTAGAGTGGATGTAATATCCTCACAGACAAACAGAAATATACACAGGTACACCCTTACACATACAGACGACTTAGTTTTTTTGTGTTCTAGAAGTCCCAAAACGTGTAGATCCTTCGAAAATTCGAGTTCCGATCTTCGGCACGATTCCAATACTTTGAATACATACACACACACACACACACACATATATATATATAATATCTGTGTATCTGTGTACCTAAATTCCGTGCCCATTACTCTCCAGGTATATGTCTATTATCTCGAGCCTTTCCGATGTACCGATCTTTATTTTTCGCAAACTCCTTCTTGCAGAGGTATCATCGCGTTGCTTGATTAAACGAGATGACTAAACTCCTTGTCAACCGCAGGAGAGCGATGATATCGAAACTGATGGCCAGTTCATCCCTCTTCGCGATCACCTTCTGCAGAAAGTGACCCACAGCGTAGGAGCCCCTATAGCTGTACACAAGTTTGTGTGTTTCACCCTTTGGCCCGACAATCACATAAGCAAACACACATGCTTCGTGATGGGCAAACTTTTCTATAAAGGACTTGGCTGCACTGGGCTGTGCACTTGGCAGATGCACTAGGAGTGAGTCTAAATCAGCGTAAATAACAAATGGAACCGGGTGTTGGTATTGCAAATTGTTGAATATGATTAAACTTTTCTTGAGACTTGGAATTTTAACACTTGTGGATTTTACAAAAGGGCGTATGTTCTAGGAACAGATCTGGAGAGGGTACACTTCTTCCTCCTCATACCCGAACACATTAATCCTGCAGCTATTCAGATTCTTCAGGGTTGTAAACGTGTTCACAGCTACTGGGCACTCCACATTCCCCAACTTGATCTCCTACTCCAACAGCAGATAGTGATTCACATGCTGTGGAAAACATCGTCATTGTAAGTTCAGTTTGTGGGCGAGAAGACACAATACCAAACACAGCTGTATTCTGAATATTCAATATCGTTTTCTTGCCGAGGTGTTTCATGGGCAGGGGCGGATAGCTTGCAGGCCGCAGGGGACGATACTTGGCTATTCAAACGTCCATCTTCATGACTTAATTCAAAGATTACCCCGACCACAGCTGTTAGTATTCCTCGAAAACGTTTATCATCTTGTGATATCCCTCTCCCACATGACGCTCAACTGTGTCAGTTTTCACATCGTTTGCACACCTAAGGTGGAAGTAGTCCGTTGCGATTTCCTCTTATCCCTCTGAGTTGGTTTGACTAATCATGGCGTGGAGAACCGTGTACCACTTGATTTGACTTATAGATAATTCATCTGTCAACATCTAAATCAGTGGCAGACGCATCTCCTCTAACGGCAAAGTCAAATCATGCCTATTATCCAATGAGGGTTCCAGCGTGCACGTGGTGAAGACACCTAATGTTTTGTTTGATTTGGTAGCTTCTCTTTGTGCTTGAACTCGTCTTCTCTTTTCAGTTTCATCTACATCCGTTGTCTTCCTCTTAACACATTTAGAGGGAGTAGGAGGATGTGCCACGCTTATGTGCTGCAGGAACATGGTGCGCCTTGCGAATGTGTCTTCGCATAGGTCAGACGCATCTCGCGCAGCAAAGTGGGTCCGTTTTGCGTGACGAAATAGGTCCCCAATTGATGAAAACTTTTCGGTACACAGATCACATTTCAATCCATCGTTATGACGTTTCTGATGGTTCTGAAGATCAGGATTCCTCATAAATCCCTTCTTTCATTCATCATATGTAAAAGGTTTCAAAACACTGTGCGTCTTTATATGCCTCGTTGTTAAGGCGCACTTCTGAACAAAGGACTTTTTGCAAGTAGGACGTATCTATAAAATAGATAAAATGTCCATATTTGTTTAGTTTCAAGTTTCTAAAATATTAGTAGAACCTACAAAATTGCTAATCTCTATCTCAAACTATAAAAATCGTGACAAATCTCAATCAACTGTTTATTATAATTTATTCATATTTTGAAACACTTAACATTATGCGTTGTATTAAATATAAACATAGACAGTCCTATATTCCCCACGATCGACTAATACCCTATATTTCCATAAACAATAAAAAAAAGAACTTACACGTATTTTCCATGCTGAAAATTAAACACATAATACATATTCTTTTTTTTAAACAAACTCTGAATATTGTGTGATTTAAATCCTTCATCTGTTCCTGAAACAGCGGATCTTCTAACATCCCCTCCAAAAATATACTTACATTTATTTTTTTCCCGAAAACACATAAATGGCCCACTTTTATCAGCTGTTTAATACCCCACTACTAATTATCTGCACCAGAAACGATAAAAATACATACAAAACATTCATCAGAGAAACAGCTGATTTTTTCCCTGACTTCCAAGAATAAAACCAAAATATAGAATAAAAATACATACATGCACCCCACTGGATCCATCTATTGTAGAATCATCTCTAATCGGTGCTGAGTTGGCACTCTCGATCTTATTCTGTAAATTAATGTTAAACAAAATATAAGCTTTTTTTTTCATTTCACGTGAAAAAAAAAATCTGATTTGGCAGCTCATGACTTTTCCTGCAGACTTATATCGACGATCTCTTTATTTTAATTAAATTTCATTCACTTTTAATTCTATTTTCGTTCTCATTTGGTAACTAGACTTATTTTCAAAGGTGGCATAGAGAAAATACGATAAAACTAAAATATCTCGAAAACAGCTTGCCGTAGTGTGATGGGGTTGGTCTTATTCTTTTCTTCGTTAAAAATTAAGTAAAAAACAAGCATTTGATGGATATATTTGAGCATACGCAGTTTTTTATTTTAGATTTTGACGATTTTTGCGGGCCATTTTGCAAAAAAAGCAGGTGTAAGTTTCGGAATTGTACCAAAATCTAATCAGCACCAGAGTATCCCACAAGGGTCTTAAATACCGAAGTTTGTGAAATTCGGTTCTTTAGTTTTTTAGCTAGAGTTGATAGATGCAATTTTTTCGGGTCATTTCGAAAAGAAAGGGACGGATATATAACAAAGTTTGGTAATTATTCTGTGTACAAGTCAACATGACTCCCTTGCCATATTTTAATGGTCCAGCCATTGATGGGTCCTGGCCCCCATCACCAGGGAAGGCGAACCACTGGATTGTATGAAACTACAGTATAATAAACTATTACATATGGATTCGTCAGGCCTTTAGAATTGCTTCCGATATTTCAAGTTTGGTACATATGCTAATCGGAACTGTTTTACAAATTCCTGCTTTATAATTTGGTAACATCCTGCATTGATAAGTTGGTACACATTCTGACTTTTGCAATTCCTGACTTTACAAGTGTCAAAAATGAGCCCGAACATCTGTCTCATACTAGTACCAGTGTTTAACAAACTCTAGCACCAGGATTCTGACGTCCAGACCCGAGACCTTCATCAATGTGCCACGTCAGGTTGTTAACGTCCATTGAGGGATGGGCCTCAATAACGTTACCCCGTGGTGTCAACGGGCAAGCCGAATAAGAGCATTATAAGTTAATATAATTGGTCCCTTCGAACCGTATCAACGCCAGTACGATGCATTGCCGGCAACACACCGATTTTCGAGGCCAGCCATGAGAATAGCAAACTACGGACCATACTCACGACGAAGTACGTCCCGCTAAGCACAGTGGGGCAACGGGAATACAGTTAACTTTTCCGGTTAAGTCTTCTGCTCTCTACGTTAACAGCACAGACACAGACAGATACGATCTCTAATAGTTACTTCTCGTTCCATATCTATATAACATTGTTACCATGTTCCAAAATATTTCTGATTGTTATTAATATACGGTATTTCATTCCAAAAGTTTCTTTTAACTCCTACAATACATATCGTTGAGCGGTTGTTGAATCAAACTAAAAAGAACCAGAATGATGAATCATGCATTAAGTATTGACTATGAAATAAATGAATCCAACTGAAATGCATTTATATTTAAACATATCTAAAATGTGATACATTCAGCGTTGATATATTTCTTAATTATTATAATACCTACTAGTAGAAAGAAAACAGGGCTTCACAGGAATGCGATATGGCGGTGTGGATACACCGCCTCCTCAATAGTAGTGGGAAGATGTTCAAACGAGATAACGCACGTTAAACCTTTTACATGATTTTCGTGTGGAAGAGGGAGTGAGTCATAGGTGAGTGGGAGATGTTTTGTGGAGATAAGGTACTTTGGATGGTGGGGGCCATTGATAAACGGAGGAGTGCATATTGCCTCCTGAGAGATTGCGAAACAACTTGCCAGAAAAGAAACCAGTTCGCCAGAAGAGAAACCAGTAGAAACCCGGGTAAATGTTCAAATGGATAACACACTCAATAAATTTTTACAACATTTTCGTGAGGAGGGAAATAATGGAATGTGTCATAACTGTTGAAAAGGAAATGATGTACACTCGCATGATGAGGGTGTGTGTTATACATTTTTAGGTGAAAGTTTTTCCTGAAGAAATAAACATGAGTAATACATATAATTAAAATGAGCTTACATTTTACACTTACCATGACTAGGAACAGTTGAAAACAAAATATACATAAAAAATAGACTTTAAATAATATTCACAGGTAGAAAAAAAAATTTTAGGTTTGTGTCCATCAACCCGGAGCAAAACACCGCCACAAATCATTTTTTCTTCACATAAATGTTTTTCAACACATGAATTTTGAAAAATAATTTTTTTGTTTTAGGTTTGAGCCCACAATCCACCCGATGAAGAGCATCGCCACAAACCATGTACATTTTCCAACTTCTTCAAAACACACAGCCTTTTTTTAACACTTTACAACATAGTTGGAAAGTGTTTATGACTTTGTTCATTCTGTCTGTCTGTCTGTCCGTTAGCACAATAACTGCCGTAAAAATGACTTAATCAAAATGAAATTTTAGTATGTTTTCAGACATTCTGTGAGACCTATGGGAATATAAATAAATAATATCACCCTATATTTTTTTATTGAACCCGGATTGAAAAAATGAAATATATTGAATCCTATGGGACCTAATTTTTCAAACATTTTTTAAGCAAATTTAAAATTCACAAATTGCTTCGAAATTTTTAGAAAATATTCACATTATCCCATAAAATATATAAAAAAAATTTCAGTAAAACATATTAATCAGTTTTTTAATTAAAAATTATTTTATATAGGAAAAAAAAACAAATTCAATTAAATTCTAACTTTTGGGATATCCTCCAGAAAGAAAAAAACGATATAATATATAATAAATATCTTTCCAAGAGTTTAATTATTTTGTATATGAAAGAGGCTTCACATTTTAAAATAAATTTGGTAGATAACAACTTTTCAATATTTTTTTAAATTTTATATAACTCTTCATGATATATTTATTTGATGGCATTTTTAATGCACTTTCCTACGTCCTAGAGAATTAAAATTTGGTACACAGCTTAAATTTGTTGAACATTTTATTCTACAAAAATTTGGCGGATCTTTAAATATAGATCATACATTTTTTTTCGAAATGGTCTGGAAATAATCCCCGTTCACTTCTATAAATCATTGTTGTAATATTGTTAAAAATTCTGATGTGGGCAGCATGTGTCTTTCTCTGCAGACTCGTATTCACGTTCTCTTTATTTCTTCAATAATAATCTGAGTTTATCTGCACTGAATAACAGCCATAAGTATTTTAAATGACATTGAATTTGTACGTTAAACTTAAATTTGGTTCTCATTTGATAGCTGGACTTATTGTCAAAGGTGGCGTAGCGAAAACGCGAAAAAACTAGAATATCTCAAGAGTAATGGGATTAGTCTTATTCTTTTTGTTGTCAAAAATCACGTATAAAATAGAAATTTAATTGATATAATTAAGCACACGTAGTCTTATTTTCATATTTAACTATTTTTGCGGGTCATTTCGAAAATATAACCCGTTCCTATTTCCCGAATCGTACAAGAATAAACTACAAATGATTTATATACCAAATTTTGTTAAATTTGGTATATAAATCACTTATATGTTATTGAAATATTGTACACCAAAATATTGTTAAATTTGTTCCATTAGTTTTTAGCTAGAGTGGATAAAGGCAATTTCTGCCGGCCATTTCGCAAAAAGGCAGATTCTTTTTTTACGAACCGTACTATAATCTAATGAACATCAGGATTTCCCAGAAAAAACATACCTACCAAATTTTATGAAATTCGGTCCATTACTTTTTCAATTAGAGTGGATGTAATATCCTCACAGACACACAGATATATACACAGGTACACCCTTTCACATACAGACGTCTTAGTTTTTTTGTGTTCTAGCAGTCCCAAAACGTGTAGATCCTTCGAAAATTCGAGTTCCGATATTCGGCACGATTCCAATACTTTGAATACATACACACACACACACACATATTATCTGTGTACCTAGATTCCGTGCCCATTATTCTCCAGGTATATGTCTATTATCTCGAGCCTTTCCGATGTACCGATCTTTATTTTTCGCAAACTCCTTCTTGCAGAGGTAACATCGCGTTGCTTGATTAAACGAGATGACTAAACTCCTTGTCAACCGCAGGAGAGCGATGATATCGAAACTGATGGCCAGTTCATCCCTCTTCGCAATCACCTTCTGCAGAAAGTGACCCACAGCGTAGGAGCCCCTATAGCTGTACACAAGTTGTGTGTTTCACCCTTTGGCCCGACAATCACATAAGCAAACACACATGCTTCGTGATGGGCAAACTTTTCTATAAAGGACTTGGCTGCACTGGGCTGTGCACTTGGCAGATGCACTAGGAGTGAGTCTAAATCAGCGTAAATAACAAATGGAACCGGGTGTTGGTATTGCAAATTGTTGAATATGATTAAACTTTTCTTGAGACTTGGCATTTTAACACTTGTGGATTTTACAAAAGGGCGTATGTTCTAGGAACAGATCTGGAGAGGGTACACTTCTTCCTCCTCATACCCGAACACATTAATCCTGCAGCTATTCAGATTCTTCAGGGTTGTAAACGTGCTCACAGCTACTGGGCACTCCACATTCCCCAACTTGATCTCCTCCTCCAACAGCAGATAGTGATTCACATGCTGTGGAAAACATCGTCATTGTAAGTTCAGTTTGTGGGCGAGAAGACACAATACCAAACACAGCTGTATTCTGAATATTCAATATCGTTTTCTTGATTTCTTGAATTTATATATGAAATATTGTCAATTCCAGGCATAAGTCTTGAAAATATTTTTACGTGACCACTATATTAATGAATAGGGATATACAAAGGCTAATTGTGCGATCACGCTTTAGTCATATATCGGTTAAGTGACATTATAATGTTTGGCGACTGTGACGTAGATGAATTCAATTTATATATGAAATATTGTCAATTCCAGGCATAAGTCTTGAAAATATTTTTACGTGACCACTATATTAATGAATAGGGATATACAAAGGCTAATTGTGCGATCACGCTTTAGTCATATATCGGTTAAGTGACATTATAATGTTTGGCGACTGTGACGTAGATGAATTCAATTTATATATGAAATATTGTCAATTCCAGGCATAAGTCTTGAAAATATTTTTAAAAAACATAAAATAAATCCTAACTCAACTGTATTTCGCAGTTTTAGTTACATTCGATAAACTATATTGCTGACTATTATGACGGATGTATTTTCAGTTTGGCAGAATTAATCTAAAAATTCGTCGGTCTATGCCGGACTGTACATTTTAAAATCATCGTATCTGGACTCTGTTAATGCCAGGTTACCCCTTGACCTGGTCTGATAATCTGTGAGGAATTAATTGGTTTCTACATTTCGTCCGAAGTCGCAGCGATCGTCCAGGTCGAGTATGTATGCAATTCCCATTCAAAAATGCCAACTAAGCAATACAATAAAACCCATCATTAAAAAAAAGCAGTTTTACCACGCAGAAACATTTCATTGTTGTTGTTGTTGTTCGCGTGTCCTAATAAAGGAAGAAATTTGCGCTGCTTCTGTTTGGTCTAAGACCCGGGGCACCCCTAAGGTAGAAGTTCGACTTCTGCCCTCCAATAAGATATCACAACATCCATGCCCGCAGGCGGGACTCGAACCCGTAATCTGGCAGCCGAGCCATCACGAGGAAACGCCTGCCTCTTTGACCGCTCGGCCACCACATCGGCGAAACATTTCATTAAACATGAATTTGGATTTTTATTAACGATTCACGTTAAGTTACAGGCTATTTAACAGCAATCGTAAATAGTTATTTACGATTCCTGTTCAACATTAGAACACGAGAAGACAAAGGTCCCCCTAAATTTATCAATTTATACTCATACTGTTGGGTCATTGAAGACCCCGATATGTTTACCAAAAATTTTAGTTTGTTTTATTTATTGCAATTTGACTTCAATTTAAGTAATGTATTGTAATGTTAAATTGATGTTATAGTATTTAATATAGTTATATAATAAAAAGAATAGAAAATTGTACATGATTACACTTTTTAAAAGTTACTTTTTTGTTCAAATTGGTTAATTTTCGTTGTTTTACGGCAGTGTTTGCCAAATATTTTGGTTCAGGTAACCTTTATGTAAACTATCCAATACCAAATTTTCTTCCATCATGTATCATTAATACCACATTAGACACAATCTTACTGTTTTAGTGTCAACGTCGAACCAACGAAATTACAGCTTATATGGAATTATAAGTCACGAATTGTCAATTTTCGATTGTTAAATATTTTAAATATTAATATTTTTTTCAGCACAAAAATAAAACAAACTAAAATTTCTTAGCAAAACATATTTAGGTCTTCAATGACCCAACGGTATTAGTATAAATTGACAAATGTGCGTGAACTTTTCTTTGTCTTCTCGTTCTCAAGTGTTTAATTTTAATAGTCCTTCCAAAAAATATAATAATTAAAGCCTCACAATTCAATTAATATATCATATTGCACAATATCAGAAACATTACAAGT
Source organism: Amaurobius ferox (assembly GCA_951213105.1). Taxonomy (NCBI): domain Eukaryota; kingdom Metazoa; phylum Arthropoda; class Arachnida; order Araneae; family Amaurobiidae; genus Amaurobius; species Amaurobius ferox. The sequence continues at coordinate 78,198,750 of OX578144.1, forward strand.
CACTTACCTCAGAGTTATTTAGAAAAAAAATCGAAGTTCGCAGTATCGAATTCCTAGCACTTCACTCCTTTCAAAGTAAGATAGAAAACATGGGCACATTCAAGTGTAATGTCCGCAAATTGCAATTGCAAAACGTGCAGCCAATCGCAGAGAAATAAATCGACAATGTGCATTGTACAACCAATCGCAGTTTTCTTATGGAATGAAGACTGTTATACCTTTTTTTACAGTGTACGGTATAGTACGTAAAGGGAAGTATTATGATGTGGTTAAAAATCCGGCTCTCTTATTTAAATGGAAAGGTCTATTCATTTTTGGGGTTATCGAGCCAATGAATGAACCTCGATTTTTTTTAGAAAATTTGCTTCTTAATAATAGAGAAAACACTATAAGTACTCATTAAAATAAAAAATTATAAAACAATACCCATTTATTACATTCACTATATACGTAGTATAAAATATAGGGAAAGTTTTGTGACGGAGTAGAAAACTCGAATTTATGTTCAAGACGGAAAAGCCTACTTCAAGAATCCCTTCAACTCGAGTCGAACGTTTTTAGGTGATCTCTATTTCTCTGTCTATCTCTGTGTGTGTAGGTAGGCGTGTTAGTATGTGTGTGTGTGTGTGTGTGTGTGCGTCAGTGAGTCTGTGGAGACGACAACTGACGAACGAATGGACCGATTCGAACGAAATTTGGTACAAAAATCACAATCTGTAAACACTGGAAGCCTATTGTTTTTATACGCAATCGAATATTCAGACCCCCCCACTCCCCTAAATTTTCGAGTGAAATGTTGAAAAAATCGTCAAAAAATCAAAACCGCTAATAAAGTTGCGCAAATAGACATTTCTTATGTAACTTTTTATTAGAAAACGATTGACATAAATTTTAGAACGCTAACACGAACTGTTCTCGAGATATTGCACATTTTTCAAAAAAATTATCAAAATGTTATATAAAATAAACAAAAATATTTCCTATTGAGAAACATGTTCACTCTTCATATGTAATACTATGCGATAAATTATGTGACATCATTCTCGTGGATCTAGCTCCTTCCAATCATGAAAAAAGATACTTTGAGTAATACTTTTGTATTTGAACGCCAATAGTCATTTATCTGCTGTAAGAATAACTTATTTCTTAGTGTATAATGCTTGGCGAGATTTTGGCGACGAATTTGGTGGAATGTCGCCAACTTGGCGACTTTTTTGAAATGTTGCCAAATTAATGAAAATCCCGCCAAATGGATAAAAATGAAGCTAAATCAATGAAAATGACGACTAATTGTCGAAAATTCAATATCTTGGAAATAATATTAGTATCTACTATAAGAAAAACCTATTTTTTTACTGTAAAAGTAGCAAATTCATTACATTATATAAGGAAAGTCATGTGTTGCCCACATCAGATTTTTTAATATAGAGAGATATAAACAAACCTCCTTTTGAAAATGTCTTAGTTTCAATTATGGATTCAAGATGAGCATTGTTCTTGCCTAATCAGAGAATGTTTTACTTTCAATTATGTATCAGATATTTTTATGTTATTTTCTATTTGCTATCAAATATGATTTATAGAACGAAATATAAACTGCGCGCCTTTCATTTACAATGGACAAAAATCATAATCAAATACCTTTGCTATAGTATATCAAATGAGTAAGTGCTTTGTGAGAATTTTAACCTTTTGTGAAAAATACCATTATTATAAGGCATACAGTAAGAATACCAGAATTTTTTAAACGTTGTAAGATACGAATATGATGCTGTTAGTTAGTAGTTAGCACGAGATATTCTGTACATATTACTGCTTTTGACTGCAATACATGATAATGCCTATTGGAATCGTGTCGAAAAAACGAAACTCGGATCTAAATCTTCAACACGAATCCGCAATTTTTAGCGCTATATCTGTGTCTGAAATTGTGCAATATATTTATCTATTTATCTCAAACACTATTCGACGAAATTTTCAAATTTTGGTGAGCCACTTGTGGGCTATCCTGATGTTGATCTGATTTGGGTGCGATTGGGGAAAATAGAACCGTTCTTTTTTACCAAATGGCCCACGAAAACCATCGAAACCTCAAATAAAATGCTAAGCGTGATGAACTGTATTAATTAAAGGTTTATTTCATACGTCATTGTTCACGATGAAAATAATGAGATCAATAAAAAGAATGATTACGATGAAGAGAATGATTGCTTAAAAATGGATCGTTCTCGATATATTTAAACTTTTCCTGAATTTTGTAGATCTGGCGACGTTCTAAAATGTGTAAAGTTGCCAAATAAAAATTCAGATGTATTAAAAGTGCAAAATGGTTATAATTTCAAATTAGCATACGTATTCGTTTTGTGCAATTAAACTGAATTTAATATAATGTGAAACAAATAATGAATGTGAACACCCAGAAAAATTATGCATTGCCCACATCAGATTTGTAGTTATAGGGAGCAATTTGTCTTTGTAATCGAACTATTTTAACGCCATTTATTTTGCATGCTTATTTTAGACTGTAAGAATTTAAATTTATTGATTTTGAGTGCGCTTGAGCCATAACAACGCTGTAATTCATGTTTTTGTTTTAGCACAATACAGAAATTTTATTATCTTTGAAGAAATTCATATTACATATTTAACCTTTATATATCGACTCTACTGTCACGTTTACCTTACAGGTATGGAACTATTTACAGAATTTTATGTATTTTGTTAAAATACCCGTCAGCCCCATCACGTTAACTACAATATCATTGGAGAGAAAGTACTCTCGATACCATAATTAGAGAGACAATTATACACAAAAAGACAGAAAATTATATATTTACAAGACATTTAATTCACAAGTCATTTTTACTTTCCTTATATACATAATGTATAAGGAAAGTATTGTGACGGGGTCGAAAATTCGAATTCGAGTTTTCAACGGGAGAGCACGTTTCAAGCATCCCTGATCACGAATCAAACATTTTTGAAGTGATGTCTGTGTGTGTGTGTGTGTGTGTGCGTGCGTGTCAGTGAGTCTGTGGAGACGATAACTGACGAACGAATGGACGGATTCGAACCAAATTTGGTACAAAAATCACAATCCGTAAACACTGGAAGCCTACTGTTTTTATACGCAATCGAATGTTCAGAACCCCCTAAATTTTCGAATGAAATTTTGAAAAAATCGTCAAAAAATCAAAATCACTAACAAAGTTACGCAAATAGACATTTCTTATGTAATTTTTCATTAGAAAACGATTGACATAAATTTTAGAACGCTAACATCAACCGTTCGCGAAATATTGCACATTTTTCAAAAAAATTATCAAAAAGTCATATAAAATAAAAAAAAAATTCCTATTGAGAAACATGTTCACTTTTCATATGTATTACCATGCGATAAATTGGGTGACCTCATTCTTGTGGATCTCGCTCGTTCCATTCATGAAAAAAGATACTTTGAGTAATACTTTTGTATTTTTGTATTTGAACGCCAATAGTCATTTATCTGCTGTAAGAATATCTTAATTCTTCGTCCATAACGCTTGACGAGATTTTGGCGACGAATTTAGCGTAATGTCGCCAACTTGGCGACTTTTTGAAATGTTGCCAAATTAACGAAAATCTTGCCAAATGGATAAAAATGACGCTAAATCAATGAAAATGACGACCAATTGTCGAAAATTCAATATCTTTGAAAGAATATTAGTATCTACTATAAGAAAAACCTATTTTTTTTTACTGTAAAAGTACTAAATTCATTACATTATATAAGGAAAGTCATGTGTTGCTCACATCAGTTTTTTTTTTAAATATTCAATCTTTTTAAGTTTGGCCCATCAAGCCATTAGAGTAGACACATTTAAGTTTTGTTTTGTCAATACATTTTTTTCCAATGACCAGACACTTGATGATTAAATCATATGGTTATTTAGAGGTCAAAACGTGAACAATTTTGATTCTGCAGTCATATCACGTTGCCCCGACGCACTACAGGAGGTGAATCACACTTCGCCCTTTAGCCACCCAGTTTAGACCGGACCCCAATGACGGTTGCAACATACAGGGATTGCCCTCCTTCTGAGCCCTTTCTGTTGCAAAATACAAGGGTGTGCAACATACAATACCCTCCTTCTCCATGCCCTATCACTTCTCGGAAGGACTTTTGGACCTATAGATTTATCGTGTCCATACTTCGCATAAACATTGGGATAGTTTTGGCTGGCGGTGAGGATAGAAACCAAGTCCTCCTAGTGTGATCCTCTCAACATAACCACTGGGATACCCCGGTCCTTTTTGTAAATACATACTGATGTAACGTCCTTCACCCGGAGGACACGAGTTCGGTTACAGAAGATGTCCAAACTATCCCCGTGTCTACGCGGAGTACGGGCACGTCATATCTGTTGGTTCAAATGCCCTTCCGAGAGGTTAGTAGAGAGGAGTGTATGGTCCTTGTAGATATCACACCCACTAGGTTCCGATCTAAGTTAGGTGACACTGTCCTGGACAGACAGGTCAGACGGTCAAAAAGAAAGAAAGATCTAACGCCCTTTTCATTCATAGCGAAATACAAATTATCAAATCATTTTTTCTTCATATGTACTACATTAGAATCATTTTTCTAAATACAGGGTGTCCAGTGCTATCGGTGCCCAATGGCTATTTCCTCAACCGTTAGTCACAGAGATACACTTCCAATTGCAACAATGTTTTAAATTTTAAAATCTATTATCTTAGGAACAGTTTAAATCAATAAATGCATTTCTGAAAGAAATACGAAATATAAATTTTTATACAGTCCTCCGGTCCTACCAATTATATTTAGGAAAATCATCCCCATATAATTTTATGCAAAATAAAAAATATCATCTTTTTATGACCAAAATTGACCGACCTATAGCTCTTTAAAGTTGGAGCACTTTTTGTGCTGAGAAATGGTCAATACGGCCTCTGATTGGTGGGTTGCCTGAAACGGGACATTTTTATGCGTGGAAAAGCGACTTAAGTCACAAAGTTTAATGCTTCATAACTCGGTGAATTTTGGTCGTAAAAGGAAGATTTTTTTTTTATTTTGCATGAAATTGTATGAGGATGATTTTCCTAAATATAATTGGTAGGACCGGGGGACCGAATAAAATTTTATATTTCGTATTTCTTTCAGAAATGTATTTATTTATTTAAACTGTTTCTAAGATAATAGATTTTAAAACTTAAAACATTTTTTCATTTGGCAGTATATCTCTGTGACTAAAAGTTGAGAAAATAGATATTGGGCACCGATAGCACTGGACACCTTGTATACAGAATGCTACAATGATATATCAATAAGTAAAACGAAGTGTGTGCAAAGGATAAAAAAAAAAAACTTGAGCAAAGTATTTACACCCAAATAAAATAATAATGAACATAAAGCTGTTTCTAGGGTACGCTGGATCTCCTTCATCAGTGCAAGAACAACAAACCCGGTGACAAAAAGACAAAATAGAAAAAAAAAGCATGGGCGAAGAGATGAAGAAGATCCAGCGTATTCTCGAAACATCTGTATGCTATATTGTTATTTTAATTTTTCTCAAATCTGTAACTCAAGTTTTTTCTTATACTGCTATAGTTTTTCTGAAAATCATCGTTATTTCTCCACGGACACTAATGTTATAAAATTTTGGATAACACCTGTGTTAATTATGGAAATTATAAAAATAATATGTTTAGTTGTAGTTTTTTGGTATAATATTTCTTTCTAAAAACATATCACGGTGCAGACTTTTTGAAACGTTGTATATACACTATATGATCAAAACTATCTAGACACTTTGGATGTTAGAATGTTTTTCGAATTTCTAAACAAATACTTGTCGAATTGTTCTGTAACTTTAGCAATGTGAAGAACATGCTTGAACGCACGCTTTCTAGTAAATCTTCAGAGCAGGGGTGTCCGATGAATTTGTAAAATGTCAAGTTGTGAAAACCCCCATATCATCCAGGTACTTTCAGAGAGTCAGAGAAAAACAGATCACTATATCGTAGATATTTTTGTGAATTTTCACGATATTCCAGTGGATTTTTTTTATAAAAGTTGCTCTACAATATTCACTACAAAATCATAAAAAAAAAAAAACTATTGATATGTTTCGCACCTGCGCAGTAAAAACTTAGTTTCTTCAAATTCTTGTATCTCATCGTATATTCAATGCTTTAATTTGTAATTGATGTATAATGTTTTTCTTGGACGTTGACAAATGTTTTATAAGTTTCGTGAAATTTGATTGAAACCTATGGATATTGTAAGCAAAAAACATGTAACAAAATTTGGTTTTTTTTAAAGAAACGTTTATATCTTAATGAATATACGTTTTTGTTTTACGAAAATGCTTATACATATTTAACAAAGCTAGTTAACTATTTTGTGAAAGTTACAAATCATTTCCAGCTTTTTATGATACGGGGTGATCAAATATATATTTCCCATTTTTCAATATCTTGGTGGTCCCCTAAATGCACAAGTCACCGAAACTTTACTGGAAAGTGTACGTTAAAGCATGCTCTTCACATCGGCGAGTTTTTTTTTTTAAATTCGAAAAACATTCTAATATCTAAAGTGTCCGGATACTTTTGAATATATAGTGTACAGCTCATATAGGCTGGCAAAAGTATTTCAAATTCTTTGAAGAGCTAGATTTTTTTTAAACGGTAGATCTTAAAATCCTGAATTCGAATATTTAAGCAATTTATTTACTAAAACAATTTATAGAATGTGGTTCATAAAGTAAAATCCAGAATATTTAAATAGAAATGCAACATTTTCCCCTTTCCCCATTTTCTTTTAATATAAAATCCCCTGATATCAGCTGAAGATGAAAAGACTGTGTGTGTATCGATTGTTAAAATGTTTGTCAATTGCCAATTGTTAAATTTTGAGAAACGATTGGATTCTGATTAGATAAAAATTTAAGGAAATATTCTCTAATAAATTGCACTAAAATATAAAAAAAAATCTGATGTGGGCAACACATGACTTTCCTTATATAATGCAATGAATTTACTACTTTTATAGTTAAAAAAAATGTTATTCTTATAGTAGATACTTATATTCTTTCCAAAATATTGAATTTTGTTCAATTAGTCGTGATTTTCATTGATTCAGAGTCATTATTATCCATTTGGCAAGAATTTTGTTAATTTGGCAACAATTAAAAATGTCGCCAAGTTGGCGACATTCTGCGAAATTCGTCGCCAAAATCTCGCCAAGCGTTATGGACAGATAAATAAGTTATTCTTACAGCAGTTAAATGACTATTGGTGTTCAAATACAAAAGTATTACTCAAAGTATATTTTTTCCTGAATGGAACAAGCTATTTCCTCGAGAATGATATCACCAAATTTATCGCATGGTATTACATATGAAAAGTGAACATGTTTCTCAATTGGAAATATTTTTTTTTATTTTATATGACTTTTTGATAATTTTTTTGAAAAATGTGCAATATCTCAAGAACGGTTCATGTTAGCGTTCTAAAATTTGTGTCAATCGTTTTCCAATGAAAAATTACATAAGAAATGTCAATTTGCGTAACTTTTGCGCTTTTGATTTTCGGACGATTTTTTCAAAATTTCACTCGAAAATTTAGGGGCAGTTCTGAACATTCGATTGCATATAAAAACAATAGGCTTCCAGCGTTTATACATTGTGATTTTTGTACCAAATTTCGTTCGAATCGGTCCATTCGTTCATCAGTTATCGTTTCCACAAACTCACCGACACACACACACACACACATACTTTCACATACACACACACACAGACATCACTTCAAAATGTTTAATTCGTGATCAGGGATGGTTGAAACGTGTTCTCCCGTCGAAAACTCAAATTCGAATTTTCGACCCCGTCACAATACTTTCCTTATACATTATGTGTATAAGGAAAGTAAAAAAATTACTGAGAAAATAATGAAATCATAGCAAAAGCACCTTGAAGCTTGTTACATATTCGTATATATAAATGACTTAAAATATTCTGAAAACACTTAATGATCCTCCTCTCAATACTCCAATTTTAACTTTTGCTGCTACGTACCACAATTTTGAGAACCTTTGCAGAGACACATGAATTCAGTTCTACCATGCTTCACATTTCTTTGACTGAGTTTAGTCTGCACGATACTGCAACCGCCAAGTTCAAACTTTTAGGACACGCTCATCAGCGGCGTTTCCAATAAGGTTTTTAGAGGTGTATTACAAGTTTTCTTACAGCCATTTCATATATCGGTTGTTCATTGCAGACGAACCTGTAAAAAGAGCGAAACCGGTCCATGGCTGCTGTTAAATGCAATGGGAGCGTATTCATAACTTTAAGAAATAAATAGGCTAGTTATGGGAGTATTATTTTCGATTTTGTTGAAAATGCATCTGTATTCAATTTTGAATGATACCATTTAACACAAACAGTTTTTTGGGCTGTAAAAAAAACGTGATATGAGTAGCACATAATTTCCTTATAGTCTTTTCATTTTTTCTCAATTTCTCTTTATTTCTTTAAAAATTCATTACATTAAGCTTTATTGCACATAATATCACGCAAAATCATTTGAAATTACACTAAATGTGTTGGTTTTAATTCAATTTTCGTTTTCATTTAGTAACTAGACGTATTTTCAAAGGCGGCATAGAAAAAATGCGAAAAACTAAAATATCTCGAGAACAGCTAATCCTAGAGTAATATGGCTGTTCCTATTCTTTTTATCGTAAAACATTACGTATAAAAAAAGCATTTAATTAAAACATTTGAGTATACGTAGTCTTTTATTTTAGATTTTAATAATTTTTGCTGATCATTTTGCAAAACAAAAGGCAGATTATGTTTTCCCAAATCGTAACAAAATCTAATCAGTACCAGAGTAACACCCAAGTGACTTATTTACCCTATTTTGAGAAATTTGGGTTAATTGGTATTCAAACTACAGTGGATAAAAACGATTTTTGTTGGCCATTTCGCATAAAAAGCAAGTGCTTTTAACCCAAATCGTACTCATATGTAATCAGCACCAGCGTAACTCACAAGTAACTTAAATATAAAATTTTATGTAATTTGATCAATTAGTTTTTTGAGTTAGAGTGGATATATATTGAACAGACAGATACACATACAGACACACACACACACACACATACACACACACTGTTGTGATACGTCACAACACGTTTTTATTTTACTATTCCAAATTAACTTTTTTTTATAAATCATTAAATATTTTATTTTACTTTATTATTATTCAAAATTATTCTATTCAAAATTGCTTTTATTTTATATATTCATTAATAGACCAATTGTCTATTTTATTAATTTAAATTATAGTGTGCTGCAGTATTCATATTCTTATGTACGGTGTATGACATCCTCTTTCTTACTGGGGTAAAATGACATCCTCTTTCGACAGTTGGTGAGATCTAAGTTCGGGTAAGACATGGTAACTTTCTGCCGGCGTTCCTTTTTAATCCTTGATTGAGCGGAAGAAGGTTAGGTTTTTAAGAATGGCATCATCCGGTTTGCGCGGGAGAAAATTTTGCTAACTCGCTCTTCTCTCGAAAATTCGTGACTGTTGAAGGTGATAATATGTGGGGTCCCCTTTCGGGGGTGCCTCGTGCCCCAGCCATTTTCTTTATGAAAGTTTATCATGCAGCAAATTGAGTATTTTGTTTTTTTGTGTTTCTGTTTATGAATCAAGTCTGAATTTCTTGGATTTATTTCCTGTGGAATGTATATTTTACAAAGTGTAAATACAGAAGTTTGCTCTTTTCAAGTGGATTTCTTGTAATATTTGTCTTGAAAAAGGCATGACGAACTCAACCATTTTTCTTATGTTATGTGTCTTTAATCATCTTTAATAATCCAAGCTCCAGGTATACAAAAAAAAATACTAATTCTTTTCAAATATAATCAAAACATCCCAATCTTCAAAAATATGTGATTATATTTTGATCTTTGTCTAGTGATTTTGTGATATAGTTCTGAGAGATTTTGAATTTCAATCAACCAAGATGTTGCACAATTATTTCTTCAAAAAAATATGTGTATAAGGAAATTCATTTATGCACGAGTGAATGCACATCTGAGTGGCTGTATATATATATATACATATATTCTAAAGTAAAGGCACCTTTTTGAAGATGTTTTTTTTCATCAGAGCTGAGGAGCTAAGAATGTGATGACGATCAAAATGCAAATCTATATGTTGTTCATGAGTACAAATATATAACTACATATATATTTTTTTTTCTGCAATAATGCACAAATGATGATGTGAAAATTACACTTTGAGAAATCTTATTTTAATGAAATGATTGCATTATTTATATTTATACTCTCACATATAGAAATATTTTTGATAAAACAAATAAAGAACATTTATCTTGTACCTGAGTGTATTTTATGAACATCATGGATTTTTTTTAAACAGACACACACACATAAAAGCACACACATACACACACATTCACACACGTATACACACTGACACACACACACGCAGACCCATACACAGAGACACATACACACATGTATACACACAGACACACACACACACACATATATATATAAATACACAGATGTTACGCTAAAAATATATTTCGTATTCTAGAGCTTCCAAAACATGTAGATCCTGTGAAAACTCGAGTTGCGATTATCGACACGATTCCAATATTTTCTTTATACATTACCTTATACTGTAAGGAAAGTAAAATGAAAAAAATAATAATTATTATTACAGATTTGTCACGCATAAGCAAATGATCAGATAACGAGCACTAAAATGAAATTTGGCTGCACCAGATTTCGAAAAAGAGCGTAATGCAAATCACACTCAATGGAACGGCTTTTAAAAGGATCGACAAATAGAAATGTGAACTCTTTTATTCACGTTTATCGAGCCTGCGGGTCTATTTGACGCCTACAACGCGACCCACACAATTAGTCGCGGTCTTATTTTGAATGATATGCGAATCGCGGCGAATTTTAGTTCGGTCAAAAGCAATTTAAATGCATTTTCAATGGGAAATATAATGTGAGCAACATGTGATTTTTCCTGCTATGATTAACAAATTTGTGTTGTGGGAAAAGATTAAGAATGAAGGCTTTCATGTGGTCATCTCGAGAACAAACGCGCACACGATATAAAAACTTGTTTAACTGCTGTATAGAATAATATGAAGGTAAAAATGCTTTGTTAAAAATAGAGTACACAGTTAAATAAAAGTATCAACCAATTTCGGAATCAAAATTCCCCTCTTATTAAGGATAAAAAAGACAAATTCTCACCAACAAAGGAGTCTGTCAACAGTTGTACAAAGTGATATAGGAAAAAAATCATTTTCAAACAAAAAAGGGGGAAAATAAGAGAAATAGAAATTTTCTAAGCACTTTCTAAGTTGTTGTTGAGACCCAGACCGTCCGACCTACCAGAAAAGTGTAATGTAACTGTTTAGACGGCCAGGAAGTGCCACCCAATTTAGACCGGAACCCAGTGGGGGAGGCATCCACAGGGACCGTACCCTCCTTCCCCTACCACCAACCTCTCGGAAGGACTTGCGGACCCACATGTTTAACGTGATCGTACTCTGCGTGAACACGGCGGCAGTTTTGGCAGCGGGTGGAATCGAACCCTGGCCTACCGAGTGCAACTCCAGCGTGCCAACCAATGGGCTACCGCGACCCCAAGCACTTTCTAAGTGAAAAGGATCAGAGTAATTAACATTTTAGAATCATATTAGTATCATGTGACACTTACATTCGTAGCCTCATTCACAGAGCATGCGTTTTAATCCTCCTACATTTATTTTTACTTTCTTCTACTTAGTTTTCCTTTATCTCTTTCCTATTTTTTATTTGCCAACTATTTCGTTACCTGGGTAATCGGTTGATACTTTTATGAGGTCGGCGGAATACACTAAAAGATGAAATCTTTGTCCACCTCATACAAGAGAATGACGCGTTAGTTCAAAACTATATTTACATTAAAGTTGGCGCTTTTCGACCGTCGCTTTAGGGCAACAACTTGCATTTCAGGTTCAATCCACAATAATGTAGTTATTTAGAGTTCTGAAAGGGAAACAAGATGAACGAAAAAAAAAAAAAAATTTAACAATGTTGTAACTCCATAGCTCTCACAAGTTACACAAGTCTCACAAGTCACACTAGAGATTTGAACAGACCTAATTTTAAAATTTTTACACGGTCCGACCAGAAAATATTAAGATTTAACCTGACCCCAGTCTGAGAATTTTTAAAAATAATTCACCCGAACCCGACCAGACCCGGAAACACTCGAATTACGGCCAGGCCCGAATTTTTCAAGTGCATTGAAACCTGGCTATATTTACGAGTAACACACCATTACCTCGTATCATGATCATAATTTGCCATTTAAATACAAATTATATTACATATTACATACAACGATTCAAATCGGCAGGTGAAAGTTGCGAAGGGAAATATCTTATTTTGACTTTGGAATGTTTTCGAATAAATAACTTTTACATTTTCTATCTGAAATTACTACTTTTCTGTATCCGGTTCTAATTCACCCATCTGCGTTTTTAGTACAGAGTAAATTTTTATCGCTTAAAATAGGGAACTTTCATCCGTTTATTGAGAATTTTGTGTCATACGTAGTTTCAAATTTTTCTGTTCATTTAAATTTTTCTGCTTAAAATTTTATCTATTTTTGGCTTTTTTATTTACTTTTACCCGACCCGACCTGATCCGAATTTTTTAAATGCAATGCTGATTTGAGCTCGGCGCGGCCCGGCCCAAAGTATTTTCCTTAAAATTCGGTTTTGCCCATCCCGTGGGCCGCGTCCAGCCTAAGCCCGAGCTCATACAAAACTCTAGCGTATGCACATCAATGGCATCAAGATTGAACTGGGTGTGTTTTTCTGCTTGGGGTAGTGGCACTAGTTAAAAGGGGATAGGATGGGGTGGGGGTCAACATAATATGAAACTAACTGCAAAATCCCCTGATTTTCTAGGGAAAGTTATAAAATAATATCACTTAGTCTATAACAATAAAATGCAATATCTGTTTGCGCGCTCGTTTCGTCTCTAGAGCAATAATCAAGTCACGCCTGGTTAGGAAATTTAACACGCAGGGAGTGGCAAAACGAGAGAGATATCTACAAAATTTTGCTGTGTCTAGATCCTGTTTCCATTTATTCCCGCTTGCTTTGAGAAAACGCCGATTGTTTAGGAGGGACACATTTCAAAGTGTCTCTCCCCATCAATTTTCCATTGAGATTATGCGCAAGCTGATTCTACTCTAACTGCAACAGTTATCGAACAGATGTGTCTATCTGCTGTTTTCATTACATATTTGCCACGCGAAGCCCTAAGAAACAGGGTTCCACTATTAACCACAAATTTAAATTTGACATATCGTTGTCTTTGGTGGTAGTACATTTTCATTCTTTGTATTATGAACTTTAACGTACTAACCCGTACTCGTTTTTTGGAAATAACACGAGAATTGGAGCAACTAAAAATTCCAAATTTAATATTTCATTGTATTTTGTGTTATTATCTTTAATTCTTTGGATTCTGAACTTTACCAGCTCAGATCGTTTGGGGCTCACAATATTAAAGTGCATATCTTTCAGGATATGTCGTACAGCCCGTGCTCAGATTGAGGGTTAGACCAGCACAAAAATTGACCATTGAAAACCTCTAGTGTTAGATGACCAGCCCAACACTTTACTATTTAACAACGTGCCAGCTATGAAAACATTTAATGTTTGACTACCCGGCCCGTTCCGTCACTATATGATAAGGCAGTGGTTCCCAAACTGGGGTCCCCGGACCCCTGGGGGTCCGCGACGAGGTTTTAGGGGGTCCGCGAACAACACGCAATATTTAACTCATAAATAGTTAGCTTTAAGAAAAATAAAATTCATTATTTTTCTCCACTCTTATTTTTATTTTATTTTTTTAAATAAAATAATAATGAACTTTTTTTCTAAATAACTTTGAATTAAATACATTCATAAAATTAATTTCAAACTGATAGGCTATATCTTCAAACAGAGTTAAATTGTTTGGGAGTAGGTTTCATTTTGGCACAATGCCATGATTAACGGTGACGATACTCTGATGTAGCTCGGACGTCAAAGCACTTGTAACTTCGAGCATTAATACTACTAGAGACCGGATGATGTCACGTGACATACTTCACTAACGTACTTTCAACCCTGCAGATATTTGTTAATTATTTGATAAAATGGATCGTTGGCTAAAATTAGGTGCTTCAAAGCGTCCTTTGGAAACTGAAAATGTTGTTGGTTCTAGTTGTATCTTGAATAATGAAGTGACGAGTCCGAAAGTAGATAGTTGTTCCAGTGAAGATTGTGAATGCTAACGTAAAAAAGGTTCGTAAATATTGTGATTCATATGTAAACTTCGGGTTTATTTTCATCGAAAAGGGAGAAGTATTATCTCCAGAACGTGTTATTTGTTACCAAGTTTTATCTAATGAAATCATGAAACCTGCAAAACTCTCTCGACATTTACAAACAAGACACCCCGAGTTTGTTAAAAAATCTGTTGATTGTTTTCAATTAAAAGCTGACGAGTTGCGTGGCAACCAAACAATGTTGTATAAAGCCAGTGGTGGCCATAATGAAAATGCTGTTCGTGCGTCATATGAGGTCTCTCTACTCATCTCTGAAAAGGAAAAAGCCACATACCATTGGTGAAGAAATTATAAAACCAGCAGCTCAATTGATGGTCTCAGCAGTTCTGGATGAAAAAGCTAGCAAGTCTTTGAATTTAATTTCCTTGTCTAACAATACAGTAAAAAGACGGATAGATGAAATGGCCCAAAATGTGAAAGAACTTCTCAACAGAATTAAAAAGCATTGCACATTATTTGCAATCCAGTTAGACAAAAGCATTGACATTGTCAATAATGCAAATTTGATTGCTTTTATCCGCTATGAATATGAAAAAAAAATACATGAGGATTTTCTTTTCTGTGTAAATCTAGCATCACGCACAACTTCAGAAGAACTGTTTAACATTGTGAACAAGTTTATGGTTGAGAATGACATTGATTGGAATAAATGTGTAGGTGTCAGCATTGACAGAGCAAGAGCGATGTGTGAAAGGAAGAGTGGATTGGTAGCTAAATTAAAAGCTGTAGCAACATCTATTGAGTGGGTTCATTGCTGCATCCACAGAAAAGCATTAATTAGAAGCAAAAAAAGATGCCACAAGAATTGAAGGAATGTTTTGATGAGGTAGTTAGAATTGTAAATTATATTAAAGCACGTCCTTTAAATTCTCGATTGTTTTCCATATTATGTGCGGAAATGAGCAGCAATCACAAACAATTGTTAATGTATTGTGATGTACGGTGGCTTTCTCGTGAAAAAGTATTCAGAATATTTGAATTGAGGGAAGAAGTAAAATTATTTTTATTTGAATCTAACTTTAACCTTAAAGATAGGTTCCATGAAACTAATTGGATTTTGAAGTTGTCATATCTGGCTGAAATCTTTAACTATCTAAATGGACATAATTTAAGCCTGCAGGGATCTAGCGTCACTATTTTTCAAGTTCAGGACAAAATCAAGGGGATGAAAAAATAATTAAAGATGTGAATTCAGAGATTGGACACCGAGATCTTCGAACAATTTCCGTCCATGGCAGAATATATCCAGAGTTCAGAAGAAAATGTTCTACAGGAAATAATTAATATTATTAAATTACACTTGGAACAATTGCATTTACAGCTAGATGAATATTTTCCCGAAACCAATGACGGTGACGTGTGAATATTGAATCCATTTGCTAGTGAACTACTAACCAACCACTCTCTTACACCACAAGAAGAAAATTTTTTGGCGGATCTTTCATCG
Organism: Amaurobius ferox; assembly: GCA_951213105.1. Taxonomy (NCBI): domain Eukaryota; kingdom Metazoa; phylum Arthropoda; class Arachnida; order Araneae; family Amaurobiidae; genus Amaurobius; species Amaurobius ferox. Next base: position 78,214,651 of record OX578144.1, read on the forward strand.
GATTGTTCTCTAAAATTAATGTTCTTACAAGTACAATTAGATGACTTTTGGTTATCAGTAATGGCTGACTATTCTCAACTCGCAAGAAAGGCTCTAAGTGCTTAACTCCCTTTCCCACAACTTACTTGTGCAAAACAGCTTTCTCCCACCTGACATATTTAAAATCTAAGTTGAGAAATAGACTTGAAGTTGAAAGTGATTTAAGACTGAAATTATCAGACATTAAACCAAATATTACTGAGCTAATTGCAAGAAAGCAGCATCACTGTTCACACTAAATTATGCTTGTTGTACATATACAATAGAAACACGCCCCTGCAATATGGTTTTAAGGGGGTCCGTGAATTTTTTTTTTCTCTGACGGGGGTCCGCGGACCGGAAAGTTTGGGAACCACTGTGATAAGGTGTTGGGGCCTTGTTCAGTCCCTGGACTGGACCAGTCAGAAACCCATGGATGTATTCGGCTCGTGGTTGTGATTGAATTATTATATTCATTGGAATGTTCTCTGTTGATTGGAATGTTCTTGAACAAAAGTGGCCCTCCAAACCCAGCGGTCCATCAAGCGTCGCCCGATAGGCAGTCCAACCTTAGGCATAGAGAAACAACTTCACTAGTGTTGAACATGAATCCCATTTCGGGAATATTAAATATAGGTTATATATAGATGGGGCTCGATCAACGAGAGAAATCAAAATACACAGAGTTCGCAGGTAAGTGTAAATATGACGAGAGAGAAAGCTTATCTTAGTCGTTGAGCTTGTGATGTTCCCTAGACTGCGCGTGAACATTGTAGGGATTTGCATACACTGACCTATGTCAGTGTTTGCGCACGATGCAATGTTGCCACCACACTCCACACTTTTTATCTAGTACTTTGTATACTTTAATCAAATGAAGCATTCGTTTTTGCTGATTGCAATTGAATCACTCAATTTGTTTAAAGCATATCATCACCAGACTCACTGACAGATTGGTACACATATATCATTGAAAAAGTGATTGGTCAGTACCCTTGGGTATACAAAATGTGTCAATTTATCCAAATCCGCGAGTTGGTTTTTTGAGCCATCGCAGTACTATATCTGCCGTTGTATATATTACATATATTGGTTGTGAAGTTCGCTCACTATGATTGGTCAGTAATAACTATAGGAGCTCGGTTGGTAATGCTCTTATCTTGAAAATCAAAAGAACGGAAAAACAGGTCTTACTCTCGGTAAAATAGTAAAATTGCATGTAGTTCCCCGACTCCTGATATATGTAAAATGGCAATTGTAAAATTTAAAAGTGACGGACTATAAAAATTACACATAAATTACATCGACAAAGCCAATAAGCCTTGATCTAAAAGAGGGAGAATAAGAGATCCTTATGAACAGGCATATTTAAAAAATTGATGCAGGCAGCATATGACTTTCTCCAGATAATATAATGACCTCACCTCTTACACAGCAAACTAATGATGTGCAAGGTCCATAGAACAATGTTTTAAAAACAATTTTAAACATAAAAGTGTTTATTAATATTGGGCGATTTTCTGGATTACAATGTTGATTGTTGAGACCCAGACCGTCCGACCTACCAGAAAGGTGTAAGGTAACTGTTTGGACGGCCGGGAAGTGCCACCCAATTTAGACCGGAACCCAGTGGGGGAGGCCTGGATTACAATGTATAAAACCATTTCAAAGTATCAAATTAACTTATGCCACTTGACAATTAGAAATATTACTAACATCCGCTAATTAATAGAGTCCATATATTAAACGATTTTAATCATTAGAAAATATTGAATTTTCATCCATTTTAGAGCAGTTTTTGTCAATTTGGCGTAAATTTCTTCAAGTTGTACCATTGGAAAAAAATTGCTAAGTATGCAATATGTCACCGAACTTATCGCTGGGGTCAACCTGTTTAAAGATATTTGCTACTTATTTTAATTTTATGCAACTTTACGATACATTTATCTGAAAATGTACTATATCTTAAGAACGGTTTGTTCAAGTCATCTAAAGTCTGTTCCATATGTTTTCTAATGATAAATCACGTAAGAAATAATTAAATAATTATTTATTTAACATTATTGTAGCTCTTGACTTTTTAATCATTAAAAAAACAATCATCTGAAAACTGAGTATCTTCCAAACATTCGATCGCATTTAAATTCAAAAAGTTTCCAGTATTCACTGATTTTAATAATAGTATCCAATTTTTTTTCGAACCCCTCCATTCGTTCGTGATACATGGCTTCCACAGACTTGCAAACACACCCACATATCCTCAAAAACGTTCGATTTGAGTCCAGAGATGCTTAAAACCTGCTTTTCTATCTGAGTTTTCAATCCCGTCGCATTACTTTCCTTATACAATTTGCATTCTATGTAGAAAAAGCAACAATTATTTGTTATAGTTGATCCCTAAAAATATATACCTTGTCTATTTATTAAATCCCTGTCTGGTGAAATCAGAAACTAAGTTCTCACTGTAAGTTTCAATAATTCAACACTTTTCCTTTCACTCGTGGTAAATAAATTTAAAATTATCTTAATCCGATATTTTGACATAGATATACGTTTAATACATGCACGATCTTTCTAACACGTTTTGACATATTATGGCGTTTTCCTTTTCTGTGTGAAAACGATAATTCAGAAACGTTAAGCTCATACCAAACGAATGTGTGCAGATATGCTATCCGAAAGACGAACTTTATAGCATTCTTTTATTTATTTTATTGATTTGTGAAAAAATTATTGAAAATATCAGTAAACCTGTAGATATTATTTTTATTACTTCACTAATATTGATATCTTTGGGATCAAAAGTTAGCTATTCTTAACAAAAACATACCCCATAAGTAACGGCGACACCGTTTCTAGAATTATGAAATGGTCTATGAATTTACACTTTTATTAATGCATATAAAAAAAGTATTATGGCGGCTTAAAAAGTTCGAATTCGAGTATCTGACGGAAGAGCCCATTTTAGGTACCTATCCCTGAACTCGAGTAGAATGTTCTTCAAGTCACGTATCTGTGAGTGTGTATGTATATAAGCAGTGGTTGGAAAAACTACTTTATTATTGTAGTGATCTGCAACTACAACTACATTACGACAAATGTAGTTAACTGCAACTACAGCTACTTTTTTTTTAAAAGTAGTGACTACAAACTACTTTAAAATGTAGTCACTACATAACTACTTTTATAAGACGAATTTTTCCACAGCTTCAATTTACATAAACAGTTATAGGTATGGGTATACTGTAGTAATTTAACATACTTATTCTGAATAATTAAAATAGACTGATCAATTTACTAATCTTTGCGCTTTTACCTACTTCTGAAAACAGTAAAATAAAATAAAAGTATAAACTTTAAAATCAAAGATAACCAAAAATAGGTTTAAACGTCCTTTAATTAAATCTCGTACGTACGTAAAATACGTAAAGTTCCTTTAATAAAATCTCGACGTACAAAAATGACTAGGCCAAACCGCATTCGGGGCATCACAATGCTCTTCATCAGTGCCAAAGCCACTGATGAAGAGCATTGGTGTGGTTTGGTTGAGCTATTACTTTCCTTATATACAAAAATGTATAAGGAAAGTATTATTGTGACGGGGTCGAAAATTCGAATTCGAGTTTTCGACGGGAGAACATTTTTCAAGCATCCCTGATCACGAATCGAATATTTTTGAAGTGATGTCTGTCTGTGTGTGTGAAAGTATGTGCGTGTGCGTGTATCCGTGAGTCTGTAGTGACGAACGAATTGACAGATTCGAACGAAATTTGGTACAAAAATTACAATCCGCAAACAGTGGAAGCCTATTGTTGTTTTTATACGCAATCGAATGTTCGGAAACCACCTAAATTTTCGAGTGAAATTTTGAAAATCGTCAAAAAATCAAAACCTCTAATAAAGTTACCTCTAATAAAGTAGCAAATAGACATTTCTTATGTAATTTTTCATTACAAAACGATTGATATAAATTTTAGAACGCGAACAAGAACAGTTCTCGAGATATTGCACATTTAAAAAAAAATATATCAAAAAATCATATAAAATAAAAAAAAATATTTCCTATTGAGGAACATATTCACTTTTCCTATGAATGTAATTCCATGCGATAAATTTGTGACATCATTCTCGTGGATCTAGTTCGTTCCATTCATGAAAAAAAAATACTTTGAGTAATACTTTTGTATTTGAACGTCAATAGTCATTTTTCTGCTGTAAGAATAACTTATTTATCCGTCCATAACGCTTGGGGAGATTTTGACGACGAATTTGGTGGAATGTCGCCAACTTGCCGACTTTTTGAAATGCTGCTAAATTAACGAAAACCTCGCGAAATGGATAAAAATGACGCTAAATCAATGAAAATGACGACTCATTGACGAAAATTCAATGTCTTGGAAATAATATAAACATCTACTATAAAAATAATCTATTTTTTTTTAACTCTAAAAGTAGGAAATTCATTGCATTATATAAGGAAGGTCATGTGCTGCCCACATCAGATTTTTCTTTGATTTTAAAATTTAATTAAAGTTGACGTGTATCCATTTTATTTATAAAAAGTATAAAATAAAAGTAATAAATATTTATTGGAAAACGTGTTTGTTTATTTTTAGTAAAATTTGCATCTCAAAATTGCAACAATCAGATAAGCAGGATCTTTTGGGAAATAACACATCTGAATATATCCATTAAAAAAATCAACTTCATGAGGCACTGGTCAATGGCCTTCCTAACTCTGCAGCATCCCTGCAGCCATTCGACGTACATCAGTAGAAGAGAAAAGGGCGTTCTACACCAATAGGGGCAGCTGGGCAGCGGCTGCCCCTACCTCTTTTGGGAGGAGGGTTCCTCTTTTGGGAGGGGTCTTCCCTCTTTTGAGAGGAAGCATCCCTCTTTGGAAGGATGCCTCTCAGAGGATCCTCTCTTGAGACCCCCCTCTTTTGGGAGGATGCCTCTCAGAGGGTCTTGAGACCAACTGTGGAGGCATCTTTCCTAGTATTGCGAAAGAGGCCTGGGAGTGAATTGTCTTGAGAGGGAATGTCGCAATCTCTGACTGATCTTTGACCTGAGGAAGTGGTTTCAAGGGATGTCGCAATCAGACAATCTGGAAATGACGTGTCGCAATCAGCGATTGATAACCTTAGAGATGACCTTTGACAAGAGCTCCTAAGCACACGTCCTTCCTCTCTGCTGGTTAATGACAAAGTGAACGTTCTTATCAGCGTGAGGTAGTTAAAGCGCCCTCTGGCGAAGTTTTGATGAAGTGGTGCCATCTATCGGCATTTTTTTCCCCAAAAGAATTTAATGTCTCACTTGTCAGTTCCGGGAATCGAACACTTAACCATTCGATTGCAAGACTGTCGTTCTACCGACCACGCCACAACGCCTTGCTCCATAGAAAGTTATCTTCGAGCTGTACCTTATCAGGGGAAGCAGGAGATAGAATATTTTTCGAGGTTCCTTCGAATCGCTCGGTGAACAGATTGAATAGAGATGTCTTTTATAAAGAGACTTCGGTGCGTTTTAAAACAGAATGTTACCAGCTGAATATAAAATTGGTGTTTATATATTGCGATTTTTAGCATATGTTTTTTTAAAACAAATTGAATACGGATTTCCAACGAACACAATAATGGTATTCAGTGGATTCTAACACTACGATTTTTGAGCACACGCTTTTTTCTTTTTTTTTTAAAGGAATTGAATAAACTCAAGGATAGTTACACATTTTCAAAATTGTGTTAAGTGAATGGTACCTCTTAAAAACATGAATGTAATACTTAGCTAACATTGTATTAAGCGATATATAGCAATATGGATTTTTTTTTTTTTAAATAAATCTAACAGCATATATCAATATGATTTTTATAATAATAACGAAATGATTTCGAATGTTTAAAAACAAATAGATTACAAATTTCCAGTGAACACAAAAATTGTGTTAAGTGAACAGGATTCAACCCTTTTAGAATGTAATACTTAGTTAACATTGTATTAAGTGATATATACTAATGTGATTTTTCAAAAATAAATCTAACAGCGTATACGACTATTATAATAACGAAATGATTTTTTTTTCTTTTATAAAAATAATAATGAAATTTGGAACTCACACAGTGGCGTCTTCACTAGCTGCTGTCCAATCTACAAATGAGACATATGCACTCATTACGCTATTAAAAATTAGATCCTATCTACAATGACGTCACCATTTTGAGCTGTTGCCACCTATTTTTTCTAATAATATATTTCTATTAACTGGATACTTCAACAGTCTGATTTGCTACACATAATCTGAAATACACCATTTTAATGATATTGTGCATTGAATATAATTTGACCTTTTTTAAAGTGGTGGATGTAATTGAAATATCGAACTTTCCCAAAATGTTAGTATTAAGTTTAAATAAAATAAAAGCCAACGAATATGATATGACCATTTTCACAGTACACATCCTAATTTTAGTATCATTATAGAATTTTAGAAGTGTGTGTTTTTATAATGTGAATAGGATTGATTTGACCATTTTGAAAGTGGTGGGTGTAATTGAAATATCGAGGTTTAGAATTTAACAAATCGAGCATTTTCACCCCCAAAAGTTTACCATTAAGTTTAAATAAAATAAAAGCCAACGAATATGATATAACCATTTTAACAGTGCACATCGTTATTGTTCTACCATTATAGAACTTAGAAGTGAGTGTACAGTTTCGATTATTTTTACAGGACACCAACACATTTTAAAACCTATTGAATAGGAATAGACCATTTTTCACATACATGTACCTAGATTTCAACACCCAATATTAAAACCTCCTAAACATGAAACGAGTAAGTATTGTGTGAGATTTTATCGTACTAACTTTTAAAATTTTTAAAAATGTCCGAAATAGTTGTATTTCATCGGTAGACATAAATTTTATGGAGTACATTTTTTTTTTTTTTTTATTTGTAAAAAATATTTGTTTCGATAGCTTTTAAAAGAGATTTCTACGGTTGTACACTACAGCTCTAGAATTTTCTAAATATGAATCGACTGTTTGAACTACCGATGATGTTTTTACCGATGCAAATATTTACATGACAATTATTTCGATGAAACCGAACTTAGTTGAAGCTTCTAAGTTTGAATATTTAGAATCATTTTATATAATTTTTATATTCACACTGAAAATAGTTAACAAAATTAGAACTCACGGAGCGACATCTTCACTGCACCCCATCCACACCACAAATGAGACACATGCACTCAGTACATTATTAAAAATTAGATCTTATCTATAATGACGTCATTATGTTGACGTGTTGCCACCAGGCAGTTATTCTTTCTTAATTATACTTTTATTTTTAATAACTTGCTATTAACCATTTTATGCTATCAATTTTTTTTTTCATATAAGCAGATATTCCATATACCTTCTAAATTTTAAGTTATAATTTAAAAAAAAAAACATTAGAGATGTATTTTACGTCTGAATTCATCCAAGTGGAAATCCAACGATTGCAATGCATGATTGGAAACTTACATTTCCATAGACACCACTAAAATGTGTGGATCTTATTTTGAAAAATCTGCTCTGAGAAAGAATATGTATATGATTACATATTTTGTATTATAAATACAGATCCCCCTCCCCTCACAATACACACACAATATGCAAGCCAAAGACTCTCACCCTGAATACATTCCAAATCGGCTACATAGCTTATCGCGCTTATCAGTATATTAGATAGTGACCCAAAGTTCATGTTCACAAAGCAAGACAATTACAATGTTATTGTTTTAAGCAGATCACATTTAAATCAAAAATTTATCAAATTATTCAATACATACAAGAGGTGGAAGATCTTAACATTTCAATATTATAGAATAGTCACGAATGCGTTTTTTTTTTTTTTTTTTTTTTTTTTTCCCCCCGTTTAAAATTATTATATTTTGATGCAATTTGACAAAAATTGCACAGTACTTAGTGTATGACTATCAAATAAGAACTAGGTTTTTATTATTACAAGAACGTTTAAGATCATTAAACGACTATATATTTTTTTTTTAAAACTGTCTTAAAGAAGAATAGTATATTACTTTCTGTTTTTAAGGATAGGCAATTATTAACATTGAATTTAAATGAAAGAGTGACCCCCTGAGACAAGTACACTACATTACAATAACATTAAAAATATGAAAGGTATGTAGTTAACACCTTAAAAGAAACATATAATAAGTTTTGATATCTTAATAAAGACATTACTGACATGCACATAGAAATGTCACGATTTTGTGGCTGTAGGTGCTCCATAAGACTCTTCTGCTCTTAATGAATGATCACATTTGAATGTACATATTTAACAACACACAGAAAATGACAGGACTACAACAAAATTTTACACTTATTACAGAATAAGTCCCAACTTCGTAGATTTTTAAGAAACTACAGTCAAATTTTCACCAATTCTTAGAGATTGAAACACAACATTGTTTATGAATCTTCATACTTTAGAGAATGGAACATAACTTAGCATTTATTTTGAATGAATTCAGAATTTTAACATTGATTATAAATTTTATGATTTAAACTCTGTAAAGTGTAAATATCTTTCGTTATGAAACTCACACTGTAGACATTTGATATGATTCGAATAAATGTATTTTTAATTTTTATTTTATTTTATTTTATTTTATTTTAAAAAGTGAGATTAGTAAACCTGTTACACTTGAATGCATAGATACATAACCCATAAACATATAACATTTTTAAATCGAACATGCTAAAAAAAAAAAATTAGTTAATGAGCATAAATAAGGAGTTCAATTTGAAAGATAAAAAACCATTTAATGAATCTATTATTCACAAAATACACATTAACCATTATTTGTTGTTCATTTAAACAAATGAGTTAAATAATTTCCTTATCGCACATTCATAGTCCTCTGATTTGAATGACTTGAAAAAACTTCTATCATACCAAAAAAAGATTTCTTCACCACGCAACAATACTTTCTTTGCTATGTTATTAATGTCAAGATTTAGAAGTACTTGTTCAGCCACTCTGTCATACATTTGTAATGGAGTGCTGTAAAGACATTCGTGGTAACTTAAATCTTCAATTTGACCAACACAGACAACACATTTGAAAAGTTTCCTTACATCACACATGACGTTGTCATGAATACAAGAGATTAATTTTTCGAATGCAAAATTTCTGTCACAAATCAGTGATGGTAGAAAGGTTATAGTGTTCTTTATTTTTAATATTTGAGCAGGAAGCCACTCTATAAGCATACTTTCTCGAAGATTTATACTAATGTTGTTAACACTATTCAGTAAACATGCTATTTGATTTTTATCTAAAGTAATATGACACTGTGTTAGACAAAATTTTGAATCATATAATTGAATTATTTTCTGCAAATGCAATTTTCCGTTGTCATTGAAACAGAACAACTCATTGCGACTGACGAAAGAAGTATCTGCATATAGAATATTGAACGACCACAATTTTTGAGAAAATTCACTCCATGTAGCTGGTGACAGTGTAACGCCTTCACGCGTAGGCTGTAATTCATTTCGATCGTTAGAGAGATATTTCCATATATACACTTTTAACTTCCCATGACGAAGTTTCAAATACACATACACATTAGAACCTAAATGCCAACGACAGAGTGCATCTTGCATAAAATCTGAAGAAGGAGATTCAGTCGAAATTGATTCTGTAGTGGAAGATAACACTCCGCTATGTGTTAGAGCACAAGAAAGCAGATCTTGAGTTGAATTTTCAGTCTCGGTGAGAACTTGTGAATTGACAACGGTAGATGTTTCTGCTGGGGTTTTGGAAGACATAAGATAAGTCTCTAACCAATCCACAGCAAATTTATGTGAGGGCGAATTAATCACATCTGAGACAATATCCACAGATTTTGTTTCTTCTAGGGCAGGAACAGACAACTCCGCACTATTTACACTAGAAATTATTTGCTCGAGTGATGGCATACTTTGAATTTTAGACATTCTTTTTAGATAGTAACATCCAACTACGACATTCACAGTATAAGATTTATTTTTAAAGCACTAACATCTTAAAACATTATAATTTTGTCGCAGCTATGAACGAACCAAACCTATCCACACAACGCCCAAAGTTGAAATGACTTATCAAACAACTTCATAAGTATAATCACGTAACCTAAATCGAGTGTCGTGTGCAAACAGATCACATAAGATATGAAGTGATTAGAACTTATAATTTTTAAGGGATCGTACAACATTAGATTGTGGTAAATACAATTGTTATCTACATGAGAAAATTTCTATATTATTTCATTCAGCTTCGAAATCATAGAGTGAAAATATGTACCAAACTTACTTAAAGTTCCTAATTTTAAATCACATTAACATTATATACTTAGAAAAATTTTGTATATATTTTTATAACTTTCGGTGATATGTATCACGCGGAATATACAAGAATAGCTACCAAAAACACGAAAATAACTAACAGTATGAGGTCTTCACAAGTCGACATCCAAACTAGAAATGAACAATAAACACACTAATTGCAACAATTAGATGAGAGCTTATCAGTTCTTATCTTATCTAAGATTTCACATAAAATGACGTCATCACTCTAAAGTTCACAAGATGATGTCATTGGTCCAAGGTTCACAAGATGATGTCATTGTTCCATGGTTCGCAAGATAGCCGTTTAACCTTTTAAAAAAAATTTTTAATTACTACCGATTTTAGTTACTTCTTAATTTTAAATGACTTATTCACAATTATAAAAATTTTAATCACTTCTTAATTTTAAAAGGTTAAACGGCTATCTTGCGAACCATGGACCAATGACATCATCTTGTGAACCCTGAGAAATTTTTGAATGAGTGAAGAATCTCATTACCTGATTATGACAAATTTAAATTGAAAAAATTAATTTTCAAAATATTTAATCCTTTTTTGTTGAAAATTAATACTTGTTTGTGTCACTGTGTGAAAATTTTGAAAGTGACAGAAAATTTTGAAATTTGTATTTTGATTGCATAATAGTGTAATTGTATTTCAGTATAATTTAAATTCATATTGTATCATATTTTATTTTCGCATCATCTGTGTGTTCTCAATCATGAGAATTAAGAATTTTGGTTGTCAGGCAAAGGGCCTTGACAGGAATTTATTTTTTGGAATTTAATTGTATTTTTGTGTATTTCCCTGTAAAGAATTCTTTAAGATGCGGTGACATCTTTGTCATCTTTTCGGTTTTCTTTTGGCATTTCCCTGTGGTGATGGATGTCTTGGCCAGACATTCGGATCCGCAGTGTTGTTGTTCTTGGGTTACGTAAACCATGGTACGTTTCAGGCCCTAAATTTGTTCCTAAATTATTGTACACTTACAGGATTCTAAAATTCTTTGTAAATTTTTGTATTTTTTGTGTTTTTGTGTGAGGAAAAATTTTCCTCAGTTTTTCGGAAAAGTTTTGAGTCCCAGGGAGGGGGAGCTGTCATGTCGCTATTTTGAGCGCCATGAGCGTTTGTGTTTTCCGAAAAGAAAAACCCTTTCTTTTCGTTCTGTGCCTGTTCGATTCTCTGCTAAGACTTGTTTGCATTGGAAATGCATGGAAAAGCTGTGTTTGGTCGCCGACCGTTGGAGTTTCGCCGGCTGGATGTCTGCTTTGGATGATGTAATGTTTTAAGGAGAGGCTGTTGCTGGGCGCTCGCAGCCAATGGGAAGCGGCGCCGGAGGAGAAGTTTGGAGAGCTCTGGTTTGGAGTCTTGAGAGGCTCGGTTAGATTTGGCTTGGACTTTGGACCTGTTCGGTCGCTCCGCGAAATTTCTGTCTTAAAACTTAAGACAAAGGCTTTGGCCAAAATGGCTAAGTTTCGGTTGAAGATGTATTTTGTTCTATGAACATCTATCTTTTCCCGGTCCTGGAAGATGCAGTACCTGAAGAAGACCTTTGGTTTAAATTACATAAAAATTCCAAATTTAAAGTTTATTTTTTTATTCCAGGAATCCCATTGATTCATCTTCGTGCAAAGATCGTGTGCTGAACCGTCAGTTCCTTTTCTGATGGAGTCCTTATTTTGGAATTTCCGGAAATATTTGTGGGAACTGTTTCTGTGAATTAAAGTCGTGCTTTTCGGATTTATATTATTTTGATGCCGAATTCTGTTGCAAGTAAAAGGTAACGATTTTGTTATGGAACAAAAGGTTCCGAATGTTATAGTATTATCAGACCATCAGCAGGCACAAAGTTAGTAAGTTGTAATAGTGATAATTAAAATCTGCAACAGTGTTGATTTAAATATTGATTAATAACTTAATGTGAATCTCAAATATTTAAATGATAATATTGATTATATTAATATACTAGTATGAGTAATTTGACTTACTTGAACAGAGCAAATCTTGATAAATACTGCCGCTCTGAATTGTTATTATGTTAAAATTACAGTATATAATAGTGAGTTAATAAACGATTATTTAAGATTAACATATTTGTGTTTTGTGTATTTGAAATGCCTTCATTTTCTTGTCTGCTCACTGATTGTCATCTGGCAAATAATGCTGCCAGACTGAGAAAGTTTTATGCCTGATGTTTAAATGTTAATACAATTTTCCACTATACGTACATTTCTTTTATTTACGATTACCTTTTCTTTGATTTGTCTTGTGCGCCTTTGCTTTAGAGAGTTGGCAATTGGCGCCTTGACACTATTCAATAGATTTTAAAATGTGTTGGTGTCCTGTAAAAATAATCGAAACTGTACACTCACTTCTAAGTTCTATAATGGTAGTACAATAATGATGTGCACTGTTAAAATGGTTATATCATATTCGTTGGCTTTTATTTTATTTAAACTTAATGGTAAACTTTTGGGGGTGAAAATGCTCGATTTGTTAGTTTGTTAAATTCTAAACCTCGATATTTCAATTACACCCACCACTTTAAAAATGGTCAAATCAATCCTATTCACATTATAAAAACACACACTTCTAAAATTCTATAATGATACTAAAATTAGGATATGTACTGTGAAAATGGTCATATCATATTGGTTGGCTTTTATTTTATTTAAACTTAATGCTAACATTTTGGGAAAGTTCGATTCGTTAGCTTGTTAAATTCAAAACTTCGATATTTCAATTATATCCACCACTTTAAAAATGGTCAAATTATATTCAATTCACTATATCATTAAAATGGTGTATTTCAGATTATGTGTAGCAAATCAGACCGTTGAAGTATCCAGTTACTAGAAATATATTATTAGAAAAAATAGGTGGCAACAGCTCAAAATGGTGACGTCATTGTAGATAGGATCTAATTTTTAATAGCGTAATGAGTGCATATGTCTCATTTGTAGATTGGACAGCAGCTAGTGAAGACGCCACTGTGTGAGTTCCAAATTTCATTATTATTTTTATAAAAGAAAAAAAAATCATTTCGTTATTATAATAGTCGTATACGCTGTTAGATTTATTTTTGAAAAATCACATTAGTATATATCACTTAATACAATGTTAACTAAGTATTACATTCTAAAAGGGTTGAATCCTGTTCACTTAACACAATTTTTGTGTTCACTGGAAATTTGTAATCTATTTGTTTTTAAACATTCGAAATCATTTCGTTATTATTATAAAAATCATATTGATATATGCTGTTAGATTTATTTAAAAAAAAAAGCCATATTGCTATATATCGCAATACAATGTTAGCTAAGTATTACATTCATGTTTTTAAGAGGTCCCATTCACTTAACACAATTTTGAAAATGTGTAACTATCCTTGAGTTTATTCAATTCCTTTAAAAAAAAAAAAGCGTGTGCTCAAAAATCGTAGTGTTAGAATCCAGTGAATACAATTTTTGTGTTCGTTGGAAATCCGTATTCAATTTGTTTTAAAAAAACATATGCTAAAAATCGCAATATAAAAACACCAATTTTATATTCAGCTCGTAACATTCTGTTTTAAAACGCACCGAAGTCTCTTTATAAAAGACATCTCTATTCAATCTGTTCACCGAGCGATTCGAAGGAACCTCGAAAAATATTCTATCTCCTGCTTCCCCTGATAAGGTACAGCTCGAAGATAACTTTCTAAGGAGCAAGGCGTTGTGGCGTGGTCGGTATCAAAGGCGTGTAAATATCAAATTTACATAAATGCACTATCGAAGTTGTGGAACTCAATCATTAATTACCCGAGGGGGGGGGGGGGAATTTTTCACCATAAGGCACTTAATAAAAATTTTACATAAATATATACACATACTATATCACATTCAACTAAGAAAAAGCTATCCAAATATCAATTATTTCACATTTTATAAAAATACGGAAAATATTTAACTAAATATACCACTACCTCTTAAAATTTAGTCTAATCCGGCAGTAATAACAACACAGCACTAATTTCGTATGATGAACACATGTATACTTATATGAACACGTGTATACTTATGAACACGTGTATACTTATAATGAACACGTATGTAGGATGGTGATAACTAAAATTATTTCAATTTTAATAAACATAAATTACATACCCTGTAACGCAACCAGTTTTCTTTTATCAATCCATTTCTATAAAATGATCTAAACACTTAACAAATAATCCTTTTTCACGTTACTCAAACCACGCTAGTCTGTTGTTCTAAGTTTTCGCCGAGCGAAATAGGGTTATAACATTGAAAATCGGCTTGGACCCAAACCAGATCATCACCAAGCGCTCGGATCAAACCAGACCATCGCCAAGCGCTCGGATCAAACCAGACCATCGCCAAGAGCGCGCCAACCCAATGTTTGGTCTATCTCTAATGGCCGCCGCGAAAACGAAACTATCCAGAGTGACAGGTCTGTATAGTAGTCTGTGCTCACGCTGATAAGAACGTTCACTTTGTCATTGACCTGCAGAGAGGAAGGACGTGAGCTTTGGAGCTCTTGTCAAAGGTGATCTCTAAGGTTATCAATCGCTGATTGCGACACGTCATTTCCAGATTGTCTGATTGCGACATCCCTTGAAACCACTTCCTCAGGTCAAAGATCAGTCAGAGATTGCGACATTCCCTCTCAAGACAATTCACTCCGAGGTCTCTTTACATCGTTGCGCAGAACATTAAATTTCATACAAATGAAGAAAGGGTGATCACATGATATGTAGAATGGCACCTTGTTTGTTTATTGAAGTACCGTTAAAAGTAGCGTCAAAACTCGATACAAACTAGTGATTTATTGTATCGCCCTACTCGCTACACTACTTACTTTTAAAAGTAGCGCGTTACACTACAAACTACTAGAAAAAGTAGTGACTACTGTAGTTTCGCTACTTGTAGCGCGCTACTTCCGGCCAGTGTATATAAGTGTGTGTGTACTAGTGATAGTGAATGTATGTTAGTATGTATGTATGTTAGTGTCTATGTATGTATGATAATGTTTATGTTAGTGTGTGTAGGCGAGATCTCACGAACAAATGAAATGTTTAAAAAATAATTAGGTACAATTATAACAATCGGTGAATACTGATTTTTTTTTTATTTTAAACGCAATCGAATATTCAAAAGACAACATCCCACCCCACAGCAAAATTTTAAGTAACTTTTTAAAAAAATTATTAAAAAATTAGGACCTTCATTTATGATAAACACTTAATCATACCAGGCGCGACTTCTCGTTAGAAAGCGAATGATATAAATTTAAGAACTCTTTCATTAACTGTTCTTAAGATAGTGTATGATTTGCAAATGAATTTTTGAAAACAAAATATTAAAAAATCAGAACCTTTAGAACTTTTAATTAAATAATTATTCCATACATAAATGTTTATTATAAAACGAATGTCGCACACTTCAGAACGCGAGCATGAACCGTTCTCGAGAAATTAATGTTTTACGAAAACAATTTTTTTAAAAAATGCCCAAAATAAAAATAAAAGTTAGTATTATACAATAGGTTTATTTTCCATATGCAATATTATGCAACAAAATATGTTTAACATCATTGTCGTGAATTTCGCACGTTCCATTCCCGAGAGGAGATAATAACAGTTTTATATTTTAACGCCCAAGGATTCGCCAATAAACATTTATATAGCACGATATTAATTAAATGTCAATTGCGTTTTGATAAGGTTTTAGTCTCAAACTCCTCTGTATCTTGAAAAAGGCACGGTACCGACTAATCTACTCCAACTTGGGAGAGAAACTCACAGTCGTTGGAACTATTTTTGTTTTCAAAAACTATATTTTATATATATATATATATATATATAATATATATATATAATATATATATATATATATATATATATATATATATATATATATATATATATATATATATATATATATATATATATATATATATATATATATAACAGACGCACATGATTTCGCTGATACCAACCTCCTTTTCTAAAATTAGTATATATGATCGTAGCCCCACACTTCATGCCACGTTCATTATTATCCCGAAATGATGAGCGACCGCAGCAAACGCCGAAGGGGGCCACTTGGGCCCCTCGTTCATTCGTGTCAATGAGCCCCCCTAGCCACGGTCCAGACCGACAGAAAAAAGGGCGCAGCAGAGCAAGGAGCATATTTCATCTTCATCATTTTCTTCCTCTCAAATCCACATAGAGCTAGAAAGTCATTTAAAAAAATTATGGGATGATGTATATAGCATTCAGCAACTAAAGCCACATAATTAACCAATAGATGGCGATCTAAAAATTAATCTCGGAATCACGCTTCTATTGCAGTAACCAGCATCAATCGTTCGGCTATACGTTCAAGATACTTTCAGCCCAAACTACTGGTAAAATAACACAACAAAAATAATTTCATTAAGAGAATAATACAACGCAAAATTAATAGAATCGACAGGTTTCGACGGCAAAAACAGCCTAACCGGTCGATCCCTACTTCAATCACGTTTGCTGTTCGTGAATCGGTCGCCGATCTTTAACCCACGGGTGAATGTTGCACGTTTAGTGTGGCCTGGCGAAAAAGGCGGCTGTTTTTGCCTTCGATAGGTCCTATTAATTTTATGTTGTATGCTCTTACCGAAATAATTTTAGTTGTATCAATGAATCTATATAGGATCTATATAGAATCTTTTCATCACAAAAAATACAGCTTTTTACTTAGCCTTCCTATTGATAGGTCGCCTATTGCACATTTCTGGGATTCCGTCGGTCGGAGTCTCGATCGTGAAGCTCGTCTCATAGCTAAGACAGCTGCACTTTGGTTCGGATAGGAGAAATCTGGAATACTCTTCCGCAGAAACAAATTCAAAATATGTTTGATACGATGAGGCGTTGTGAAGAAGCATTTATTGCAGCGCGTGATGGCTTCACCAAATACTGGTTTTCGACATGCAATATTATTATTTTGCTTTGTAAATTTAATCGTTTAATTGTACTAGTGCAGCTCGTTTGTGAAATAAATTAAATTCATTTCTGACGATTCCTTCATTGTGTTGGAATTTTTACAAGCAGAAGTATATATATATATATATATATATATATATATATATATATATATATATAAACAATCTCTCTCTATATATATATATATTATGTATATATATATTTATATATATATTAATTAAAATAGGATGTTAATACGGAAATCCGTAAACAACGTGACATAAAACAAAAATTCCAATATACAATTTTTCGGCATTGTGGCCGTGATTTATCTGATTTGTTGATATTAATATTTCCTTATTACTTGATTTGGTTATATATATATATATATATATATATATATATATAATAGTTTGAAAATCCAATGATAGAATATAGAGAAGATGCAAGTCAAAAAGCCTAACTTTAAAATAGGACTACAAAATAAAAAGAAGTATTGAATTGAGAATATTCAATCAAATGGAAAAAAATGCAAATTTCTAGTCATCAAGCTAAAGATAATTAACAAATATCAATGGAATGGAATCGATAATTGAAAAACAAATATAATCCAAGCGTTAAAGCTAAATACGTGGATGAGTACTAGGCTAAAATAAATGAATTGTTTATTTTGTAGAAACTTTTCGTCAGGTGCAAGTATTTGATCAAATGAACACAAAATCCGTGTTTCTGATATATATATATATATATACGCATTATTCCCTATATATATATATATTATTCCAGGGAGGGAAATACATTAAAGAAGAAGAGAAAATTAAATATGGAAGGGGACACCGTGATAAATGTTTGTGGCTCTGTTGTAATTCTTTAGCGTTTAATATACTGTGAATACGTCAGTGCTAAGACTAACTTTTTTTAAGTAACACTTTCCTTGTTTAAGGACTCGTTGAGTGTTTAATCGCTGTTTGTTTGTATTTATTTTTTTAAGACTTTGCAAGATGGTTAAAAGGTTAATATTTGTATTTAATTTTCGCTAACTCTCGTTGCTCCTTTTGTTGCTTTGAATAGCTATCCTGATCTTCGAAGTAGTTGGTGCATCTTGTACACTTTTTAACACACATAGTATTCTTGCTTGAGCGGTATATATTGATATCGACATGATAAGCTCATGCACATTACGCACATACACTCGATTTAGTTTTTCTTACATATTAGGAGAGAGATCACATATTAGAGAGAGAGAGAGAGCAATTATATCAACTTCTCTCGCCAACGGAGCGCCGTAGCTGATGAAGGAAACTCTGCAAACTGAGGTCCCTAAGCGACTTGCGTGCGGATGCTGGCTCACCTGCGCGCATGCGCATCTGCGGCTGCCATCTGACTCAGCAAACACTGCCTCCCCTGCATCATAAAACTCCGACATAAGTCACCGATGTTCGTAATCATGGAGATGCGGACCATCCCCCCCTCACCTGTATTTTGACTTAAAAACGTTGCTTAAATGGGAATAATAGCAGGAGATCATTGGTTTGTTCCCTCCCCCCATATTTTCCCCTACCCAATCTGCGAAAGGGATTATTAGAGCATGTGGCGTGTGGTGTCGAGATTAAAGCGAGACAAGGTGACCAATATTATTGCGCGAACGGTGTTTCCAGTTTTATTTATTAAACTTTTTCTTTCTGTCAGGTGTGGGGATGCTCGGGATATATGGACATTCTGAGCCGTGAATACATTTACATTCTTATACAAAACATATGAGTCCTTTCAAAAACGAAGAAATTAGCACTCATAAAAAATTAAACTGTAATTTATTTAACTATTTATGACGCTTTGCTTCGAACATAAACGTCTTAATTGAAAACTTGCTCAAGGTTATACCCCATTGTCGATAGTATAAATGTAGAGATTTCACCCTTTTAGATCGTCCCTAAGGGAAACTATGAAGGATCTGGAAATACCCTTAGACTGCTTTTACCCACCCCGGAGGAGAAATCTCAAAATCCATCTCTGTCAGGTTCTATTTCTGGATCTATACTATAAATGTGCAAAATTTCAGCTTTCTAAATCACTGGAGGTATATGGAGGCTCTGTACCCCCCTCCCATGTTATCCGTCCCCGGTGGTAGAAAGCGGCTCCATTAGGTTCTGTCTCATGTGAACGATACTATTATTGTGCATAGATCCAAACTTCTTGGTCTATCTCAGGGCTTCTTAAACTTTTTTATATAGCGACCCCCTTCAAGCTTAGGAAATTTTAAACGACCCCCTCCTCCATATAATGAAATATATATTAACCGTAGATGTAGATGTAATATCGCACTATTTTACAATGTAAATAAAATAAGGATTAAAGAATACGTACCCATTCATTTCACATATATATAATTGGAAACGTTGACGGGATATCGGTCGTAATAAAACACAATAAATAGAATGACATAAAACTATATATATATTTATTCAATAGAAAAAATAAACTTTTGTAACAATTTTTTTATAAGAAAACATAAAACTATATCTATATATTCAATAGAAAAAATAAACTTTTGTAACAATTTTTTTAATAAAAACATATTATTAACATCAAACAATATTAATGTGACGGATGTGATTGTTTATTTTTACACAAATAATTAAATCTAGGCTCAATTTGAGTTAGTGCAGATCGTAATAAATTTTCAACGTTTATTAAAGTTGAACGGTATTTTGATTTTATGTAAGTTAATGTGGAAAAGGCTGATTCACATAAATATGTTGTACAAAATGGCAGTAATTTGTTCATTGCCATTTCCGATAGTAGGGGATATTCTGATTTGATTTCTATCCAAAATTCATGCACAGGCACTTGAGAAAATCTGAGTCGCAAGGTAGTATCACTTGTTAATTCGGCAAATTCTTCTTGTGCTTTTAAGTTTAAAAAATTAATTTCTTCCATTTCAATTGAAAATGGATTGCAAATCCATTGTTGTGTATCGATATCATTGGGAAAATACCTATGCATGTAAACTTCCATATCCTTCAAATGATTAACTATAATTTTTGTTATAGGAGTATCTTTTTTTGAAATATTGTTACTAATTATATACTCGTCAGTAAATGGAAACATTTCGAGCGATCCACTTTCCACTCTGTTCTTCCATATAAGAATTTTTTTAACAAAGGCCTCAAGTTTATTTTTTAACATAAACATATTAACGCAGACTCCCTGCATTGATAAATTCATATCATTGATTTTATCAAAAATATCTGCCAAATAGCATAGCTTGAGAAGCCATAAATTATCGTGAAAATAATCGGCCAAATTAGAATTTTGCTCTGTTAGAAATATAAGAACTTCATCTTTTAAAGTTAATAATCGTTTCAAACTTCGACCTCTTGATAGCCACCTAACTTCAGCATGTAGCAATAAACTTGTATAATCTGAATCCATATCAATGCACAAATTTTTAAACAATCGACTATTAAGTGCTCGACTTTTAATAAAGTTAATGATTTTGACTGCATCAAAAAACACAGTGTTTAATTCTGGTGCAATTTTTTTAACAACAAGTGCCTCTCGGTGAATCATACAATGTGTAAATGTAATATGATCATTTCCAGCTTTAACAAATGCTGTAAAACCAAGATCTTGTCCGGTAATTGCTGCAGCACCGTCCGTGCACACACCAACACAATTTTTCCAATTTAATCCTTCTTTTTCAAAAAACTCATTTACTTTTTTATATATATCTTTTCCACGAGTATGACCTTCCAGAGGACGACAAAACAGTATATCTTCATGAATGCTTCCCTCATAAATATATCTTACAAAAAGTAACAACTGTGCCCTTTTTGAAATGTCTGTCGACTCGTCCAGTTGTATTGCAAACTTTGAGCTGTCTTTAAGCCTCATAAGAAGCTGTTGAAATTGATCATTGCTAATGTCTGAAATTCTTTTGGACACAGTGTCATTTGATAATGGAATTTTACTAATTTCAGCAGCATACTGTTTTCCATGAACAATTTCAGACATTCTTATAGCTGCAGGTAGTAAAAGTTGCTCTCCAATAGTAAAAGGCTTTTTCGTTTTTGCTATCAAATACGAAACTTCATACGATGCCAATAGATATTTATCATTCAAAGTAACATACTTCTCCAAAGTGTTCTTTTCTTTATTTGATGTTTGCAAAAGACGCTCAAAATATTCTATTGGCTTTTTTGATAACGTTGCATGTTTAGTATTCAAATGTCGTTGCAGTTTTGACGGTTTCATGCTTTCTGCAGCCAAAACTTCTTTGCAAATTAAGCACACTGGTTGTTCTTCATTGTTGTGAGAAGAGCATGTGAAGCCATACTGCAAATATGATTCGTCATATTTTCTTTTTTTTGTTTTGCTAGAAGTCGGATTTGAAGCACTGCAACTTGGTTGTGACGGCGTGGCAGACTTATTAGTTGGAATTTTAATTAGCCATTTATCCATGATGGTTAAATAATAATAAATAATTAAACAAAATGTAGTTGAACTTTAACGTAATAATTAAAAACACCAACTGAAAATTACACAGTAAATACACACATGTCACTACGAAGACAAAGCTGAGTCCAAACTGAAGTACAAACAGAAAAATAACTACACTCGAATCTTTACCAGTGCAATGACAACAAATTACGATCAGATCAACCCCGACGCATGGCGTGTTCAAAGTGTGCAGCGCACAAAGGCACCGTATCACAAAGACGCCGAAAAAGAAGCTTTCATTTAATTTTTTTTATTATTCTTTTATAAAAATAATATGCCGATTCGCCTAGCCTAGCTTGATTATGCTTCCGTATTGTATGTGTAAGCTGTAAGGCGACGCGGCGTCTGGGTACTTATAATCACTAAGTTATCTTGCAAACACTGACGCCGGCGGCCAGACATCAATGTCGAACGTTCAGTTGAAAATCGAGGAGCGCGTTGTATTTATTATTTTAAATGCTACTTCCATATTTTCATTTATAGGCCCTACATAACAGTTTTGCATTGCCACTTTTTTCAAAAAATAGTTATAATAAAACTACAATAGTATTTTGTATGATTTTTATTTGTATTTATATTTGTACGTAGTGTGTATACTAATTTTAAAATTTTATTTATAATGATTAAAAAGTATCAGATCTTTGCGACCCCCTTTCAGTAGTCTCGCGACCCCCCTGGGGGTCGCGACCCACAGTTTAAGAAGCCCTGGTCTATCTGAAGGATCAGAAATTCTTAACAAAACACACGTTTTCACCGCTCCCGGAAGGACAGGGGGGGGGGGGGGTGAACTCGAACATTCGGCACCCTTAGATTCTATCGTGTGGTCGCTACTTTAAATGTGCAAAGATCTGTCACCGGAAGGCTTTTTTTTTTGGGAGGGGGGGGGGGGGGGTTGGAAAGACACAAACACGTTAGATAACGATCGTATAGAATACGTGAGACGAAACATACCAACTCGCTTCAACATTAAACGATGTATTACTGTAGCAGAAGATGTCGTTTATTCACATCAAATGAAACCTCAAGAATAGAAAATACACATGCAAAGAAAAAAACCATTTATATATATATATATATATATAATATAGCTGATAATTGTTGAAATACGTTATTTTTATTCGCATAAATAGAATCACATAATTTACTAAAAATTAATATATCTTGCTTTTTCAAAGCTGTTCTTGGATATTTTTTAGAGAAGCAAACATTTCAATATATTCACATTTCTTTTTCAGTATTTTAGAAGAGGCTAATATGATTTCTGCTTTATTCCTTTGTGAAGTAAACGAGTAGTTTTATTCTTTTACAGCAGTAAATCATAAACTTAAACTGGCCCTGCGTATATTTGTGGTTCAAATCCGGGTTGGAAGATAGCATCAGGGGCGAAGTGCAATTTTTGGGTTCGCACATAAAATTATTTTGTGGCGAGCACCCCCTCTCATAAACAAAATTCTTTTGAGGGTCTTTCGTCCCCTTCCTTTATAGCTGAAATTTTTGCATGTATTCTGAAATAATTTACAACTGATGAATTAATTCATTTATTATATGGAAAAAATAAATAATTGTATGTGATAAAAATGTTATTAATTCACTTGTAAAAAGTCTGATGTGGGCAGCACATACCATTCCTTATATAATGCAATGTATTTACTACATTTATATTAAAATCAAAATAGGTTATTCTTATAGTACATGCTTATATTTTTTCCAAGATATTGAATTTTCGTCAATTAGTCAATTTCGTCAACAACTTTTGACTATATATAATGCAATGAATTTACTACTTATATAGCAAAAAGATAGATTATTCTTATAGTCGATACTTATAATCTTTCCACGATATTAAATTTCCGTTGATTAGTCATAATTTTCATTGATTTAGCGTCATTTTTATCCATTTGGCGAGATTTTCTTTAATTTGGTAACATTTAAAAAAGTCGCCAAGTTGGCGACATTCCCCCAATTCGTCGCCAAAATCTCGCCAAGTGTTATGAACGCAGAAATAATTTACCCTTATAGCAGATAAATAATTATTGGCGTTCAAATACAAAAGTGTTACTCAAAGTATATTTTTTCATGAATGGAACGAGCGAGATCCATGAAAATGATGTCACCCAATTTATCGCATGATAGTACATATGAAAAGTGAACATGTTTCTCAATAGGAAATATTTTGTTTTTACTTCATGTAATTTTTTGATATTTTTTTTTTTTAAATGTGCAATATCTCGAGAACGATTCATGCTAGCGTTCTAAAATTTATGTTAATCGTTTTCTAATGAAACATTACATAATAAATGTCTATTTGCGTAACTTTATCAAAGGTTTTTATTGTTTGATGATTTTTTCAAAATTTCACTTGAAAATATAGGAGGGTTTTGAACATTCGATTGTGTTTTAAAACAATAGGCTTCCAGTATTCATGGATTGTGATTTTTGTACCAAATTTCATTGGAATCGCTCCATTTGTTCGTGAGATATCGTCTCCCCAGACTCACTGACACGCACACACAGACATCACCTCAACAATGTTCGATTCGTGATCAAGGATGCTTGAAACGTGCACTCTCGTCGAAAACTCGAATTCGAATTTTCGACCCCGTCACAATACTTTCCTTATACATTATTGTATATAAGGAAAGTAAAAATGATAAATTTATTAAGTAATTAATTAAATTCTTTCAGTCGCTTCTGCATAGTTATGTCCTACATACTATTCATTTTTCTGGTCACACTATTTTCTATTACCAGAAGGATTAACTTAATCGCGATTTTCTGATAGAATTTCTTTTGCAGTCATTTATAAAATTTAATTGTTTAATAACCTTTCAACAGAGGCTGCGATCACCAGCAGAGTAAAAATAGCAATAATACACATGTGAAAAATCGCTTTCCATCGATTTATATTTGCTAATTAACATTTCTATTAAATTTTTAACCATCATCTGTGTTTCTAAATTATTGTTCTTCAATAACTTATTGTGTTCTAATTGAATGGGAAATTATGTAAAAAGAAGGTCGAAATATTTTTCCTTAAGAATATCGCATTTTTGTAATAAATCCAAATCCATTGATTTCGAAATTTCTCTTGGCCATTGGCAATTCAGAAATTTTGCCTGAAGTCCCTAAACGTCACTTTTGCTGCCCGATTGTTATGCCCCGGGAACATAAGTTCTTTACAATGCCCTAACCACTCAAGTGAGTAAAACTATGGTTTATTAACGAATTAAGTACATTTTACTTTCCTTATATACATAATGTATAAGGAATGACGGGGTCGAAAACTCGAATTCGAGTTCTCGACGGTAGATCACGTTTCAAGCATCCCTGGTCACAAATCAAACATTTTTGAGGTGATGTCTGTGTGTGTGTGTGTGTGTGTTTGTCAGTGTGTTTGTGGAGACGATATCTCACGAACAAATAGAGATATGTGAATAAAATTTTGTACAAAAATCACAATCAGTGAATACTGGAAAACTATTGTTTTTAAACATAATCGAATGTTCAGAACCCCCCTAAATTTTCGAGTGCAATTTTGGAAAAATCTTCGAAAAATAAAAACCTTTAATAAAGTTACACAAGTAGGCATTTCTTATGTAATTTTTCCTCAGAAAACGATTGACATAAACTTTAGAACGCTAGCATGAACCGTTCTTGAGATATTGCACATTTATAGAAAAATTTCTATAAATTAAACAAGAAAGATCAATCATGCTTAAAGCATTGATTATGAAACATTTTCCAACTTCAATGCAATTTTATTTAAACATCTCGCAATTTTATTTAAAAATGCAATACATTCCTCTGTAATATTTTAAAACTTATCACAATACTACATTAATTTATTATATATGAAAACTTAAACCTTCATCGAAAAAAATGAACTTCATTCAAATAACGGCATTAAATTGCCTGGTTTATTAATTAAATTGCCTGGTTTAAACATCTCTAAAATGCGATACATTCCTCGGTAATAATTTTAGAATTATCATAAAACTGTGATAATTTATTGTATTTGAAAACTTCATCGAAAACAACTGAAATTCATTCAAATGACGTCATAGAAAAAATAACACTCCTGGCTCTTTCTATAAAAGCAGCATTTCATTCATAACATTTTCCCATTCATTTCATTCATCACAATATTATAATAATTTTTTTTTTTTTTTTTAAATTAAGACCATGGAGCTACAAGTAATTATACTCTATGCTTAAAACTTCATCGAAAAAAATTGTCCTTCTTTCTGTAAAATGAATGAATATTTCATTCATATCAGCTATGTAGACTCTGTGAGCTAAATAATTTTGCGATAAAGAAATACAACAATTCTTGTACAACTCATTCAACATCTTTTGGTATTTTCATTTTCCATAAGTGAAAAATAGGTTTCGTTGTAGAAATAATCAAATTTGGATGATCATTTAAACTCAAATATATTGTAATTGCGTTGTTTCAGTATGTAGATGCACAGAATTTAAGCAAAAATATAGCGGTTTTAGGACGGATACAACACTCAATATGAATTAAAAAGAAATTTAAAAATCACGACTTTGAGACAAGATGGATGCCATATTTCAGTTTGAAGTAGGTCACGTGATCTTTTCATATCATGGTCATGTGATCGCTTCATAAAAGAGGTGTAATTATTATTTTAATTTTTATTTAAAATACTACTGAATATATGTTGCTGAATTTTTTTTATATATTTTATGGAACAATTTGAATATTACTTAAAATTTTCGAAGCAATTTGTGAATTTTAAATCGCCTTAAAAAATGTTTGAAAAATTAGGTCCCATAGGGCTCAATGTATTTCATTTCTTCAACCCGTGTTCAATTCAAAACTAATTGGGTGATATCATCAATTTATATTCCCATAGGTCCTACAGACCGTCTGAGCAACATACTAAAATTTCATTTTGATTAAGTCATTTTTACGGCAGTTATCGTGCTAACGGCAGACAGACAGACAGACAGAATGAACAAAGTCATAAACACTTTTCAACTTTGTTGTAAAGTGTTAATAATAATCCGACATGCGGAACTCAAGATGAAAGAGACCAAAAGGAAGGGTGGTAACCCAAAGAACACCATCATTTTACCTCCATATTTGTAACTTAATTGCCGTAAGGATAATCTTAATATTCTACTTCTTAAATGATAATCAGCTGTTCTCATCGTTTTCCAAATTGTGTTCTGAAAAACCTGGGCGCCCCAAGCGGTGCCATAGATAGTGTTATATTGTAATTTTCAATTCCCAATATAACATTGCTCTTTTGAAAGAGGAAGTGGACCTAAGAAGACGGTCCCTCATGAAGTGAGGCAATTTTTGTAACATTCCCTCGAACGCAGCTGCACCGGACATTCATTTCGAAAAGAGAGGGTGCTTCTCAAGTTCATGTCAGCGTTAGGTGTTACAACAAACGGAGGGGGTTGAACTTCTTGACCCCAGAGTCAATTAATATCACTTGAACCTTGGGAAAATTCTCGTGAGAACTTTCAACGATTTTAAAACTGGAGACTGCATATCTCATATTTCAGGGGAGCCTTGACCAATAATATAGCCTGAAGGGCGTAGCCCTTAATTTACTTAGCCAATTATGGACAGGGGCGCCTTGTTAAGGGGGTAGAGACAGAGAGCAACTTTCGACTTTAAGTTTTGGAAATCGAGGACTTGAATTTTGTGAGTGGAAAGAAAAGGTCGCAAGAGCGACGGATCTCGGAGAGAGCGAGCCCACGGGACAGAGCCGGAGAGCGCCGTCATAAAGTCCGACATCGGCAGTGATGATCAAGGTAGGACAATTCTACACATATTTTTGCACTTTGATTATTATTATCTCTCTGACCCTCCTAAATAAGGTTAACCTGGGCCATTAAGACGTAGGCTAGTAAGAATAGTGAGTTAATGCACATTAATAGGTTAATAATTGTAATGCTCATATTATGATCATAGAATGAGGAGATTTGATTGTCTTAATGTACTACACTAAAGATGTTGGTATATGAAATTTACCAGATGTTAATAGTTATTAAATAAGGTTTTGTCTTAATGAAATAAATTCTTTGTTATTGTTTAAAATTAAGCCTCTTCATTTTAATTACTGGTATTATGTATTTCTTTATTTACTCCACTTTACGAGATCGGTCTATATAGCGCCAATACCTGGCGTGTGACGACTCACATATCATTTTGGCGCCCGTGACCAGTCGAACCTGGACTCAAAATTATTGCACGCATATCATTTTGGCGCCCGTGACCAGTCGAATCTGGACTCAAAATTATTGCTCACATATCATTTTGGTGCCGTTTAAACCAGTTTCGAACCTGGACTCAAAATTATTGCACCCTTATCATATTGGTGCTCATGAGCAATCAAACCTCGATTCAAAATTATTTAACCCTTCTGGCGACTTTGCTGTTTTAGACCAGTTATATGCCAGAATTTAAATTTTAATGAAGAGAATAAATATATTTGGAATTAATGAGAAATGAAAAGATTGAATAAAAAAAATTTTTTGTGTGTAAAATAAGGATTAAATTAAAGAAAGAATTTTAAAATTAAAATAAATATAAGTAAATTTAAGAAAATTTATTTCACAGTATGAGAAGCAAGCAAATAGTGAATCATTATGTGTTCTTAATGAGACATGCCATATTGTATGTGAAAATATAATTATTAGGGAACTTGAAGCTTTTAAGAAATTTTTGAATTATATAAATATTTGTGTAATATTTGAGGAGTTAATTATGAGGATTGAAGTATTTGCATGCGTAGATAGTGAAATGATTAGAATTATGTTTTTGAATTTATGTGATATTGTATTTAAATATTTTGGGGGAACATTTTGAGGTGTAAAAACAGGAGATAATTTTAGATATAGAATTTTTGCGAGAAAGTGAAATTTAGAATGACGGAAAGCGGAGAAAATCATCCAGCAACGAGGGGCAGGTTACCAGGACTTATACACCTATTAGGGGAATGCAATGGCATAGAGAATGATGTAGAAATTTTTTTTGACCAGATCAAATCTTTAAGCAGCTTGGGGGATTGGTCAGAGGAGGAAAAGTTAGCAATTGTGAAATCGCGGTTAAGAGGGAATGCAAGAAAATTTTATATAGGGTCACAAGAATTAAGAAGGGAAACATCTTTCGAAAAATTTAGGGATAGGTTATTAGAGTTCTTTACAGAAAAACCGAACATTACAACAAATCAGATCCTTTTCACGACCGCAAAACAGACACAGGGAGAAACGATTAAGCAGCTAGCACACAGAATAACAACACTAACTTTAAATTATATTGGCGACACAGAGCACAGTGAAGCGACACAACAGATTATGGATAAATTAAGGTTAAGTAAATTTTTAGAGGCGGTAACACCTGAATTCCAGAAAGAAATAATAAAAACTAATGCACAAAATTTTGATGAAGCTGTAAAAATAGCCACAAACTTGGAACAGGCAAATTTAGCTGCGATAACGGCAAATGTAAATAGTGCTACATATAGACAAGAAATTGAGACGCTCCGCAAAGAGCAACAGGAATTTAACGCACATATTTTAAATTCAATTACCCAAGAAATAAACACATTAAAAATCCAAGAAAAAGTACAAATTCCCACGACACAAACAAAAAAACTCGTAACATGCCACTACTGTAATAAACAGGGACATTTCATGAGAGAATGCCGAATATACAAAGCTGATCATTTTAAGCAAACACAGAATCAAAACATAAACAACGCGAGAATACAGTGGCATAATCAAATACAGTCTCCTCCCCACTCATTTCAAACCCAGCCGTATGATGACCACAGAACTTACTCCTCCCAGCCGGACACATACGATTATAGGCCAAACCACGCCTTTGGAAACTATCAACAGAGCAGAAATTACTATGCAGCACCCCCTCCACAAAGTAGATTTTCTAGGGAACAACGATATAATAGGGACGAGTCAAACCAAAACAGAATCAGAGAATCGGGCGGGCAAAGAAACAATGGGAGAGAGATGAATACAAGATTTGAATACAGAAATTTCCCTAATAGAAGAGATAATTTAAACTAATTGTGGGAGCTTTAAATAATAACTTACAAAGAGAGAAAAATTACAGGGTAAAGTTCCCGAGAAAAATTGAAATTCCTGTACAAACAGAAAATAAGAAATTGGAGATACATAACGATGAAAGTACTGAAAAACATGAGGAAACGATTGCATCTGTAGGAGAACAAATTGAAAAAACAGAATTGCCAACAATAATAGCTCAATTTAAAAATATACAAAGCGAACTCATGATTGACTCTGGAGCGAGCGTTAGTGTATTATCATTAGAATTGTTCAATAAAATTAAAGATAATGTCAAAATTAAATATGTGTCAAGGAGTGTTACAATATCAACTTTAACAGGACATAGTATTGAATATATAAAGACTGTGGAAATTCCATTTAAAATTCAGGGAAAACAGTTCAAACATATTTTTTTTGTCACAACAGCAAGATTTACACAAAAATTCAAGGGAGTATTGGGTTTTGACCTTTTACAGAAAAATCAATCCATTTTAAATACACAAAAAAACATTCTGAAGATAGGCGACATAGAAATAATTTTAAATTCTGATAGGCAAATTGATAGACAAATAAATGAGATAATACAGGAAAGACCGAATCTAGCCAAAATTTTAAGAAAAGTACAAATCAAACCGAATTCGAGGGAGAATGTTGTAGTATATAGTGAGGAAAGTCTAGAAAATGGAACAGAGGTTTTGTTCGAACCCAAAGAAAAATCATACATTATAATGAATTATGGAATATACCATATGAATGAGAACAAATTTAAAATTGAAGTTCAGAATAACACGAATGCGACAATTACATTAAATAAAAACATGGCTTTAGGAAACATTACGACAGATTTTACGATACAACAACAGGACATTAAAGAACCAGAAATTAGTGAACGGACACATAAATACGAAGAGATGATAAATTTAATACAGGCTAAACCGGAGATAATTGAAGAAAGAAAAAAAGATTTGAAAACAGAAGATTTTAATACTGACCACATGGACCCAAACATTAAACAAGATTTCCTCAAATTTGTAATGCAATATTCGGACGTTTTTTCAAAATCATTAAAAACTTTAGGAGCGACGGACATCGTAAAACCGGTGATAAAGCTTGCACATGACCACGCAATACGTTCCAGGCCATACGACGTTCCGTACGCACTGCAGGATACCGCAAAAACTCAATTAAAAGAGTTAGAAGAAGCAGGGATAATTGCCAGAACAAAATCAAATTTTGCATCGCCGATGATTTTAGTGCGTAAAACAAGTGGAGAGTACCGTTTATGTTTAGATCTGAGATTAATTAATAACATATCCACTCTTTTTCCTTACAAAATTCCCCGTGTAAATGAAATTATAACTAAATTAGCCGGACATAGATACTATTCGAAACTGGATTTTCATAGTGCATTCAACCAATTGGTTTTACCTGAAGACACAAAAGAATTATTTGCTTTTACAACGCCCTATGGCAACTACCAATTTGAAAGACTCGTTTTTGGACATGTAAGCTCCGCTCCAATTTTTCAACAGGTTATGGACACCATTTTAGCGGACTTAAGAGAGGAAAACATACAAGCTTACATCGACGACATAATAATCCCGGCTAACTCTTATTCAGAATTAATACATAAATTAAAATTAGTATTCGATAAATTAAGAAAATACAACCTAACTCTGACACCCAGCAAATGTAAATTTTTTGTAGAAAAAGTAGCATATTTAGGATTTGAAATTAGTCAAAAAGGCATTACACCAACAGATGAAAATATAAACAAAATCACTTCTTTTCCAGTACCAAAAACTTTAAGAAAATTAAAAAGATTTTTAGGCATTTGTAATTTTTACAGAAATTCAATAAAAAATTATGCTCAATTAACCGCGGTTTTATCAGACTTAACAAGAAAGGATAATAAATTTAAATGGGATAATAAATGTGAGGAGGCATTTCAGGAACTCCAAGAATGTTTTTTCAAGAAACCTTTACTGATACAGCCAGATTTTGACAAAGACTTTTATCTGAATATCGATGGCAGCATTCAGTCCATAGGAGGCGCTCTTTTACAATACAGAGATGGGATTTTAAAACCGATTGCATATTTTAGCAGGAAATTATCGATACAGGAGCAAAAGTATCCGGCCATGAAAATTGAATTATTAGCTATGCATCAGGGAATGAAATTTTTTAGAAATTTCCTTTTCGGCCGAAAGTTTTTTGTGCTTTCTGACCATTTACCTTTGGGACAGCATTTAAAAATACAAAACCCACCCAGCGTATTACAGAGGTGGCTTTTAGAGATATCTGAATATGATTATGAATTTATTCACGTCCCGGGTAAAGATAATTTATTAGCGGATTTTTTAAGTAGAGATGATTTTGAAAATAAACAAACAGAGCAGAATGAGGGAAAACAAAACATTGAGAATCCAAGGGGAGAAATTAACCTGATAGAACAAATTAAGGGAGAAAACACGGTGAAAAGAAATGGATATGTGAATGAGGATAGTGTCTATATTGCACAGATAAACACAATAACAGAAATCCCGGCATTAGATAGAATTTTAGAGGAACAAATTAAAGATCCAAAATTAAAAATAATCAGAGAAAATTTACAAAATCGGAATTTTAAAGAGGGTAAACATTATGACACATTATATATTGACGAGGAAACTAATTTATTAATGCACGTAGGAAACTGGAAGGACAGACCTTGGAGAGACAATTTAAACAAAACTATAGTTATACCCAGAAATTTACAGAAAGAAATTTTAGCGATTACACACGTAACACATGCAGGGATTGATAAAACTTACAAATTACTATCAGATAGGTATTATTGGAATGGTATGTACAGTGACACACAAAATTTTATTACATCTTGCGAACAGTGTAGAAAGAAAAAGGGAAAAAATCAGCCCGTTCCCCTGGGAAGAAATCCTATACCTGATGGGCCCGTGCAAATTTTGTCAACAGACATTTGCGGACCGTTTCAAACTAGCACTTCAAATAATAAATATGTGTTATCGGTGGTAGACCATTTCTCCAAACATATACAAATGTTTCCAATCCCGGATATAACGGCCACTACGGTTGCTGATAGACTCTTAAATTACTTTATGAATTGGGGATGTCCTAAGACAGTGTTATCGGACGCAGGCTCTCAATTTACATCTAATATACATCAAATTATGACAGAGAAACTCGGAATAGTTGCCAGAATAGCATCGGTACGTTCGCCATGGGTTAACGGTATAGTGGAGGTTACTAACAAACAATTGAAACACACCTTAGCGACATTAGCGGAGAATTCGCCATACTGGGATACTGCAGTACAATGCCACGTAGCTGTGTACAACGCGACGGTACATTCAAGCACCAAAGAAACACCAAACTTTCTTTTTTTTGGAAGAGACCTTCCAACTTTTTTTGAAACTAATGTAACAGAAAATAATACAGAAACAACATATCAGGATTATATATCAAAAAAAATAACAGTGATGAATAACGCATTTAAGGAGGCAAATAAAAATTTAATTCTCGCGAAAGAACGCCAAGAAAGTCAACAACTCCAAAGAGCTAAATTCAGGGATTTGGAAATCGGGTCCAGGGTGTTCATGGAAAACAATAATAATCGGTATAAAAAGGGGAACCACACGGGACCTTATCGAGTAATTAATAGAATAAATAGATTTATATATGAAATAAAACTGTGTGACAAACCAAATTCTAAAATCATAAAAGCCCACATAAATAGATTAAGGACTCTTCCCGACCGCAAGCCACATCTAAAAATGCCCTACATAAACAAATACAAGTCACCTCTTCTCCCCACTCCTAAAAACGCACAAAACTCTGAACCGAAACCGGAACTAAAGAAAGACCACGGTCAAAATGAGAATATTCCGTTTATCATGTTGGAAGAGGAAATAGCAAACGGACAGTACAGAGAGTCTTGTCAAACCAGTGCACACAACGCGAAACCACACCATACGCACGAAAACACTCTTACTCTTGGATCCGCGAAACCAGTTACCGCACAAGTACAAAACGAAACAACTCAGAGCGCACGACAGAATGCAATCATCCCTCCAAAAGACTCTCCGAACGCAAACATTCTTTCAGCAGGGGGGGAATCAGGCAGACATAGCACGCTAGAAACACACGAGAATTTGGAACTTTCAGAACAGGGGGACGGTACACGAATTGAAGCAAACACGAATGAAAAGGCGGGAGAAATAGAACGAGATGCGCAAGAGGGACCAACACAAGTGGATGGGGGATGTATACAGATGGAAAACGTTCAGGGGAAAGATGAATCAGCGGGAAATTCACAAGGGGACGATATAAACAGTACAAGTTGTTCACGCACAGTAGTACTTCCAACACCGGTTAGGCCGAAACACAGATATGATTTGAGATCTTTAAAGAATTTAAATTTAAATTGATTCAATTAAAACACGAAAGAAGTTTAAACATAGGTAAGAACGCGGACAAACCGTAATTCAAAATTTTGAAAATATTAGTAACAAAGAAAAATCGCCATTCACAAAATGCAAAGCGAAAAGATGGAACGCAAATTTTAAATAAATATTGGATTGTAAATAAAGGAAATTTTAAATAAACATTGAATTATAAATTAAAGAAATGTAAATAAATATTACATTAATTAAGAAAGTGTAAACAAATTGTGAAAAAAAAAAAAAATTGAGGAAATTTTAAATAAATCATACATTAATTAGTTGAAAGTTTAAATGAACAAGAAAGTTTAAATAAATATGGAACTATAAATAATTGGGAATTATGAATAAAAATTGTGATTTAAAAAAATAAATAATTGTTACAAAATAAATAACAAGTATCGTTGTAGGACAAAAGAAATTTTAGGGATGATAGGTTAAAGATGTGGATATATTAAATTCAAATTTTGGAAAGAACATAAATAACAGAGAAGATACGTCACATTTCATGAAAAAAAAAAAAAAAAAAAAAAAGCAAAAGGGGGACATCGTTAGAATTCTATAAAAAGTCGTTATAACTCTATAAAAAGAAGGTTTTTTTTTAAGAGAACTTTGATTTCCAGGTAATAAAAATTTCGATGGATAAGATAATTAGGAATATTAAATAAAGGGATATTTTGAATTTCAAAAAAAAAAAAAAACTCTTTTCAAAGAACAGTGAAATTTTAAAACAAAAGTAAACTTTCTCCACGCGCTCTTCATTTAATTAGCGGATTGATCAACCATTGTTGGATGAATACGCGTGAGGAAATAGGAGTTATAGAATTATAGTTTAAAATGATTAGATAATTGGTAAATATAAAAAAAAAAAAAAGAAAAAACAAATTTTTTTCTAGTTTAAATAAATAAATAATTCTTAATTAAAAATAAAAATTGGAATTTAAATAAATAAATAATTCATAATTAAAAATCATAATGGCAGTTCAAAGAAAAAAGATAATGGTAATTTAAATAACTAAACAATGGGTAATTAAAAATTAAAATTAGAGTTTAAAATGGATAGAGAATTTTAATTAAAAATCATAATGGCAGTTCAAAGAAAAAAGATAATGGTAATGAAAATTATACGCAAATTATAATTTAAAATGAATAGATAATTTTAATAAACATACGCGAATTGTAGATTAAATAAAAAGCATTTGAAAAAAAAAAAAAAAAGCGTTTTTTTACATATATTTTGATAGGAGCTCACATGGATTGTTTTGAGAGAAGCGAACGTTGTAAAGGGACGTCGGGCGGAGCGTCGTACAGTTGAAGTCGAGGGAAGTCTTGGATTTAGGCACTCTTAACGGGAATAATCATGATATAATAAGTAAAATACAATGGAAGAACAAATTAACACTAACCGCATTTTAATTTATCCTTTGGAAAGTGTGTAATTCCAGAGTTTTAATCCATTTGGGGGCCTCGGTAGAGCACTTTCACACAGCACACAATTCATATGCCACTAAACACTTTACACAACATGGCGGAAACGTAGACGAGAAAATTTGTACCATTTTGCCAAAACGACATCTTCAAAAATTTGTACAGCTAATTGGCCATGGGAAGTTACACGAAGAAATGCCCGTATTAGCCGCAGGCCAGAAAGGGGACCGCTTTCCAGGGAAAATGACACAATGGCAGAAGGACATGTTGACCTTGTATACCACTACTTGATTTTCTCTGGGGACTAGATTTTTCTGTTTGAACAGGGAATTTAGATGCTAGAATATATGTTACACAAAAGTTTGGGAAGTTAAAAAAAGGAAAGAGGAGAAATGAATTAATGCAGGAGACTTTGCATTCAATTACAGGGGATATAAGAAAAGAAAATGTACATTTTGGTATTCAAGTATGGGATTTGAATTGAGTTAGATGGTTTTTGAGAGAAAATTCGTAATTTTGTAGGCATTGAGAGAATTTCAGTGAGTGATAAGATTTACAAAAAAATTTAAGTATGGTTTCATTAAGTGGGAAAGTGAATAATGTAAGGAATTCGGGAAATTCCGTATCCAAGTATAAGATTTGGATTAAATCAGGGGATATGTGAAAGAAAATGTATAATTATGGATAGTGTAATATAGAATCGCAGGGGAGTTATAAGAATTTAAGTAGGATGGTAATTAAATATTTATATGGGTTTTTCTGTCATCTCAGAGATTGTAGGAAAATTTTAAAGTATATTGCGGAAATTTTTGAACCTATATAAATCTTATTTTGATAGTATTTGAGAGGATAGTGTAATTGTTTAAGTATTTTATTATAAATATGTACATGAGTTATATTTATGGCATGTCCGGTTCAGAACACATGATGGATTGGATGTTAGATAAGAAGTGTATATAATGTAAAAAAAAAAAATATATATATATATATATATATATACATAAGGTAGAGAAATGTAAAATAAATAAAAAGTAGGAATTTGAAAAATTTAAGTTTGAAGAGAGTAGCAAATTTAAGTAAGAAATGTATATAGTATATGGAAGGATTTAAAGTAGATAAAGTGTAGAAATTTCAATGGGGCAATTTTTGAGAGTGTTAACAAATTTAAAAGGAGTTTGAAAAAAAAAAAAAGAGAGTTTTTTTTTGTAATGTTTCGTGTGCCGGGTGACAAATTAAAATTATAGAAATTGAATTTATAAAAAAATGATACTTAAGGGAGTTTTAAGAGAAGAGAGTATTTTAATAAGCTTGAGTGTAATGTATATGTATTGATTGTCCTAAACAAAACATGAGACAGCGTACAGATCCGGTTGCCTAACGATTCTCAAATGGCCAGCAATTCCTGTTGATCAGCGATTCCGAGTGCTCAACGATTCCTGGTGCACAAAGATTATCATTTGGTCAGCGACTCCAGCAGTTCAGCGCCTTACAGTTCATCGAATTCCAGTTAGACAGCGATCCAGTTCTGCAACGAGTTCCAGCAGTGGAGCGATTTACATTTCAGCGGTTTCCAAGTGTACAGTGATATCAGTGTTTTTTTTTTTCCAAAGGAAAGATATTTTACACTTTCCACCATAACTACAAGGGGATAAAGTGATATTATTAGGGACCATATGCGTAAGTCCCTGATCCCAACAATTATCCAATTGACGGTCAAAGTGACTTTGGTTATCATATGTGAACAATTTTACAGATATACACCTTGAACTTGTGTGGAACTATATTGTTTAAAAAAAAAAAAAAAAAAAAAAAAAAAAAAGACATATCACCAGTGGACGAACTTGTGCTTACATGAATAGACTTTTAATCGACATTAAGTACAACTGAACGACACAGATATCGTCATTTGCAGACACATTGAGAATTGTATTTTTGTATAGTATTTTCGTGTTCTTTTGATGGCATATAAGAGTATATATATGATAATATGATTTGTGTATATGTGTATATAGTGCATTTTTACAGTAGATACAGATGAGAGCAAGACGAGTTGTTGGACTACACAGTGGACACGCCTGCAGCAACTATGAGCTGGCACTTTGTAATTGGCTTTTTTCCCACCAAAATTTTTGGGGGGGGAAGAAGGGTAATTGTTATATTGTAATTTTCAATTCCCAATATAACATTGCTCTTTTGAAAGAGGAAGTGGACCTAAGAAGACGGTCC
Organism: Amaurobius ferox; assembly: GCA_951213105.1. Classification (NCBI taxonomy): domain Eukaryota; kingdom Metazoa; phylum Arthropoda; class Arachnida; order Araneae; family Amaurobiidae; genus Amaurobius; species Amaurobius ferox. The sequence continues at coordinate 78,252,715 of OX578144.1, forward strand.
CTCATGAAGTGAGGCAATTTTTGTAACATTCCCTCGAACGCAGCTGCACCGGACATTCATTTCGAAAAGAGAGGGTGCTTCTCAAGTTCATGTCAGCGTTAGGTGTTACAACAAACGGAGGGGGTTGAACTTCTTGACCCCAGAGTCAATTAATATCACTTGAACCTTGGGAAAATTCTCGTGAGAACTTTCAACGATTTTAAAACTGGAGACTGCATATCTCATATTTCAGGGGAGCCTTGACCAATAATATAGCCTGAAGGGCGTAGCCCTTAATTTACTTAGCCAATTATGGACAGGGGCGCCTTGTTAAGGGGGTAGAGACAGAGAGCAACTTTCGACTTTAAGTTTTGGAAATCGAGGACTTGAATTTTGTGAGTGGAAAGAAAAGGTCGCAAGAGCGACGGATCTCGGAGAGAGCGAGCCCACGGGACAGAGCCGGAGAGCGCCGTCATAAAGTCCGACATCGGCAGTGATGATCAAGGTAGGACAATTCTACACATATTTTTGCACTTTGATTATTATTATCTCTCTGACCCTCCTAAATAAGGTTAACCTGGGCCATTAAGGCGTAGGCTAGTAAGAATAGTGAGTTAATGCACATTAATAGGTTAATAATTGTAATGCTCATATTATGATCATAGAATGAGGAGATTTGATTGTCTTAATGTACTACACTAAAGATGTTGGTATATGAAATTTACCAGATGTTAATAGTTATTAAATAAGGTTTTGTCTTAATGAAATAAATTCTTTGTTATTGTTTAAAATTAAGCCTCTTCATTTTAATTACTGGTATTATGTATTTCTTTATTTACTCCACTTTACGAGATCGGTCTATATAGCGCCAATACCTGGCGTGTGACGACTCACATATCAGATAGTATTTTTGAAAGGATGGGTGAGGATGTTTTTGGGAAATACAGCAGCAGAAAACTTGCAGTTAAGCTAATAAAATAATATAAACCTGTCAAAAGTCTATGGATAGACCGAATTTTTGTTTTTTTACCCACGATTTTCATAAGAGCTATTTTTTAACAGATTCTGTAAAATGTTGTCACAAATTCACATTTGTTTTATTTTCCCCCAAAGATTTAGATTTTATTCCAATTTTTATGTGCAGAGAACTTTTTCTGATCTGTGTTATTATTCTCCTTTTTTGTTTTCAAGATTTTCATAAATTTGTGATTTTGCTAACATTTTTTAACCATAGAATCTTTCCCAATTCAAAATTTTATTTGTTTGTGGATTTTGAAGAATTTGGTGTTTTTCGATTTTCCCCAAAAACTGTTCCACAATAGTTTCTCATAAAAATTTCAAATGCATCGTTCCTTATTTAATTGCATGCTCATCGAATGTAAAATTTTCCTACAGGATTATCCATAAACTTCAATATAAAATCAATATTCTAAGCAATTATCATAAAACAATTCGAAATTTGTTGTTTTCAGAATTTTTCTAAAATACATAGAAACATTTTGGTTGTTATACAAAATTTCCAATTCCTAATTTCATAATATATAAGTAGTAGAGGAAGGGGCGTTCTGCAACGAAGGAGGTATGTGAGGTATGAGGTATGTGGTATGGCCGCCATCTTGAATTCCGTAATCCTGGACGGGGGTGTAAAAGGGGGGTAAATGAAAAAAGGTGGGGGTAAAAATTTTGGAGAAACTTTTTGTCGGGTGGCAACGATTTTGTAGTCTTGTACGAGGGGTTGTGGGGGAAATAAATTTTTGGAATGGGATTTTTTCTAAGTACGGAAGAAACTTTTTTCAGGGTGGCAACACCACGGAAGGAGGTATGGAACCATCAGCACCCCCTAGCGGCATAAAGCGGAATTAAAATTGGGATTTTTCCGATAGTTGGGATTTTTTTTTTTTCTTAAATGAATTAAAGGTGTTAATGAGGATAATTAAATAAAGTAATTAAGTAATGAATATCCGCATGCTAGAAGCGTGGCAAGAGCATGTTAAGGGTATACCAAGGGTGTACCAAGGTCATGTCCATATCCCTCCGCCTTCTAAGAAAATAGTGCTTGTCCTATTCGTAGGTTACGAAGTGAACTGTAATAATTCTGCATTTTACTAACAAAATTTCGTAAATGCAAGTTTTTTTCTTATATTTTTTCGCAAATGTAAGTTTTCTACTTTTCAAAAACCACACTAGTGCCGTTTTCTCTATGGAAATTAACATGGGTTTTCACACTTGTGCTATTTTTTAACGTTTTTTCACAAAAACATACTTTTTACTAACAAAATTTCGTAAATGCAAGTTTTTTTTCTTATATGTTTTCGCAAATGTAAGTTTTCTACTTTTCAAAACCACGCTTGTGCCGTTTTCTCTATGGGAATTAACATAGGTTTTCACACTCGTGCTATTTTTTAACGTTTTTTCACAAAAACATACTTTTTACTAGCAAAAAACTAACAAAAACATGTTTTTAAAGTAGCAGAATTTCGGGAATCTCGGGAATCGGGTGTATGAGAGGGGGTGTGTTTCCCCAACCAGTCTTGGATTTAAAAAAATAAATATTTTCATTAAATATTCCCAAAAATAAATATTTTTAAATAATCATGAAAGTGTGCTTAGGTCCAAAATACTTGAGTGCTATGAATCTTGCAAGTTAATGAAAGGATGTTAATTAAATGAAGCGAATAAGTCTTGGAGTTTAAATAATAACAGATACCAATGTTTGTATACATATGTTTTATACAAGTGTACTACTACCATAGGGGTTCCTTTAAACCAACATGGTTTAATATGTGTGTTATTTTATACATGCGTTATTTCTTTAAACCAACATGGTTTAATACGTGTGTTATTTTACTACTACCATAGGCTACCATAGGGGTATCTTTAAATCTTAACATGTTTTAAAAATAAATATTTAAAAACCGCATGACACACCCGAAGGCTTAGTGTAGCAAAGTGTGTGGCTGGTTAGTGTAATGTGTGTAAGTGAATTATTTTCTTTTTTTATTTTAATTGTGGTCCCACCTTCACCCGCCAATTTAAACTAGATAAAAAACAACAAGTGTTTAATATCCAATGTAAATCGACGCCACAATTTAACTGTGATTCTCAAATGAATGAGAATCTTTTTCCAACTTCTCATCTTCAGAGCATCTTCTATTTAAAAGACATTTTTTTTTTCTTCTATTTTCTTTAAAGTATCCAATATTTCTTGAAAGTGTAGGCCCACCACCAATTCCGATGTATATAAAATACATCCCTACACCTTATCTTATTGATCTTCTATTTAAAAGGCATTTTTCTTCTATTATGGGATATTAAAGTGTCCATAGGCATAACTTGTAATGCCGTCCTCGAGTAAATATCTTTTATCGTCGAAAGGGGATAGAGCTATTTTGTTAATTTCTACGGTGTATAATGTGTGATGGTCGTGATTAATTCTTCTTTGTTTTTCCCGGGTTGTTTTGAGGTTGAAAAGGCAGTCTCGATAATCTTCGTGTCTTATTTTCTTTTGGACAACCCTTTTAGAAACACCTTTGGCTGTTTTCTTTTCCATACAAGAAGTCTCCAGACTATACATCTTCGGCCGAAGTCCAACGAATTCCATGGCAGGGATACTATTCAATTCGTCTTTCATCTTCCCGAGAACTTTCTTGTTAGCTGTAGAATGGAGGGGGTGTGCCGGAGGGTAATCGGAAAAATCGTAAAAGTGTCTGTGCTGGTGCATGTCTTCGTAAATATCAGGGGCCTGGATCTCATAACAAAGGGAATCTGTGTCGGTGAAGAGAAGTGTGGCTTTTTCTTTATATTGGTTCTTTATGTGATTGTAGTGGAAGTCGTACATTAGGAGTTTAGATAGCTCGAGGATAGCAAAGCCTGCGTAGATGGGTCTATTCAGTAGGAGTGTACTCTTGCATCTTTTAACAGCCACCAATTCATTATCAAAAATTTTGCATGAGTCGAATCGGGGTGTCTGCAACTAATTTCTGGGCTCTTGTTTCTGTATTGACTAACTCAATATCTACTCGATTTCTCAAGTTTTCCATAGTTTTACCAAACACAGTGTTATTCATAAGTTTAAAAAAGTCTTTCTCAAAGTTGTTCTGGGCCTTCTTTCTTTGTTCTGTATTAAATTGGATGTATTTCTGCAGCCATGGTTTTTGTGAAAATTCTATCATCTGGTGAACTTTAATTAATTTTAATCCCAATGCTAGATATAGTTTAAGGTTACGATAGTGGATAATGTACTTGGTCTTGGTATTTAAATTAGGTACTAGCTTTTCAGAGGATATGAAATGTGGGTTAAAGGTTGCTTCTAGCATTTTCTGAGCATAGGGGGACAGCATTTATCGTTCAATCTTCACCCTTTCAGGGGCTAGAGGGTAGTCATTATGTAGGTTATGGAGATGTTGCGGGTATTCTAAATCCACTTCTAAAATGTATCCTTTGGGTCCATCATCGGGTATAGAGCAGATCCAATCTTGTGTAGCGTGTGAGGTAGGGACCCATTTGAAATCGGCGTAAGGTAGTGGCTGTGACATGGCCCATCCGTATAAGTTATTTGCATCCAGGTACATTATATAAGTGCTTGGCTTGCTTGGATCAAAATCAGGAAGATATTTATTGTTTGATTTACTATGACGATGCGAAATCATAGAAATTCCACGTCTGATTCCTCGTTCGATGAAAAGATGCATATCTACATCCGTCAGTAATTGTAGAGGGTGATCCAGCATTTTTAAAGAGGCTTGCCAAGCCAGTCCAGGGGTGGTCATGACATGAGCAGCATCTAAATCATAGTTCTTCTTGCAAATTTTTCGAAAATTCTCGAATACATCGGCCAGTTGTAAAACATCCGTCTTGACATACAAGTCGTGGTACTCTCCTAAATTTCTTATATTAAAAGTGTTCCATACAGTTTGGGCATGTTGATAATCTTCATCGGATATGGATTCATTGCATAAGGTATTGTAAAAAGCAGAAGGGGGTGGTAGAGTGGTGTCCTGGAATTTTTCAAAATTGTTGAGATATTCGTAGGGGTAGACCCCTTTCCGAAGAAGTAGTTGTGTATGTTGAGGGATATTTTCTTTCAGCAAATGAAATTTATCTTCATCCAAATTACTCACTAATTTTTCTAGAGATGTCATCATCCAAGTCCAAGACTTCTGCTTACGGGGTACCTGCCTCTGGGAGACTCATCCCCACATCGAGATGGGTTTCGTCCAGAAAAGAGCACCAGGCGCGAAGCGCCTTTAATCTCCAATCTCTAGGTGTGGTTCTTATCTTCATACTGTGACATTATTTCATTTGCCCATAGTTGGAGGTTCGAGGTTTTTGATTTACTGTTTTTATTATTTGACTTAGCTCCTAATGTGGCAGTTTGTTGCACATTTAGAGTTTGAGTAATTTTGGGGAGTTGATGCAGTTCTAAGGATTTCCTATCAATTTTGCAGTTTAAGGTTTTAAAAACATTTTTTAGAAAACATTGATCGAGTTTTAATTTAATATCAACTATTTAAGTTGGGACTTACCTAATTCCGATTTTCAATATTAAGTACCGCGCGGGGTCTCTTACGTGATTTGGCTTTGCGATGATCATAGTCATGCAGATTGAATAGTAGTTCATTTGGAACAGATGGCAGATTTTTATAGAATTTAAGCGCTAGCTTTTTAATTTGGGCTCTAACCGTTTTTATTTTGAAGTCTTTCCTAATTACCGAGTTTCTTAAGTATCTAGGAGCTTTCCTTATAATCCTTAGGATTTTGTTTTGTTTTGTCTCTAGTAAGTCTATAGTAGTTTTACAGGCATATCCCCATACGGGTGCTGCATACAGCATTCCCGGGCGGATGACCGATTTATAAATTAGGAGTTTATTTTGATAACTTAGATTTCCGTTTCCTATCATTGGGTATAAGGCTCCTGTGGCCATATACGCTTTTTTGATTAAGTTCGTTACGTGCTGTTTCCAGGTTAGGTGGGAATCTATCGTTACACCTAGGTATTTAGTAGATTTTTCCGCTTTTAGTGCATGGTTGTTTATGTACAGAGGCGGCGGAGGTTTACGTTTTCTAGAGAAATAAATCCAATGACATTTATTGGGGTTCAATTTTATTCGCCATTTTTCCAGCCATGTTTGGAGTATGTCTAAGTGTTGTTGTAGCTGTCTGTGCATTACTGAGACGTAAGGATGTTTTGCAAGTATCGCGCTGTCGTCTGCATAGAGTGCCAGCTCCGTGTCTAGGGTCCTGGGGATGTCATTTAGATATATGTTAAAGAGTGTCGGGCCCAGGATGGATCCTTGCGGTACACTACTTTTAATGAGCTTGGGTGTAGACAAGTTATCTTTTACTCTAACTTGGAAGTGTCTGTTATTTAGGTATGAGATTAAAAGTTTGACAAGTGCGTCAGGGACTTTTAGAGTGATCAATTTGTATGCTAATCCACAGTGCCACACTTTATCAAATGCTTTTTGTATGTCAAGAAAAATCGCAGCTGTGGGTGTCTTACTATTAAGTCCAGAAGATATGTACTCTACCACTCTCAGCAATTGATGAGTGGTGGAATGTTTTGGCCGAAATCCAAACTGCTCCGGAATGATAATATCATTCTCACTAAGGTGCGTGTTCAGTCTATTAAGAATTATTTTCTCAGTAATTTTACTAAGTGTCGGTAGTAAGCTGATTGGTCTGTAGTTGGCTGGAATTGTGGCATCCTCACCAGGCTTATGGATCGCTATAATTATCGCTCCCTTCCATTCTTTGGGGAAATAATTTAGTTTTAGTATTTTGTTTATTAGGGTGGTCAAGTAAAATATTATATTTAAGGGTAGGTTTTTGACCGCAATATTCCTGATTTTGTCGTGCCCTGGGCTTTTACGGTTTTTAAGGTTTTTGATGATATCAATTATCTCTTGCGGGGTGGCTGGGTTAATCTCAGCCGTGACCGGGGAGTTCCTGAAGTTGTTTAGAGTTTGCCTAACCATTCTTAGGGTATCCTGACACATTAGATCGTGGTTCGGTTCAAATTGCTTTTCGTAATGCCTAGCAAGCGCCTCTGCTTTTTCTTCGTCTGAGTACGCGATTTTAACGCCATCTATTAGTGGCGGGAGTTTAATTTGAGGTTTTCTGAGTCTTTTAGCGAATTGCCAGAGCGATACGTCTTCTGGGCTAAGGGATTCAATTAACTCTTTATACTGTTGCTGCTTTTCTGCGACAATTTTATCCCTGACTTTCCACGTGAGTCTGTTAAGCTCCCTTTTGAGGGTAGGGTCTCTATTAGCCTGCCATGTCTTACGCATTCTGTTCCTTTGCCTAACTAATTGTTTGACATGGTGGGAAAGTGTAGGCATTTTTGGTGACTCACGATGTGTTGTGGCAGAGGCAATAGCTCTCTTGATTTCTGTTGTGAGTGTGTGTGTGGCAGAGTCAATATCAGCCGTGCTCATAATGTTGGGTACTGCCAAGTGCGGCTCAAAAAGTGCTCTTTTGAAAACGTTCCAGTTCACCCTCTCTTGTCCCAAAGAGGCTGGAAGAGGTGTGTTCAGGTCGAATGTCTCCAGTACCGGTAGATGATCCGAGTCGAATTCATCCAGGGTATCGATAGTGTGAGCGTATTCTATGTTTCTCGTTAGGACAAAGTCTATGAATGAGCCGTTGGCACCTGCGAAGCAGGTTGGTCTCGACGGTGCAATGATGTTGGTGTTTGTTGTGTTCAGTAATCTGTGTATCTGTGTACCGCGAATGTTGGCTCTCCTGCTGCCCCACGCTCGGTGGTGTGCATTGAAGTGGCCCGCGAGTATTGTGTTTGGATATCGCGAGAAAAGCAGTTCCAGCTGCGCAGCTACATTTATACCACTCATGTTTTTGACATATATTGAAGTTAGGATAAATGGGTTTACATTATTTATTTTAATTTTTATGCTAGTATTTTCTATACCTTGAAGATTTATGTTGTTTATTTCCTCGTGGGGAATATTTCTTTTAATATATATTGTTGTTCCTCCATGGGGGTTTCTAGCAGTTGTATTTGAGCTAAGGTTGTGATAGCCAATATAGTTTGCTATATTTAGTTTTTTATTTTCTCTAACTTTAGTTTCCTGAATTAGCAGGGCATCTACATCATTTTCATTTACGTAGCTCCTAAGTTCATTTATTCTTGGGGATATGCCGTTCGCATTCCAAAATATTATTTTAAAGCTGTCTTTTTGGGACCTAGCCATGGCGGGTTTGATTCTCACTGTTATTTTTAAAATCCGCGATTAATTTAAAAGCCTCAAAGACCATTTGCATTGGATCGCTCTTTTTTTGTATTAGCTCTGCGAACTGCATCAACAGGTGTTTTATTGCATCTAGGTCGAACATGGTGATAAACCCTCTGATGAGGTTGAGGATTTCATCCATCTTTTCATCATTGGTTTTACCAGCAGGTTCAGTCTCAGCTTCCATATCCTCAGCCTCAACCACGGTTTGGTCATTTTTGTGAGCATCCTTTTGGACCTCAGTAGTTTTTTGCCTTTTTTCAACCGTTTTTTCTAACAGCTGGGTTTGCGCGAGCTCTTCTCTAACTCGTTTAGTTTTGGCTTCACGCGTTTTGATTTCTTCTTTTGATTTAGCATATTGATTTACAATTTTAGCTTCTAGTTCCGCCTGTCTTGCTTTTTCGGCTTCCTTTCTCTTTATAATGGCTATAGTAGCCAGTTTTACTTCTTCCGGAGTCAATTCTCTGGAAGACGAAGGTTTGGGGGCCTGCTCTTGCACCGATCTGGTGGGTGCTGATGATTGGTATCTATTTTGCTGTGGCACAGAGTGCGAGGAGCCCTGAGGGGGTGCCTGGGAGTTTAATCCGAGGGCCTTTTGCCTCCAAGGGGGTATCTGATTTTGGGGAGGGGGGGCATACCCCGGTGCCTTTCCTCTGTTCCAGGGGTTCTTCGGGCATTGCCGGAAGTTCGCTGGGTGGTCTCCATTGCAATTTGCACACGTAGCCTTCTCAGACCTAGGTCTCTGGCAGTCCCGTGTGAAGTGTTCTTCAGCACACTTAAGGCACTTAGGTGGCATACTGCAGTTCTCCGAGGAGTGATTGAACTGTTGGCACCGGTAGCAGATTTTGAAGCCCCGTGCTCTGAAGGCCTCTACCTTCACAGCCAAGTAACCTAATCTTGTTAGTCTGTAGACCCTCTGCCAGTCTTCCGTAGGCCTAAGGCTGACTAAGAAGATCGGCAGAGGTAATCTTGTTTTAGTGTTTCTCAGTTGAGAAACCCGGACTACATCTAATCCTTCGGATGTTAAAGTGATTTTTATTTCCTCCATGTTATAATTTGTTGGTAGCCCCTTCAGAACTACCTTTTTCGGCCTTTCCGTCTTTAGATTTAAGCTGTGGAAGGGGATTTTCTCACTACTTAAATGGCGCTGTACAGCCCTATAGGTGTCAGCGTCATTTGGAATCAGTTTTAACATGTCTCCTGTGAGCTTGCCAGAAACTTTATTTCCTGAGATATCATTTAGTTTTTTAAGGAGAACCTTATAATTATCATTGAACTTGATGAAAAAGCATTCAGCTTTAGGGTCTTTTTTCTCAACCTCAACTGTTTTTAGCCTGCCACTATTTTCGACCGTTTTAAGTTTAGGTGCACTTTTAAACACAACTGGTTGCGCGGCAATCTCAGCGTAAGTCTTAGTTTTAACATAATCATTGTCAGTTACATTTACAACATTATCAGCTATTTCATTACAGTCCATGTTATCATGGACATTTAAGTTTTCTTCTACAATATGGCTTTTAGTAGGAGCATCCTTAGTGGACTGCCCCTCCATCTTTCTTTTTTTATTTGGATTTTCAACCGTTTTAAGTTTATCTTCATCTTTAATTTCTTTAATTAAGCCTAGCTCTATCATTTTACATTTGACTTTAACACTAGAATTACATCCCTCACATTTAAAAATCTCATAAATATCACAATCAATAAACCTATCCAATTTCCGGGCAAACAAAAAAGAGTTCACAGAAAGTAACGAACCTAGAATCTTGGAGACTTGGTCCTGTTCTTGTCCCAGTAGTCCGTTCATCAGCAGCTCCCTGATGTGAAGAGTCATCACGTAGACTGCCAGGGTGCAGAAGTTGACGGCGTTCTTGACTTCATCCTTCAGTCCAGTCATTAGTCCATCATCAGGTAGAGTTTCGCAGTAATTCATCATGGCACCCTTGAGAGGCCCGAATTTTTCCACGTCCAGCTCACCAGCAAGATCGCGAGTAGCTGCCACGTCGCCTCGTTCCAAATCCATACCGTCAGGGTAGAGAAGTTCCAAGAAATAGCACTACCACGTGGTAACAACACACGTGGCACTCCCAAATGAAAAGCACAAAATCCAAAATGGCGAATCGTCCGTACACACCAAGCTGTAGAATTGCTTTGCCCGACGTGCTCTATCGTAAATAGATATAACACGCCCAAGCGCTAGCAAGAAGATCACCAACTTGTAAAAAGCAGGAGCAATACTAAAGCACGTCCGCACAACTCGGGGTCTGAGCTCCGAATCAAAACCATCCCCACATCGAAAATAAGCATGTCCGGTAGTCGTAGTGTCGTACAAGACAGAGCACCAGGCGCGAAGCGCCTTTAATCTCCAGTTTCAATATGTGGTTCTTATCGTCAAACTGTGACATTAATTCAGTGACCCTAATTGGAGGTTCGAGGTTTTTATTTACTACTTTTTATTATTTGTCCTAGCTCCTAGTGTGGCAGTTTGTTGCACATTTAGAGTTTAAGCAGTTTGGGGGGTTGATGCAGATCTATACCTAGCGTTACCTAGCGTTTTGGCAGTTTAGAGTTTAGAATATATATATATATATATTTTTTATAAAATAATAGTCGCGAGTTTTATTTAAAACTCAGATGTTTGAGGTGGGATCTTTTAATTCCGATTATCGATGTTTAGAACAGCGCGGGGTCTCTTACGAGATTTGGCCTTGCGATGATCATAGTCATGCAGATTGAATAACAGTTCGTTTGGAACGGATGGCAAATTTCTGTAAAATTTAAGCGCTAGCTTTTTAATTTGGGCTCTAACAGTTTTTATTTTGAAGTCATTCCTAATTACCGAGTTTCTTAAGTACCTGGGAGCTTTCCTGATAATCCGTAGGATTTTGTTTTGTTTTGTCTCTAGGAGGTCTATTGTAGTTTTACAGGCATATCCCCATACGGGTGCTGCATACAGCATTCCCGGGCGGATGACCGATTTATAAATTAGGAGTTTATTTTGATAACTTAGATTTCCGTTTCCTATCATTGGATATAAGGCTCCTGTGGCCATATACGCTTTTTTGATTAAGTTCGTTACGTGCTGTTTCCAGGTTAGGTGGGAATCTATCGTTACACCTAGGTATTTAGTAGATATTTCCGCTTTCAGGGCATGGTTGTTTATGTACAGAGGCGGCGGAGGTTTACGTTTTCTAGAGAAATAAATCCAATGACATTTATTGGGGTTTAATTTTATTCGCCATCTTTCCAGCCAAGTTTGGAGTATGTCTAAGTGTTGTTGTAGCTGTCTGTGCATTACTGAGACATAGGGGTGTTTTGCAAGTATCGCACTGTCGTCTGCATAGAGTGCCAGCTCTGTGTTTGGAGTCCTAGGGATGTCGTTCAGGTATATGTTAAAGAGTGTCGGGCCCAGGATAGAACCTTGCGGTACACTACTTTTAATGAGCTTGGGTGTAGATAAGTTACCTCCTACTCTGACTTGAAAGTGTCTGTTATTTAAGTATGAGATTAAAAGTTTGACAAGTGCGTCAGGGACTTTTAAAGTGATCAATTTGTACGCTAATCCACAGTGCCATACTTTATCAAAGGCTTTTTGTATGTCCAGAAAAATCGCAGCTGTGGGTGTCTTGTTATTGAGACCAGAAGATATGTACTCTACCACTCTCAGCAATTGATGAGTGGTGGAGTGCTTTGGCCGAAATCCAAACTGCTCCGGAATGATAATGTCATTCTCACTAAGGTGCGTGTTCAGTCTCTTAAGAATAATTTTCTCAGTAATTTTACTAAGTGTCGGTAGCAAGCTAATTGGTCTGTAGTTGGCTGGAATTGTGGCATCCTCACCAGGCTTATGGATTGTTATAATTATCGCTTCCTTCCATTCTTTGGGGAAATAGTTTAGTTTTAATATTTTATTTATTAAGATAGTCAAGTAACATATTACGTTTAAGGGTAGGTTTTTAACCGCAATATTTCTGATTTTAATTTCTGCATGTCCGGTCCCAAAAGGGAGTGTTATAAATAGCAATATGGATCAGCTTGGCTCCACCAATGAGAGGTGGGCAGAAGAGATTGGTCAGCTTATTTTTGTAGAGTCTTGGAACATGGTTTCTGCCTGCTCGGCTGCAAAAAAGGTGGGCAAGGGTGGAAATTCGCAAGAGCGAGTCACATTAAATTGAGTTTTTAATATACAAGTAAAATAATTTATAATAATTTAATAATTTAATAGTTTAATTAGAACAACAAACTGGATTTTTGCAAGATTTGAGATCTGCAGTTGCAAGTTAGAGTGGTTTACATTGAGTTACAATTATGATTAACACTACGATGAGATAAGTTTTTAAGGTTAAGTTAATTTAATTTAGGTTTGATTGGATTTGTTCAGTACATTACAGAAAAAAGGAGGGCCACTGAATTTAAATAGTCAGTCAGTAACTGAGTGAAGTTCTGTGCTGGCGTCGATGTGTGGGCAAATGCTAGCCTCTTGAATCCTATTGGTCGGCTCAGAATCCGCAGCCGGGGCCACCTCTGTCCACCGAAGTGGGTAGCTGTGGCGCCATCTGCCGATGCAGAGGGGGACCAAAAGGGCGAAAGCGTTGAAGTTAAATTTCTTCAACTGAATTAAGGTCGAATTTTGGGTGAAAGACTCTAGGAGACCCCCGGTTGGGGAACAACATACCTCGCTTTCTTCCACTCGGTTCGCTGGGAGTCGAGAAGAAGATGCCTTGCCCTGCGTTTCCCATAATAGGAGCGCGTGGACAAGTCGTAAGTTTGGTCGGTGTCTCTCATGCAGGGTCTGCTAGAGTTTTTCTTGTAGAAATTTTGACTGAGCTTCCGAACCTGCTCTGCAATGCCAGAGACTCTGAGATCGTGATGAATAACCTCGTTTTGGACGTACCTAGGAGCGTTAACAATGCAACGTAGGACTTTGTTTTGGAAAGTTTGCAATTTCTTAGTGTGGCGATGAGCTGCCGAACCCCAGACAGGGCTGGCGTATAAAAATGCCGGTGCGATGACTTGTTTGTAGATCAGCAGTTTGTTAAAGGTGGAAAGGTGGGAGTTTCTACCGAGAAGGGGGATGAGGGCGACGAAGGTTTTATTAGCTTTTTCGACCTTATTGGCTATGTGCTCTCCGTAAGTTAAATGTTCGTCGAGTTTGACTCCCAAATAACTCACGGAGCGCTGGAAAGGAATTTCTTCGTTGAAAATTTTGAGTGTGAAATTTTGATTCATTTCTCGGTAGTTTGGCTTGAAGATACAAACTGCACTCTTGGACGCGTTAATTTTGATTCTCCAAGTGACGAGCCAGTGCTCAAGGTTGTGTGTTATATAGCTTTGCAGCGTGTTGATGGAGTTTTGTGGTGAGCTGCTTCGCGCAATCAGTGCAGTGTCATCTGCAAAGATGGCGAGCTTGACTTGTGGTATGCTTGGAATATCGTTGATGAATATGTTGAATAGCAGAGGGCTCAAGTTTCCTCCTTGTGGCACCCCGGCTCTGATTGGTCGGACAGTTGAGAGGGTCTGGTCAATTCGTACTTGGAAGGAACGGTTAGTGAGGTACGAATTGATGATAGCCAAAAGTTGGGTAGAGATTCCAAGTCGCACCAGCTTGGCAATAATTCCAGGAATTAATGTTTTATCGAAAGCTTTAGCAATGTCGAAACAGACAATGCTAGTATACTGCCTGCTATTAGCGTTTGTGTGGATAGTTTCGACTACACGCAAGAGTTGAGATTGCGTGGAATGAGCAGATCGAAATCCATGCTGGTCAGGTGTAAGTATATTGTTGAGTCTGCAGAAACTATCCAAACGTCTAAGTAGCACTAATTCGTAAATTTTGGACAAATTTGAAAGAAGGGAGATTGGTCGCCAGTTTGCGACCAATGTAAGATTTTGGTTCGGTTTTGGAATAGGGCAGATGGTGGCAGTTTTCCAACTCTGGGGAAAATAACGATGTTCCAGCATATGATTGAAAAATATGGTCAGCCAGCAGTAGTAGAGATCTGGAAGGTTTTTGATGATGCGATTAGATATTCTGTCCGACCCAGGTGCTTTCCTGAGTTTGAGTCCATCAACGATATGCAGAATTTCAGCCAATGAGATTTTCTCTAAGTCGTTTGGTGCTTGTGAGTTGAGGGCGTGGTCAATTGTCTGTTGTAGTTCGTTTTCTGCGTTTGTATAAGTGTGGCTGAAGTTGTGGTCAATATGTGGTGAAAATTGGAGTTCGAAGCTGTCTGCAAATGCATTAGCTTTTTCCTCCGCAGTCTGGGCGAGAAGTCCATTTGGGCCGTTAACGGGCGAAATTGTTGTTTTCTTGGTCCTTAGGTTTTTAGCTATTCGCCAGAGACTGTGATTTGCAGGTGTGAGCTCCTCAAGGTATTTTTGCCAGCGTTGCTGGGTGTGTGTATAGATCAGGGCCTTGATCTCGTTTTGAAGTTTACGGAATTGCGCGTGGTAAAGGGGATATCTAGTACGCTGCCAATCTTTCCGTAATTTATTTCGCTGCTTAATTTTGAGCCTAATATCATTTGGTAGACTGTGATAATTAGGTCTGATACTATTTGGTTTCGAGGCTGCAGCTACTGCCTCGAGCAGAACACGGTTCATTTCTTGGACGCATCTTTCGATATCGTCCGTGCTGGCAATTTGGAGGGGGGGGGGTGCTTTAAAATTTTGGAGGATGAATCTGAAGTCATCCCAATTTGTAAATAGCTCCACCGGGTGGTCGAATGAAATACTAGAAAAGTCTAAGGTTAATACCGCAGGAAGGTGATCAGATGACAGTTCATTTTCTGCACTGATCGTATAATTAAAAGGAATGTTCTGAAAAATGGCCAGATCAATAAAACTCTGGGTACTTCCATTTGTGGTAAAGTGAGAGGGGGTGGGTGGAGCTATAATCCTAAGGTTGGCGCACTGAGCCAATCGATTTAGAGCATTGCCATAGCTGTTTGAAGCTGTGTCCCAGTTGCCATGGCGTGCGTTTAGGTCGCCAGCAATGACCATGTTACTGCAGAGTCCTAAAAGTGCTTCAATTTCGCTGGTCGGAAAATGCCTAGTATAGTTATTTGGTGGAATATACACTGAAGCGAGTGCAAACGGGACTAAATTTGGAATAGTGATTTTAATGAGCGTGGCTTCAAGCTTCGTGAAGACCGGGACGCTTAGACGATGGTGCGGTATATTCTTTTTAATGTAGAGTGCAGTTCCCCCGCTGGCATACCCTCCAGGCCTGGTGATGGTCCTATAGCTGAAGTATCCTACATAGTTGCAGATTTCTGGGCTGGAGGGTGCGGGCAGATGGGTTTCATTTATCATGAAGATATCGAAATTATTTTTAATAACAAAGTCACGCACCTCACCGAGTTTGGAACGCACTCCATTGGCGTTCCAGAACCCGATTTTAAGAGATTGCAAACTAGAGGTTGCCGAAAAAGAGAACATGGCGAGGCCAGAAAACGGTCAGCGAAAGTGGGGGGGGGGTTACCTAAGGAGCGCGTCATAGCGCTGATAGATATGAAATATCATATCTATCTCCGTAGGTGCCTCCCGAAGTTCAGGCAGCGCTTGGCTGAATGCCTTTAACAATATATCTTTATTGTGCATATTCCTCATGGCCATTAAGGACGAAAGGAATTATGCATAGTCGACATTTTTGCCAGAAGGATTTGCTGGCTTCTGATTGGAGGCTCTGGGAATCCTTTGATTTTGAATTTCAGAGTTGCTTTCTTGTACATTAGTTTGTACATTAGCTTGATTTTGGTCGATTTGTTCAGCCAATTGGCGGTCAACGACTATTTGAGGGATAGATTGCTCCTGTGTACGTCCGGAAACGACGGCAGAAAAATTTAGCTTGTTTGAGACGCCAGCAGATAGGAATGAACGGCCACGGTTCCCAGGTCTATACTGGGGGGCGGATCCTGCATTTTTGGAAATGTGATCAGGGTTGTAACGGGGGCGGTTTTGGCGATTAGGTACAGACGAGTTGCCCGGGTTTCTCGGACAACCGCGCCAGTTCGCTGCGTGATTGCCGTTGCAGTTGCAACAAATTACGTAATCAGCTCTACAGTCTCTGACGGTGTGGGGCCCTCCACACTTGACGCACCGAAGCGGTAATGTACAGACCTCAGAACTATAAAAATAATTCTGACAGCCATAACATTGAGAGGCATAGCCTTTCCTTCCGGTGTAGGGCTCCAGCCTCACTTCTGTACCTAAAATGCAGTTTATGGCATAAACATCCTCTGGGTTAGTCCCAGGTTTTAGCTGAAGATAGTAAAGGGGCATGGGATCTCTGCTGCCTCTTCGCGATAGGCGAGAATTTTTGAGGACAGGGAAACCCATCGCTTCCATGACTTGGTTGATCGTCTCAATAGACGTTGCAACCGGAAGCTCTCTGATCACGACCTTGAGTGGACGGTCTTCGATTAAACTGAAAGATTTGAATTGGACTCCACTGCTCTTGAGGAAGTCGGTGCAAGATCTAAACTCGTCAGAGTTTGCTACGTGAACTTTGAAGAAGTTCCCTTCGAGTTTAGGCACTATTTTTGGTGCAATGACTTTTAAATTGTACAAAATGGATGGCCATTCAGGCTGATTTGCGCTGATGAGCAGAGGTGGAGTCGGGGGGGGGGCTTCGATGTTGAAGCCGAACCGGTCATTCCCATCGTTGCAGAACTTGATGGTTTGCTATTCTGATTTGATTTGTTATTTGAATTTAAATTTTGAGTCTCCTTAGTGGAGGCTTGAGAATTCCTTCTCGATCGGTTTTTCCTTTGGACAACTGTCCATTCTCCTTCCATTTCGTTAGTTTCATTTTGGTTTAAATTTAAGTTTTCGCAGCTATTTTGGCTGTCTAATCTAGACCTCTTTTTGGAGGTGGTAGGCTGTTGGTCCTCGTTATTGATGCTCAGGTTACTGACTGACTCTGAGATACTATTAACAGATTGTGGAGCATTAGGTGCTGCCACGTGGTCGCTCTTGCTAGATGATGCAATAAGTGCTGAGTCTTTAGGAGACTCGCTGATAGAAGTTTGAACAGGGGGGGGGGAGTAAAATTAAAAATACTCACCGAGCAGGCGTCGGCCATTGCAGAGAGTCTCCTGTACAGGGCATCCCGATTCCGCTTTAGCTCAGCGTGCTCAACATGGTCGGTGGTATTTTTCCCGGTCTTGGCTGCTAGGATGATACATTTGGTATCTAACTCGATCAGCTCTTTGCGGCATGCGTTGACATCGTCAACTGTACAAACATTGCTATCAGGGGGACTTTCGTCCATAATAACTTCAACCACCTGCTCCGGCGTTACCGGAGCTTCGTTATTCGACATATCTTGAACGTACTGTGAGAGCAGTCGAAATTGATGTCATCATAAATTGGTAGCTGTCAATAAATTGTAAGGAAATGGGGATCTGATTAAAATGTCTTCCAATCATGAAGGATATGTACTTTTCCATGTTGGTGGCAATCACATTCAGAGAATGGTCTTTTACTTTTCCAAGTCCTTGCATGATATGGTGGGCATAATTTTTAAGATTGTGAAACACCACTGGAATTATCTTGGCTAGCTTAAATTGTAGATTGCATTTATTGTGGAGAGCACCTCTAAATTGACCGGTAATATGACAATGATCTTTGACTTTATCTCCATTCAGTTCTTTATGGCACACGTTACAATGGGTGGCAGATTCGAAGGCTTCGTGATCTTCGTCAGTCATAAAAATGGGGGTTATACTGGTTAGCTCTTCCCCAATCCAACTCATTTCTTCTAAAATATTTCTAATAAAGTGATTAATGGTATCAGGACCTCTATAAACAGAGATGGGCTTCACACTTTTTCCATCAGGCCCCACTATTAAATAGGCATATCCACAAGCTTCATGTACAGCCAATTTTTCCATATAAGCTAAGTGGGTGTCGGGTTGGCAGCTTGGCATTTCTACTATTAAAGCTTCAAAATCGGCATAGATAATGTAAGGGATGTTGTGCTGGTAATTAATATTGGTAAACTATAGATTTTTATTTTCTTCTGAGGGCATCTTGATATGTTGTGGGCTATGTTCTTTGCAGTGAGGAATATGTTATTTTAAAAGATCGTCTCTGCTGTAGCGATGTAAACATCTATAGCATATGTGGGTCTTCTCATGATGGTTCGTAATATCTCCTAAAAGTCTAGACATATTTCTTATGAGAGTGTAATGCTGGTTGTTCTCTTCATCTGTAATTAGCAGTAAATTAATACAGTCTTCGTCTTCACGCTCAGATATATGAAGTGGATATATTTCATATCTTTCATGACCATATACGTTAATCCTCATATTGCTTAATTTTTCAATTTCTGGAATTTTAGATATGGGTACAGGACACTGGATGCTTCCGAGTTTGATCTCATCTTCATGGTTCTGATAATGTGATATTCTATGGGGTTGATCTTCACGAGGGATATTATATTTGTGGGCTATTAAGCACCATACTAAACATTCATTATCTTCATTCTGTATATTCAAAATGGCTTTCTTGGTTGCTAGTTTCTTGGGTAAGGGGATATATGATTTGCCTTTTAAAGGATTATATCGTCCAACATGAGCATCCATTTCACGAATTCTGTCCATCATCCATCCAGATCCTCGGTGTGTAAATTCATCAAAATGTGTGTCTAACAGATTAAATGCATCATCGATTTGAGATGGAAGTTGCTCTTCTCGCAGGCACTTGACTGTCTTGCTTCTAAAGTGGTGCAAGATTCTTTCAGTTTGACCACTCTGTGACATTCGGGCCAAATACAAAGTGGCCACAATAATCCATTTAATTTGGCGAAACTGATCCATTTTCCCTTGTAGATAATCCATTAATTCTTCTCGTGTTTCTTTAAAGAACAGAATTAAATCTTGATGGTTTTCAACGGTGGGATAGAATGTAGTCTCCTCAAAAGTATCCAAAGCTCCAACAGTGTCTTTATCATACTTTGGGGCTCTATTACCCCTTCTCCTTCTAGATGTGGAGGGAGTAGGCGGGTGAGCTACTCTACGATGCTGGAGTAAATGGGACTTAGAAGAAAATACTTTGCTACAATCTTCGCATGTATGCAGAGAAGCATGCCTAGTCATATGACTTCTCAAATTATCTGATCGTGTAAATACAGCATTACATTTTGTACATTGCAAATCTGGCTTCTTAGAAGGCCCTGCTTGTCCAGGCATGTTTTCATGAGTCTTCAGATGTCGATCGAGATTGGATTTTCGTGTAAATCCTTTGTCACATAAGTAGTAGAGGAAGGAGAGTTCTGCGCCAGTGGCGGTATGTGCGGTATGCGGTATGCGGTATGGCCGCCATCGTGAATTGCGTAATCCTGGACGGGGGGTGTAAAAGGGGGGAAACCCTTTAGTATGTCTTTATATCCCTTTAAAAAGTAGTGGAAATCCCTATTTAGCTAGAAAATTCCCTTAGTTCCTTCTAAAAATTTGTTGTACACCCTTTAGTATACCTTTCTATCCCTCTAAAAATTAGCTGAAATCCCTATTTAACTAAAAAAATCCAAAGTTACATACTTATAAATTATTCTTAGTTCGTCATTTAACTGTTATATCGAGTATGTGTATTATACTAGTCCATTAAAAGTTTCTGGGTATGTTCATTTACTTTGAAATTTGAAGTGCAGTCTTTAAACAATATTTAAGTTTTCTTTTCACTGTTATATATATCGGCGTTGTATTCATTCTAAGTCATCTCGCTGGGAGTTTTCATTTCTTTAAAAACTAGTATAAATTGCCTTTTATGTGAAACTTCTAAAGTCTTTACTTTAGAAAAATTTATCTTAGTGAATAATTTCAGTGTTGGGTATCTTGGGTAAGTACACCCCCATTCCACCTCATTAGATGTTTTCACCCCCTTTAAATGTTTCGTGATATCTCATTTAGTTCCAAAATCTAAAGTCCTATCATTAAAAATTTTTCTAATATCCCCTTCTTAATGTTATATGCTGCTTATGTGTATTATACATAAAACCCTCGGTAAGCGCTAGCACCCTCTAATATTTAGTAGATTCTTCACTTAATTGAAAAAAGTTAAAGTCACATCTTTAAAAACTGCTCCGGTATCACTTTTCCACCACTGTGATCGGAGACATGTGTATCGCACATAGTTCATTAAAAATTTTCCAAACACCTATATTTACTTAAAAATTTGAAGTTCGGTCTCTAAACAATACTAAAGTTTTCCTTTCGTTGTCCTATATTAGTTGTGTGTATTATGGATGCTACCTTATCATATGTTTATATCTCTTTAAATACCTCTAAATACTCCATTTACTTAAGAATCTTATGTCTTCTCCTAAAAATACTATCTTAGATCTGCATTCCACCGGTGGGTGTTGGTTATATGTATTATATATATATATATATATATATATATATATACACACATAACCCCTTTCGCTATGCATTTCTCCCTTTGCAGTAGTTAGTATAAATCATGTTTAATTATAAATTCAAGTTCTACCCCTCAAACATCAAAACTTTAAAGTCCTATACTTGTAAACTTAGCCTAGTTCCTCATTTTATTGGCATGTATCGTTCATTCACACGTTAAATAACCTCAAATACCTTATTTATCGAAAACAACTTCAAAGTCTCGTCTTTAAAAACTATCTCACCATTTATTTCCATCGATTTGTGCTGAGCGCGTGTGTCATATGTATAAGCATATTAGGCGTTTCTCTCTCTTAGAATAACGCACGTATTAAAACATGCTGGTTTAAAGAAATAACATACGTATACAGGCATTGGTATCTGCTATTATTTAAACTCCAAGACTTATTCGTCTAATTTAATTATCATACTTTAATTAACTTGTGAGATTCATAACACTCAAGTATTTTGGACATAAGCACACTTTCACGATTATTGAAAATATTAATTTTTGGGAATATTTATTGAAAATATTTATTTTTAAAAATTTTGAACTCCAAGATCGAAATGGTTGGGGAAACACACCCCTCCTATACACCCGATTCATGCGATTCTGCTACTCTAAAAACACGCTTTTTTGGCCGCATTTTTGCAAAAACGCACATTTTCTTTTAAAAAATTGCAAAAGTGTGAAAACCTATGTTAATTCCCATAGAGAAATCCGACAGTTTGAAAAAAATCGGCCGATTCCGCGTTTTGCAAAAAACACATTTTTGGCCGCTTTTTTGCGAAAAACCACATTTTTTTTCTAAAAAATTCGCAAAAGTGTGAAAACCCATATTAATTCCCATAGAGAAATCCAACAACTCCAAAACTTCAACTTGTTGAAAAAACACACATTTTTGTTGTTTTTTTAACGTTTTTAAAACTTTTTGTGAAAAAAACGCTAAAATCGGCACATTCTTAAAATTCATGTTCGATCCTCTTGGCATACCCCTCATCATACGATATTCTTACAGTTCACTTCGTAACTGCGATATAGCAGAGGGATAGTGTAGGAACGACGGTCTTGGTATGCCTTCAGCATACTCCTTTGGTACACCCTTGGTACGCTTTCACATACCCCTTGACATGTCTTTGACATGCTCCTGGTATACAGGCATTCAATACTTAATCAATTAATTTAATTAACATCCTTTAATTAACTTGCGAGATTCATAACACTAATGAATGAAAGATTCTTTTTAAAACATGTTAAAATTTAATAAGAACTTCTTTAAAAGAGCCTCTCCCAGCTGAGAATACAATGATATTTAGTGGCGTCTTTTTAATCTAACAACACAAGCATTCTATGAGCCCGTAAAAACTGTCCCCCACCACAGATGTTAACAATAGCAGCGAGAGTAGTTCTAAACAGTCGGCCAAACCCAACGCGACATATTGCCTCAAGTTATATCCAGGTACAGAACCACGCTCTGTTAGCAGTACCTCATCTTTCCCGCACTGACCATACGATGTAACTATCCACATTCATGAGAGGTGGGGAGGGGTAGATCTGTCATCGTGATTTAATGCACTATGCGGTATCCATTTGAGAATCACAGTTAAATTGTGGCGTCGATTTACATTGAATATTAAACACTTGTTGTTTTTTATCCAGTTTAAATTGGCGGGTGGAGGTGGGACCACAATTAAAAAAAAATTAAAATATATTCACTTACATACATTACACTAACTAACCACACACTTTGCTACACTAAGCCTTCGGGTCTGTCGTGCGGTTTTTAAAACATTTATTTTTAAAACATGATGGGATTTGAAGATACTCTCACACACACGTATAAAATAGCACACTCCTATAAAGAAATTAGTATGTGGGGTTTTTTAAATATTTATTTTTAAAACAGGTTAAGATTGAAAGATACCCCTATGGCAGCCTATGCTAGTAGTACACTTGTAAAATAGCACACGTATTAAACTATGTTGGTTTAAAGAAATAACGCATGTATAAAATAACACACATATTAAACTATGTTGGTTTAAAGAAATAACGCATGTATAAAATAACACACATATTAAACTATGTTGGTTTAAAGAAACTCCTATGGTAGTATACGCATGCATAAAATAACATAAGTATTAAACCATGCTGGTATAAAGAAACCCCTATGGTAGTATACACTTGTAAAATAACACACATGTTAAACCATGTTGATATAAAGAAACCCCTATGGTAGTATACACTTGTAAAATAACACACATGTTAAACCATGTTGGTATAAAGAAACCCCCTATGGTAGTATACACTTTCACGATTATTTAAAAATATTTATTTTTGGGAATATTTATTGAAAATATTTATTTTTAAAATATTTGAACTCCAAGATCGAAATGGTTGGGGAAACACACCCCTCCTATACACCCGATTCATGCGATTCTGCTACTCTAAAAACACGCTTTTTTGGCCGCATTTTTGCAAAAACGCACATTTTCTTTTTAAAAATTGCAAAAGTGTGAAAACCTATGTTAATTCCCATAGAGAAATCCGACAGTTTGAAAAAAATCGGCCGATTCCGCGTTTTGCAAAAAACACATTTTTGGCAGCATTTTTGCAAAAAACCACATTTTTTTTCTAAAAAATTCGCAAAAGTGTGAAAACCCATGTTAATTCCCATAGAGAAATCCGACAACTCCAAAACTTCAACTTGTTGAAAAAACACACATTTTTGTTGTTTTTTTAACGTTTTGAAAACTTTTTGTGAAAAAAACGCAAAAAGCGGCACATTCTTAAAATTCATGTTCGATGCTCTTGACATACACCTACACCCTACGAGATTCTCGCAGTTAAGTTCGTAACCGCGATATAGGGCAAGCACTCTTTTCTTAGGCGGAGGGGTATTGATATGACCTTAGCATGCCTTCAGCATATCCCTTTGGTACACCCTTGGTATACCCTTAACATGTCCTTGGCGGAGGGATATTGGCACGCTCCTAGCATGCGGATATTCATTACTTAATTACTTTATTTAATTATCCTCATTAACGCCCTTTATTTCATTTAAAAAAAAAAGAAAAATCCCAACTATCAGAAAAATTCCCAGTTTTAATTCTCCTTTCTGCCGCTAGGGGGCGCTGATGGCACTGCTCTTCAATTGAGAGTGAAGAGAAGGTGTTGCCATCCCGAAAATAGTTTCTCCTATACTTAGAAAAAAATCTGAAATTTAACCCCCCATAGTTCCACTTTCTGTCGCTAGGGGGCGCTAAGCATCGCTGAGCCACTGCCGGTGTTGCCATCCCTCAAAAAGTTTCTTCCCTACTTAGAAAAAATCTCATTCTAAAAAATTTATTTCCCCCTCAACCCCCCGTACAAGACTACAAAATCGTTGCCACCCGACAAAAAAAGTTTCTCCAAAATTTTTACCCCCACCTTTTTTCATTTTCCCCCTTTTACACCCCCGTCCAGGATTACGGAATTCAAGATGGCGGCCATTTTGCTGAGCGCTGAGCATCGCTGAGCCATCGGCGGTGAACTCTCCTTCCTCTACTATTCCATAAGGTGACGTCACAGAAGAGAGAGGAGTTTATGACGTATAAAGTATTGTTTTTTCTTTTTTTGTTTTTTAGTAACAAAATTTCGTAAATGTAAGTTTTTTTCTTATAATTTTTCTAAAATGTAAGTTTTTTCAACAAGTTGGATTTTGGGGGTTGTCGGATTTCTCTATGGGAAATAACACGAATTTTAAGAATATGTCACTTTTAGCGTTTTTTCACAAAAAGTTTCAAAAACGTTAAAAAACAACAAAAATGTACGTTTTTTAAATAAATTGTGGTTTTTAGATTGTTTGAATTCTCTATGGGAAATAACATGGGTTTTCGCACTTTTGTGTATTTTTTGTAAAAAAAATGTGCGTTTTTGCAAAAGTGCTACCAAAAAGGCGTTGTTGAAACTTTTTGTGAAAAAACGCTAAAAGTGACATATTCTTAAAATTCGTGCTATTTCCCATAGAGAAATCCGACAACCCCCAAAATTCAACTTGTTGAAAAAACTTACATTTTAGGAAAATTATAAGAAAAAAACTTACATTTACGAAATTTTGTTACTAAAAAAACAAAAAAAGAAAAAACAATACTTTATACGTCATAAACTCCTCTCTCTTCTGTGACGTCACCTTATGGAACTGTGCTGCCTCACACCGACTTCTGAGAACCCCTATGCTAAAGCATGGGGTTTTACCACCGCCTCTGTTGATGCAGTCATTTTCTAGCCTCGAAGGGTTCCCCATGTTAAAGTATAGGGTTCACCGCCTCCGAAGTGGCGCAGAACTCTCCCTAATCCCCTACTCCCCTCCATTTAATGATACTCCCCACCCCCACCCCCAATCCAAAATCTTGACTATGCTTATGCATTTGTGTATATTGAACCTAAGAAATAACAACATTTTTATAGCAGTTAACAGTAACTTCTGTGTTTAGTACGGTTTTTTAATTACATTAAAACAATTTGAATTAACAGAAAGATATTTTTTATAACAACATAAATGTCAAAATAATACATATGATAATAAGTATGTCAAAATAAGGGGATAATACTCAAATATTTTGGTAACGAACGTGTGGATTTCTGTTTTCGAAACCCAAAATAAAGGTACTGTATGGTCTAACACGACATTTTATGTGAGGGTCCTAAATGGGATAATTTAGTAGTAACCTCCTATATGTTTATGTTAAAATTTGCTTTGTTAAAATATTTTGCCAAGCATGCAAATACAACTAGGGAAACTCTTTTACTGTTGCTTAACAACCATGAATGTTGTGTAAACATTTGCATCAGGAGAGAGCGTGGTGTAGTTATGGTAACATTTTCACCACACTCAATGCTGTTCTCAAAAACTGCAACCTTTTAAATTTGCTGTAAAACAAACTATTTTTGTCTTCTCATACTATTGCACAGAGCTTTTTATATGCAATTTGTTTAATATAAGTCAGTTGCATTTTCCAGTATGTACATCAAATTACAGGTGTAATTATTGTAAACTTATTATTTTTACTTTCCTTATATACATAATGTATAAGGAAAGTATTGTGACGGGGTCGAAAATTCGAATTCGAGTTTTCGACGGGAGAGCACGTTTCAAGCATCCCTGATCACAAATCAAACTTTTTGAAGTGATGTCTGTGTGTGTGTGTGTGTGTGTATGTGTGTGTGAAAGTGTGTGTGTGTGTGTGTGTGTGTGTGTGTGTGTGTGTGTGTGTGTGTGTGTGTCAGTGAGACCGTGGAGACGATAACTGACGAACGAATGGACCGATTCGAACCAAATTTGGTACAAAAATCACAATCCGTAAACACTGGAAGCATATTGTTTTTATACGCAATCGAATGTTCTGAACCCCCCTAAATTTTCGAATGAAATCGTGAAAAAATCGTCAAAAAATCAAAACCACTAATAAAGTTACGCAAATTGACATTTTTTATGTAATTTTTCATTAAAAAGCGATTGACATAAATTTTAGAACGCTAACATGAACCGTTCTCGAGATATTGTACAGTTTTCAAAAAAATTATCAAAAAGCCATAAAAAAAAAATTCCTATTGAGAAACATGTGCACTTTTCATATGTAATACCATGCGATAAATTGGGTGACATCATTCTCGTGGATCTAGCTCGTTCCATTCATAAAAAAAGATACTTTGAGTAATACTTTTGTATTTGAACTCCAATAGTCATTCATCTGCTGTAAGAATAACTTAATACTTAGTGCATAACGATTGGCGAGATTTTAGCGACGAATTTGGCGGAATGTCGTCAACTTGGTGACTTTTTGAAATGTTGCCAAATCAACGAAAATCTCGTCAAATGGATAAAAATGACGACTAATTGTCGAAAATTCAATATCTTGGAAGGAATATTAATATCTAATATGCAAAACCTATTTTTTTTTTTACTGTAAAAGTAGTAAATTCATTACATTATATAAGGAAAGTCATGTGTTGTCCACATCAGATTATTTACTTTTCCTGCACTGCATGGTAATGTATAGGGAAAGTATTGGAATCATGCCGAAAGTCGCAACTCGAGTTTTCGACGGATCTACGCGTTTCAAGCCCTCTAGAATACGAAAAAACCATTTTTAGCGTGACGCCTGTGTGTGTGTCTGTGTGTCTGTCTGTCTGTGCAGATTTTTATCCACTCTAACTAAAAAACTAGTTGGCCGAATTTCATAAAATTTGGTAGGTAAGTCACTTGTGGGCGAGTCTGGAGCTGATTAGTTTTGGATACGATTCGGGATAAAAGAACCCGCCTTTTTTTGCGAAATGGCCCGCAAAAGCTTGTATCTACTTTAGCTGTAAAACTAATAGACCGAATTTCACATAATTTGGTAGATAAGTCACTTGCGGGTCACCCTGGTGCTGATTAGATTTTGGTAGGATTCAGAAACAAATAATCTGCTTTTTTTTGCAAAATGGCCCGCAAAAATCGGCAAAATCTAAAATAAAAAACTACGTATAATCAAATATATCCATTAAATGCTTGTTTAATACGTAATTTTTAACGAAGAAAAGAATAAGACCAACCCCATTACACTAGGACTAGCCATTCTCGAGATATTTTAGTTTTTTTCGTATTTTCTCTACGGCACCTTCTTCTTAAATAATAAAAGGCAATGTCTGTGTGTGTGTGTGTGTGTGTGTCTGTCTGTCTTATACACTATACGTTTCGCGACCGCGCGTCGGAGAGCTACGAAATTTGGCAATCGGAGACCCGGGGGGGAGGGAAGGGGACACGTGAAAACCGATTTTCAAAATTCTAATTATTTTTTTATTTATTTAATGTTTTATGCGATTTCGACCTTTTTTTGCCCTTTTTGCCCTTTTTTCTCCACGATCCAGACGTCGTAGAAAAAAACAACTCACACCATCGGAAAGAGCAGACAATTGCGAGTAAAAATATATCAATTTCAAATCTCCATTTGGATTTCTAATATTTTTTAAAGATTTTAAAAAAAAAGTCACTTTTGGCTCAAAAAAACGATTTTTGGTTTTTAAATTCTCGCATAGTAAAAAGTACTCATAATTTCGACTAATAATTTACATTTTTAGAAAGCTGAAATATCTGGCATTCTTACAAGTCTAATCTGGTCCAGAAATAATGAAAATTGCCTTCAGGATCGCAATTTTAAAGACGTCATGATTTTATATTTCTCGGCGTTCCGCTCGGCGTACCGCTTCGTTTCTCCCCCACTGAAGCAGGGAAGGTGGTGGGTGGGGACGTCAAGGTGGAGGTGACGTCACGGTTCTGAATAGAGCATATTTTAAATGATGGGACGATCTGGATTTTTTAAATGTATATTTTAACTTTTGGATATTTTAAATGGATATTTTAATTTTATGGATATTTTAAATGATGGAACAATGAAACAATGGAATGAGGATGATGGAATTAAGCATACGGTCATTTTAAATTGCAAATTAGCGCGCGGGAAGTTAGCGGTAGGCCCGGGTTCGATTCCCGCCACTGCCAAAACTGCCGCCGTGTTTACGTGGAATACGATCACGTTAAATATGTGGGTCCGTAAGTCCTTCCGAGAGGTTGGTGGTAGGGGAAGGAGGATACGGCCCCTGTGGATGCCTCCCCCACTGGGTTCCCGTCTAAATTGGGTGAATATGTAGAAAGTTATGGAGATTGTCGCGGAGGGCGCGGCAGCCCAGTGGTTAGCGCGCGGGAATTGCACTCAGTAGGCCCGGGTTCGATTCCCGCCACTGCCAAAACTTACGCCACGTTCACGCAGAGTACGATCACGTTAAACATGTGGGTTCGTGAGTCCTTCCGAGAGGTTGGTGGTAGGGGAAGGAGGGTACGGTCTAAATTGGGTGAATAAAAAGAAAGTTATGGAGATTGTCGCGGAGGGCGAAGTAGCCCAGTGGTTAGCGCGCGGGAATTGCACGCGGTAGGCCCGGTTTCGATTTCCGCCACTGACATGGAGTACGATCACGTTAAACATATGGGTCCGTATGTTTTTCCGAGAGGTTGGTGGTAGGGGAAGGGGGGTACGTTCCCTGTGGATGCCTCCCCCACTGGGTTCCGGTCTAAATTGGGTGGCACATCCTGGCCGTCCAACCAGTTACCAGGCCCGGGTTCGATTCCCAAAATTGCCGCCGTGTTTACGCGGAGTACGAGCACGTTAAACATGTGGGTCCGTGAGTCCTTCCGAGAAGTTGGTGGTAGGGGAAGGAGGGTACGGTCTAAATTGGATGAATAAAAAGAAAGTTATGGAGATTGTCGCGTAGGGCAAAGTAGCCCAATGGTTAGCGCGCGGAAATTGCACTCCGTAGGCCCGGGTTCGATTCCCAAAATTGCCGCCGTGTTTGCGCGGAGTACGATCACGTTAAACATGTGGGTCTGTAAGTCCTTCCGAGAGGTTGGTGGTAGGGGAAGAAGGGTACGGTCCCTGTGGATGCTTCTCCCACTTGGTTCCGGTCTAAATTGGGTGAATAAAAAGAAAGTTATGAAGAATATCGCGGAGGGTGAAGTACCCCAGTGGTTAGTGCGCGGGATTTGCACTTGGTAGGCCCGGGTTCGATTCCCAAAATTGCCGAATAAAAATAAAGTTATGGAGATTGTCGCGGATGGCACGGGTAGCCCAGTGGTTAGCGCGCGGGAATTTCACTCGGTAGGCCCGGGTTCGATTCCCGCCATTGCCAAAACTGCAGTCGTGTTCACGCGGAGTACGATCACGTTAAACGTGTGGGACTGCAAGTCCTTCCGAGAGGTTTGTGGTAGGGGAAGGAGGGTACGGTCTCTTTGGATGCCTCCCCCATTGGGTTCCGGTCTAAATTGTGTGGCACTTCCTGGCCTTCCAAGCAGTTACCTTACACCTTTCTGGTAGGTCGCGCCAACGAGTTTGCCACGGTCAGAATTTTCAAGGGTAGCGAACAGGCTGGTCGCCAAAGGCGGCTAGTCTTTAAATAATAAAAGGCAATGTCTGTGTGTGTGTGTGTGTCTGTGTGTCTGTCTTATACACTATACGTTTCGCGACCGCGCGTCGGAGAGCTACGAAATTTGGCAATCGGAGACCTGGGGGGGAGGGAAGGGGACACGTGAAAACCGATTTTCAAAATTCTAATTATTTTTTTATTTATTTAATGTTTTATGCGATTTCGACCTTTTTTTGCCCTTTTTGCCCTTTTTTCTCCACGATCCATACGTCGTAGAAAAAAACAACTCACACCATCGGAAAGAGCAGACAATTGCGAGTAAAAATATATCAATTTCAAATCTCCATTTCGATTTCTAATATATTTTAAAGATTTTAAAACAAAAGTCACTTTTGGCTCAAAAAAACGATTTTTGGTTTTTAAATTCTCGCATAGTAAAAAGTACTCATAATTTCGACTAATAATTTACATTTTTAGAAAGCTGAAATATCTGGCATTCTTACAAGTCTAATCTGGTCCAGAAATAATGAAAATTGCCTTCAGGATCGCAATTTTAAAGACGTCATGATTTTAAATTTCTCGGCGTTCCGCTCGGCGTGCCGCTTCATTTCTCCCCCGCTGAAGCAGGGAAGGTGGTGGGTGGGGACGTCAAGGTGGAGGTGACGTCACGGTTCTGTTTATGCATAGCGATGGGTGGGACAATAAGAAACCGAATTAGTTTTTACTTTCCGTTTCCCGCGTTTCCGATTTTAAATGAAATAAGAGCTTAACATATGCACTGTAGAAATTATTATATTTATATTTTAATGATGGAACGATGGATATTTTAATTTTATGGATATTTTAAATGATGGAACGATGGATATTTTAATTTTATGGATATTTTAAATGATGGAACAATGGAATGAGGATGATGGAATTAAGAGCTTAGAGAGCATATGGTCATTTTAAATTGTAAATTAGCGCGCGGGAAGTTAGCGGTAGGCCCGGGTACGATTCCCGCCACTGCCAAAACTGCCGAAGTGTTCACGCGGAATACGATCACGTTAAACATGTGGGCCCGTAAGTCCTTCCGAGAGGTTGGTGGTAGGGGAAGGAGGGTACGGTCTAAATTGGGTGAATAAAAAGAAAGTTATGGAGATTGTCGCGGAGGGCGAAGTAGCCCAGTGGTTAGCGCGCGGGAATTGCACGCGGTAGGCCCGGGTTCGATTTCCGCCACTGACATGGAGTACGATCACGTTAAACATATGGGTCCGTATGTTTTTCCGAGAGGTTGGTGGTAGGGGAAGGAGGGTACGTTCCCTGTGGATGCCTCCCCCACTGGGTTCCGGTCTAAATTGGGTGGCACATCCTGGCCGTCCAACCAGTTACCAGGCCCGGGTTCGATTCCCAAAATTGCCGCCGTGTTTACGCGGAGTACGAGCACGTTAAACATGTGGGTCCGTGAGTCCTTCCGAGAAGTTGGTGGTAGGGGAAGGAGGGTACGGTCTAAATTGGATGAATAAAAAGAAAGTTATGGAGATTGTCGCGTAGGGCAAAGTAGCCCAATGGTTAGCGCGCGGAAATTGCACTCGGTAGGCCCGGGTTCGATTCCCAAAATTGCCGCCGTGTTTACGCGGAGTACGATCACGTTAAACATGTGGGTCTGTAAGTCCTTCCGAGAGGTTGGTGGTAGGGGAAGAAGGGTACGGTCCCTGTGGATGCTTCTCCCACCTAGTTCCGGTCTAAATTGGGTGAATAAAAAGAAAGTTATGAAGAATATCGCGGAGGGTGAAGTACCCCAGTGGTTAGTGCGCGGGATTTGCACTTGGTAGGCCCGGGTTCGATTCCCAAAATTGCCGAATAAAAATAAAGTTATGGAGATTGTCGCGGATGGCACGGTAGCCCAGTGGTTAGCGCGCGGGAATTTCACTCGGTAGGCCCGGGTTCGATTCCCGCCATTGCCAAAACTGCAGCCGTGTTCACGCGGAGTACGATCACGTTAAACGTGTGGGACTGCAAGTCCTTCCGAGAGGTTTGTGGTAGGGGAAGGAGGGTACGGTCTCTTTGGATGCCTCCCCCATTGGGTTCCGGTCTAAATTGTGTGGCACTTCCTGGCCTTCCAAGCAGTTACCTTACACCTTTCTGGTAGGTCGCGCCAACGAGTTTGCCACGGTCAGAATTTTCAAGGGTAGCGAACAGGCTGGTCGCCAAAGGCGGCTAGTAAATAATAAAAGGCAATGTCTGTGTGTGTGTGTGTGTGTGTCTGTCTTATACACTATACGTTTCGCGACCGCGCGTCGGAGAGCTACGAAATTTGGCAATCGGAGACCTGGGGGGGAGGGAAGGGGACACGTGAAAACCGATTTTCAAAATTTTAATTATTTTTTTTGTTATTTAATGTTTTATGCGATTTCGACCGTTTTTTGACATTTTTGCTCTTTTTTCTCCACGATCCAGACGTCGTAGAAATAAACAAATCACACCATCGGAAAGAGCAGACAATTGCGAGTAAAAATATATCAATTTCAAATTTCTATTTCGATTTCTAATATTTTTTAAAGATTTTAAAACAAAAGTTACTTTCGGTTCAAAAAAACCAACTTTCGTTTTTAAATCCTTCCATCGTAAAAACTACTCATAATTTCGACTAATCATTTACATTTTTAGAAAGGCCAAAGATCTGGCATTCTTACAAGTCTAATCTGGTCAAGAAATAATGAAAATTGCCTGCAGGATCGCAATTTTAAAGACGTCATGATTTTATATTTCTTGCCCAATACTCGGCGAAGAACC
Organism: Amaurobius ferox; assembly: GCA_951213105.1. Classification (NCBI taxonomy): domain Eukaryota; kingdom Metazoa; phylum Arthropoda; class Arachnida; order Araneae; family Amaurobiidae; genus Amaurobius; species Amaurobius ferox. The sequence goes on from OX578144.1 coordinate 78,285,054, forward strand.
GATTCTTCCCCGATATTTCCCCCGCAGTAGTTTTTCCCCCGTCTTCATGGAGACCACGCTTCGGGTTTTAAATGTATTAAGAGCTTAGCATATGTATTGGATAGATACATCGGGTGAAATTATTATATTTATATGATATTTTAAATGGATATTTTAAATTATTTAAATGATTGAATTATGGTGGATTGAATTCTGGTGATGTATTTGAAATTATTATATTTATGGATTGGCGGAACGATATGGATGATTCATAGAATGATATGGATTTTTTAAATGGATATTTTAATTTATGGTTATTTTAAATGGATATTTGAATTTATGGATATTTTAAATGGACATTTCAATTTTATGGATATTTTAAATACCATATGGTCATTATAAAATTAAAATTAGCGAGCGGGAAGTTAGAGCACGGGAATCGCACTCGGTTGCTCCGGGTTCGATTCCCGCTACTGCCTAAACTGCCTCCGTGTTCAGGCGGTGTACGATCACATTAAAAATGTGGGTCCGTAAGTCCTTCCGAGAGGTTGTTGGTAGGGGAAGGAGGGTACGGTCCCTGTGGATGCCTCTCCCACTGGGTTCCGGTCTAAATTGGGTGAATAAAAAGAAAGTTGTGGAGAATGTCGCGGAGGGCGAAGTACCCCAGTGGTTAGAGCGCGGGATTTGCACTTGGTAGGCCGGGTTCGATTCCCAAAATTGCCGCCATGTTCACGTCCGGAAGGACCAAAACAAATTTACATTGGACTGGAAAAAAAGAAAGTTATGAAGATTGTCGCGAAGGGCGCGGTAGCCAAGTGGTTACGCGCAGAAATTGCACTCGGTAAGCCCGGGTTCGATTCCCGCCACTGCCGAAACTGCCGCCGTGTTCACCCGGAGTACGATCACGTTAAACATGTGGGGCCGTAAGTCCTTCCGAGAGGTTGTTGGTAGGGGAAGGAGGGTACGGTCCCTGTGGATGCCTCTCCCACTGGGTTCCGGTCTAAATTGGGTGAATAAAAAGAAAGTTGTGGAGAATGTCGCGGAGGGCGAAGTACCCCAGTGGTTAGAGCGCGGGATTTGCACTTGGTAGGCCGGGTTCGATTCCCAAAATTGCCGCCATGTTCACGTCCGGAAGGACCAAAACAAATTTACATTGGACTGGAAAAAAAGAAAGTTATGAAGATTGTCGCGAAGGGCGCGGTAGCCAAGTGGTTACGCGCAGAAATTGCACTCGGTAAGCCCGGGTTCGATTCCCGCCACTGCCGAAACTGCCGCCGTGTTCACCCGGAGTACGATCACGTTAAACATGTGGGGCCGTAAGTCCTTCCGAGAGGTTGTTGGTAGGGGAAGAAGGGTACGGTCCCTGTGGATACCTCCCCCACTGAGTTCCGGTCTAAATTGGGTGGTACTTCCTGGCCGTCCAAACAGTTACCTTACACCTTTCTGGTAGGTCGAGTCAGCGAGTTTGCAAGGATCAGAATTTGCCACGGTCAGAATTTTTAAGGCTAGCGAACAGGCTGGTCGCCAAAGGCGGCTAGTCTTAAATAATAAAAGGCAATGTCTGTGTGTGTGTGTGTGTCTGTGTGTCTGTCTTATACACTATACGTTTCGCGACCGCGCGTCGGAGAGCTACGAAATTTGGCAATCGGAGACCTGGGGGGGAGGGAAGGGGACACGTGAAAACCGATTTTCAAAATTCTAATTATTTTTTTATTTATTTAATGTTTTATGCGATTTCGACCTTTTTTTGCCTTTTTTGCCCTTTTTTCTCCACAATCCAGACGTCGTAGAAAAAAACAACTCACACCATCGGAAAGAGCAGACAATTGCGAGTAAAAATATATCAATTTCAAATCTCCATTTCGATTTCTAATATTTTTTAAAGATTTTAAAACAAAAGTCACTTTTGGCTCAAAAAAACGATTTTTGGTTTTTAAATTCTCGCATAGTAAAAAGTACTCATAATTTCGACTAATAATTTACATTTTTAGAAAGCTGAAATATCTGGCATTCTTACAAGTCTAATCTGGTCCAGAAATAATGAAAATTGCCTTCAGGATCGCAATTTTAAAGACGTCATGATTTTAAATTTCTCGGCGTTCCGCTCGGCGTGCCGCTTCGTTTCTCCCTCGCTGAAGCAGGGAAGGTGGTGGGTGGGGACGTCAAGGTGGAGGTGACGTCACGGTTCTGTATATGCATAGCGATGGGTGGGACAATAAGAAACCGAATTAGTTTTTACTTTCCGTTTCCCGCGCTTCCGATTTTAAATGAAATAAGAGCTTAACATATGCACTGTAGAAATTATTATATTTATATTTTAAATGATGGAACGATATGGATTTTTTAAATGGATATTTTAATTTTATGGATATTTTAAATGATGGAACGATGGATATTTTAATTTTATGGATATTTTAAATGATGGAACGATGGATATTTAAATTTTATGGATATTTTAAATGATGGAACAATGGAATGAGGATGATGGAATTAAGAGCTTAGAGAGCATATGGTCATTTTAAATTGTAAATTAGCGCGCGGGAAGTTAGCGGTAGGCCCGGGTACGATTCCCGCCACTGCCAAAACTGCCGAAGTATTCACGCGGAATACGATCACGTTAAACATGTGGGCCCGTAAGTCCTTCCGAGAGGTTGGTGGTAGGGGAAGGAGGGTACGGTCCCTGTGGATGCCTCCTTCACAGGGTTCCCGTCTAAATTGGGTGAATATAAAGAAAGTTGCGGAGGGCGAGGCAGCCCAGTGGTTAGCGCTCAGGAATTGCACTCGGTAGGCCCGGGTTCGATTCCCGCCACTTCCAAAACTGCCGCCGTGTTCACGCGGAGTACGATCACGATAAACATGTGGGTCCGGAAGTCCTTCCGAGAGGTTGGTGGTAGGGGAAGGAGGGTACGGTCCCTGTGGATGCCTCCCTCACAGGGTTCCCGTCTAAATTGGGTGAATATAAAGAAAGTTGCGGAGGGCGAGGCAGCCCAGTGGTTAGCGCTCAGGAATTGCACTCGGTAGGCCCGGGTTCGATTCCCGCCACTTCCAAAACTGCCGCCGTGTTCACGCGGAGTACGATCACGATAAACATGTGGGTCCGGAAGTCCTTCCGAGAGGTTGGTGGTAGGGGAAGGAGGGTACGGTCCCTGTGGATGCCTCTCCCACTGGGTTCCGTTCTAAATTGGGTAAATAAAAAGAATGTTATGGAGATAGTCGCTGGGGGCGAAGAAGCCCAGTGGTTAGCGCGCGGGAATTGCACTCAGTAGGCCCGGGTTCGATTCCCAAAATTGCCGCCGTGTTTACGCGGAGTACGATCACGTTAAACATGTGGGTCCGTGAGTCCTTCCGAGAAGTTGGTGGTAGGGGAAGGAGGGTACGGTCTAAATTGGATGAATAAAAAGAAATTTATGGAGATTGTCGCGTAGGGCAAAGTAGCCCAATGGTTAGCGCGCGGAAATTGCACTCGGTAGGCCCGGGTTCGATTCCCAAAATTGCCGCCGTGTTTACGCGGAGTACGATCACGTTAAACATGTGGGTCTGTAAGTCCTTCCGATAGGTTGGTGGTAGGGGAAGAAGGGTACGGTCCCTGTGGATGCTTCTCCCACTTGGTTCCGGTCTAAATTGGGTGAATAAAAAGAAAGTTATGAAGAATATCGCGGAGGGTGAAGTACCCCAGTGGTTAGTGCGCGGGATTTGCACTTGGTAGGCCCGGGTTCGATTCCCAAAATTGCCGAATAAAAATAAAGTTAGGGAGATTGTCGCGGATGGCACGGTAGCCCAGTGGTTAGCGCGCGGGAATTTCACTCGGTAGACCCGGGTTCGATTCCCGCCATTGCCAAAACTGCAGCCGTGTTCACGCGGAGTACGATCACGTTAAACGTGTGGGACTGCAAGTCCTTCCGAGAGGTTTGTGGTAGGGGAAGGAGAGTACGGTCTCTTTGGATGCCTCCCCCATTGGGTTCCGGTCTAAATTGTGTGGCACTTCCTGGCCTTCCAAGCAGTTACCTTACACCTTTCTGGTAGGTCGCGCCAACGAGTTTGCCACGGTCAGAATTTTCAAGGGTAGCGAACAGGCTGGTCGCCAAAGGCGGCTAGTTGAAAATAAGTCCAGTTATCAAATGAGAACGAAAATTGAATTAAAAGTGAATTAAATTTAATTAAAATAAAGAGAACGTCGATATAAGTCTGAAGGGAAAGTCATGTGCTACCCACATCAGATTTTTACTTTTCCTGCAATGCATGGTAATGTATAGGGAAAGTATTGGAATCATGCCGAAAATCGCAACTCGAGTTTTCGACGGATCTACGCGTTTCGAGACCTCTAGAATACGAAAAAAATACTGTTGGCGTGACGTCTGTGTGTGTGCGTGTCTGTCTGTCTGTCTGTGCAGAAAATTCGAATTTGAGTTTTCGACGGGAGAGCACGTTTCAAGCATCCCTGATCACAAATCAAACATTTTTGAAGTGATGTCTGTGTGTGTGTCAGTGAGTCTGTGGAAACGATAACTGACGAAACGAACGAATGAACCGATTCAAACAAAATTTGGTACAAAAATCACATTCCGTAAACACGGGAAGCCTATTGTTTTTATACGCAATCGAATGTTCAGAACCCCCCTAAATTTTCGAATGAAATTTTGAAAAAATCGTCAAAAAATCAAAATCGCTAATAAAGTTGCGCAAATCGACATTTGCAAATCGACAGTTGTGTAATTTTTCATTAGAAAACGATTGACATAAATTTTAGAACGCTAACATGAACCGTTCTCGAGATATTGTACATTTTTCTAAAAAATTATCAAAAAGTCATATAAAATTATAAAATATATATATCCTATTGAGAAACATGTTCACATTTTATATGTAATACCAAGCGATAATTTGGGTGACATCATTCTCGTGGATCTAGCTCGTTCCATTCATGAGAAAAGATACTTTAAGTAATACTTTTGTATTTCAACTCCAATAGTCATTTATCTGCTGTAAGAATAACTTATTTCTTCTTCCATAACGCTTGGTGAGATTTTGGCGACGAATTTGGCGGAATGTCGCCAACTTGGCGACTTTTTGAAATGTTGCCAAATTAACGAAAATCTCGCCCAATGGATAAAAATGACGCTATATCAATGAAAATGACTACTAATTGTCGAAAATTCAATATCTTGGAAAGAATATTAGTATCTACTATAAGGAAAACCTATTTTTATTACTGTAAAAGTAGTAAATTCATTACATTATATAAGGAAAGTCATGTGTTGCCCACATCAGATTTTTTTTTAACATGGCAGCAAAAGGACAAATTTTGACATAATCATACGTAAAGGGTTATTTATGGCCCAATGATCACGAGACTTAATAACTTCAATCATTATTGTGAAAAATAGCTGCGATACAATTTTTTGTTCGTGACGTCATTAGTCCCTCTTGGGGAACAAGTTATCCCCCCCGGGGGAGGGGATACATTGTCAAGTATGATATCAACTAAAAGATTTTGTCAAGCTCTTTAAAGTGAAGGGTAACACGCTATAGTTTTAATCGTTTGGACCCACAATACGGAATTTTTAATTTTTTTTTGTAAAATTTGATATCAAAAATGAATATTGGTATGAGAAGGTCGAGTTGAGCCACGCTTCAATTAATTCATCATGCTTTAAGGATTTTTCTGATGACCTTTGATTGCAGTGAGAAATACAATATTCGTGACCTGTGATCATTAAACGAATATTCCAATTGCATTTCTATTTCTGTCAGTCTCTTGTCACAATGGATGAGTTTTGTCTAGTAGTCATAGTAACGCTTTTACTTATTAAAGGGCAGGCCTCAAGAGGAGAGTGAAAATCGCTGGCATTGAACCAATTTCAAACCTGGTATATTTGATTGCAGCTTGTACATCCATCTAATCACCTTCTAAAAATACGGCAATTCTAAAATCCCTCGAGGCAAAATGAGCCAAACCTTGTATGAAAACTCTTTTAGTATACACCAGCCTTACACGTCTTACCACTCTCTCTCTCTCCCCCCCCTCTCCCTCTCTCTCTCTCCCTCTCCCCCCTCTTTCTCCTCCTCCCTCTCTCAAAGGTTGTATAAGGCATATGGCTTAATTAAGAAATAGGTTCGTGATGGGAAAACCTCACAGTCCTATTGCTAGCCTGATCATATTTTAATTTGAATTGACAGGATGGTTTGATCCTCAAAACCCTACCTTTATACGTGATTCTTGGAATAACTTGTATACCTTGAGCCTTATATACGTCTCTCTGTCTCTGTCTAACACACACACGCACACACTTCATTTTAATTAAAATGAGAACATGCACGATTATTATTTTTTTTTTCTTAATAGATATGTTATTTTTTAAAATAAAGATATATAATAGATATTATAGATAGACAGGAAAAAATATATAATAGATATTATATTTTTTCAGAATAGATATACAAGGTAGGTTCAAAAAGTTCGACGACTGTGCTGATATCTCCAACCCTGATTGGAGGAGGGGGGAACTATTTTACCGTGGCGTAGAGGCACATGTGACGCTAGATGAGAAAAGGAAGAAGCAGGTGTTTTCCAGAAGCAGGTGCAATGTTTCTGTCGACGATTTTCCCAAACGCTAGCAGAATTTGATATTCGCACGTTGTTCTTCAAACGCCATTTCCATTTTCGACGAACGCGAACGACTACAGTTCACTGACACGCATTGTCTGGAAAAACCCTGCACTGCGAACCTGCTTCTTCCTTTTCACATCTCGCGTCACATGTGCCTCTACGCCACAGTAAAATAATTCCCCTCTCCTCCAATCAGGGTTGGAGATATCAGCACAGTCTCCGAACTTTTTGATCCTACCTTGTATATATATATATATATATATATATATATATAAATGATATAAGAGTAATATAAAATGATATACAATACATTACCCGACATAGAAAATGCAACACCATGAAGCTTTGGGTATATAATTATGCAAATTGCGAGACAAGCGCAATTGTTCGATGTATGCAAATGATCTGAAATGCAAGTAGGTCACGTGATTAGAGTCCGAGATAAAGGGGATGGAAAAGGCAGATGAGACATCAGTTGTTAATGTCTGTCGCCTATGGATATCCGTTTTCCAAGCTGTTTCTCGTTTCATTCAGAAGACACGTGTTGTTAAAGAAATGCCTGGCCGAAGTCCGTTTCAGTATTTGGACGATTGTGCGAGGGGGGGGGGGGCTCATTTTAGGCCCACGTACGGTTGGGTGGTCGTACCGGCGTATCGCCGCTGAAACACGCGTAGTTGGGTACACTGTGCAAAGGATTTGAAAAAGATGGATTGAAGAAGGATATGTGAATCGTCGCAGTGGTACAGGTCTATCCAGACGTACGCCAGCACGCGTTGATAGACATATTCGAAAACATGCAATGGCGGTCCCACAAACGACGACTGTCGACATTCTGCAGAATTTTACGGGTATATTGGATGTTCCAATATCAGCGAGAACAGTTTCTCGACGATTGGCCGAAAGTCAGTCTGCTCTATACTCTTTGGGTGAGCTGGACGGCCTGTGTAATAGATAAAAAAAAAAGATTGGCCGAAAGCGGTTTGCTCTCAAACCTTCTTTTACGAAGACTGCCAGTGAAGACAAGACATCGACGTTGCAATGTTGTGTTGTGTTTGAAAGTGATAAAGGAAGACATAATAATTAGTTTAAAGAAAATTAGTTTATTAAATTGTAACTTCAAATTAATTCCAATTAACAAATACAAAAACTCTGCTCACAGGCAGGCAACTCAGGAAGAATTAACATTAGAATTTTAGACATTGGAATTTTAGAATTTTATCAACTTAGTTAGAATTAAGGAATTAGCATAAAAACTTTACTCAAAACAATCTATTTTAAATTCCATCAGAAAATCATTAACAAAAATATTAAATTTAAAGAATTTTAGAATTTACCCAGGCTCTTATAAATTTATGAAGGTTTAGAAATTTGCTCTCAGAATGAAGTTTTAGAATTTTAAATTTACAGAATAAAATTTGATTAAATACATTTCAAATATTAAGAATTTAAGAAATTAGGAGTTTAAATAAAACAGCAATATTCACCAGCTGGGTCATCAGACAGGGGGGGGGGGGGGAAGTTCCAATAATTAGAGCTGCACAGGTTGGAGACAAATTTTGGTAAACTGGTTTACTGGAGATCAACAAACTTTAATCAGGAGAGGATTCAGCATTTTTCTTGAAAAGGAATAAAACTACAGGAGATCGGACCTAACAGCCACTTCTGGTACACTCGGATCTTCTTAACACTACCGGACGAACTTTGAGACGCTTCTTTCTCGTAGCACACGTAATAAATTCTCACAACACATCTTTCCGTGAGTCACTTCGTGAATTACGCGATAAAAGCTCGAAAAACCATCATTTAAATTAAAACAAGTGTTAAAAAAGTAACGCGAGGAACTTAACGTTCCATAGGAATCCTGGCGTGGAACATAAGTTCCATACGAAAAATCAACTACGCGCTTCTTGCGCAAAACGAAAACTTGGGATTACAACAAAAAACTGAAACCGAAAAATTCTGCGCGTGTATTTATACGTGCGGAAAAAAGGTAGGAGTTTAGACAAATGGCAGCAATTAAAATCCGCTTACCGAAATTAGAATTGCTAAAATAAAACTCAAAATTCCGAGAGCAGACGATCCGTAAAAACGCGAACCAATTAAAATAATTCACGAATTCCAAAGAGGCGCGAAAAACGCTTAGGTGGCGCATCAATCCCGGTAAGAAGCCCGCAAAACAGGATCCCGAAAATGGCCGCAACTGAAACTTTTGAAATGCAGTGAACATAGAAATAACTTGAAACTGTAGAACAAACGGAATTTCTAACCAAAATGGGAAAATGAGACATCAAATTAAGGGGAATCAAATAAATAAATAATTTTTATAAATTACGAATCAAAAGTAATATTAATCTAGGGAATAGAACATTTTTAATTAAGAATATCATAAAGAAAATCAATTTAGAAGATTAAAAATATTCTAATTAAAGAATAAATGAAAAAGCCAATAAATATTATTTAAATATTACCAAATTGAGAATATTGAGCCAGGGAAAAAGAAATAAAAGTAAATTTTCAAACCCCCAAATTACATAAATTCTAAAGCAACCCAACAGGTGTTGGGCTCGTGCCTCTTGGACAACTGAATGGGACAGGGTAGTGTTCAGCGACAGTGGGGGGGGAGGTCTTTTCCGAAGAGCCCCCTCCCCCTAAAAGCCAGTTTAGAAAAAAGTAAAGTAATTAAAAATAAACACGTTAAATCTTGCTCTATACAAATCTTACTATGCTTTTTTTTTCATTCAATAAACATACTTGAAATATTTGCACCCAAAAGTTTGAACAGAAATTAAATATTTTAGTAGTAATATTTTATGAAAATATTGAAAGATACAAGTTTTTTAATATTATACATTTTTATTTGTTAAACTGTGCCTCAAAATGAGGCCTCCTCTGAAGCGAGGTCCCCGGCGTTCACCGGTATGTTAATTCGCCACTGTTCAGCAACGAGTTCCGGTTCTGTTTGTCGAATGACTCCACTTAATATGTTCTGAGTTCCACTCAAATGTTGCCAAATTGATGAAAATGTCACCCAATTGATATAAATTATTCATCAAATTGATCAAACTGATGCTGAATCAATGAAATAACAACTAATTGATAAAAGTTCAATATTTTGGAAAAACATAAGAATACTCTATAAGAATAACCATTTCCCGATCTGTCCGCCCGTAACGCTTGAGGAGAAATTTAGTGGAACATCGCCAAATTGGCAACTATAGTGCTAAATTAACAAAAATATCGCCAATTGATAATAATGTTTAGCAAATTCTTACTTTCATCATATGATGGGCATACATTCTAATATATAAGAAATGCTCTTCTCTCGGTTTGTCTGTAACAATTGGTGATTTATATGGCAAACTTGGTGGATAATGTAGTAAAGTATCGCCTACTTGGCGATATTTCGCTCCAGGTTGACGAAAATTTCGTCAAAATTGCAAAAATGACGCTAAATTAGTGAAAATAATGACTAATTGATAAATTAATAATTAAAATATTTTAATACATGGACTATATCGTTTATTGAGGATGCTATCAATATTGCTAATTGCAAATTTAGAGTTGTGTACTTTGAAATAGTATTTGAAATAGTAATTTGTGTTGGCCCAAACTCAGCTAACATGAAGTCAAACAAGGCAACACATAGTGATCATGCCAAATTCTGGTTTATACCGGTTAATGATATTATAAATAGGTGGCTGTTTTCATATTTCGTTGCTTACACCGGCTTTCAATATTTGAAAGTAAACCATGGGTATAACTTCGTGGATCTTGAAACCAGGACTCATACGCAGACCATAGAGACTCTGGGGATCCACGAAATGACGTAACAAAAAGCATAGAGGCACTGCGAAACAGCACTTGGACTCATATCTCACAGAATTTTTGTGACAAAGCTTTACCGGTAGTGATAAATTTAATGACATTTTATCAGCAATAGCTGAGTTTGGGCCGCCACAAATTTCAATGTAACACAATATTGTTTTCTTAAGTAAAGTTGATCAAACCCCATTATATATTAAATCGTAATTATTGTGTTTGTAGTGAATTTCTCGTATCAGATTATATCGCCAACATTCGTGTTGGCGACAACTCGGAAAAGTAGTCGGTAACCCATGGTCCCTATAACTGATAAGTACCGGAAATAGTTATTAAGTTTATATTTCACATTGTTTTTTAATTTTCTTATTGTCTTAATAAAAATAATTCGAAATATGTAAAATATTTTTGCCTTACTTTTGTATCTATAAACTTAATAACTTTTTTCACCATATTCACCATAACATGATACTCTAAAAATACAATTTTATATGACGTAGAATGAATCAGTCTGATTTATATGTTCTGAGTTCCACTTAATGCGGTTTCTGTATAACGCAGTACGAATTGTTCTGAGTTTCTTATAACGCGGTATGCGGTTTCCATATAACATAGTATGAATTAATCTGATGTGCACTAATCTGAGTTTCATAATATAAAGCGGTATGAATTAACACTAGAACGACAGAAGTGGTTATTTTGGCCGCATAACTACTTCGAGAAACGATTCCTCCAAAACGACTAATCCCAGCCCATTGAAATTTTATGTCTTTTCTTATTTTCTTTGCAAAAAATGTATCAAAGAAACATCCTAAATGCTGTAACTATGATGTTTTAGTTTCGAATTAAAGGTATGTTGTACTTTTTCTATGGCGATCAAATTGACCGCTGCCCATCGTTCTAGGTAGTTCGAAATATCTGTCATTCTAGTTTTAATCGCATTATAGGAGGGTTGACTGTACTGTTGAACCTATTTGTAGATAAATTTCAATCTTCTACTTTTTTTTGCAAATGCATTAATGACATTTTCGTGGAAATTAATAGTTCTTATTTCTCAAATTTGAAGAAAACTTTTTAAGATACAACAAAAAAGTGTATCTTCGCTATTATTAATTAAGATTAATTTGAGCTTGGTCACCAATGATCTATCATCAATCACCGTTTCACAAATTCTGCTGAAATATTATAGTAAATTTTTTTTATTTTTTTTAGACTGATGTTAGGTAAACAATGCTTGCATTGTTTTTATGGACTACATACTACTGGACAAAATCTAACTAAAACTGATAATATTTGGGAAACAGTTGAAGAGTTTCTACAATTATGACAGGTGACCACAGGTCATGACCAAAGAGTTCGAAAACTTTTTCATAACCACTGCCAAACTTGTTTCGATCACAGTACAGTTATAACCAGAATGACCAAGGATTTTCTCAATCAATGTTATGTGGTCACATGATACGCAGAACACGTGTTTTGCTTGAAATGCTGTCTTGAATCGTGCAGAATAACCATGCTGTTTTTTCTCTGGCGAGTGACCTGATAACTGATAAACAATTGTTAACGGAGATGACCATTCAGTTAACATTTCAAACACACCCTTGACATGTGCAAAAGTTATACAATAAAAGCAATGCACAACTCATTGATTGTTTCAAGCTGGACCAAGTCTTGTTTAACATAAATGATAACAGAAACTGAATATTGCAACAAAATTACTTACATGTACAAAAGAAAGCTTGTTGAATAATGTTTGTCCAAAAGTACATACAAAATTAGTTAAAATATATTTCTACATGTGTATATGCCTGCATTGTGTAACTATTTATTACCAGGCATTGGGTGGTTTGTGTAAAAAGATGCTAATATGAATTGTTATAAAGATTGGCAGATAATTGATCAGTTGCACATGCAATATAATTTTTACATATAGATATCTTTATAAATTCTTGGCTAGAAAAACACTAGAAAGCTTGCTCATATTTTATAAACAGCAAAAACTTCATTGTGTTCATTTAGCCTTTCCGAGGTTTAACAAAATACGTAGTCTTTTAGTGTGGAAGGCCCAGACCACACAGCCAACCCAAAGGTTTACGGCAGTTAAAGTAGTCTTTTAGTGTGTACTTTTATACACGATTGATAAGAGTTTGATATTTTTGTAAATAATACTTGAATTTGATATAAAACTATCTTGAAATGATGTTAGATTATTGTTAAAAGGAAATCTGCGTTGTTATACATATTAAAATATAACACTTACTAGATACTTCGTAAAAATATATCCAACATCATAATAACCATAATAGCATTATAGCGTAAAGAAAGAAAATAGAATATAGGGACGTTTCACGTGACGTCACGTCCATCTAGCAGAGAAAATCCTAAGTTCTCTTTGTACAAAAAAAAAGTTGAACTTGCATTATGTTTATATGTAAAAGATACGTTTTGATGTGAAATTTTTTTAAAAAAAGTCGTTTTATTAAAACTATATCCAGCCGATATCATATATAATCATAATTTCTTTAAGATAAAGTAAATGAATTTGATAATGGCGATTTGTGCCGTAATTAATTGTATCATTTTTTTCATTCCCTCGAATAATTGAAAATAAAGGGAATAAAATCAAGGACTTGTCTGTTAAAAGAAGCAATCAACAGAGAATATTGAAATACTGAAAATTTGAAGCACAGGAAAGTTTGCAGTGAACCCCCCCCCCCCCCCCCCCACACACACACACAGACACTTTTCAAGACTATTTAATGTTATGCGTATTTTTCATTTAAAATTACTCTGGCATGAGCAAATGTTAAACAGTTCGGTCCCTCTCCACTTTTTAGAGTCAGGATAAGCCACTGGTGAGCATTTTATTCATGGTGAGTACATTATATGGCACAGTATGCTTTTCAATTTAAGTTTAATAAATCTTAAAAAAAAGCGTAAACTTTTCAAGTTTTATAATTTGATTATACAATCATTGATTTATTAGCAATCAACTCCGTTATTTTTATTTTGTTTCATAAATCTAAAATTAAAATCACTAAATTCAGTATTAGGTACCTGTAGGTTAATTTCGTTTGTGACAGACATGACATCAGATGTGTAATGTAGTACATTTGACATAGAAGATAATATTTCTAGGAAAATAAACTTTATTCACAATATGTATATCTATATCACAGGGAATATATCCTAGGGAAATTTCAAAATCTCAATTTGTCTACTTATTTAATATAAAATTAAAAACCCATCGTGACAGACATGACATAAACCGACATGAGATTTCAGTGACCATGAAGTTACATCAAAACTCCCTGAATTGGCAAGAAATTGATTTGTAGAAGCATTTTTTCCATATAATAAAGTTTCCAACTATTACCATGTTGATTTTCAAAAACATTAAAATATAACTTTTCTGTGAGTAATCTGCATCCATCATAAGGATCTTCACCTCAAATTTCGTTGATTTTAGCTTAATATAAGCTTTTATATCCAGGATCTAGCTGCGAAAAATAAGATTTGTAATGTTGATTCATGGCATTCTAGCTGTTGCTTGTACAAAGCAGTCGTCTGCTCAAATGGTTGCTACGGGAACGTGACGTAGATGAAACCTCCCTATACGGATACTGGAAGCGAAGTGACCTTGGGGTTTACGTCACAATACCGCGCCTCCAGTATGGGCGGGACGAAGGAGGAGTCGTAGAAAGTAGTTATTTCTATACTCTCTTTCAATATATGCGGGGCGGAGCCGTTGAAGTAGTAGTTTGGACACCCTGTCTCAATATATGCCGAACTGTCCTGTCTCATTATGGAAATACGCGAAACCGAAGTGGAGAAGCAATTATGAGAATGAAGAAATCGTTCTGTTACATTTACCGGTCTCTTTTGTTTATAGAAGTAGGCTGATTCTTGTATTGGTCTTTGAACGACTCTCTTGTTTGTGACCCTATTTCGCAAATCATTCTTTTTGCTCTTGTGGAGCGATGAGCGTTGTCGAGTCTCATTCTCAACTATAACTGCAAGATTTGTAAAGTTTCTGCGATTATTTCACCAAACTTTAATATATTTAGGAGATCTTTAAATATTACCATTGTGATGAAAGGATTAACATTCTCGAGCTTGAAAAAGCACTACTCGGTAAGCAATTCTCAAAGTATATGCCATCTATTTTCTTTACTTACAAGGACTTTGAAGGTCAAGCTATCTTCATATTTGTAGCAATTTCTCAGTTTAATGAATGAAATATTTCATTATAATATGGGCTATTTAAATGGTAATGCATGAATCAATTTCTGTGATCTGCATTATGCGGCAAACATGTTTATGCGAAGTTGCCAGCTTAAACGTAATCGAATCGTATTGCTAAAGGATATTCTTATTTTTATTTCAAAAACATGCAACAATAATTCTACATAATATAGTAATAGTGTTGACGTTTCAAAGAGTATTGTATTTTGGTAATGTTAAAGCCCTTTAGAAAAAAGAAAAGTTTACAAAAATTCAATATTTCGATGGATTTCTTTTTCCATAAGATCGTACAATTTAAAGGATAATTTACAAAATTGTACGCAAGTAGCAGTGTTTGTGGGGACCACGGGCAAAGCTACAGCAGGTTAGGCCCAATCCATGAAACTGACTTACAAACTTTCGTCACAGTTTAAAATACTAACATGTGGGCTATGCAAATAAAAATTTTCTAGTGAATATATTAATAGCAGTTTTTGTACGCAACATTTCAATGTACTATACTATGTATAATTATATAATTAGAATGATGGGAATGTATTGACGGGTTCCCACCAACTTTAAAAATTGAATGAGATTTTCTCATCCCCTCAAACATTTTGAGTGAGATTTTTAAAACTTGAGTGAGAATTCAAATTTTTTGCTCCAATGAAATAATTTTAATTTGTAAACATTTGCATCATTGATGATAATAAACGAAAATTCAATTATTTACGATATATACAAAAACATAACAAATATAGTGAACATAAATGACATTACTTTAGAGAAATGAATTTGCATTCAGAAGATACAGTAAGCCTACTTTAGCTAGGGTTTAGTGTTTGCAGTTAAGACATTTATTTTAAATCATATTTTATACCCACTAATTGCTTTTTTTTCTCTGCATTTTTGCGAAAGATAGCTACATTAAAATGCCAAAGTACAAAATCGGCCCAAGTTGGCCTGTGGTTGGCGCTTTCTTCCGTGCTTTGAAATTGGCTCCACCCATCCTCAGTGATGTCATTTACCGTCATTAGAAATAGGCTCCTCCTACCAAAATGCTGTTTTGGTAGAAGAACCCTATTTCTAAAGACAGACTATTGTGTTTGTTCTAAACAAGATTTTCTAATATAAATGATAATTTAATTTAATGATACTCAATAATACTCAAAAAAACATTACAAAATCAGATTTTTGTGTATTTTAAGAAAATTAAATAACTTTATAAAATTGCAGAATAAAAAAATTAATAATACTCATGTAAACGTTCCAAAATCAGATTTTTGTAAAATTTAAAATTTTTATGCTACAATTTTATCTGTGCATATCGCACGTATCAAGATCGCTTTCTCCATCTAACTGAGGATCCATATAAAGGAAGGGGTTCGACCTAGAGGTCCGTGTAAGGGCAGGGATTCGATCTAAAGATCGAAAATTGTGGAACGGATGTATCAGTGGTCCGTATGTACTAGTGGTTCGTGTAGGGGCAGGGGTTCGACCTAAAGGTTGTTCTACACTGGAACGGGGCCCCCAGTGATCTCCGATTTATTAGAAACGGTCGCCTGCAGCGCCCAGACACAGAATATGCTACAATTTTATCTGTGCATATCGCACGTAGTGAAATCACTTTCTCCATGCAACCGAGGATCCGTACAAGGGCAGGGGTTTGAGCTAAAGGTCGAAATTTGTGGAACGGATGCCGATGCACCAGTGGTCCATGTAGGGGCAGGGGTTCGACCTAAAGGTCGAAATTTATGGAACGGATGTACCAGTGGTGCGTATGTACCAGTGATCGTGTATGGACAGGGGTTCGACCTAAAGATCGACATCTGTGGAACGAATGTATAAGTAGTCCGTGTAGGGGCACCTAAAGGTTGTTCATTTTAAAATTAATAAAAAGAACAGAACTTAGAAAGAAATTTGCACTCTAAAAATGTTTAAAAATTCATACTTATAAAAAGTTTCTACTCTAACTAAAAAGATTAAGAACTTTCAAAGGAGGGAGCAATTTTCTAAACACTGAAAATATAAACCGAGTTTCAAAACACATGATAAATTAAACAAAAAACACTAACCTTCAGGACTCAGAGTCGGAACAATGCTAAAATCTTTCTTCCGCCTGCTGCTTTATAAGGTCATCATCATTTGTATGGGGAGAAAAGATGGAAATGATTCCTTTTATAAATATATTCCATGCTTCCTCCCCAACCTCATGTCCAAGCCTTCTTTTATACATATACGTATACAAATATGAATCAAATTGATCTTTCACTTTGCGGGATTTGCTTTTTCTTTTAATCGCCGACCACGTTCCCTCAATCGAATTAGTATGCGCGCCTGTCTCGGGATCCTTAAATTCGTAACTGTGATTCACTTGAAGGTGCTTGAAGCCTTTATGCTTAAGGCAATCATACGCCTTCCAACAGTCCGAAATTATTAAGGTCCCCTTCTCAATATACCTTTCAATCACTTCCAGCAAACATTCACGCGATCTATTAGGCACCTTAGCAAAAAAACATTTATTCGTTCCTCTTTCAATTCCTCCAAACACCCACTGTCCAACCACAGGCTTTCCTCTTCCATACTTATTCTTACCAAACTTACTTTTCATCTATTTCAACAATCACACCATTACCACCAATCTTAATTTTTTCATTCAAAAAAACACTCGCACAAATATCCCGGCAAAACTGTTTCCAATCAGTAACAGTTTTGTCGGAAATATTTAACTGATTCATAATAAACTTGCACTCACAATCATTAAACCACAACAAAGTCATAATTAAAATATCAATCAAACTCAACTTACTTTTCTCAAACCATGTACCCCTCCTTATACTCCTACTGACATCATGTTGATTCATTCCAGATCTCTTTCGGCACCTCCATTCGAATCCATCAATCCTCCTATCTATCTCATATAACTTCATTTCATCTCCACACTTAGGACAAACATATTTATCACTCATAATCCCTTTCATAACACACCAATTATTCACTTCTTTCAAACCTTTATTCTCCAAATCATAGTAAAATTTTATTCTAGATTCATTCATACCAACATCCATTTTACCACGCTTTACAAAACTACATTCACCTTCCATTTGCTCGCGCATACCAGAAGACATAAGGGAAATATGATCGACGACAAAAGCAAATCCGCAAAACTAAAACTAAAATGAATAATTATTACAAAATAAATCAAATAACGAAAGAACAAGCAAACATGCACAACAATGGCCAAAAATATTGATAGAAATGTTATTTTACATCAAAAAACTGTAGCAAATACAAAAACGTATTCTTATTGGATGTTACACAATTTCCGCCGAAAACATCCGATACAAGAGGTTACCAGATTGCAACATAAAGCCTTCACAAAGTGCGTGGCGTCTTCTCCGATTTAACCAAGGTGACCTAATCTCCGGATTAGCCGAATTTGTTTCCCACTGATACTGGAATTGTAATTTTTCTTTTCGTCATTTTTGCGAAGGATAACTTAAGTAAATTTCGGGAATGAATTAAAAAAATACTGTTTCTAATGTTTTGTGACAACATCTTGGCAAAACAAATTTGTCTTCCATGGATGCTGGAATTGCAATCTTTTTTGCATTTTTCATCAAAATTTTACGTGATTTATGCAAAATCGGTTATGTATACAGATGTTGTATTATACATTTTTCATTCTTGGTGATTTTTAGGTGAGGGGGAGCGACTACGCGTATGATATACAAAAAAATTATCATTATAGTTACAAGAAATGTATGTTACTTGCTGCTTAGGTCTACATGTGTAAACAAATGAACAAACAAACAAAAATTATATCACTTAGCAAGTTTTTAGCTTGTTTCTTTTTATGGTAAATCCGGAGATCAGGTAGATCACCGCAAGTTTTTTTCTAAGTACAAAATCGGGCCAAGTTGGCTCTTTCTTCCGTGTTTTGAAATTGGCTCCACCCATCCTCAGTGACGTCATTTACCGTCTTTAGAAATAGGCTCCTCCTACCAAAATGATGTTTTGGTAGGAGAACCCTATTGTGACAGGCTATTGAGACAGGCTATTGTGTTTGTTCTAAACAAGATTTTCTAATATAAATGATAATTTAATTTAACTTAAATAATAGTGAATAATACTCAAAAAGACGTTACAAAATCAGATTTTTGTGTATTTTAAGGAAATTAAATAACTTTGTAAAACTGCAGAATAAAAAAATGAATAATACTCATGTAAAAGCTCTAAAAACAGATTTTTGTAAAATTTAAAATTTTTATTCTACAATTTTATCTGTGCATATCGCACGTATCAAGATCGCTTTCTCCATCTAACTGAGGATCCATATAAAGGAAGGGGTTCGAACTACAGGTCGAAATTTGTGGAACGAATGTACCAGTGGTCCGTGTAGGGGCAGGGATTCGATCTAAAGGTCGAAAATTGTGGAACAGATGTATCAGTGGTCCGTATGTACCAGTGGTCCATGTAGGGGCAGGGGTTCGACCTAAAGGTCGAAATCTGTGGAACGAATGTACCAGTGGTCCGTACAGAGGCAGGGGTTCGATCTAAAGGTCGTTCTACACTGGAACGGGGCCCCCAGTGATCTCCGGTTTATTAGGAACGGTCGGTCGCCTGCGGCACCCAGACACAGAATATGCTACAATTTTATCTGTGCATATCGCACGTAGCAAAATCACTTTCTCCATGCAACCGAGGATCCGTACAAGGGCGGGGGTTCGACCTAAAGGTCGAAATTTGTGGAACGGATGTACCAGTGGTCCGTGTACGGGCAGGGGTTCAACCTAAAGGTCAAAATTTATGGAACAGATGTACCAGTGGTGCGTATGTACCAGTGGCCCGTATAGGGGCAGGGGTTCGACCTAAAGATCAAAATATGTGGAATGAATGTACCAGTGGTCCATACAGGGGCAGGGGTTTGACCTAAAGGTCGTTCTACACCGGAACAGGGCCCCCAGTGATCTCCGGTTTATTAGGAACGGTCGCCTGTGGCACCCAGACACAAAATATGCTACAATTTTATCTATGCATGTGGCACGTAGCAAAATCACTTTCTCCATGCAACTGAGGATCCGTACAAGGGTAGGGGTTCGACCTAAAGGTCGAAATTTGTGGAACGGATGTACCAGTGGCCCGTGTAGGGACAGGGGTTCGACAAAAAGGTCGAAATTTGTGAAACGGGTTTACCAGTGGTCCGTGTAGGGGCAGGGGTTCGACCTAAAGGCCGAAATTTGTGAAACAGATGTACCAGTGATTCGTGTATGGGCAGGAGTTTGACCTAAAGATCGACATCTGTGGAAGTGATCCGTGTAGGGGCTCCTAAAGGTCGTTCATTTAAAAATTAAAAAAAAGAACAATACTTAGAAAGAAGTTTGTACTCTAAAAATTTTAAAAAATTGTTACTTATAAAAAGTTTCTACTCTAAATAAAAAGATTAAGTACTTTCAAAGGAGGGAGCAATTTTCTAAACACTGAAAATATAAACCAAGTTTCAAAACACAGGATAAATTAAATAAAAAACACTAACCTTCAGGACTCAGAGTCGGAACAATGCTGAAATCTTTCTTCCGCCTGCTGCTTTATTAAGTCATTATCATTTGTATGGGGAGGAAAGATGGAAATGATTCCTTTTATAAATATATTCCATGCTTTCTCCCCAACCTCATGTCCAAGTCTTCTTTTGTACATATAGGCATACAAATAAGAGTCAAATTGATCTTTAACTTTGCGGGATTTGCTTTTTCTTTTAATCGCCGACCACGTTCCTTCAATCGAATTAGTATACGCGCTTGTCTTGTGATCCTTAAATTCGTAACTGTGATTCACTTGAAGGTGCATGAAGCCTTTATGTTTAAGGCAATCATACGCCTTCCAACAGTCCGAAATTATTATGGTCCCCTTCTCGATATACCTTTCAATCACTTCCAGCAAACATTCACTCGATCTATTAGGCACCTTAGCAAAAAAACATTTATTCTTTCCTCTTTCAATTCCTCCAAACACCCACTGTCCAACCACAGGCTTTCCTCTTCCATACTTATTTTTACCAAACTTACTTTCGTCTATTTCAACAATCACACCATTACCACCAATCTTAATCTTTTCATTCAAAAAAACACTCTCACAAATATCCCGGCAAAACTGTTTCCAATCAGTAACAGTTTTGTCGGAAATATTTAACTGATTCATAATAAACTTGCACTCGCAATCATTAAACCACACTAAAGTCATAATTAAAATATCAATCAAACTCAACTTACTTTTCTCAAACCATGTACCCCTCCTTATACTCCTACTGACATCATGCTGATTCACTCCAGACCTCTTTCGGCACCTCCATTCGAATCCATCAATCCTCCTATCTATCTCACATAACTTCATTTCATCTCCACACTTAGGACAAACATATTTATCACTCATAATCCCTTTCATAACACACCAATTAATCACTTCTTTCAAACCTTTATTCTCCAGATCATAGTAAAATTTTATTCTAGATTCATTCATACCAACATCCATTCTACCACGCTTTACAAAACTACATTCACCTTCCATTTGTTCGCACATACCAGAAGACATAAGGGAAATATGATCGACGACAAAAGCAAATCCGCAAACTGAAACTAAAATTAATAATTATTGCAAAATAAATCAAATAACGAAAGAACATATAACAGTATGCAAACATGCACAACAATGGCCAAAAATATTGATAGAAATGTTCTTTTACATCAAAAAACTGTAGCAAACACAGAAACGTATTCTTATTGGATGTTACACAATTTCCGCCGAAAACATCCAATACAAGAGGTTACCAGATTACAACATAAAGCGCTCACAAAGTGCATGGCGTATTCTCCGATTTAACCAAGGTGACCTAATCTCCGGATTAGCCCTTTTTATCTTATATTTTAAAAGTTCCATAAGCTCATTGCACAATCTGGGTTCAGTATTTCATGTTTGTCGAGTAGCAGTTGACAACACGGAAGGAATAAGAACACTTAAGACATTGTTATATGGCTTCCAAACAGTATCTGCTTTTGAGTTTTGAAATGATGTTGATGGTTCCACTGGATGGAAAAAATGGACATTGCAGTCCTTCTCTAATTGCTGCACCTCAATAACTTGTGCAAGCCACCAATGAGAATCATAAATGCATGCAATGTAATCCTTTTCTTTAAGTTCAATAGAAAGATCTGTTGAAACTTTGGTGATGTTTATTTCTTCAAAATCTTGTGAATTGGATATGATAAAACACTATTTGCTTGCAGTTGCAGTCTATAGGTACAAATATTCTATATTAGGTACTTTTGTTCTATATTAGGAATAATGCCATAGCTCTTAACTAATGCCTGTGTGTTTCTTACTAAATACTGACTTGAAAATTCATGACATGTTTTTGCTACTGACCAGGACTCATGCACTAAACTTAATATTTTTACTTTCTCTGAAACTGTCGAACTTCCTTTAAATTTTTCTTTTAGCTTATTTAAGAGACTAGTGGATTCATCTTTTTCAGATCAGCTTCTTTATTTTCGAAAGACTCATTCAAACTTACATCTAAACTTGCACTTAGTTTATTTTTCATTGCTGATGTAACTTTTTTTACTTTTCTTTTTAAAGCTTTTGGTCTTTGTTTAATGTTAAGCTTCTGAATTTTAACAGGTGAAACTCCCAGAGCCTCACATGCAACATTTATATTATCTAATGTCTGATATACTGGACTAAATGTCTCATCATTGGTTTCATCTTTGTTAAAACTATAAATTTTTTTCAAACAAGAAATGCATAAACTTTTACCTGGAACTAGTCCTAGGTTTGGATGATTTTGAGCCACATATAAAGATATTTCAGTAACACCTTTTGTTGTAACTTTTATATGACAGCTAAAAGGATCAGAACAGTTCTTTTCATATAAGTGATTGTATTTAACAAGATATTTCTTCTCATGATACTGGCAAATATTTTTAAAGTCTCCTAATCTTAAGTCCAAATAGTTTATTGTTGTTCTTCATTGCTAAATTCACTAAAATCCTTTAGTGTTAGTGAAATTAGCCCATAAGTAGTCTTATCACAATCCTGATTAACTTTTTAGCTCCAACAGAACACATCATCTTTACCTTCACTTTATCACACATACACACTATACTAATCAAAAGCCAACTAACACACAATGCAAATGCAGAACTCACACTTGCCTATGACAGCTAGTTTTTTCTGGATCAAACAGGTTATATCTTGTTTCAACTTATACACTCTTATAATAAACAAGATTGTACAAGTTGATACATTCCATGAACTCAGCTGCTTTAGCAGTTATGAATTGTGTAGTATGTTTTTTTATATATTTTCTTGGTCTTTAACACTTTCATTTGGTTTTTATTACAACAAATAAAAAAGAAAATATATTCATGCTTCATTAGTTACAAAAGAGGTTATAATTGTCCTTCAAAAAGAAAAAAAACAAGAAAGATCAATCATGCATAAAGCATTGATTATGAAACACTTTCCAACTTCAATGCAATTTTATTTAAGCATCTCTAAAATGCTATACATTCCTCGGTAATATTTTTTAAATTATCACAATATTAATGTATTATATTTGAAAACTTAAAACTTCATCGAAAAAAATGAACTTCATTCAAATGACTGCATTGTCTGGTTTAAACATCTCTAAAATGCGATACATTCCTCGGCAATATTTTTAAAATTGTCATAATACTAAAATAATTTATTATATTTGAAAACTTCATCGAAAACACATGAAATTTATTCAAATGACGTCATCGAAATATAACACGCCTGGCTGTCTCTAGAAAAGCAGCATTTCATTCATATACATTTTTCCATTCATTTCATTCATCACAATACTATAATAATTTATTTTATTTAAAAACATAAGACCATGGAGATACAAGTAATTAAACTCTATGCTTAAAACTTCATCAAAAAAATCGATGTTCTCTCTGTAAAATCAATGAATATTTCATTCATATCAGCTGTATTGCAGACTCCATGAGCTAAATAAATTTGCATTAAAGAAATGCAGCAATTCTTATACAACTCATTCTACATATTTTCTTGTTTACATTTTCCATAAGTAAAGTAGTCTTTGTTATAAAAATAATCAAATTTGGATTATCATTTAAACTCAAATATATTGTAACTGCGTTGTTTCAGTATTTAGATGCACAGAATTTAAGCAAAAATAAAGCGGTTTTAGGACAGACACAACACTAAATATGAATTAAAAAGAAAAGAACTTTAAAAATGACAATGTTGACACAAGATGGATGCCATATTTTATTTTGAAGTGAGTCACGTGACCGCTTCATATAATGGTCACGTGATCACTTCATATAAAAGATGTAATTATTATTTTAATTTTTATTTAAAAAACTACTGAATATATTTTGCTGAATTTTTTTTTTTATATATTTTATGGGATAATTTTAATATTTCCTAAAATTTTCGAAGCAATCTGTGAATTTTAAATCCGCTTAAAAATGTTTGAAAAGGTCCCATAGGGTTCAATGTATTTCATTTTTTCAACCCGGGTTCAATCCAAAACTAATTGGGTGATTTTATACATATTCCCATAGGTCCCACAGATCGTCTGAACAACATAATAAAATTTAATTTTGATAAAGTCATTTTTGGGGCAGTTATCGTGCTAACGGACAGACAGACAGAATGAACAAATTCATAAACACTTTTCAGCTATGTTGTAAAGTGTTAAAAAAACAGATTTTGTTCACAACTTTGAACTCAAATATTTCTGTTACTATGCAAAACAAAGTGACCAAATTTTTTTATGATGTTGCTACCTAATAGTAGCCTCAGTAATATAAATTTAAGATTTTTACTGTGAACCCCACTGGAGATACAGCTTTTAAAAATCTGAATTTTTTGAGAACGCCTATTTTCACTAGTGAATAAATTTTGGAAGGATTCAAAACACTCTAGTTTTCTCCCCTCAGGTAAAATCTACTGTTACTATATCACTTGTAAAATAAATTTGGTTTGAGTGTACCTTCCTAGCAGGGTTGGAATGGTTTTAACCAATGCGGTTTTAACCGGTTAAAACTGGTCTGTCCAAAATGCCTCAAGTGGTTTAAACCACCTAAAAGTGGTTTTTTGTTATTTTTTTTAACTTTAAAAAAGTGAAAAATAAAACAAAAAACAATTTAACGCTTGTTCAAATACAAATAGCCATTTATTTCTTAATTTGCAGTGATACAGGTTTTAGAATTAAGCATTCTGTAACAATTAACTAGTTGGCTGGATCGTTCATTTCCTAAACGATTTCTACTTTTGTCTTGAACAAAGCTAAAAGTTGAAATTAATCTTTCTACACTTGCTGATGATGCAATGCATTAGTGCAAATGAATTACAAGTTCACAGAATTTAGGATCAATATGTTTCTTTAGTGATAACCACCATGATATGGAATTTACATTTACGGCAGAAACTGAAAAATATGATTTTGGAAAAGGATCAGTTTGTGATTGGTATTGGATTAATATAGGTAAAAAATCTGTATTTATCTCTAACAGCAGTTGACGTACATATTCTTCCTGGATGGAGTTCAACTTCTCACCTTTGTATTTTGGATGCAACATATATGCAGCAAAATGAACTGGGGTTAAACATTGTTCAAGTCTTTTATTCAACAATGTCTCATAAGGTTTCAAGTCTTGATTTTCTTGTAAATTTAGAAATTCATGAACAACATCAGCTATTGTGGCATTTTCAGTTTGAAGGCAATACAGAGCTGCAGCTAAAGGCTTAAGGGATAAAAAAATGCTTGGCTTCCTTATAAAGATGGATGTTATTAATTGTTGATGACTCATAATTGTTTTAACGGAGTTAGATATATCATTTCCTGAAAGGTTTAGAAAATGACATGCACAGTCGTAACTGAAGAAAAAGTCACTATCAATTAATTGATGGGTTTGAAGTTCTTTGCGCATCTTTTTTATTTTGTGTTCACGTTCACTATCACTGACAAAACTTTTAACATTAAAATTGTATTTCACTTCAACTTCTTTTGCTAAAGATAAACAATAGTCTGATATTTTTTTATTGCTGCTTGGAGAGACTGATGACAAGAAAAAATATTTTACACCTGTCGATATAGAATTCATAATAATTAGCTCGTTATGTATATTGGACCAACTATCTTGAATTAGTATGACATTTTGGCCATACAAATCCTTTTTGGCTATTTTTTCTACTTCATTGTTCACTTCAGTCAACAATTCTTCTGCTAACTTTTTCCTAATTGGTGGCGTGTAATCTGGCCTTAAATTACTAATCATCCTTTTAAAGTAATAATTTTCTGAACAACTGAAAGGAATGTTGCATGCAAAAAAAATTTTGCTATTTGCTATATCCATATCTAATGCATCACTTTTTTTCTGAAGAAGTTTTGGTGAAACTACCATCAATTTTTGGTTGACGAATGGATTTCTTTGGATTAAATGATTTAATTTTACTTGTATCACTTTCTTCTTCCGATGATACACTATGAGTTCTTTTTTTGGAATCTGATGTTTTTGATGGATGATCAATGTTTTTTGTGGTTTTGCATGTTTCATAATGAGATTTTATTCTTGGAACCGTACCACTTACAAGCTTCCCACACTGTAAACACTTCTGACGACCTATTATTTTTCCACATTCTCCTTTTAACTTCTTCAAAGAACTGCCAAATAGGATCTTTCTTCCTTCCTCCACAATTAAGCTTACTAATACTCATAATTAAATATAATGCAATTTAATCTTGAAAAGAAGTATGTTTCTAAAAACTATTACTAACACACACAACTAAAACTAAACACTATTATACCAGACACATTTTCCCACCAAAGTGGTTAGGCTACCTGCAGTTGCGGTTGCGGAAACAATGTAATTTGGCTGCCTTCAAGTGCGGACGCGCATTGAGCTACCTGCCAGTGGGCTACCGTCAAATTAACCGGATGGTTGTTGTCTTAACGGTGGAAGGTAGCAAATTATATTTCGTTTACTAACATTAGATGACAGTTGTTATTTAAATTGCAATTCTTCAAATATATTTAAAAATAAATTACTGATAAAAGAGTCGAATTTTACGGTTTCCAGCTTGTACAAATGTATATATAGCAATAAAATAGAGCTTGAAGAATGGAGTGATTCCCTTTTTACGCTTCTATTTTTCTAAAAATAAAATATTATCTAAGAATATAATAAAGAATAAAATCTTTACAAACTTTTTAAGGAACTTGACAAGTATTTGATCATAAAATTTTCTAATTAATAGACCCAAGCTGGACCACCCCCCTGTATGCTGGGGAACTCGGCCCGGACAGGAAAAATTAGGTACACATATGAGGGGACGGGGGACCGGAGAGGCCCCTTCCCCCTCGCTTTCCACGGTCCTGCATGTGTGTGCTTTATTTTGAAGAAAAAGAATAAGAGTACAAGTGACATTTTACTCCTTCTCAGAAAAACACTGGTAAAGTTGTGAAGAAAAAATGTAAAATATATGCACAAGTACTTTTATTGAAGGAATATGATTTAATAGCACTAAACTTATGCTTAACTTATCTTTCAGCAAATTGTCTCTTCCATTTCATAATACTCAACCATTCAATTACAAGCAGTTATTTTTTTTTTAATAATTTTTAATATTATATATAATAATATATTCTTATAAAATATTTAATTATAAACCGGTTTTTCATTTTTTTAATTATTTAATAATGCATTTTTTATGTATATAATAAACTGAGTAAATTATTTTTTCTTTTTGTTATTAATTTTATTTTTTTCATAAGTGGCAAAAAGGTTTCCCATCTGTAAGTATTTAAAACGAATTCTAATATAATATTTAATAATATATTTTTTAAAAGCGTTTTTAAATTTGTTCTTATAATTTAATAATTTACTCTTATTTATTATATTTAATAATTTGTTTTAAGAATTTTAAATTATTTTTTCTTGCTATTCCTTTTGTCAAAAGCCCAGACCGTCTGGCTCATCCTTAGATATAGAGCAGCAAAGTGGGCGGTCAGGCTATTCCTTTTGTGTTGTTTTAATTTTATCATTAAAAGAATCCTGTTATAGATAAAGCATAATTATTTTGTAACTTTTCTTTAGCAAGAAAGAAAATATTTAAAAATAAACTACTCTAAAAAATTAAAAATATACTATTTTTAGATCTCACGAATGCATATATAACATTAAAATAGATCTTGAAAAATGGAATTTTTTCCTCCTATATACATATAGGAGAAGGGAATTGGGGGCTTTGATTTTATTGAAATTATTTTCATTATTACATGTTAGCTGGAATAATATATCCAATGACTTTTTAAAGTATTTATTCTTATGTTACAGCTACAGTCAAGCATATATTACACAACATAGCTATAAAAAAAAGGGTTTGAATTTAAAAATGTATGAAAATTTCTTATACTTGTATATTGCAGTCAGCATAATATCGACCTAAACAGAATATAACGCTACCTTCCACCGGAAGACAACTGTCCAACTAATTTGACGGAAGCCCACTTGCAGGTTTCCTACTACAACTCTATCCGCTACCGCACATGCACGCAGCCTAACCACAGCCTTTTCCCACACATTTGGAATGTAAATAAACAATAAACAGGTGTTGCCACTTCAATTAAAGTATATGTTGTTGATGATGATGAATTTTCTTCTTCATATTATGGCATTGATGTGTTTGAAGAAATTTGAAAAAAGAATCATGTAGTATATATATAATAATAATAATGTATATATATATATATTTCAAACATATCAATGCCATAATATGAAGAAAAAAATTCATCATCATCAACAACATATACTTTAATTGAAGTGGCAACACCTGTTTATTGTTTATTTACATTCCAAATGTATATGTATATATATATAATAATATTATAAAAAGCCAGTTTCATTTTGACCGGTTTAAACCAGTTTTGACCACTGGCCTGGTCAAAATAAAAAAATGTGGTTTTTTGCCAACCCTGCTTCCTAGTGAAAAATAGGCTTGGAAAATGAGAAAATGCAAATTTCAATAGTAAATTTTCACTACCATTGGTTAAATTTTCAAAAATATACCAAATGATGAAGCAAAGTTGAACCAAAATTATCAGCACTTTATTCTGAGTAAAAGGTTTTTAAAATTTTTAATTTACTTAATGAGCAGGAAAGTTATACCATTTTGCGCAAATGATTGTAATCACTAAAATATAAATGTTTAAAGTGCCATCTGGGGATCTCTGAAACACGGTAAGAAATTTTTCTTGTCTAAAATTGGTTTTGAACTCTCTAACCATGTATAAATACCTGTGCAAAATATAACAAGAAAGATCAATCATGCATAAAGCATTGATTATGGAACACTTTCCAACTTCATTGCAATTTCATTTAAACATCTCTAAAATGTGATACATTCCTAGGTAATATTTTGAAAATTATCACAATACTACATTAATTTATTATATTTGAAAACTTAAAATTTGATCGAAAAAAATGAACTTCATTCAAATGACGGCATTGAAATACAAATTGCCTGGTTTAAACATCTCTAAAATGTGATACATTCCTCGGTAATATTTTAAAAATTATCGTAATACTTACAATTATTTATTATATTTGAAAACTTCATCGAAAACAAATGAAATTTATTCAAATGACGTCATCGAAATATAACACGCCTGGCTTTCTCTATAAAAGCAGCATTTCATTCATAAACATTTTTCCATTCATTTCATTCATCACAATACTATAATAATTTATTTTATTTAAAAACATAAGACCATGGAGGTACAAGTAATTAAACTTTATCGCAAAAATCGTCCTTCTCTCTGTAAAATCAATGAGAATTCATTTATTTATTTTTTTTTCATTCATATCAGCTATATTGAAGACTCCATGAGCTAAATAAATTTGCGTTAAAGAAATGCAGCAATTCTTATACAACTCATTCTACATATTTTCCTGTTTACATTTTTCATAAGTGAAAAGTAGGCTTCGTTGTAGAAATAATCAAATTTGGATGATCATTTAAACTCAAATATATTGTAATTGCGTTGTTTTAGTATGTAGATGCACAGAATTTAAGCAAAAATAAAGCGGCTTTAGGACGGATACAACACTAAATATGAATTAAAAAACTTTAAAAATCATGATGTTGATACAAGATGGATGCCATATTTTATTTTGAAGTGGGTCACGTGATCTCTTCATATAATGGTCACGTGATCAATTCATATGAAAGGTGTAATTATTATTTTAATTTTTATTTAAAAAACTACTGAATATATTTTGCTGAAATTTTTTTTATATATTTTATGGGATAATTTGAATATTTCTTAAAACTTTCGAAGCAATCTGTGAATTTTAAATCCGCTTAAAAAATGTTTGAAAAATTAGGTCCCATAGGGTTCAATGTATTTCATTTTTTTAACCCAGGTTCAATCCAAAACTAATTGGGTGATTTTATACATTTATATTCCCATATGTCCCACAGATCATCTGAACAACATACTAAAATTTCATTTTGATAAAGTCATTTTTATGGCAGTTATCGTTCTAACGGACAGACAGACAGACAGAATGAAGAAAGTCATAAACACTTTTCAACTTTGTTGTAAAGTGTTAAAAAATATTTAAAATGTTGCAGCAATAACTTGTGATGCAACGGATGCCAGTTTGGCCGGATATTCAACCTGAATTTAAAACCGAACATCTGGGATATCCGGCCGACAGTATAATTTTCTTTGAGGAATCCTAAATAGTTTTTATTTCATTATTCTTATTCATAGGTGCAACCAGGGGGTGGTTTTTAAGGTTAAGAAAAACCTCCCCCAGAAGCCCTCAATTTATATGAAGAAATAGTAATTTTTGTGCTAATTTCAAGACTGTAACCCTTTATAGAGTGAATGCCCTCCCCTCTCCAGAAAAATTTCTGGTTGCGCTACTGTTCCTATTTAATTTTTCTTCTCATTTGTCTGGTTTCTTTACTTGATTATAGCTAAATTCTTAATTCAGAAGAAATTCATATTTTAAAATTACTATTATTGTACTTTAAAGCAACTAATACAAATCAAAACCAGCAGTAGCCACTAGAGTATTAAAACTTTTAAAATGGCCATTAAAGCTTAAGTGTTAAGTGTTTATATACTTAATGATTATCAATCAACTGGTTAATAATATAATTACACTTGTTAACTTCTTAATATTTAGTTGCCACTGCTTAAAATAAAATTTGGTACTTACGTATTATCGCAACCATGACAAAACGTAATTGATGTATCGTCCAATAAAGGTCCCGATCGATTCCAAGGACAACATGCAACAAAGTGATCTGTATGAGGACCCACGTTCGAGCGGGCTCGAACTGGTTGGGGGACATACGCACCCCTGGGACTGTGTCGTCAGACAGGCCGGCTTCGCCGGACCAAGTCACAGAGCATACTAGACTCGCTTCTGGGACTCGCTTCTGGGTTTTTCTCAACCAGTTCGAGCCCGCTCGAACGTGGGTCCTCATACAGATCACTTGGCTGCATGTTGTCACGGTCCTTGCGCCGTGCGACGGTCCCAGAAGCGAGTCTAGTATGCTCTGTGACTTGGTCCGGCGAAGCCGGCCTGTCTGACGACACAGTCCCAGCGGTGTGTACGCCCCCCAACCAGTTCGAGCCCGCTCGAACGTGGGTCCTCATACAGATCACTTTGTTGCATGTTGTCCTTGGAATCGATCGGGACCTTTATTGGACGTTGCATCAATTACGTTTTGTCATGGTTGCGATAATACGTAAGTACCTAAAATTTCAGTTTTGATTATAGCAATTAAAAATTTAAAAGCCTTATCACTCTTTAAATTCTTATATAATATCACAAATAACTTGATAAATAATAGTAATAGAAATCATAAGTACTTTTAATTCCTACTATAAAATTATTAATGTAAATTTAATAAATAATGTAATGTAATTACTAATGTAAAAAAAGAATGCTGTTGACGGGAAATTTATTTTTAATTTGTAATGTAAATCGTAACTTAAAGTAATATTCATTGTCAAAGATATTGAATGTATATTAAGTAATAAAATGAAGGTTTAGTTTAAGAAACTATAATAAAAATTGACAAACCTGAAAGTTTTAATATTACTATTAATTGAGTTATTTAAAATACTTATTTTGCATATTATTTATATGACCAGATATCCGGCCGGATAATCCTAATATCCAGCTTAATAGCCAGATGGACCGGATACCGGATATTTACCAGATATCCGTTGCATCCCTAGCAATAATCCTTTGTTGAAATAGCATGGAATAACCCTTGGAGTACACTAACACTAACACACTCCCTCCCAAAGGGCCAACGGCCGTACCGTGCTGAAAACACCGGTTCTCGTTAGATCACCGAAGTCAAGCAGCATCGGGCGCGGTTAGTACTTGGTGGGTGACCACCTCGGAACACCGCGTGCTGTTGGCCATCTCGGGTGCGGTATCCCCGTGGTTTGCGCGCTAGATTTGCACGCTACCACAAATGCCGCCGTGTTCATGCGGAGTACGATCACGTTAAACATGTGGGTCCGTAAGTCCTTCCGAGAGGTTGGTGGTAGGGGAAGGAGGGTACGGTCCCTGTGAATGCCTCCCCCACTGGTTTCCGGTCTAAATTGGGTGGCACTTCCCGGCCGTCCATACAGTTACCTTACACCTTTCTGGTAGGTCGGACGGTCTGGGTCTCAACACTCCCTCCCAAAGGAGAGATGTAAGCATGAGGCTTGGCACTAAGCCTTTTGCCTCGAGGGAACAAAACCAAAAAGTAACAGTATCAACACACAAACCTCTCCCAGCTATGGGAAGAGAAAAACGCTCTAACAGTACGTCAAAGATTTAAAACGAGTTTATAAGGATCAAAACACACAAAAATCCACAAAAACTTCAAAAACACTGTTCAAAGTCCAACAGAACGAGAAAAAACAAAAAAGAAACCGGAAACAGTCTATTTGCTGCTCCCGGAACGAGGATGAGTCTTGACTCTCTCAGCTGCACTTCCACCAGGGAAGTCAGAGTCCCCCCACCAGGCATATCTCCAGGGGGTTAAATTCTCAGAAGGTCTAGTCGAATTTGCCATTTCCGTGCCATTTCCCCGTGAGGGGATGCCACCTCCACTGAACCGAGGGACGTTAACCAGAGGGCTAAAAGGGGGAGCCAGAAAGATACCCTTTTTATTGTTAGTTATTTTCTCTTTCTTTTCTTTTTCACTCTCAGTTCTTACAAGTTCATCTTCTGAGCTACATTCCTCCATGTCACTTTCGTTTGTGTTTTTGTTATTAGGTTTTTCATTCTTATCTCTTTTATCGCTATTGTTGTCTGATTCATTCTCACTTGATTTATTTTCTTCCATATCCCTTTCGGTTTCATTTTTGTTTTTTATAACTTTCACCAAGTCGTCAAGTTTCTTTGCGATTAATTGTATATTCTTGTCTAGCCTTGTGAGGTGTTGCCGAATCCACTCGTCCCGGACCTCTGCAGTCTTTTCCTTTTCCAAGTTTGTCACCACTACATTTATTTTCTCGATGATTTCCCTGAGTTCCGGTTGCTTTTGTCTAATTTCACTTTCCTCCTTCCCTGCTTCTTCCGTTTTTTGTTGTCTTCTACATACTGTAGCATAATCTAATTTTTGATTTATTATTTTTTTTGCTTCGCCATAAGAGATATTCTTATTTTTTATAATTGTCTGTATTTCCGTTTGTTTTTTTATTTCCTGACATTGTTTGCTTGTCGCCGTGTGCTTTCCCCCACACCGAAAGCATTTTGGATGTTCCGCTGGGCATTCTGTCACTTCATGTTGTTCTCCACAATTATAGCATGTTGTACTTTCACTTCCACATTCGTGTTTGTAATGGTTAAATTTTAAGCATTTGAGACATATTCTTGGGCTTTCTATAAATGGTACCGTTTTGTATCTCGTATATCCAATGTTTACATGTATTCTGCTTGTTTTACCTAGTTCATGTAATAGAACAATTGGTATTTTCTCTGTACTTTTGGGCTTTGTGAATCTGGTTAGTTCGCTCCAATTTATCTCTTGTTCCTTAAGTTCCTCAGCAATTTCTTCCAAGCTCACTTCTGGATGTATCTCTCGTATTATCCATTTGGTAGTGATAAACTCTTCAATTATTCTCGTACTTATAGGTACACCACAGAAATTTTTCTTTTCCAATATTCGGGCAGCGCTTTCACTTGTTTTAACAACAACTGCTACGTTGCCATTTCTTGTTGCGAATATATTTTTTATATCTCTGTGAATATCATCTTGTTGCAATTCTTTTTTGCAGAGAATTGGGTGAAACGGGATCTTCCCCTCCGTCCCAGTCAAGATTATTTTTGCTTCAGTCGTTCCATTTTGAAAAGCAATATCAATTTTCTCCCTGTCAGATAGGTTGTTTCCTCTCCATAAGCCAGCATCGCTAAAAATTTTACGCCGACTTATTTCCGGCACTCCGTTGTTTCCTCCCTTCTGTTTTCCCGCACTAGAAGAAGGCTTCGCCATACTCTGCTCATACAAAATTGATAGAGCAGAAAACATCCGACCGACCACCTTCGTGGCCAACCGTCCAAAAAAAAACTTGGAGTACATTCCAGTCTGGCAACCCTTTTCGTATTGTACTGCTTCACGTCGTATTTAGTTTTAATTTGAAATGGTTCACTTCACATGTTTTTCAGCCATCGTTTCTGAAGTTAATTCGGTTATCGTTTACTTTTGTTTTGATTTTATTTCATTATTTGTTTGTATTTACAAGGAAAATACCTTCCGTTTTCTGTGTTGTTGTAAAGTACAAGGGGATTCTTTTAAGTAAATTGGGATTTAATTTTTCGAGCAGTAAGTCGACTTTGGGTAGAGTGAGGGTGGCTAATGAGATTTTTACTTTTTAATTGTGCAGTTAATTTTATACTTTTTAATCATTGTGATAGATATAAAATGGGAAGAATTCAAAATTTCAGTTTAATAGGTTTACATTGTATATAAAAAATTAAGTTGTTGACATTTGCTTTCTTTTGTAATTTTGTCCTGTTAATGTTTTTCAAATTTTCTGATTTTCATATGTTATAGCCACTACACGGACATAAGCCTGTGTTCCATGTGCCATGGAATACTTGTTGCTCCAACAGTTGTTGCTACTTGTGACCTCAGAGAGCCAGTTGGGCTGAATGCTGTGATGTTTTTTAGGGGGCGAACTAAGTGAGCATCGAGCTAGCATAGCGAGTGTGTTAGAAAATTTAATGTAAACAAGCAGTGCATACATCGGTTGACGTATGGTCAAAATCCCAAAAATTACTTTGTTTTGATTGGCTAATCACTTTAGGATCGCTTGTCTATAAGTTTTAACCACATGTTCAATATTCCTGCAAATTGAGATGTCAGCATCCAGAATATGCTAATTTCTACTTCATCCAATTAGAAATTGGCATACTCCAGAAACATTAACTTCTACTTCAATGACACGGCACTATTTGAACTTGTGGATGTGTCAGTAGTTGTGCTTCTGCTTCTGGGAAGTTATCCCGATTGTACTTGTTTATGCTGCTATCAGGGCTGTAAAAAAACCCGTTTTTTTTTTTTAAAAAACCCAACCCGGGTGGGTTTTATTGGGTTAAATTGGTTTTTTTGGATTTTTTAATGTAGTTAATTTTCAATGTGTTATTTAAGATTAAGTTAAATATTGATAAGGAAAAAGAATATTAATATTGATAAATAGACATTGATAAATAGTCTCTATGCTTATGTTGAGTAACCATTTTGTTTCACTATGGCTGCCAGATGCCAGAAAATCTAGAAATACTCTCAATGAGAGTATTTCTAGATTTAATTAAATTTTGACAAATTAAAACTAAAAAATAGCATTATTTTGGCATTTTCAATTTTTATATTATATTTATTCAAAATAAAAATTACTTGGTAACAAAATTGCCAAATGAGTAGAAAAATTGTCAAGTTATTTCAAGTATAATATATAGTATATACTGTATCATTAATATTTACTGGAATATAACTACCATACCTAAAAAAAGGGCACTTTTGGCAAAAATATATGGCCAAATATAAAATGACATTTAAAAAAATATATTTTATTGACACAATCTGACAACCTTGTATGCATCTGGCAACAGTATAGTATTTCACTTTTTGCAAATCTGGCCTCACTGATTTCTTTGTTTTGAACAAAAGTCTGATAGCCACATTATAGGCC
Organism: Amaurobius ferox; assembly: GCA_951213105.1. Classification (NCBI taxonomy): domain Eukaryota; kingdom Metazoa; phylum Arthropoda; class Arachnida; order Araneae; family Amaurobiidae; genus Amaurobius; species Amaurobius ferox. The sequence continues at coordinate 78,320,955 of OX578144.1, forward strand.
CCATATTATTTAGCTATCCTGCAGAAATAGTCTGTCCCAAAAACAGTCTGCACCAAAAGGTTTTTATTTTGTTCTATACAGCCTGTTTCAAACCACTTGTTTTGTGCCATGCCTGCTGGAAGAAGTGGCAGAAAAGGTGCCCCTGAATGGCTAGAAGTCACCAAATTAATCAATGAGACAGGGGCAAAGTTACATGCGACCACTGTGGTATTGAAGTAAGAGTGCTAAAATTGAACGAATAAGGACTCATTTAGGCAGGTGTCCTAAAAAATCTGTTCAGTTCAACCCTGACTATGCTTTGACTGAAGATTTGAATACTACTCCTTCGACATAATTGTGTATAATATTAAAACCGAAAGAAAAATCTGTTAAAAAATAATTAAAAAAAAAAAACACTTCGGGATGGGTTTTTTTTATATTGTTTTTTTTTTTTTTTTTTTTAAAAGAACTGCCCGGATTTTTTTGGGTAGGTGGGCGGGTCGACAATTCTGCATGCTATGAATGTTGTTATGTAAGCTTTTTAAAGCATGATTGCCGGTAATTGGCAAAGTATGTGGCCGGTTTGTTTAGGCCTACTTATTGTCTAATGTTTTAATTTTTGAGACAATGTTACTTCAACTTTGAACAGGTACCGTATCGAAGTTCTGGATACGTGTACCATTTATGTTATGCTTTAATATTTCTTTCATGAAAAATAAATTATTTATTTTCACAAGATGTTTCTTCACTTCAACTAAACTACACGACTTAATAAAAATCTACTGTTATCTCTGCTACATCTGCAACAAATGGCTATGTGCAATAAATCAATTTTTTTTTTAATCTAACAGAGTGTAGGTCATGTTGAAATTGCTATGGATAAACCGTTGCACAAACAACTGTTGCCACATTGCAGCATTTGATAAACAGCCATTCTTATACAAAATCGTAAAAGGGATTTGCAGTTCTTTTATGTAATCAAAATTATTATTTTTGTATTTAAGATTAATTTTATATTTTTTATTCATTTTTTATCATTCCCATTACAGCAAGCAAGTCGTCCGTCACCCATGGCGACATTTTTTTTAAAAATCACCAAAATGGATAATATGAAATCTATTCCATAAATTCTAGGGATGTCTGTAAAATTGCATAAATAAGGAAAATTTGTTGATATCTGCAAAAAAAATCTGGTTATTTCCACTTTTTTTATTGAGAGAACATGACAAATTGTATCTCCTGTAAAAATCAAGAGACTAGCAGCTATGCAATTGTAATAAAAGTGTTTAACAGATAAGATTAAAATGTAATTTTGTTCTTTTTTATGATGTCCGTACAATAAAACACCTACGCCCTTGCAATGCAGGATTCCACATTCCTCCTGGGAGATGAATCGGGGCAAGGTCAATTAACTCTGAATGCAACTATCTTTCAGTGAAGGCTGATTCAAAAGAAGGGAACCCAGGGACCGTAAAATCCCACACAGAAAGAGAATTGAAGGCAAGTCGTAAATTGTTGTCGCAGTCTGTAATCAACTGTCTCACTCAAAGGGTAAATGGAGAGATTGATCAGAGAGATCTTATATTTTACTTCATACTGTAAGGAAAATTTGCTTAGTAATTTCTATTGTGCGAGATTCTCACGCTCTAACATAAACCCTAATTGAGAAAATTAAACCATTTAAAGGTAATATTCATCAGGACAGGGCTATTAAATTGGGAAAGGTGGCAATTAAAACTAAATTGTCTGTTAGCTGCTACAATATTTGCTCTCTGCAGGCTACTTCTACTCTTGACTACTAAATTGGGTATTGAGTTAACTGAGCTCTTGGTACAACATAGCTTTGAAAGAATTTTTTAAATTCAAAGTTATTTTATGTTGAAGCATGATTTTGAGCGACATTCACACAAATCAGTTTCTTAGCTATTAAAAACATTATCAATTTTTATCTTGACATTATTAGAAAGATCGAAGAATGTTCTTTCTAACAATTGTTGAACCTAATCTGTTGGACAATTCCTTTATATTTATTTATTTGTTTCTAAATACACATCGAAATATGCATTTTTTAGGTTATCTGATTACTATTTTATCTAGACTGGGAATATTTTAGCAGTTGTTTACAAAAAATAACAACTAGTTTAAATTGTGATTCTGCAGTTTAGTTCAGTAGGCAGTCTAGTCTTTATCTTTTTACTAGCCAATAAGTTAAGCACAACTTACTTTAATTGCAACAATACAAAATGCAAAATTTAGAGTGTAGGAGTTTGAACAACAGCTACCAATGAGACAGCTCATTTCTGGCTATTGTTTGTGTTTAGAGGTGATCATTATTAGTGATGTCACTAAGGTAAAATCCTCAAAAATATATATAAAATAAGTGTGTACATAGATATGTTACAGAATAATACTCACTAAACAGAAGAATTAAGTCCGTAAAACCATAAGTTTTTTCCAGTGCTTTATAATGAATTAAAATTATATAAAAATAATTTTTGTGCTATATATATATATATATATATATATATAGCACAAGAAAATAAAAAAAGATCGAGAGGTGATATAAGTGCCAACAGGGAAATAACAAATGGCCAAGGGGGATTGTGACCCCTTGTTCCCGTTTATAGCTAGTTATTACTCCTGAGGAAACACTCACGGAACCGTTACGTGCCTGTGGCCATATTTCCTTGGAACGTCAAAGCAAAAGACGTATGCCAGAAGTGAATGCATGGACTGAGTGGAGAAAAAATATTTTGGATTGAGACAGGTTGAAATAAGAAGTTAACCCGAATGACAGATCATTCATCAATTCAAATATAAAGTGCCGAGCCATTCGATGCGTTGCCATTATATTATATAAAATAGGTGTTGCCAATATCACTATCAAATGCATTAATTTCCTTACAGTGCAAAGCATTATAGTGGTGTTTGAGTTGAGGTATCCCATTGGATAGTGCTGTTTCAACGCTTCCTTTATGAATTTTTTATCACTTTTGATACGATCATCCTTATAAGTATGCAATCTTGAGTTTTGTAGAAAATGATTTCTAACGATATTGCTGAAAATATTGGTGCTCAAGTTCGATTTCCAATCGATGATGTAATTACATGTTTATATCAAAATAATTTCTTTTATCATATAGCTTTGTATATATCTTTTCATTTTCAGTGAAATTGATACATAGGTGAAGATAACTAATCTCATTATCGTGAATCTTTTTTGTTTCCGTTAATTCCAGACTTGATGGATAGAAACTGAAATCAAAATCAGAGGTGTTTTTAATACAACCTAAAAGAATATCATCCATAAATCTGAAATAAGGTATTTCATTTAGAATAAAAGTACCTTCTTCGTACTTGTTAAGGTAGAGATCCGCCAACATTGAGGAACATCCTCCCCCATAGGGATACCTTTTATTTGTTGATAGAAATCTTTACCATTATTTAGAATATTCTCATATAATACTATGTTCAATATAGCCTTATATTTGTGCAGTTCTATGTATTTTTGCATATTGTAGGTGCTATGGATCTCTAACATAATATTGAAGAGGTCGTCTAAATTGATGTTATTGAATAGGTCCTTGAAATCAAAGCTCTTGTATATTAAATTCACGGGTTGATTACGTAATCTAGTAATTACATCCGTACTGTTTTTTACCATGATTGAGCCCTTTTTTGTTATTGTCTTCATGATTGGTTTTAACAGTATAAGAAGCTTCGAATTAGCTTTAAGAGTCAAGTATGTTTTAAATCTCACTGTCACTGGACGAAACTTAACAGGAGACTTGTGAAGTCTTGGAATAAGAACCAGGTATGGAAATCTGATATGTTTGAGCTCCATTCCTGCATGTTTATACAAGGCGCATATTTTATTTTCAATTTCCCGTTGAGGTACTTTCAGCAAGTTATACATCTCATCATTGTTGTAATTTTTCTGCAGGATCTCAATATAGTATTGCATACATGTAAATGTATAATTTGACGTCATCTTATCAGTATACGTAATAGTGTAATTTTTGACAACTTGATCCAGAATGTTTTTATTTACTTTGTGTTTTTCAAATTCTTTATATGCAATGTGATAGTAATAGTTAAAATCCATTATTACATGATGACGCCATTCATCAAAAGTAGACAATGGCAGACTGTACTTTATAGCCAGTTTGTATATAAACGCGTTGAGTTCTTGACTAAAAAACTTGTCTATTTTGTAAAAATCTTGAGTGCGATATTTCGTACCCAGTTTTAAAATTGTCCTAAAATCTGTGTCCTCTATTGGATTCATATTGCCTGTTGGAAAATTTAAAAATTTGAAGAAGCAAGATAAATAGCAAAGTACGCACTGGCATAGAGTCAATAAGTGTTGGCTGGGTCATAAAAGTATGCAGATCCAGTTTTAAAGAAAAACATCGTTCACTTTATTTCGTGAGAAAACATAACTAGGCAAGTTACACATTCCAGGATTCCATGCCACAAAACATAAAAAAAAATACTATGTACAAAAAGTTTGCAGTTGTATATAACCAGACAGAAATTCCTTGAAGCATGGGTAGTAAGTAGCTATACTACCTCTATCACTTGCGTGTATTTGCAGCCACCATTGAAGGTATCACACTTGGCAAAGGAAAACCAAAGGATAAGACGTCCCGCAGTGCTTCTGTCTAAAGCATTTCTGTCTGCCTGCATCAGACCATCAGTGTCTATGTCTTATAAAGCCTTCTCGGCTCCGTTCGGGATCAGACTGAGTGTCAGTTCTCTCTCTCGACTGATGTTTGCTTCAAGAAATCTCTGCCTTAAATATCCGAGAATGGACTGTTCCGGAAACTCCCCCGAATATGCAAATCAGATGCGTACGCATTGAGAACTGATTTGCATGAAACCTCATGTTGAAAAACGTCACGGTTCACGCTGGTGAACGGGAAGAGTCGTTCATATTAAATTTGCATAAACGCCCGTTCACGGGAACGTGAATCGCAATGTATTGATTTTTTTTCCAACATTGCCGGTAATGATGTGGCCGTGGTCTTTATTAACGGAGTCGCTAAAGACCACGGCCACATCATTACCGGCAATATGAATCTAATAGAGGACACAAATTTTAGGACAATTTTAAAACTGGGTACGAAATATCGCACCCAAGATTTTTACAAAATAGAGAAGTTTTTTAGTCAAGAACTCAACGCGTTTATATACAAACTGGCTATAAAGTACAGTCTGCCATTGTCTACTTTTGATGAATGGCGTCATCATGTAATAATGGATTTTAACTATTACTATCACATTGCATATAAAGAATTTGAAAAACACAAAGTAAATAAAAACATTCTGGATCAAGTTGTCAAAAATTACGCTATTACGTATACTGATAAGATGACGTCAAATTATACATTTACATGTATGCAATACTATATTGAGATCCTGCAGAAAAATTACAACAATGATGAGATGTATAACTTGCTGAAAGTACCTCAACGGGAAATTGAAAATAAAATATGCGCCTTGTATAAACATGCAGAAATGGAGCTCAAACATATCAGATTTCCATACCTGGTTCTTATTCCAAGACTTCACAAGTCTCCTGTTAAGTTTCGTCCAGTGACAGTGGGATTTAAAACACTTGACTCAAGCTAATTCGAAGCTTCTTATACTGTTAAAACCAATCATGAAGACGATAACAAAAAAGGGCTCAATCATGGTAAAAAACAGTACGGATGTAATTACTAGATTACGTAATCAACCCGTGAATTTAATATACAAGAGCTTTGATTTCAAGGACCTATTCAATAACATCAATTTAGACGACCTCTTCAATATTATGTTAGAGATCCATAGCACCTACAATATGCAAAAATACATAGAACTGCACAAATATAAGGCTATATTGAACATAGTATTATTTGAGAATATTCTAAATAATGGTAAAGATTTCTATCAACAAATAAAAGGTATCCCTATGGGGGGAGGATGTTCCTCAATGTTGGCGGATCTCTACCTTAACAAGTACGAAGAAGGTACTTTTATTCTAAATGAAATACCTTATTTCAGATTTATGGATGATATTCTTTTAGGTTGTATTAAAAACACCTCTGATTTTGATTTCAGTTTCTATCCATCAAGTCTGGAATTAACGGAAACAAAAAAGATTCACGATAATGAGATTAGTTATCTTCACCTATGTATCAATTTCACTGAAAATGAAAAGATATATACAAAGCTATATGATAAAAGAAATTATTTTGATATAAACATGTAATTACATCATCGATTGGAAATCGAACTTAAGCGCCAATATTTTCAGCAATATCGTTAGAAATCATTTTCTACGAAACTCAAGATTGCATACTTATAAGGATGATCGTATCAAAAGTGATAAAAAATTCATAAAGGAAGCGTTGAAACAGCACTATCCAATGGGATACCTCAAACACCACTATAATGCTTTGCACTGCAAGGAAATTAATGCATTTGATAGTGATATTGGCAACACCTATTTTATATAATATAATGGCAACGCATCGAATGGCTCGGCACTTTATATTTGAATTGATGAATGATCTGTCATTCGGGTTAACTTCTTATTTCAACTTGTCTCAATCCAAAATATTTTTTCTCCACTCAGTCCATGCATTCACTTCTGGCGTACGTCTTTTGCTTTGACGTTCCAAGGAAATGTGGCCACATGCACGTAACGGTTCCGTGAGTGTTTCCTCAGGAGTAATAGCTGGCTATAAACGGGAACAAGGGGCCACAATCCCCCTTGGCCATTTGTTATTTCCCTGTTGGCACTTATATCACCTCTCGATCTTTTTTGATTTTCCTATATACAAGACATTAATGGAGCAGCATTGCGCCTATATGACTTGGCAATTTCTATTAGTTTACAATCGGGTACGTTTAGTACTTTGTTATTTACGATATATATATATATATATATATATGTAATATTGGCTACAATAATCTGGGAAAGAGACATTTCGCGTTATCAAAATCTACTTTATTATATGATTGTTTGGTGCCAACCATGAGAAGTCTACACGCCATATATGGTAATTTTCTTATCTCTGTAAGTTACCATGACAACGCATGGCGTCACGAAGAAGAAAAGGTATTTGTACTGTTTCGACCGAACAAAATAGTATGTAATGTATTGTATGGAATGAAAGAAGTAGGTAGAGCGTAGTTACAGTGTAAATATTGTTGTGTGCGTGTAGAATAAAGATGGTCTACCTAATGACGGCTTCTGTTCCTTGTTATTCAATTTAAGTAGGAAGTGAAACACAAACATGGTCCATCGGAGTCGGAGTAAGAATTCAAGAGTTGAATCACCTAAAGGATTTCGGTAACGAAATGGGAATTACAAGGCTCCAGAAGTCGCAAAGCTTAAGGTCAGTATAGTTAAAAACTATATTCGTTGAATTTATAGTGCATTCGTGATACACGTATCTTGAATTTAACCAAGTTGAAATAACTATGTCTATGATTCCATGACAAGATTCATTAGAAATTATAAGAAGGATTCAAAAGATAGGAAAACGGAATCGTACCTTAATTTAAGGTTGAACAACTTTTCCGAATATTGGATCGAGTTCAAAACTACGCACCGTAAAATAATTTTATCCAAAGAAGTTGGAAACGACGATCCTTATTTTACGGACGATTTTTACTCAACGGTAGAAGATTTCTTTATCAACAATAAGTCAGAAATCCAAGAATTTCTTGTTTCTAAATTTAGTTTAGCTTCAAACAATGAAGCGGTGCAGGATATGCGAACTCCAAGTCAAAACTTTAATAATGATGTAAGATTACCAAGAATAGAATTGCCTAAATTTTCTGGTAAATACGAAGATTGGACTTCATTCCATGATATGTTTGTATCCATAATTCATAGTAATGAGTCGATATCTAAGGTGCAAAAACTCCACTATTTGAAAATCCATTTAGTTGGAGAAGCAGAGAAATTGTTTAAGCATTTTGCTATTACCGAAGATAACTGTGAAATAGCATGGAAATCACTAATTGAACGGTACGAAAACAAGAGAGTGTTGGTCAATTCGCAATTGAAATCACTTTTTGCTCAACCAAAGATAACCAGGGAAAGTGCTTATTGTATTAAAAATTTATTGTATACCACCCAAGAATGTCTATCAACATTAAAAAATTTGGGAGTTCCGGTAGAACAGTGGGATGATATTGTGGTCTATATAACGACGCAGAAACTTAGTATAGAATCGCTTCAGTTATGGGAACAAAGTTTAAGCTCAAAAACAGATTTACCTAAATTTGAAGAGTTGAAATCATTTCTTGAATCCCGTTTCAGAACACTTGAAGCTATTTCAAATTATAATCAAGCTACTTCAAAGAAAGTAAGCGCTCAGGAAAAAGAAATTTCGGGAGCTAAAGAAAACCGAACAAGAACGTATCTTATAACTAAAAATGTGATATGTATAATATGCTCGGGAAAACATGCTTTAGGACAATGTGAAATGTTTACGAAAATGAACAATCTGAAATAGTTAAAAACAGTGAGGCATAAAGGTTTATGTTTTAATTGCTTATCTCCGAAACATGTTGCACGTCAATGCCTTAGCAAAATAAATTGCCGATTTTGCGATCGACGACATCACAGTATTTTACACAGAGCAATTGTTAATAATAATCATGATAATGGGGTCAAAGCCAGAGATCATAGAGATCCAGAATCTGGTTCAAAAGAAATATTAAGAAGTGAAAATTCCAATGAAACTACTACTCAAACTTGCACTCATTCTTTTCGTGACATTCCAAAATTCAGTGAAATTTTATTAGCTACCGCACTTATTCGAATCTCATCACCTTCGGGAATGGAAATAACAGTGAAAGCATTATTAGATCAAGGATCGCAATCGACCTTCATAACAGAATCTGCTGTACAAAAACTTAGACTTAAGAAAGATCCGGTCGTTGCTCAGATTCTTGGAATGGGAAAATCTAAAGTTGGAATATCTCGCAATCAAGTTAGATTTAGAATAAAATCCCGATTTAAGGAAGAATTATTGACGACTACTAATGCTTTAGTGCTTAAAAATCTCACAGATTATACACCACCACGATGCTCAATATCTGATTCTTGGGAACATTTAAGAAACATTAATCTTGCTGATCCAAACTTTAGCAAAGTAGGAAAAATTGATATCATACTTGGCGCAGATGTATATTCGCAAATCTTATTGGATGGTATCATAAAAGGACCAAGAGGTACTCCGATTGCTCAAAATACTTCATTAGGTTGGATTTTGACGGGATCAATCTTGAATAATTCTCAGGATAGCTATTCCAAACTACAAACAACTCAAATTCTGAATCTTCACAGCATGTCGGAAATACACGATCAGCTGCGAAAATTCTGGGAAATTGAAGAAACTTCACTAGCTCGAACACTCACTGCTGAAGAACAAATGAGTGAAGATATTGAGAAAACGCACAGAAGGGAAAATGGACGTTATGTAGTAAATTTGCCATTTAAAGACACTTTAACAACACTTGGTGAATCAAGAGATATAGCGATTTCGCGATTTGAGCAAAACGAAAGAAAACTATCATAAAATCCTAAAGTTAATGCAGAATATTCAACATGTATAAATGAATATATCAAACTAAACCATATGGAAGAAATCCAAAACACCCCAAAGGATCTCAAAATTCACGGAATTGGTTACAAACCGAATTATCTTCCTCATCATGCAGTGATCAAAGAAAGTAGTTCATCTACGAAACTTCGAGTGGTATTTGACGCATCTCAAAAAACTTCGACAGGTGTATCATTAAACGATAAATTATTAGTAGGACCAAATCTTCAAGAGGATATGACAGCTATATTACATAGATGGAGATTTTATCGAATCGTATACACAGCTGATATAGAAAAAATGTACAGACAAATCCGTGTTGTGGATAAACATACAGACTATCAAAGAATAGTTAGGAGGAATTCTATGTCAGAAGCAATAAAAGATTACCGATTACTAACAGTAACGTTTGGATTGGATTGCTCAGCTTATCTTGCTATAAAAACCTTGAAACAATTAGCTCGCGACGAGAAACTAAGTTTTCCATTAGGAGCAGAATCTACAATGAACGATTTTTACGTAGATAATCTTATGTCTGGAGCGGATGATATTTCTGAAGCATTGGAGAAACAAAAGCAAACAATTAATCTTTTAAAATTAGGAGGATTCCCTCTAAGAAAATGGGCGTCTAACAAAGAAGAATTGCTTGAATCATTACCTGAGGAATTTCGAGAAATATCAAAGCTGAAAACCATAGAAGCAGATCAAAGCATCAAAACTCTTGGTTTATATTGGCATCCAATAACAGACGAATTCGGTTACAAATTAAGTTCTATGGCAACGGAACAATCTACTATTACGAAAAGAACCATTTTATCGAACACAAGTAAACTATTCGATCCATTAGGATGGATAGCACCAGTTCTAATTACAGCTAAAATTATGCTTCAGTCATTGTGGATGATTGGATTGAATTGGGACGAAGAACCACCAGTAGAAATTCGACAACAGTGGATTGACTGGATAAGTCAATTACCAGATATGGAAAATATTAAAATTCCACGCTGGATAAACTACAGTTATTCCGAAAATCATTCTATCGAAATGCACATATTTTGTGATTCCTCGAGTACTGCATATGCTTCTGTTGTCTATCTTCGGATAATTTCTGAAACAACAATTTCTACGCACATTGTTGCAGCAAAGACTAAAGTCGCTCCAGTGAAAACTGTATCTCTGCCAAGACTGGAACTTTGTGGAGCACTGTTAGGGGCAAGATTAGCTTATCAAATCTCATTAGCAATACATGCAAAAATTGAAAAAACGTATTCTTGGACAGACTCAAAGATCGTTTTAGCCTGGTTGAAAGGACATCCTACGCGATGGAAAACCTTCATAGCGAATCGTGTCGTTGAAATTCACGATAAACTTAAAAATTGTAATTGGATGTATGTGCCATCAAAAGAAAATCCTGCCGATTGCGCGACTCGTGGACTTACACCAGATGAACTGATTAAGCATAAATTATGGTGGAAAGGACCTGCATGGCTTACAATGCCTCAAGACTGTTGGCCTAAATCCATTGATATTCCACCTACAACCATAGAAAAAAGAAAGGTTGTCACATTAACAACATTAAATGCAAGTGCGCATTTTAACTTGATTACAAAATACTCTAATTTGTCTAAACTAGTAAGAATAACTGGGTATTGCTATAGATTTGCATCTAATTGTAAGATCTCAAAAGCTGAACGTAGTTTATCTTATCTTACGGGGCGAGAACTAAAAAACACTTTAAAGAAACTTGTAAAATTAACACAGAGATCATACTTTACTTCTGAGATAGAACGACTAGAGAACAAAAAGGAACTATCGCATAAGAGTCGACTTCTAAATCTCAACCCATTCCTAGATGGTGAAGGTATATTAAGGGTAGGAGGGCGTTTAAAATATGCCAATTTACCGTTTGAAGAAATTCATCCTGCGATCTTACCAAGAAAAAATCATTTAGTCACCCTTATAATCCAAAAAATTCATCTAGATACGCTGCATGGAGGAACACAGTTAGTATTAGGACTTTTAAGAAAAAGATATTGGATATTGGACGCTAGAAATACGATAAAATTTATTTTACATAAATGTATCGTATGTCACAGACAAAAAGCCAAAATGTCTCAGCAGCTTATGGGAAATCTTCCAGCTCCTAGAATAAATGAATCTAGACCTTTCTCTCATACTGGAGTAGACTACTGCGGCCCAATCGAAATTAAGATTTCAAAAGATCGTAGTGCGAAATCACAAAAGGGATATATTGCAGTATTTATATGTTTAGCCGTAAAAGCGATTCATCTAGAAGCCGTTTCCGATCTGACTAGCGAAAGTTTCATGGCAGCGTTCCGACGATTCACATCGCGTCGCGGACTTTGTTCTGATTTGTATAGTGATCAAGGGACAAATTTTAAGGGAGCAAATTCCATGCTTAAGGACGACTTTAAAAAGTCGATTGATCAAATTAACAAGGAAATAGTACATGTCTTAACCAATGATGAGAGTTTAGAACTTTGAATTTTATATTTATATTATTTGTAGACCATTCATTTGAACTTTTTTCGAAATCTAGCGGGATTCTCGATGCCTGAACGTTTGAAATTAAACTCTTAGTTCAAGCAAAGAGTTCAAGGCCCCGTGTATGTTTGGTGCCAACCATGAGAAGTCTACACGCCATATATGGTAATTTTCTTATCTCTGTAAGTTACCATGACAACGCATGGCGTCACGAAGAAGAAAAGGTATTTGTACTGTTTCGACCGAACAAAATAGTATGTAATGTATTGTATGGAATGAAAGAAGTAGGTAGAGCGTAGTTACAGTGTAAATATTGTTGTGTGCGTGTAGAATAAAGATGGTCTACCTAATGACGGCTTCTGTTCCTTGTTATTCAATTTAAGTAGGAAGTGAAACACAAACAATGATACTGGAACATATATAGTTACATAGGCCGGCCGAGCTCCCGATCGTCGACCTGCTCTCACAAAATCCCAATGCAGTCTGCGTTGCTTCACACAATGTACATTTACATCAGATGGGGAGGGATATGAGGCATGGGGCACATGCAACCTTCATGTTCTTTATGCTTTAAAAATGTGATTAGGAATCAGTTTTATATGAGAAAGTTTATGTAGAGGTTAAGATTAGTGATCATATATGGTATGGTCAAGGAAAAGAGGACATTCTGGCAGGCTTTGTTAATATTACTGGCGTGGAATAGAATTTAATATAGTTGCAATACGTGCTGGACATGAAATAGGAATTTGGAATAATAATTATGAAAGAAAAGGGCACATTATTGGGAAATGCTTAAAATTTGTATCATTCATATATATATATATATATATATATATATATATATATATATATATATATATATATATATATATATATATATATATATATATATACACACACATTAATAATGTTTTGTATTAAAATACCTTGTTAAATAATAGTCTACTTAGTTCCAATGTTTTGAGAGTTTTGTATCTTAAGATGATAGTATCTGATAGTTTGTTTGTTAAATAGTCAGCTATATTTATCGCATAATTCTGCATATCTTTTAATCATCTCAGTCTCAGAGCTTTTGTAGTTATTGATAAATTAGTTTATTGAGTAATATCCCTTTCACAGTGTTTTCTTCATCTATTAATATAAGGCAAGGTCTTTTATTTTTGAAAAATATGTGAGAATACTGATCTCCCTATTTATAGCACTACCCTATCTATAGTATTTAATATGATATATAGTATATAATATGATAAGAAAACATGCTTATTTTGGGAGGTCTGGTTGTGTTTATGTTGAAAATTATGAAACTAGGGTGAACGGTCCAGTGAATGACCATTTTACAATAGTTGTTAAATGAAAAATTTATAAAGCTGTAACTGTACAAGTTTAACAAAAGTTGTTTATTTGATTGCAACCTTTGAGGTGTTCGCATTAAGGAAAAAAATATAGCTGAAACAATAAATACACATGGTGATCATAAAAATTAATAAGCAGCAAAGTAGCAAAAAAACCTAGTGAATGACCGATGAAGTCCAGTGAAGGAACACAAAATTCACCAGTGAATGACCGATTTTATTTTATATCAGAATAGAAATACTAAAACATAGTGATGTTGAAATAAACATATAAATGTTGAAAAATCATAGAAGGCCAATTTGCATTGACAGGCTAACATTTAACAGCCCTGTATTTATCTGTTTCTGGAATAAAATAATTATTCCTTGCAGAAACCAGTTGCGGCAGCTTTACGACCTCTTTAATGTTCACAAGATCATACCAAATGTTATCCTCCTGCTCTGGCCACTTCCAGTGTTTTGAGCCACTCATTGGCATTGTGCTTACTTCTACTTCTTTGACACTCTTTGCAGTGACCATTCCCGGAAAGACTTCCCCTTCATACTCGACAATAACATACGAATTTACTTGTATAGCCAATGCCTCACTGGCAGCCTCGTCACTTGAACCGTTATTGAAAAAGTTACTAGAGAGACTATCATTAAGAGATAGATCATCCTCATCGGTGCTGGTTTCTGGCTCTTCTGGCACATACTTTCTCTTACATTTTAACACTTGCTTTTCTTTTGCTTTAGTAGTTTTAGTTGCTGTTGATTTTTTGAGTGTCTCACGATCTATCCTTCGACGCTTTTTAATTTCCTCTTTTTCCTTTTCTCTTTCATCATGAAAGTCTTTCCATTTTTGTGATGTGGCTGCAAATGGTGCAGTTTTGGCCCATCTTGTTTTCTTTTTATTTGAAGCAATGATTTTTGGCCAATGGAGATGCTTGTCCCAAATACTTTCAGGGGTTCTGCACTGCGAGGAATCAGGTTTTGGTGTTCTAGATAGGCCTAAGTTTGCATCAGGGTTTGGAGTTACATTACGTGAAGGAGTAGGTGAGGGGATACTAGTTGAAGTTGAAGATGGACTTCCAATGTCAATTTCAATATCCTGCACTGGTGATGAGACAATTTCTGTAAGTAGCAAGTCTTGTTCTTGCCATGCATTCTGATTATCATCATCCATCATAAAAAGCTGCATGTCATCAGTTTCCTGTGCAGCAACCAGTGAAGGGTTGTCCTCATTATGTGTGGGTACCTGCTCTGTTTTTTGTATGTCGACTTTTTGATCTTGATATTTGGACCATATGCGGTACAAAGTCTCTTCTTTCGAAGATGCAATGTTCGAAGTCTCATTTTTTCTTGCTTCTTGGAACATTTCAAGTAGTTCAGCAGGAAGTTCAGATTCCAGCATTTGTAAAAACATGATAGACTCTTTGGGCTGCTGTACAACACATGCGCGTGTAATTTCGTTATGACGATTCTTCATGGATTTAGTGAAATCTACTGCTTCTATGTTGAAGGGATAAATGCCACATGCTTTAAATGCATTTTTGATAGTGTTTTCTTTCACTGATGCATTAAATGCCTCCTGAAACAATGGTGTGAATGATAACCGAGTAATTGCCTGGTTACTTTGCTGTTTGAAGCGACACACAGATTTTCTACATTCTATTTTCATTGGAAGAAAGACTCCAACATCGCTGGCCTGTAGAATATGAGTTGCATTAGGCAAAAGACAAAACAAAAGTATTCCTTTTCCACACAAAAGTTTCGCAATTCCATATTCACATGAGACTTGTGGCCATCAAGTAGGAGCAAAACTGGGAATGTAACTCTATTCTTCTTTAACCAAGGGTAGAAACAGTTAGTGACATACTCAGAAAATGTTGCTGCAACCATCCATCCAGATTCACTATGCCCAATAAAATAGTCACTGGGTATCGATGCAGCAATGTCTCTGGGAATCCTTTTATACGGAAAAACCACCATTGAAGGAATAGCTTTCCCATCAGCAGAGAAGTTTGCAAGTACAGTAATACATTCCTTTTCTTGCCCAACAGCAACTTCGTAGAAATTTCTGTATTTTTTGGGGCCAAGTACCTTACCAGTTTGGGGACAACATTGAACTCCTGTTTCGTCGGCATTATATATCCTACTTCCATCCAACAGAAGATCAGCACAGTCTTTATCCTTTAGGTAATCTTCTAATTCTTGGAACCAATCTCGGATGTGTTGCTCCGTAACGCTAGCACGTGCTGTAGAGATAATTTCTGCGTTCCTCTTACTAATAGCTGGTCGTTGCTTCAAAAATAACTTCATCCATTTGTCGCCAGGCCTGTTATCCGTAAATGGGTTCTTTCACTCTGTCTGAACCATCACCTTGTACACAGCATCCTTTACTTTCTCAGGGTGCATAGGAAACCCAATTTTAGCTTTACCAATTATCCATTCTTCTAGTTTATCTTCTTCCACAGCGGTAAGAATGGTTGGAGGCCCCATTTTCCTTCCTTCAATAGTTTTCCCATGAAACTTATTAATTAAAGTTCCTTTTGGAATGCCGTACATCTGTGATGCTTTATTTGTACTTATTGTCTTGGCACAGACAGCTTGTAAGGCATCCGCTAATTGTTGCGGAGTATAGTTGAAGCGCTTGTAATGTCTGCGTTGCACATTTTTATTCTCCTCGTCTCTTTTATCTGCCATCCTGCAATATAAAAATTTAGATATTAGGTATTTGAATAGGTCTTTTAATTTGACTGTAAAGAAACTTCTATTCCCCAGCATTAAATTAGAAGCTTAGTAACAACATCAGAAGCTTTATTTGTAGCTGAAGTAATCTCCCAAGCCCAGTAAATGACCACCCATAGACCAGTAATTGACCACCCTAGTCAATCACTGGCTTGGCATGTACCCTGCTTAATTTTAAGCAAAAATAGTAACATGCTATTTATATTATAAATTTAAAACTTCCCCCCATTAACCTAGCTCTAATAATAAAAGAAGACCAGTAAATGACCACTGCGGTCATTCACTGAACTACACTAGTCTAAGCGACCATTAAATTGACCACCTTTTTGTAGCCATGCTTCTGTAACAATTGAAACCAAAACAACCTTTTTTTTTAGTTTGAAGATTCAATTTTGTTTTCACACTCAATAAACCCTTTCTAGCTAATAAATAAAACTTCATTCCTGTTAATTTGTGTAAAACTGCAGTTTCCTTACCTTACTATTTTGTAGTAAACTGAGTGAGTAGGCTCCAAGCTTCTTTTCATACAGCCATCTTTCCCTCAGAACCATGTGACCAGCTGGACCAATCTTAGCTAGTTTCAGTGATTACACTGTAAGGAACAAGATGTAAGGTTGGTTTTCATTGAATGGATTGGCTGAAACTTGTTTTAAAGGCATTTGAAGGTAATTGGTCATTCACTGGTATGTGGTCATTCACTGGTAGGGTCACCCTACTATGGAAATAGACTTGTTATAGGGATTTAGTATAAAGCATTTGTATGTTGTGTTGTAGTGAATGTTAAAATGTTACAATGAATATGATTATAAGGAAATATAACATAATTTTCATTTTTAGTTGATACCACTATTTGTTATTCTTGGTGGAGGAATGTTACTTTCTGTTGGCTATTTGGCTAGACTTGCTCTCAAAAGCCCAGAAGTTAGGTAAGTGTATCTCAGATTTATATCGAGTAAAACAGTGGTTTATGGACCCTTTTGAATTGAATATTTTTAAAGCTTTATCAAAAATTGCTACTCCCTATCTCTATCCAAACTAAAACTGGGTGAGCATTGAGCCGAATGGTATTGGTAAGCATATTTTTTTGCGAATATTTTTTTATTGCAAGTTATGTACAGGTACGCACATAGGATATCTATTATAAAATGTGTTACAATAACATGTTTTTCCATTGCTCATACAGCATTTTGGTGGAAATATTTATTGGTCTGCCATTCCTTGAAACTATTTATATTATACAGTATAAGTAAACTGCATGTTTATGTTTTCATTGCTCTATCACCTCTTGAGGACTAGGCTAAAATGCCAGAATCTTCTTACTTTCATACATATCCGAGATAAAGGAAAAAATGTACAATAGTGTATGAAATGTGTATTTTATTATTTTATTTTGTGTTGGTAATGTCTTACTGTGCATAATGTATTAATTAAACTTTACTGTATTAATGTATGTTGCACAAATATTATGTTATAGCATTCAGTATTATCTGCGGTTTTACATAACCATTGTCGACTATAGTATGTCTTAAAACCTGAAGAAACGGGGCACTACTGTATAGTGCAACCTCAATTAAATGAATGCCAATCAGCTAGCAAAAATACTGGTTAAATTGAGGTGTTACTGCACAAAACTAAAATCTTACTTTTAGATACATTTTAAAATTTGTTGTGGCTTAAAAGGTCTCATTTATAACCGCACATTTTGGTTAGCAGAATTAGCATTCTTCCTTAATTTTTCCATTATCATCAATAGATATGTATAACTTTAAAACATTTTCCATATAATATAGCACACCGTGCATATCAAAATTTATTAATTCCCTTGATACATTTTTATTACGAACAGAAGTAGCATCCATCTTTTCTCATGTCTTTGCAATAACTGACTGCATTACACCTCTTTAATCTACTTAAAAATACAAGTCACAGAGTTTGGATGATTGCTTATGTTTCTGTTTTCATAATAAATGCAACTTCAAGCCCTCTTCTTGCCTTTTTTCTTTACATGCATAGGCAGTAAGGAGCCATCTATTTAATATTATATAATTCCAATATGAACATAAAGTTTATTACAAAAACTATATTTTTAAGAGGCTACCATAGACGCTAAAGGCTAAACATTTCATTAATTAACGTCTTTATCGGTGCTATGTTGAAAAAGGATGTTTATTGCATGTCCTGAGATGCCAACCAGTTGATGAAGATTTTAGTAGTAAAGATGGAAAATATCAGTAGTTTGAAGAATTTTTTGGTAGTCAGGTTAAGAAATGAAATGTATATGCTCACATAATACAAAAATGTATAAACAAATTTATTTTGAACATATGTATAATTATGCATTAATATAAATATTTATATTTACATATAAGTTTTTATCCAGTGAAAATTACTTTATACTGAAAACTAATCTTAAATAATAAAAGGGAATGTCTGTGTGTGTGTCTGTCTTATACACTATAGGCTCAGTGACCGCGCGTCGCAGAGCTACAAAATTTGGCAATCTGAGACCCAGGAGGATGGGAAGGTGGCATATGAAAACCGAATTTTAAAATTTGAATTTTTTTTTTTTTAATGTTTTATGCGATTTCCACCATTTTTTCCCCTTTTTTTCTCCACCGTCCAGATGTCGTAGAAAAAAACAAGTCACACGACCAGAAAGAGCAGACAATTGCGAGTAAAAATATATCAATTTCAAATCTCAGGGACAAATTCTAATATTTTTTAAAGATTTTAAAACAAGAGTCACTTTCGGCTCAAAAAAACGAACTTTCGTTTTTAAATCCTTATATTGGGAGAAGTTTCGACAATTTGGACTAACAATTTGCATTTTTAGAAAGCTTAAACATCAGGCATTCTTACAACCCCAATCTGATCAAAAAATAATTATAAATAGCTACCCGATCCGGATTTTAAAGAAGTAATGATTTTAAATTTCTCGATGAATTCTTGCCGAAGTTCTGATTTTTCTCCCATATGTGCGCACAGACGCACGGGAGGTGGAGGGGATGTCACAGTGTTTCCATGGAGCAAAAAATAAATAAAAAGAAAGTTATGGAGATTGTGGATTGGGTTAGAAAATTACATTATATTTGAAAGAATTAAGAGCTTATGTAGAATTTAGCTATTATGGAATTGAAAGTCATGGAGATTATGCATCGGGTTAGATGTTAAATTTTAAATGATTGAATTAAGAGCTTAGTATATGGTCATTATAAAATTTAAATGATTGAATTATGGTGGATTGAATTGTGGTAATATATTGTATACATCGGGTGGTGGTAACAGTATACAGAGTAAAATTATTATATTTATATGAAATTATTATATTTATTAGAAAATTACTTTATATTTTAAATGATGGAATTAAGAGCTTAGCATATGGTCATTATAAAATTTAAATGATTGAATTATGGTTTTAACGTCATTAAACTAAAACAAATTTTGTTAACTCCACGGGGTTATCACAGTTCACAAACACTAGAATAAATTTACTTTACAAATCAATTTTCAAGAACCCCCACTAGAACATTATTTTCCATCTTAATTTCATTATTAGTTTTAACATCATTAAACTAAACCAAGCTTTGTTAACTCCACGGGGTTGAGGGCGTGGTAGCCCAGTGGTTATCATGCAGGAATTGCACTCGGTAGGCCTGGGTTCGATTCCCGCCATTGCCAAAACTTCTGCTGTGTTCACACGGAGTATAGTCACGTTAAACATGTGGGTCTGTAAGTCCTTCTGAGAGGTTGGTGATAGGGGAAGGAGGTCCCTGTGGATGCCTCCCCCACTGGGTTCCAGTCTAAATTGGGTGGCACTTCCTGGCCATCCAAGTAGTTACCTTACACCTTTCTGGTAGGTTGGATGGTCTGGGTCTCAACAACAACTCCACGGGGTTATGGCGCCAGCAAGTTTGCCATGGTCAGAATTTTCAAAGGTAGCAAACAGGCTGGTTCCCGAAGATGGCTAGTCTTTAATAAAAATTAAAATTTAGCATTATATTGAATGAATGAATGAATGATATGAAGGTGGGTGGCTCCAGAAGAGCCTAGCACATCGACCAGAGGTCTATTGTACTACCCCCAAAAGTGAAGGTCTCTAAGAGAAGAGACCAGTAGCCGATGCAAACATAAGCAGGCACTTGACAGGAATGTCGTTCAGCTCCCAGGGTTCAATCACATGAGGACCAATGTGTTCGAATCTGTGAGCAGAGTAGGCCTCACATTCACACAGAATGTGAGCTGCAGTTTCTTCGCTGTAATTGCAGCCTCTGCAAAGCGAATCCTTGGAGACACCCATAATATTAAGATGTCTCTTGAGAGTGCAGTGCCCAGTAAGGAGCCCAACAGCTCTCCTGATGCCAGTTCTACTAGCATTATATTAAAATATGTGAATATATGAAGTTTATATCCCTGCCAAATGATTGCATTTTTTTAATTGCCTAAGTTATTGTTTTAATACCCCTTTTTGGTAAATATCCCTTCACAGGGTCTATACCCATTTTTTAAAATAGGAAAATATGTCTTATGTGAAAATAATTAAGAAATTAACTTTAATAATTAACCAGAATATGAAAATAAGCTAGTTTAGTCAATCTAATATTAGAAGATGGAGATGGATGGGAAATATGCTAATGAACTCTCTACTATCCACGATAACAAATTGAACTGTGTAATCATACTGTTTATGTGAAAATAACTAAAAAATTAGCTGTAATAATTAATCAGAATATGAAAATAAGTTAGTTTAGTCAATAAATTAAATTGTGCAATCACACTATTTATGCAGAAATAATTTAAAATTAACCAAAATATTAAAATAAACTAACTTAGGCAATCTAATATGTAATATTTAGAAGATGGATATGGATGGAAAAAGATACTAATGTGCTTTTGGCAATTTACGAGTACAAACTGAATTGCACAATCATAGTTTATGTGAAAATAATTAAAAAATTAACCATAATAATTAATCAAAATGCGAAAAAAAGCTAGTTTAGTCAATCTAGTATACAATGTTTAGGAGATGGAGATGGATGGAAAAAGATAGTTATTTCCGAATATAAAATTCTGTTAGATTCATTAATATTTGTGGCAGATATCTTATAAACAAGAAATAAACCACAGACAGAGACAGGCATCGTGCTAAAAATAGTCAAAACATGTTTAAGAAGACTCTAAAACCTATATTGGCATCATAATATCGAAATCAAAAAGTTTTGTGAAAATAATACTTTCTTTATATTCTTTTGTATGAGAAAGTAAAAATAATAACTAGGAAATAAGTTTTACATTGAGGTAAATATATTAACCCCACACGTAACTTCCTTGATCCCAGCATTAATTACCACAAACGCAAAATGAAATCGTTAGCCACAGACATCATAATTCGCAAATGAGAATCTTAGTCATCTGAGAATCTTAGTCCAAGTAATTATATTTGGAAATATTGGTTTTAGAGCCAAAAATCTTTAGGCTTTCAATTTTTCAAAACTTCTTAGCCCAAATTGATACCAAACAAGGAAGAATTGAACAAAATTTTCGTAAATAAAAATATATTTGCAATTTATTGGACAGATGAGGGAATGCACTATTCATGAATTTTCCATCTCTCTTTCTGCTTTATTTATTTTTTTTTCTGGAGAGGTTATAGGAGTTGTTTTTCTTTTTTCTTTTCCATATTTGATTCGGTTAATGTAAAGCTAATTTTACAGGAAAAGATGTAAAGAAAATGGTAGAATAACAAGGCTGAATATTGAATTCTATATTTAAACTTCCGTACAACAATAGTTATTCATATTCAATGCAATAGCAAGAATTAAGATACTTATCGGTTATAGGGACCATGGGTTAGCGACTGCTTTTCCGAGTTGTCACCAACACGAACATTGGCGATATACCGTATATACTCGCATATAAGTCGAGAAATTTGTGACAAAAAAAAGCCCTCAAAGTGGGGTCGACTTATACGTGGAGTCTAGAAAAAAAAAAAAATCGTAAGTCTAAAAATTCTTTTTTCCTGCCAGACAATCCCTCTTAAAGCGATGCGATAGTAATTATGCAATCACACACTTCAAAATTCTCCTATGAGTCATTGCCCTCCCCACAGAATACTCTATAGCTATCCCGACTACCAGTGTATCGAGTCATCAAAAAATATGCATACATTTTTATTCGATGTTTTTCTCTCGCTTCTCGGATTACGGCCGATCGTTTTTGCCAAAAAATGGCTCTTTTTAGAAATAATTCTATAACGCGGATTGTTTAAAACTATTATACAAGATTTTAAAGTATTGAGGGGGGGGGGTGCGAAAAAATCAGCTCAAATAAAGTGCAGAATTGTACATATCTTGCAGAATTTGTGACGAAGTGTTAGCGGTAGTGATAAACTTAATGAAATTTTATCAGCAATAGCTGAGTTTGGGCTGCCACAAATTTCAATGTAACACAATATTTTTTTGTTAAGTAAAGTTGATCAAACCCCATTATATATTAAATTTTAATCGTGTTTGTAGTGAATTTTTCGTATCGGATTATATCGCCAATATTCATGTTGGCGACAACTCTGAAAAGCAGTCGCTAACCATGGTCCCTATAACCTATAATATTATAAAGGTATTAGTTATTTGATAAAACACTTGTTAAATGTAAACTTTTGGAATATGTTCAATGATGTACGATTAAATTGTGCAATCGCACTATTTATACAGAAATAATTTTAAAATTAGCCAGAATATTAATATAAACTAGTTTAGGCAATCTAATATGTAATATTTAGAAGATGGATATGGATGGAAAAAGATACTAATGTGCTTTTGGCAATTTACGAGAACAAACTGAATTGTACAATCATAGTTTATATGAAAATAATTAAAAAATTAACCATAATAATTAATTAAAATATGAAAAAAAGCTAGTTTAGCCAATCTAGTATACAATGTTTAGGAGATGGAGATGGATGAAAAAAGATAGTTACTTCCGAATATAAAATTCTGTGAGATTCTTTAATATTTGTGGCAGATATCGTATAAACAAGAAATAAACCACAGACAGAGACAGGCATTGTGCTAAAAATAGTCAAAACATGTTTAAGAAGGCTCTAAAACCTATATTGGCATCATAATATCGAAATCAAAAAGTTTTGTGAAAATAATACTTTCTTTATATTCATTTGTATGAGAAAGTAAAAATAATAACTAGGAAATAAGTTTTACATTGAGGTAAATATATTAACCCGACACTTTTCCTTGATCCCAACATTAATTACCACAAACGCAAAATGAAATCGTTAACCAAACACATCATAATTCGCAAATGAGAAACATCTGAGAATCTTAGTCCAAATAATTATATTTGGAAATATTGGTTTTAGAGCAAAAAATTCTCAAGCTTTCAATTTTTCAAAACTTCTTAGCCCAAATTGATACCAAACAAAGAATAATTGAACAAAATTTTCATAAAGAAAAATATATTTGCAATTTATTGGACAGATGAGAGAATGCATTATTCATGAATTTTCAATCTCTCTTTCTGCTTTATTTATTTATTTTTTCTGGAGAGGTTATAGGAGTTGTTTTTCTTTTCTTTTCCATATTTGATTCGGTTGATACAAAGCTAATTTTACAGGAAAAGATGTAAAGAAAATGGTAGAATAACAAGGCTGAATATTGAACTCTATATTTAAACTTCCGTACAACAATAGTTATTCATATTCATTGCAATAGCAAGATCAGTTATAGGGACCATGGGTTAGCGACTGCTTTTCCTAGTTGTCACCAACATGAACATTGGTGACATATACTCGCTATACTATATACTCGCATATAAGTCGAGAAATTTGTGACAAAAAAACCTCAAAGTAGAGGTCGACTTATATGCGGAGTCAAAAAAAAAAATTTGTAAGTCTAAAAATTATTTTTTCCCGCGAGGCAATCCCTCTTCTCTCTTAAAGCAATGCGGTAGTAATTATGCAATCGCACACTTCAAAATTATCCTATGAGTCACTGCCCTCCCCACAGAATACTCTATGGCTCTCCCGATTACCAGTGTATCACATCATAAAAAAATATGCATACATTTTCATTCGATGTTTATCTCTTGCTTCTTGGATTACTGACGATCGTTTTGACAAAAAATGGCTCTTTTTAGAAATAATTCTGTAACACGGATTGTTTTAAACTATAATACAGGATTTTAAATTGAAAGTGTTTTTTTGTTTTATTTATTGAAGAGCGTATCTAATAACTGTATTGGGGGGTTAACAAAAATATCAGCTCAAATAAAGTACGGAAGCCAGATATTGTACATATCTTGCAGAATTTATGTGGCAAAGTGTTACCGGTAGTGATAAATTTAATGAAATTTTAGTGATAAATTTAATGAAATTTTATCAGCAATAGCTGAGTTTTGGCTGCCACAAATTTCAATGTAACACAATATTTTTTTGTTAAGTAAAGTTGATCAAGCCCCATTATATATTAAATTTTAATCATGTTTGTAGTGAATTTCTCGTATCGGATTATATCGCTAATATTCATGTTGGCTACAACTCTGAAAAGCAGTCGCTAACCCTGGTCCCTATAACCTATAATATTATAAAGGTATTAGTTATTTGATAAAGGTCCCTATAATATTATAAAGGTGTTAGTTATTTGAAAAAATATTTTTTAAATGTAAACTTTTGGAATATGTTCAGTGATGTGCATTCACTGGATATAGAAAATTCTGGACCCCAGGAAGTACCATAAGAGAAAACAATGGGCACCCATATATACTAACTTTAAAAGAAAATCTGTAAATTTTTAATGATATGATTTTATAGAGGTAAAGTAAGATAAGCAAATTTGAGCTTAAAGAAATTTGGGAATTTTTTCCTTAATTGCAGTTATTAAAACATAATTTAACTTTTTCTGCATAAGAAGAAATAAATGTTCACAAATATTTTATTAATTTATTTTATTTTATTGTTTAATGTGTTATCAATTAAAAAAAATATTTTAGAATGAATTTCACTATAGTGAACACATACTTACAATTTGAAAATCTGAAATATTAATTAAAAAGAAGTCTTTAGATTCAAAGCACTAAAATATTTCTTTTTTAAACAAACTTAAACATGAAAATAATAAAGTTTAGTCTGTCTATTGTCCAATAATTAGAGGATTGAGATAGTTGGAAAAAGATGGTTGTGAACTTTCAGCAATGTACGGCAATACAAAATGAATTGTGCAATTACCATCTTTAGGTGAAAAATTATTTTGCGAACAAATTTGAGTTTGTAGGAAAAGCTATGAACTGGCTACATCAGATTTTTATGATACAAATAATTTTCAAAGTTAAATTTATATTTTTAAAATCATTTTTTATTGGTTCTGACATGCATAGAGTGAAATTAAACTGGATGAAAAGAGATTACGATTAAAAATATCATATTGATGTTTAAACGACATCAGGCAAATGTTAAAAATAAATATTGAATTTGATAAATATGTAAATATATTTCAATCTCATTATGACAGTGAATATTTCATAAAAATATGAATATAACAGAAAAAATTTGATGTGAGCAGCACATGACTTTTCCTGCAGACTGAAATTCATTTTTTTTTATTTCTTTAATAATTCATTAAATTGAGTTTAATTGCACAAAATAACACTAAATTTCCATTTTTAATTCAATTTTTGTTTTTATTTAGTAATTGGACATTTTTCCAAAAGCAGCTTAACAAAAATGCAAGAAATTAATTGCACAAAATAAAAATTTGCATTTTTAATTCAATTTCTGTTTTTATTTGGTAATTAGACATTTTTCTAAAAGTGGCATAACTAAATGCGAAAAATCTCAAATATCTCGAAAATGGTTAGCCCTAGAGTAATAGAGTTGTTCTTATTATTTTCCTCATCAAAAATTACGTATAAAACAAGCATTTAATTGATATATTTGAACATACGTAGCTTTTTTTTAAATTTTACGATTTTTGAGGGCCATTTCGTAAAAAAAGGCCGGTTGTTCTTTTTCGAATAATACCAAAATCTAATCAGCACCAGAGTATCACCCAAGTAACTTATCTATCAAATTTCATGAAATTTGGTCAATTAGTATTTTAGTTAGAGTGGATACATGCCATTTTTGCGGGCCATTTCGTAAAAAAAGGCAGGTTGTTCTTTTCCGATTAATACCAAAATCTAATCAGCACAGAGTATCGTACAAGTAACTTATCTGCCAAATGTTGTGAAATTTGGTCAATTAGTATTTTAGCTAGAGTGAATACATGAAATTTTTACCGGCCATTTCGCAAAAAAAGGTGGGTTCTGTTTTAACGAATCGTACCAAAAACTAATCAGCGCCAGGGTCATACCCAAGTGGCTTACCTACCAAATTTCCATAAGTTTTTGAGTTAGAGTGGATACATACATTGCACAGACGTCAAAAATAGTTTTAATCACGTTAAAAATAGTTTTCATCACGTTAAAAATAGTTTTTTCGTATTCTAGATGTCTCGAAACATGTAGATCCGTCAAAAACTCGAGTTGTGATTTTCGGCATGATTCAAATACTTTCCCTATACATTACCATGTATTGCAGGGAAAGTAAAAAATCATGGATGCTAATAGATTACAGTCTGTAGGATTCATAGCAAAATGAAATCAAGACGCATGCCTTCATTTCGCTACGAAAATTTTATAAAAGAAAAAACTAGGAAATAAGTTTTACATTAAATCAACATGAAGATATTAATCATAAAGGAATCCTAGTCCAAATAACTATATTTGCAAATATTGGATTTAAAGCAAAAATTTTTATGGAGATTACATTTTTAGAACTTTTTGCCCCAATTTGACACCAACAAATAATAATTGAGAAAATATTGAAATTTGTAAAGAAAAAAGAAATGCATAGTAATTTATCAGGCAGAAAGGAAAGAGTTCACTATTCAACAATCTTCCAGTCTCTCTGTCTATTTTTTTCTTCAGGAGAAGTAAGGACAATGTTCTAATTCTTTCTTTTCTACTTATGAAAGGGAGACTACTAATGAAGTGCCAGTTTGGGAGGAAAAGAAATTTAAAAAGAAGAAAAGAAATAAGAGTCGCAATTGCTAATATTTTGACTATATTCCTTACAATCACGATTGAAGCTATTTTAGTTTTTATTTTAGGCATTTAAAATAACAGCAAAAATACTTTGGAAGGTTTGAAAAAAATAACTATCCATAATTGGGCCACTCACTATTTGGCAAATTCGATCACTTGTTTACTCACAAAATGAAGCATTTTATCTCTGTTTGGTGCAATGGGGATTGGCAGCAAGAACCCTGCCTCCCCCCTAACCCTCCGATAGATTAATGGTTGGAATTTTCTGACCAGTTACTTCACTCCACTTGAACCACCTGTGCATCAAACTGCCAGTTTCTGCCTCCTATTAGAAGCGGATAGACATTTCCCAGCATACAGCTTTTCTGGCATACACTGGCCTTGTATACACTTTTACAAGTCGCCTTCTTACGTAATAATGGAAGATGTGTGTATTTGTGTGTGCAGTCTGTAGCATGGCGTTCGACCATGAAATTTGGTACATATGTACTGAGGGACCCGGGAAGGTGCACCTCAGCATTATTATTTTAGTATTTTTGTTGTGATGTTTAAAAACATCACAATAAGGATTCAAAAGTAGCCTGATTAGCATAAAGTTGCACAATTTGACAACTGTTTTCAACTGGAAACACCAAATACAATATTTATACTATACATCTAATTAGGAATGTTAGTTGTGGCGTGTTTGTGGCCGACTCACTCAGTTTTAAAAAGGGATTTTATTTATGTATTACAAATTAAAGATTTCCATACCATGCTAAAGATAAATAAATAACATATGGGGAGGAAGGGGTGCTATAGGGCCATTCCATGCTATTTCAACAAAGGGCTGCTGCTGCACCATTTTTAATAATTTTTAACACTTTACAACAAAGTTGAAAAGTGTTTGACTTTGTTCATTCTGTCTGTCTGTCTGTCTGTCAGCATGATAACTGCCGTAAAAATGACTTAATCAAAATGAAATTTTAGTATTTTGCTCAGACGGTCTGTAGGACCTATGGGAATATAAATGAATAGTATCACCCAATTAGTTTTGGATAGTACCCGGGTTGAAAAAATGAAATACATTGAACTCTATGGGACCCTAATTTTTCAAACATTTCTTAAGCGGATTGAAAATTCACAAATTGCTTCAAAAATTTTAGGTAATATTCAAATTATTCCATAAAATATATAAAAAAAATTTCAGCAAAATATATTCAGTAGTTTTTTAAATAAAAATTAAAATAATAATTACACCTCCTCTTATATGAAGCGATCACGTGACCATGATATGAAAAGATCACGTAACCCACTTCAAAATGAAATATGGCATCCATCTTGTCTCAAAATCATGATTTTTAAAGTTCTTTTTTATTTATATTGAGTGTTGTATCCGTCCTAAAACCGCTTTATTTTTGCTTAAATTCTGTGCATCTACATACTGAAACAACGCAATTACAATATATTTGAGTTTAAATGATCATCCAAATTTGATTATTTCTACAACGAAGCTTATTTTTCATTTATGTAAAATGTAAACAGCAAAATATGTAGGATGAGTTGTATAAGAATTGCTGTATTTCTTTAACGCAGAAGTATTTAGCTCATGGAGTCTGCATAGCTGATATGAATGAAATATTCATTTATTTTACAGAGAAAAGGAGGATTTTTTTCGATGAAATTTTAAGCATAGAGTTTAGTTACTTGTAGCTCCATGGTCTTAAGTTTTTAAATAAAATAAATTATTATAGTATTGTGATTAATGAAATGAATGGGAAATTGTTTATGAATAAAATGCTGCTTTTATAGAGAGAGCCAGACGTGTTATATTTCTATGACGTCATTTGAATGAATGTCAGTTGTTTTCGATAAAGTTTTCAAATATAATAAATTATTGTAGTATTATGATAATTTAAAAAATATTACCGAGGAATGAATCGCATTTTGAGATGTTTAAACCAGGCAATTTATATTTCAATGCCGTCATTTGAATGAAGTTCATTTTTTTCGATGAAGGTTTAGGTTTTCAAATATAATAAATTAATGTAGTATTGTGATCAGCTTTAAAATATTACCGAGGAATGTATTGCATTTTAGAGATGTTTAAATAAAATTGCATTGAAGTTGGAAAGTGTTTCATAATCAATGCTTTAAGAATGATTGATCTTTCTTCTTATATTTTGTACAAGTATTTATACATGTTTAGAGAGTTCAAAACCAATTTCAGAAAAAAAAATTTTTTTACTGTGTGGCAGAGAGGTCCCCAGATGGTGCTTTAAACATGTACATGTTTGTGATTACAAGCATTTGCGCAAAATGCTATAACTTTCCTCCTAATTAAGCATATTAAAAATTTTAAAAACCTTTTACTCAGAATAAAGTGCTGATAATTTTGGTTCAACTTTGTTTTATCATTTGATATAGTTTTGATAATTATATGGTAGTCAAAATTTACCATTGAAATTTGCATTTTTTCATTTTCCTAGCCTGTTTTTACTGGGAAGGGGACAATACACTCAAACCAAATTTATTTTGCAAGTTCTATAATAACAGTAGATGTTACCTGAGAAAAGTGGAGTATTTTGAACCCTTCCAAAAGTTTTTCAATGGTGAAAATGGGCATTTTCAAAAAATTTAGATTTTTCAGAAGCTGTATTTCCAGTGGGATTCACAGTAAAAATCTAATATGCAATACTAGGGTTTTTTGAAAGAGTATATACATAATAAAAGTAATAAAACTGTATTTCCCTTTCTGAAAAATATAAATCATCTGAACATTTCGTTTCGGTTTTTGAAACCAGTCAATGTTATAAGAGGCAATGTTATTTTTAATAAATTTTGTTTTAAATACGTGGTTTTACAAAAATATGTTCGGAAAGTTTCTGAACAAGCAATCATTCTAAAATTTTCATTTACACAAATAAACATCACGTAATTTCTTTCTAAATGCATATAAATAAAATTATTTTCAATTATGTTATCTCTAATAATTTAAAATCAAAACAATAATTAAAACACTAACACTAAGAGTTTTATGCCCTTTTAGGGGGGAATGTACTTATGCTTACCTAGTAAACGATTTAAGTTATGCTTTTATAGTGAGAACTTATATTATTGCAAAACACTTGGATTTTTTTTTTTTTTTTTTTTTTTTAAAGATCAAATAGAGAATTTTTTTATCGAATCGAAATTCAATCAATGTAAACATATAAAAATATAGAAACAAATCGCTTAACACACACTATGGTATACTTTCAGAATAATATATTAAATGCATTATAGTATATTGATTCATGATAAAAAATATACGAGCAAGCAAATTATATCACTACATTTATTTTTAACTTACTATGGTTAAACATCTTCATCAGACTATAACTTATTTTCAATCTTCAGATATACATCAGACATTTCACACCAGCAAATCAACCCAAACAAAGTAGAAAATTTAAAATAATCCTACTTTATATCAGTTGATCAACTACTATTGTGGCAAGTTGCAATAGCACAATCATTCGGCATATCGAAATTTGCTCAAAAAAACTCACAAAATGAATAAGCCGATGATTTTGTGATAGTAGAAATAATAAGTTATCCTTAATAAAGATTGTTTTAAATCAATCCAAAGTTTACGTAAAAAGATAGGTAAGAAACGACACATCAACAATGACTACGTTGCATTAGAAAAAATAATAAAATATTTTGCCGGTTTTAATTTGTACAGTTACGCCGGGTACTGCGCCACCTTGTGTCGCACGCTTCAAATAAACTCCATCTGACATCACAGCAGACCAGAAAAGGTTCGTGTGCAAAGGAGTGGCACCCCCCTGAATTGAAATGAAATGAGAGACGGGTGGCTCAAGAAGAGCCCAGCTCATCGACCAGAGGTCTATTGTATTACCCCAGACAGAACAGATCTCTACGAAAAGAGACCAGTAGCTGATGCAAAGATGAGCAGGCACTTGACAGGAATGTCATTCAGCTCCCAGGGTTCAATCACATGTTGACCAATGTGTTTGAATCTGTGAGCAGAATAAACCTCACATTCACAGAGAATGTGAGCAGCAGTTTCTTCGCTCTATTTGCAGCCCCTGCAAAGCGAATCCTTAGTGACGCCCATAATGTTGAGGTGTCTCTTGAGGGTACAGTGCCCAGCAAGGAGCCCAACAGCCCTCCTGAACCCTCCTGAGTTAGTTGGCTTTTGATTAGTATAGTGTGCATGTGTCATAAAGTGAAGGTAAAGATGATGTGTTCTGTTGGAGCTAAAGTTAATGAGGATTGTCATAAGACTACTTATGGGCTAATTTCACTAACACTAAAGGATTTTAGTGAATTTAGCAATGAAGAAAAAAAACTATTTTGGACTTAAGATTAGGAGACTTGTTAAATACAATCACTTTTATGGAAAGAACTGCTTAAGTTTAGTGCCTGGTCAGTAGAAAAAACATGTCATGAATTTGGTGCAAGTCAGTACTTAGTAAGAAACACACAGACATTAGTTAAGAGCTATGGCATTCTTCCTGATATAGAACAAAGGAAGTCCAGAAATTTTCCAGAGGAAATGATTGATAAAGTTGTAGATTTTTGTGAATGTGATGAAAACAGTAGGATGTTTCCTGGTGCAAAGGACTGTGTTTCTATTAGGAATACAGATGGTTAAAAGCAAATAAAACACACACAAAAAAAAAACTCAATTCACAAGACTATCCAATTCACAAGATTTTGAAGAAATAAACATCACCAAAGTTTCAACAGATCTTTCTCTTGAACTTAAAAAAAAGGATTACATTGCATGCATTTATGATTCTCATTGGTGGCTTGCATAAGTTATTGAGGTGCAACAATCAGAGGAGGACTGCAACGTTCATTTTCTTCCATCCAGTGGGACCATCAACATCATTTAAAAAATCTGAAGCAGATACTGTTTGACGCCTTATGACAATGTCTTACGTGTTCTTACTCCTTCTGAGTTGTCAACTGCTACTGAAAGAACATGGAATAATGAACACAAGTTGTGCAATGAGCTTACGGAATTTTTACAACATAAAACAAAAAGAAACAAGCTAAAAAAACTTGCTAAGTGATTTTTGTCTGTTTGTTCAATTGTTTACAACATGTAGGCCTAAGCGGCAAGTAACATTCATTTCTTGTAACTATAATGATATAATTTTTGTTTGTTCAATTGTTTACAACATGTAAGCAAGTAACATTTAATACATTTCTTGTAACTTTAATGATGATTTTTTTGTATATGTACATAAAAATCACCATAATTATCTTGTATATATACATAATTATCTTGTATATATACATAAAAGTTCCCAGGTGGTCACCCACCCAAGTACTAGCAGCATCGGGCGTGGTTAGTACTTGGGTGGGTGACCACCTGGGAACACCGCGTACTGTTGGCACATTCCGGACGCGGTAGCCCGGTGGTTTGCACACTGGATTTGCATGCTGCCACAACTGCCGCCGTATTCATGCGGAGTACGATCACGTTAAACATGTGGGTCCGTAAGTCCTTCCGAGAGATTGGTGGTAGGGGAAGGAGGGTACTGTCCCTGAGGATGCCTCCCCCACTGGGTTCTGGTCTAAATTGGGTGGCATTTCCCGGCTGTCCAAACAGTTACCTTACACCTTTCTGGTAGGTCAAAAAGTCTGGGTCTGAACAACAACATAAAAATTACCGTCACATCAGAGCAAATGGAAATACACTGATTTTATTCACAACTTTGAACTCAAATATTTTTGTTACTATGCAAAACAAAGTGATCAAATTTTATTATGGTGTTGCTACCTAATAGAAGCTTCAGTAATATAAATTTCAGATTTTTACTGTGAACCCCACTGGAGATACAGCTTTTGAAAAATCTGAATTTTTTGAAAATGCCCATTTTCACCACTGAAAAAATTTTGGAAGGATTAAAATCACCCCAGTTTTCTCCCCTCAGGTACAATCTACTGTTACTATAGTACTTGCTACTTGCAAAATAAATTTGGTTTGAGTGTGTTGTCCCCTTCCCAGTGAAAAATAGGCAAGGAAAATGAGAAAATGCAAACTTCAATGGTAAATTTTGACTACCATTAAATTTTCAAAAATATATCAAATGATGAAACAAAGTTGAACCAAAATTATCATCACTTTATTCTGTGTAAAAGGTTTTTAAAATTTTAAATTTCCTCAATTAGGAGGAAAGTTATACCATTTTGCTCAAATGCTTGTAATCACAAAAATGTACACGTTTAAAGTGCCATCTGGGACCTCTCTCTGTCACATGATAAGGAATTTTTCTTTTCTAAAAATTGTTTTGAACTCTTGAAACATGTATAAATACATGTGCAAAATATAAAAAATATTAAAAATGGTGCAGCAACTAATGTTAATGAAATATGTTGAAATAGCATGGAATGACCCTATAAACATTTGAACATAGTGCAGAATGACCTTTGACTTTAAGAGTTGCACTTTCAAGCAAAATCGACAGACTTATTCCTGGTCTTCAGTGTTTACCTTTTAGGCTAGTGAGATATTTCTGTATTTGTTGTCTTTCCGCACATCGTTCTGTTTCAGGATGAAAAGAAAAAAAAATATCGAATCTATCGGTTGTACTCAGTTTTAAAAATGGGATTTCATTTATGTATCACGAATTAAAGATCCCCATACCATGCTAAAGATAAACATTTGAACATAGTGCAGAATGACTTTTGACTTTAAGAGTTGCCCTTTCAAGCAGATGCTCAAAATCGACAGACTTATTCCTGGCCTTCAGTGTCTACCTTTTAGGCTAGTGAGATATTTCTGTATTTTTCATCTTTCTGCACATCGTTCTGTTTCAGGATGGTCCATCAGTTGTATCGGAAAAATACCGATATGTCAACGAAATCGATATCGGACCACTCTTAGTTTTCATCTTACATAGGTAACAATTTAAAATCTAGTGCAGTTCATGCACTTTTTGCATTTTTATGTTACATTATATTATTTTACTCATCAGAAAAAAATAATACTTATTGAAAGTGTGAATTTGAATATAAATCTCACTAACTAGTAATAGCAACAAAACCCTTTCTAATTTAAAATGCCAAGCGCTCAGCCTCTCCAGTCAATAATCTTACGCTATGCTACTGATAGGTGGCACCATAAAACATTTGACCACCAAAGCGAGCCTTCAATGTCCATATAAAGATGTGATACAGAATTCATTTGATTTGTACAAATCTGCAAAAGAATCTATTACAGGAATCAAAACATTTTCTGTAGCAGAATCTCAAATTGAAACTTCTAAATTTAATTGTCAATTAGCAAAAAGGTATGAAATGCATAGCTGCCAACCGTTCCGGATTCAATCCGAATTTTTTCCACAAAATCCGAATTTTTGAAAATATTCCTATTTTACCCCATTTTTCTCCCTCTGCGACCATACATATATGCCAACTCTACTGAATTTGGCGGGAGACTCGCGATTTTTGAGTGTTTATCCCGATTTCCCGCTTTTGAAGACACATCTCCCGATTTTAACGATTTTTTGAAAAAATCCCTATGTTTAGGGATAATATCCCAAAAATTTTCCCTATAAAGGGGATTTTTTAGCTAAGTGGGAAACTTTTCTCTATTTGAACAAAAGTACGCTCATAAGATTACAGATCAGACGTGAAAAACTCTCTGGATTTGGGCCTGAAACTCCGGATGTTTCATTGCTTCTCCGGCTTCCGGATTACTAACGAAATTCTCCGGCTTTTTTTGTTTTAAATTTATCAATTAACCAGACATGGTATAATTCCTCGGAAACACCGATTTTCCGCTTTTTTAGCACTGATTTCTACCATTTCCGGGATCGTAGCAACTCCATAATAAAATGCCAATCAAATTAACGTAGATTTACGGCCGCGTGTAATGTAAATTAAGATCTCGATCGCTTATTTTATGAAAGTAATAAATATACTTCTTAATTCAGCATAAATCGCTAAAATGTTATTTTGTTTATTAATTTCGCATAAACACTGCGATTGCGCAATTCAGTTTGTTCTTATGAATCGCCAAGAGTGCAATAATATCTTTTTCCATCCATCTCAATCTTCTACATATTGCATTTTTGATTGACCAAACTAGTTTATTTTCATATTCTGATTAATTAATTATGGTTAATTTCTTAATTATTTTCGCATAAACAGTGCGATTGCGCAATTCAGTTACATCGCGTGAAATGCCGAGAGTACGTTATCGTTAGTATCTTTTCCCATCCATCTCCATCATTTAAATGTTGCATATTAGATCGGCTAAATTATCTTATTTTCATATTCTGATTAATTATTATTGTTAATTACTTAATTATTTTCGCATAAACAGTGCGATTGCGCAATTCAGTTACATCGCGTGAATTGCCGAGAGTACATTAGTATCTTTTTCCATCCATCTCCATCATTTAAATGTTGCATATTAGATCGACTAAACTAGTTTATTTTCATATTATGACTAATTATTAAGGTTAATTTTTTAATTATATTTGCATAATACAAATTTTTCTATTTTGAAAAATCTATCTCCTTTGCATTTTTTCTAAAAAATGTAATTAGTGTTTTCGAAAAATTTAATGTGAGTCTGCAATCAGAAACCCCAGAGTCCATAAGCTAAAGTCCCAAATTCAAGTTTTTTTTACAGATATTTTAGTCAGATTCATAAAGCTTGAAGTCGTGAAAGCTTCCACATGTGTCTTCGATATCTCTTATAGTGATTCAACAAATCATAAGGATAATGAAGACATATTTGTGGGATCAGAGACGTTAGAGTGCCTGAAAAAGTTAAACTCTGATGAAACAAAGCAGTTTTTTGAGTACGTCAAAAACTATTATTGTATGACATGTAATTATATTATCAGAAACTTTCCAATCAACTCTGATGTTTTACATCATGTTGAAGTCTGAGATGTGTCTCAGAGGGAAAAAGTTAAATTTCCTCGATTAAAATTTTTATAGACAGATTTCCCTCTATACTGCAAAAAGACTCAACAGAATCAATGTTTGATATAATTGATAGTGTAACTGAGTTTTTGCATTATCAAATGGCAGCTCTGCCAGGAGAAATAATTGCTGCAGACCAGATGTTCAGTGGGCTAAGTTAGGAAAGCAAAAAGATCCTGTGTATAAACTTTTGTATGGTAAATTGAGTAGTATCATGTTGGGGATACTAACACTCCCCCATAGTAATGCTGCATGTGAATGAATTTTTAGTCTTGTAAAAAGAAACAAAACTGATTTTAGAAGTTCCATGAGTATTTTGACTTTACAGTCTACTTTAATTGCCAAATCTCAGATAAATGGTGCTTGGTATGAACAAACATGGTGCCACTTTCTTGAAAAATGCCAAATCTGCTACCTATGTATCAATAAACCAAAAAGATTCTTAATTTGTCTTTGTTTTACTTACTTTGTAATAGTGTATTTAAATTGTGTAATGACATTTTTTTTTTTTCAAATATGAAAATAGTTTAATTTTACTTTTAGTTGAATATTGATGTATTTAAGGAGAACAAATATAGTTATAATTTTATGGGTGTAAAAAAATTATGCATTTCATGTATGTTTCAAAATTCTTATCTCATGAGGTCTTAATATTTTTTTATTAAGTAAGATTAATTATATAGTATATATATATGGGTTTCACCAACTTTACTTCCAGGGGGGGGGGTTGCAAAATCACTGTCAATACATAATGCATTGGCTAAGAAATACTGACATGCTAATTTCAATGCGGGGGGGGGGGGGGGGGGAAGCAAGTACTCCCATGCTGGAGATACCCATGTATATATATTTTGTGTGCAACTATTGCGTGTCATTTTTCTCGCGTACAGTGTTCCTAATTTTTTATTCTCTGGGTTGGCAGCTATGGAAATGGCAAACACTATCACAGGAACAAGATCTAATCACAGCTTTGTACCTATAAATAAAACATAATTATTGGTTTCTAGAGTATCAGGTTCCACAACAACATTCGTTGCTACTATAGGATTCGAAGGAATCATCAGACCATTTAATGTCCACACTTAACAATATGTTACATGTGCATATGTAATTAACATATGAATTGGAAAGATTTTTGAATACTGTTAGGAATATGACTGTAAAATTATGTTTATGTAACCTCATGGCCCAAGTACATCATATATGTATATGGACGAAATATCTAGATGTGTCGAAAACCCAGAACGACCGGCTCATCCGAAGACATGAGCAGATATCTAGATATCTTTTCCCATAACTAATACAGGAAGAACATGTCGGATTGCACCTGACGAAAATCTGTATATTGAACAGTTCTTTATAAAGATGGATCAAATCCATTGGTTTCAGTTTTGACTTGATATATTTTTTAAAGTTCTTACATTTAGTTTTTGTTCATTATTATTATTTTTTTTTAAATAACTCTTTCTTTGTATTGATTAAAGTGAAAAGATTAATTTTTAGAAACGAATTCAACGACTAGACAAAAATAAGATTAGACATTTTCTCATTTTTGTGAATTGTTCATTTGCAATTTAAACATGATAGTTTGATATTTGAAGAAATGTATTGAGTATTTTGAAAATACAAAATACTTTAAAAATATATTTTCGATACATTACCAAAATACTTTAGTTTTTTTCAGTTTAAAATGCAAAATACAAATGTATTTCAAGTACTTGTAGTTTTAATACTGCCCAACTCTAGTAGTAACTTGGGTTCACTGTATAAAGGAGTGCTAAATGAAAATTCAATATGTTTATGAATGTTAGTTTACTTAAAGTAAAAAGATAAAATTTAAGAATTGTAATGATTTAATGTACATGTAGTCTAATACAGAAAAATAGTTCAAAAGCACAGGACTGGACAAATTTCTCTTTAATATAGGAGCCAGGTGAAAAGTTGAGACAGCTTTTAATTGACATTATTTTGCATTTTGACAACAGTTGTTAAAATGTGCTTATGATAGTTACAATAACACATAGAGACTAGCACTAACACCTAAATAAATAATAAATTAAAAAAAATTAAAAGCAGTTTCAATCCAAATTTCTATGCATGTGAAATCTTTAGTTTAAGCTCATGCACAAGCAATGCACATGCATAATCATACAGAAGTCCATCACTCGAGGCCCCATTTCCAGTCACCACCATTAAATTTTTAGGTATCACGGTGACCTGGATCCTGCGATTTGTCCATCCAATCCTGTTTCTGGATACAGATACAGGTGAATGCCTATATATATGATATTGAAAGGAGATATTTAAGAAGTATGAGTAGAGTTTTATAAAGAGTGTATTTCATATAGGTGTATACATATAAGCATAACCTTAGCATCTTTTTGTTGTGGTAAATTTAAATTCCTTTGGACATGCAGCATGTGAACTTAGAATTAAATGTATGAAAACATATGAACCTGTTAATTTTGAATACTCCATGAAATATTTTGTTTTGCAGCTGGAGGAGGAAGAGTAACCCAGAACCATGGCAAGCGTATGATGGTAAACAGTACAAGGTACTTATTATTTATTTAATATAATATTTATTTAATTATGTATGCTGATATTCATACTTTCTTTTAATTTTTCAGAGTATAAACCAGCAGTGTACAACTCACGAACACACTGTAACATGCTGCTATTAATTTCAAATATACTAGCTGCATAACAGCCCTGATTTAAAAATTAGGTATTCATTCACCATGTGTTAGGTTTATTGAATTAATGGTCAATCAGGTCTGATCATTATGCAAAATCTGATCAGTAAATTGCCTTAAAATTTATTAGTGAAAACCAATATAAACTAAGATTAAGGCCAAACTGTAAAGAAAATTTTATCCCAAATAGTTTGAGTGGCCATGAAAATTGTTGAGATAATATGTAGTTTAAAAATAATATATAGCCATTTTTCATACAAAGGCTTAAAATTAAAACTGAACTGTTAAGTTTTGAAAAGGGCACCTTTCATACATGCACAGTTATTTTGATCTCAATTACACCTGCAACAATATTAATCAATCAATCAAAATTTTTTATTGTAAACAGGTCAAAACCAAACAATAGGAGTGGTCAAAAGTAATAAGGGAAAATAATAATTGATCACACAACATAAAATACAATTTCCTAGGAAAATATATTATAAAACTTTAGGCAGTAAACAGAATAAATGTACAAATGGATAAATTAATTTATCGATGTATGCATTGGGTAAGCGATTTCTGAATTTAACATGGTTCAAATTAGCAGTCAAAGGTATTCCAGAAAAATTAGGTATTCCAGAATTGTCCCATGTATTCCAGAAAAAAATATTGTAAAGAGGAAGTGAAAGAGAATCAAGGTTTTCATTCATGTTGCAGTAAGAGCATAAGTCAGAATTAACTTTGACGGAGACTTTTAGGCAGATCCATTTTCCTTAGAAGCGGAAGGTCAACAAAATTCAGTCCAAAGCGGGGAGACAAAAAACGAAACAAAAAAAAAGTATAAATATTCATTATTGATCGGTTTTTCAATTCAAAATATTGGTGGAAAGACTATTTTAATGAAATTCTACACTTGTATTTAAACATATGCAGTCTGGCATCTGGTGAACATACCTGCTTAGCTGCAGCCTCCCTGCTACTGTTGCAGGAGACCACCTGTGAATAACTTGTATAAAGTTGTAAATTTCTGGCCATCAGAGGCTGGTCATTCATTCTATGTCAAATCATCTAGTTTTATTCAAAAATGAAATCCACAGACTCAGATTTTAATGAATGTTGGCATAAAAGTTTTTTAACTAGAGCTATGAAAATTCTGAAAATTTGAACTTCCTACATACTTTAGTTTCGAGAATACATGAGTTTGAAATTTGGTTGAGATGCCATAATAACAACTTTGGTAAAAAGCAATGTTATTACGAAAACTTATTTTAATTTATCTTTATAGCTATAGTCATGAAACTTTATACAGTTATTAAGTAGAGTATGAAGATTACAAAATATCCATAAAATTTTAAAAGCTGGAAGTGAAGTGAAGAATTGAAAAATTTTGAAAAATGGGCAAATAAAACAGCTTATACCAAAAAAAAGTGCTACTGATTGGAAGTTAATTTTTTTCAGAAAATGCTCTTTAATATGTGAGTTATGAAAATTTTTGATATACAGTAAATAAAATGTTGATTCTCACTCCTTTTATAGAAAAGAGAAAAGATTTAAATTTGATACAGCTAAAAACTTTAATAGCTCATAACTTGTAATAGCTTTCTTGTAGCTATCAACCTCATACTTATGTTGCGTGCATATGCCTGCAACAATTCATGCAGTAGTTGTTAACCATATATCGAACTATTCTGCAGGCGCATGCAATTCGCATAAGTTATACACAATAACAAGAACCTAGCTCCATGAAAACAAGATGCACACTGCACGATGTAAATGTTTTATTAAAAATTCGTTATCTAAATGTTTTAATAAAAATTCGCTATCTAAATGTTTTAATAAAAATGTTTTAATTAAAATATATTTCATTATTTACAATTTTCCTTAAATTTCACAGAAATTCAGATTCGTGTATATTCTTTTCTAAAAAAATGTTTTAATTAAAATGTTTCATTCTGTATTAATAGATTTCCTTAAATCTTGCAGAAATTCAGATTTGCGATGTAAATGTTTAAGAGGATATTTTAACTAATATACTTTATTCTGTATTAAAAAATTTTCCTAAATTTCACAGAAATTCCTATTCGTAATGATCCTGTTAGTGAAAACTACAGAAAAATCCTTAAAAGAAAAAAATCCTACAATAATTTCAAAATTGATTTCTGCCGTTCATCATTCTTGTGATGTAAATCATTCCATTCATGTGATAGAAATGACCGTGACAATGTTAATGTTTTGTTTTAATTTTGTTCTGCACAGAAATAAAAACTAACACTGGAAAACGAAATATACCCTATGTAAAACTTGCTTTGATGTGCTAATAAGACAATAAAAAAAATTTTTTTTATTCATATTTTAACAGTAATTATATGTACAGTTATGATGCGTAACTAGATTTAATAATGATGTGCAACAGTAATTATATATAACAGTAATGATGCGTAATAAATATACGCATCAAAAATGACTAATAAAATTGTGTTTTTCACTTATTAATCGCAGTGTTCTAAAACTTCAAACATAATGGAATAAAATTCTAAATGATGTTCTTCACATGATTTAAAATCATATCTGTTGCGATCTTGTGGATTAAAAAGATGATTTTTTTGGCATCGTTGTACTATTACCGATTCTCGGCGACAAGCATGTAAAAACAATTCTGTAAAAAAATATTGTCTAAATTTTTATAAAAGGAAAATTGTGGATTGTGAATACAACCAATGTGTAGATTGAATTTCATTCTGTTGTACAATTGCTACATTTTCTGAAAAATCCAGTTGTATAACATTTTCTCCATATCAATTTCTGATTTCAAATTGT
Organism: Amaurobius ferox; assembly: GCA_951213105.1. NCBI lineage: Eukaryota > Metazoa > Arthropoda > Arachnida > Araneae > Amaurobiidae > Amaurobius > Amaurobius ferox. The sequence continues at coordinate 78,362,652 of OX578144.1, forward strand.
TAAAGATTGTTATCTTTTAATGTAAGTATGAAGGAGAAAATACTTCACTTGATTTAAAAGGCCACCAAAACTTTTTTTGACAGTGTTCAAAATTTCAGCCTTAGATGTCTTGTCACACTTCTGCATTCATTGAAAATATTTAGTTGGTGTATCTTGAATATCACCTCGTGGCTTAAAAGAAATAATTTTATTTGTGCAATTGTCACATTGTGAATGCGTACTGTTTTTTTTTTTTCAGAGGGGGGAGCAAGCAATTTGTTGTATGAAAGTAGAAAATTCTGAACTAAGGTTATTCAGCACTTGCAAAAGGAGTCTGACATTTTCGCAAATGCATACAAATACATTATGTGGTATTTTGTTATAATAGTACATGATTGGATGTGATTAGGTTATAATAGGATGTGATTAGTTATAATAGTACATGATTAAGATGCAAATTTTGAAACAACAATTTTTGCATTTGAAATGTTTTTATGATCTTTTACAAAAGGAATCATGGTAGTAACTGAAATTGTTATAAATTTTCTTACTTTCTTATAAATTAATCACATAATGATGCAGTCAACATGGTTTTAGTTTTAAAAATCTTGGTATTGAATGTAACTAGTGTCGGACTTAAGTTTCTTTTATGTCCAACATCATATATTAAAAAAGAACTAAATTTTAAAATCAAATTTGAATACATATATTGAATAGTAAGTAAAATCATGATTTGCAAACAAAAAATCATATTAAATACTCCAGCCTGTTTTGTAACTTCTAGGTCATTGACTTCTAGGGAATTTGGTGTCAGATGTAAATTTGTCAAAGTATTTTTTAAAATTGCTTTTATAAAACAAAAAATATATAATTTGAGCTTATTACCCTTTTTATAATGTTTTGACACATATATGAACTGCTTAAAATATAAAAATTTTTAAATTTAATTTCAAAATAGCATTCTTAAATTATGTTAAAGAAAGAGTTGTTTTGAATTTTACTTTTTCTTACATTTTTTCTTATTTGCTCATACTTTAGTTTATAACCTTTAAAATGACACCTTTTTTGTAAAAAGAAAATTTTTGAAAAATTGGTCACTTGTTCCCCATTTCTGTGGAATTGCCCCATTAAATCTAATAGTGATAAATTAGTAAAAAATAACATTGTATAGCTTATTTTTTCATTCTTTTTAATATTTATATTATCCAGTAACTCTTTTCCTTATGCCAGAAAAAGGTGTTTAGTTCAATATTTAATATTGAAAACTGAAAAAATGTTTTTTTACACACTTTTATTTCACTTCTATCAGAGTATACAGGGTGTTTAAAAAAGATTACACGATTCAATACACCTTGAACAATGGGTCGCAGGTAGTGTTTCTTTCAGGCATTCCTCCCCTCCAAAGACATTTTATGAAACCTAGTTTCTAGTTATGTTGCACAACATTTAGATATATTTATATAGGACAAATAGAAAACTTGCACCCCTCTAAAATGTCATTTCGCCCTGTCCAAAAAGTCCTAAAAGAAACACTGGTCGCAGGCCTGTAGTTCCAACAGAAATGCTTCAAATAAGATCAGACTACGACTGTTTTGATCATGCAACGCAAAAGCACAAATTTTACCTTTTTATACTAGCCTGTTATGGACCAGCAATACACGTTATAACTCGAAAACCTTAGAAGTTAGAAAGTTCGAATTTTGCATATCGTTGCTTTTTGCAATATATTTTTATTGGATTTATTGTTGTTAGGATTGAACCGTACCGGTTCAGCCCGTTCCAAGCCCACCATAGAAACATACAAATTTTAGGGGAATAACTCGAGAACTAGAGCAGCTAAAAAGTTCCAATTTAGCATTTTGTTGCTTTTCATATTATATTTTAATTCTTTAGATTTTAAACAGCATCGGTACAGCCCGCCATAAGGCGATACAAGTTTTTCTTTTGTGAGCAACACGAGAACTAGGGCAGTAAAAATACCCAAATTCGGCTCATCGTCGCCTTTCCTGGTGTATTTTTATTTCTGAATTTTGAACTATACTACAAAGTAGGGGGGAAAAAAACTAGTTTCAGAATCTACACCTTTATGAAAGTACACAAAGAATATAAATAAATGTTCTCACAGTTTTATCTCGTACAATAAAAGTGGGTACCTTGAAATTTTATAAAATTAATCTATCATTAACTTGGTATACTCCAAAATATCATCATTCAATGGATGTAATAATTGAATAAATTTATGGAATCACTGGTAGCATATCCATTCTTCATACGAAATATATAATATAAAAAAAAACTTATTTCACAATCATGTGTAAATTCCTATAGTTTTCAAAATGGCACTGTTATTCAAAACATTCTATTAAAATATTTAAATTTCCTAAATGGAAGTATTAGAATCTATGTTCTCAAATGGAAGTATTAGAATCTATGTTCTCAAATGGAAGTATTAGAATTTATGTTCTCGTTGCACAATGTTATTTTCACAGACAGATCTGAAGAATAAAGCATCCTGGTCCCATTTGTAAACACATTTACAAAAAAGATAAAATTTTATCAATGTATACCAAAAAGCAAAACTCGTATTAGAAGATAAGCCCATACTATTTACATTTGCTTGAACAATTAACTAAACACAATATATGAGTTCTGGCTGAACACAATATTCGAAAACACAATAGATTAGTGTCTTCCTTACCACATCTGAGTTTAAAAAATATTTTCCAAAATAAAACAGATGATGTAAGAAATTGAAAATATCAATCATTTCCGTAATCTTTAAATCCGAAGACCGTAATTGATATAACCCAGGCTTCCGGAAATCGCCCATCCTCCCGTCCTCGCCGGGTTAAAATTCGGCGAGGACGACCAATTTTCGGAAATTGCCGTCCTCTCGGATAGCCTTGAGATTAGAGATTCCGTAAGAAAAAGAGATAACAAATTGTTGTCATCGTAAAATTGCGGCGAAAGCTGCCCTTTCCTGTGCCATGAATAAAAATTGAAATGTCGTCACCTGCAAATCCCCCTAGTGTGCATTATCAATGCCGTCTTTCTAGGCGAGCCGTCAGATCTGAATTGTAACCAAAGGCGCTAGTTATTTTTTCTCCCCTCATCCTCCACCCAGTGAATCCGATGATCGCACTAAAATGCGATAGCGCACTCACTATCGAAGTGACATGTTCTCTTCTTCTCAAGGTCTCCATGTGCGGAATTTTCGGATTTTCACAAGACTGACAATACCAATGCTTAAATCCAGACCAAGCCCGAAGAAATTTATAAATGTAGAATGAACTCGGCCTGAAGATAACTGCTTCTCAGCAGGCCCGAAATGATTTGTATTCAAATATGTTAAAAATAAATTTGTCAAACTTTTGTATGGAGAATTTAGTTTGTTTTCTTAAACATTTATCTTTACATAGCTGAAATAAAAGCAATGAGTTCATGCATTCAATTTAAAACCATTTTAAAAATTTTCAAAAGAAATATGCTCGGCCCGGTCGTAATGGACGTTTAAAAAAAAAAAAAGACTTAACCCTTCCCGAAACAATAGTCCAACCCGGGCCTAAGCCCAAATCCCCATTTAACTCTTTAAAACCCAAACTATAAAATTTTCGTTTGCTGTAATAGACGGGAGTAAGTAACAAGTTTGAATTTTTGGAATGGATTTTTCTAGTTTCAGCCAGAAGTGTTTTATTTTCTTCCCCACTTTGGTTTCAACTTTAAAACTAAAATGTTTAAAATTCATTCATGGCATTTGTTCCAGTTGTTTGACAACTGAAGTTAAAGTATGAAACATCTATTCAGTCCAAGAAGATTTTAATCTTGATTGACTACATTCCCTAGAAATTAAGAGTGCCGATGAGGTTTAAACTGTTTAGAGACAAGAGGATTTATATGATTATTTATTTGCCACGCCTTCAAGTTACCAAGCATTGAAAAAAGGAGCGATTCCTTACATATTTTACCCCTTTGCCCCCACCCATAGATCGGAATTCTGCCGGTCCGATCCATTATCGGAGACTCCGCGTCGGCGACTTTCATCGCGCTGTGGGGGTGGTGTATGAATATGCAGTTATCGCACTTCGTCGTGAGGCAGTTGGTTCTAATATATTATTGTTGTGCGACGTATTTAAGCACATATATTAAGGAATATAAAGTGAAAAAAAAATTCTTAGGAGGACGGGTAAAAAATTTCAATAGCCGTCCTCGCGGACGGGCTAGATTTTGCTGATTTCCCGAAGCCTTATATAACCCAATCAAAACTGCAATATCGTTCATTTATAAAATTTATTTTATGTCTTTGTTATTTACATCTAATAAAAATCCTCTGCCGTATAAACACATTTGGTTTAATTGCGTTGCTGAGCAACATATCATTTTATTCCAATAAATTTGCGGAGAATATATCGTCCGCAGAATGCTATCTATCGTTATGGAAGGTTCGTTTTTTCTTAATATATTGACATCCCCTTGTTCTAGAAATTCGAAACATGAATTACATTTCAGATGGAGCTATTTCAAGGTTACCACAAAATTTCATAAAACTCTGTGCAGCTTCTTTGATGATTAGACAAACAATCACACACACACAGATTTTCAATTTTATTTATATAGATTATCACTAATGTATGAAATCAATGCTTACATAAATTGAGTTGTGTTATTTTAGACTTAAAAGTATATCTATATTCAATTAAATATTTGTTTTATTTAATTTCTAGCTAACCACTTTTATTGTATGGGATAAAAATGTGAGAACAAATTTTTTTGTTGCATTTTTCAATAAAAGACTGCCTTCGAAACTTTTTTTTGTTTATTTGTTTTTAATTTAACGTATCTTGGCTATTAAATGCATAGATACTTGAATTCTAATAAACTGGGAAATCTGATATTCATATATCAAGGATATCGTTGATATCCACTGACTATCACTAGGAGCCAAAAAATGTTCTATAAAACCACTATTTTATAAACCTCTGTATCTTAGTCAATTGGCATGAAGTTTATTCAAGATCAAGCTTGAACTAAATAAGATTTCAATAGCAGGTTCATAATATCAAATCCCGATGCTATCAGGTGTTCAGGAAATTTATTTTTTTATAAATTTGATGCCAGTATATAGACTGTGATATATAGATCACGAAAGTATTATATAGACCCCAGAAGCACAAAAAATTGCAAATCGCTTTCTATCTACCAGTGCAATTTTTGGCTAAAATTTGCCGAGGAGCTCAAACAAAATCGAAACCGTTCTACCGAAGCTTGTTGCTGCACAGCAAAGTATAATTCTGAAGGTCACATTCCAAATTATTATTCCACTCTTTGAAACACTTTCTAACACGAGTTTTGTGGATATGAGTTACCTAAATGGATCGTTATAGAAATTCTTTCAAACACTTTTTATTTTTATATCAATCACGTTTAATTTCTAGTATTGTTTTCACGAGAATTTTCGATTTTGAGGCCAATATATGTTTTAGGACATTTGAACACATTTCGACTCTTTTTAGAGTGATGTCCATCAATTTGTAATAGAACTTGGAGGACCTAATTGTGCGATCGGTTAGAGTTCCAACCCAGCTCATTATCTGAAAAAAAAAAATTAGATATCGGCAGCACATGGCTTTCCTTATATAATGCAATGAATTTACTACTTCTGAAGTAAAAACAAAATAGGTTATTTTTATTGTAGATACTTATATTTTTCCAAGATATTGAATTATCATCAATTAGTCATCATTTTTATTGATTTATTTATTTCATTTATCATTTTTATCCATTTGGCAAGATTTTCATTAATTTGGCAACATTTAAAAAAGTTGCCAAGTTAGCGACATTCCACAAAAATCTCGCCAAGCATTATGGACGGAGAAATAAGTTATTCATAGTAGATAAATGACTATTGGCGTTTAAATACAAAAGTATTACTCAAAGTAACTTTTCTCATAAATGGAACGAGCTAGATCCACGAGAATGATGTCACCAAATTCATCTCATGATATTACATATGAAAAGTGAACATATTTCTCAACAGTTAATATTTTTTTTCAATTTGGGGGATTTTTTGATAAATTTATTTAAAAAATGTGCAATATCTCGAGACCGGTTCATGCTAGTGATCTAAAGTTTGTCAATCGTTTTCTAAGGAAAAATTACCTAAGAAATATCTATTTGCATAACCTAACCTTATTAAAGGTTTTGATTTTTTCTAAATTTCAGTCGAAAATTTAGGGGGGTTCTGAACATTCGATTGTGTTTAAAAACTATAGGCTTCCAGTATTCACGGATTGTAATTTTTGTACCAAATTTCATTCGAATCGCTCCATTTATTCGTGAGATATCGTCTCCACAGACTCACTGACACACACACATACTTTCATACATACACACACACACATACTTTCACACAGACAGACATCACCTCAAAAATGTTAGATTCGTGATCAAAGATGCTTGAAACATGCTCTCCCGTCGAAAACTCGAATTTGAATTTTCGACCCCATCACAATACTTTCCTTATACAGTATACTATGTATATAAAGAAAGTAAAAAAAAAAGCATAAAATTTGAATGTCTTATTAGGACCACAATGGGCTTTCTACTATTTTGGGGTTTTGCCATCAACTTGAATTTCGAAAGGGTTCCGCGACCAAAAAAGTTTTAAAAACAGTCATAGGACATGGTTCCTATTTCCTTTGACTAAGATCTTTCACAGGAAGTCTGTCTAATATGTAGTATCCAGTAACATCTATGATTTTAATATTTATTTAACCGTTTTCGATTGTGTAAGACTTGTTACTATGAAAATAATTTACATTTATGAATAATTTAAAACCATCCTCACAAACCACTAGTTCAAACTTTATTACTAATTCTATTAAAAAAAGGTTTTGCAAATACAATATTTTAAGTCATGATATTACCTAATATAGGTTATATGATTTTTGACTTTAAAACGTCACTTTAAAACATCATTTTTAATCAATATAATCCCCAAATATCGGCCCAAATCATAGCAACCCAGGGGGCATTTGTCTAGTGTCCCGCCGACCCATTCCGCCCTTGATTGGCAAATTGTAAGATGTCAAAATACAAAACTATTACGCAATGTATCTTCTCTTGTGAATAGAATGAAATAGATTCACGAGAATGGTGTTAACAAATTTATCACATAACATTACATATGAAAAGTGAATATATTTCACAATAATTAATACTTTTTATTATTTTGTGATATTTTTTTTTTGATAAATTTAATTTAATAAAATACAATATCTCGAGAACATTTCATGCTAGCGCTTTAAAATTTGTGTCCATTTTCCAATGAAAAATTACATAAGAAATAATTAGTTATGTAACATTATAATAGTTCTGATAGCGAAATATTCTGAGAATCTATATAACATACTTTCGTTGAAAATACCATCTAAAGAAGGAATTTCGAGGCACCTTTGATTTCGTCATAACGTGCTTTTACTGTATATGGATAAGCAACTTTTTACTTTAAAAGTCAAATGTATTCGAATTATCATTAGATATGTAGAAATTGATGTTTATAATTAGGGTACTGATTCCAACCATTTTCAATCGATGTTTTGGCAGAAGCAGAGTCTTCTGCTTTTGCAGATAAAAGTAATATAAAACGGTTTGTACAATAGTTCGTTCCCCAAATATAAATTTATTGTTAACACATAGTTTTCTCAAGCTTTTGACAATTTATCGACAGTATATAGTGTGCTAACATACATTCAGGTAATGCACATTTGAGAGACAATTTTACTTTCCCTACAATACATGCTAATGTATAGGGAAAGTATTGGAATCGTGTCAAAAATAGCAGTTTTCGATGGATCTACATGATTTGCAACCTCTAAAAAATATTTTAACATGAAAAAACTATTTTAACATGACGTCTCTGTCTGTCTGTCTGTCTGTCTGTGTGTGTGTGTGTGTGTGTGTGTGCAATGTATATATCAACTCTAACTCAAAACCAATTGACCTAATTTCTATAAAATTTTATAAGTAAATCACTTGTGGGTTACCTTAGTACTGATTAGATTTAGGTACAATTCGGAATAAAAGAACTATTATCAGGAGCAATTCTCGAGATATTGGGAATTTCACTTTTCACGATGGAACATTATATCCCTCAATACATTAAATAAATCGAATGAAATTTAGTACGATAAATTACGTACGGAAGCCCCTAAAATTTTCACAATTTTTAATTGGAAAAGTATTATAAAACATCATTATGCTTTATAGTGCAGTACCTAAATAGTTATTATATGTAATTTATTATTTAAAAGCTAATGACATAATTTCTGAAATGATAACATGTGCCGTTATCCACGTCTTGCATCTAAAACAGTTATTTTTGTATCAATTCCAGCATAATTATATTTTAAATATTTTTTATTTAAAAAGTCTGATAATCTGATCCTTTAGGTTCGATCTCTTAAAATCTTAAATAATAAATGATAGCTTAGATGATAAATGATAAGGATTCAGCATCAAATTCTAGATAGAAGAGGTATAGGGTAGTTCACTAAGGATTTTCACTTACGGTTTCTTCTCTGATTTCATTTCAAAAATTTTACTTGAAACATTAACTTCTTGGAATCTGTTATAGATATAGGTAGCTTAGATGATAAATGATATGGATTCAGTATCAAGTTCAGGAAAGGGTAGGGATTCACTAAAGATTACTTTTTCCAGTCCTTTTTCCACTTCAGATTATAACATTCTTTGAAACATTTGTTTCTCAAAATTAGCCATTGATAGAGCTTAGATGATAACTGATATGGATTCAGCATAAAATTTGGCAGGGGTTTGGGAATTCATGGAGGAAGGATTTTCATTTACACTTCTAGAGATGTCATGTCCGGTTTTTCCGAACATTGGCATGACTGTACTAAGTATGTAAAAGAGAATTAATAGTTCCATCAAAAATAAAGTACGCACATCACTTGCCACCCTATAAAGACTTCTTGATTAATTTCTTGTTTCTTATAAATTTTTCCATTTTAAATTAGAAACATGAAATATTTCGAGAATCACGTTTTTAAATGAATACACATTTAAAATGTTACACTTTAAATAGCTATATTCGTAACACTTCTATATACTTATGTTTTATAATGTTTTATTTTTGAAAAAAAAATTTCAAAATTTGGAGGCTTTCTCTTAGCCTGTCTGTCCTCAGCGAAAATAAATATGCCTATTACATTCATCGATTGAAATAATCATAGAAAATTTCATTTGATTTTCATAACTTGCTTGAGAGTTATCGTACCCACAGATATCATTGAAAAAAGGTTGATTCGTTTAAAGAATGCTCAAAATGTTCATTCAGATCCATCAAAATTTAAAAATCAGATTTTTGACTCATCATATTTTCCTTTTACATATATTATTCATTGTAGGAGAATTTTAAATGACCATTCATTTCGGCAACATAGCCGGATTTTTCACTGTGAGACCTGCTTTCAAAACAAAAACTCGAAATCCAAGAAATTGTGACCACAATAACCTGACCCCATGTAGTCCATCACCATTGTGGGGGAGGGATGACACAAACGAGACCCAAATCAAGGCAGAGCTAAACTCCTACGACAACCTGTTACCGATCTATCAAACTTTGAGATGGCGATATCATGCAGAGATTGAATATTTTTTTTGGCCTCTATGCAATGCTTGACCAATTATAAAATTTGAGTTCAATATAGCTCAGATTTTCTTTTTGCATAAAAAAGTAAAATCTTCAGTCTTTCTACAGGGTTTTTGAAATTTTTTTTAACTTGATTCAAACGTTTTCTATCGATGAGCAAATTTGGAAAAACAAATTTTTGTACTTTGCGTTAATTTTAAAAATACTTCTAATGAATTTAAAAATAATTTTAAAACCGTCCCATTGCTATTCCCATTGCTAATTGTCCAATTCTACTTTTTGCAAAAAATTCCAGGAAAAAAATCTCAAAATTCAATGCCATATTTAGCTATTTTCATTCTCCCATTGATTAACATGGGATTCTCAGGTTAGCTTCAGGCGGGGCAGTTTCCTCTTAATAACCCTGCTTTAAATAAATATTAATGTGTCATGCAAGTGCTAATATACTTCTTATTGATAGGAAACAATAAGGAATATTAATTAAAGGGAAGGCATAAAACCCATTGTAAACAATGCCTGGGCTCAAAGCAGTCAGTCACTGGCTGGTAGGTTCATGATGGGGCCAATTGTTGACAACTGAATATGCGATGTTTTTTTTTCTACTTGTTTGATGTTATACAAAATTGTGTTTAAATATTTTATATCATAATTAAAAAATTTACAGATATATTACCCATACTTATTTTCAGGTTTATTATATGGTAGACATAAGTCAAACAACCGATCCTTTTCTCCATACTTTGAGCTGGCGAGTATCAGTTAGGTGCAAGACACTACTATGTCTGTTAACAAGGAAAACTTTCCTTAAGAGATTTACTTTTGTAAGATCTATTATTTGGCGAAGGGGGTGGAACAAAAGTTAGGAGAAATTTAAGAGATTGGCAAAATACAAAACTTACTTTTCTGATAACACAAATTTACAAATATATTTTTATGTCTTAATGAGTAATATTGTTAACATGCATTTATTGCTAACTTCTCATTTTTGATATTGAATACATTTTCAAAACTTATTTTAGGTGCTTTTTCTAAATCTAAATTTTCTGCAAGTCACTGTTAGTATCCCCATCTTTTCCATTTCTTAAAAGTTTTCAAAATTTTTATTTTTCATTTATCCGTTTTCTGAATATTTTAAACATTTATTGTCACTAATTTTTTTAACCTTGTTTTAAATCTTGCCAAAGTTTTTTATTTTAGGTATTTTTCAGTGTTTTATAATTCTTTCCCAAGTCATCTAAAAAATTAATTTACCATGAAGCATTCAAATACTTTTGGGGGCGATTTGAAATTTCTTTTTTCCCGTAGCACTTTACTTATTTTACATTTTTCAGCTTTAATTTTTTTCCAAAATTACAGATTATTTCTGAATATGCCCGTTTCTTAAGTTTTTAAATTCTCTTATCTTGATCTTTTTTTTTTCACAGCTGATTAAGCATTTACTATTAATATTTATGCCTTTTTTATTAAGAAAGCCAGCCACTCCTTTTTCTTTAATTTATGGTATTTTACCAATGAGTTTCGGTGATTTTTAAATTCTTGTTTCTACCTTTTGATCACTTACTCTGTAACTTTTAAATCATCGCGATTCCGATATTTTGGTCATTTTCCCCATTATATTATCGGACATTATAAACTTAGCAACCACTTTTATTGTAAAATTTCCCTAATATGTTTATTTTATAACTAAATTCTTTATCCTTTTGAAGAAATTTGTTTTTATTTAATATTTTGACTTTTCCAAATTTAAAACATATCAGTTTGTATCGCTAAAAACATAGGCCATTTTATTGCTTTACTCGAATTTTCCAATCAACGGGGTGGGGCATGAACCAAATTTGACCGCAGATAAGTTGAAAATCGAGCCGATTTAACTTTGAATTAATAATAATTGTTTACAGTTGGCACTACTGAACATACAACTAAGTGGTAAATAGTTTAAGAATACAAACATTTTTAGTTTTTTACATCATCAATGACAGATTAATAACTTAATACAGGGTATTATCTATAACAGGAAATATGAAATTTCTCTGATCGAGAAAATATTGCGCTCGGAAACTTTAACAATTGCGAAATTCTTAGGATCTACAATATCTGGGCAGCATAGAAGCCTCCAAACGCACTATTTTTGCCATTGTCGTGTTACTGTATGATCGTTTATGGACCATGCATATGTAAGTTGAAATAGAACAATACATAACGTCATAATATCGGCAATTTAGCTCCGAAAAACATCCCCAAGGTTGATGCCCTTTATTACTGCCTGGTATCCCCAGCTGCAGCTTATACCCAAAACAATTGCAGATAGATTAATTTTTTTTAACTTGTCATAATGCAAAATATGTTATGAATATTTAACCAATAAATGTTCCAGGAACATTAAGATATTGCCGTGTAAGATCGCAAGTGGTTTAAAACTGAAAATTAAGAAGTAATTAATAAGATTTGAAATGAGGACACGGATTAGAATCTCTTAAAATTAATTCTATTTGAAAAAAATCCCAAATACATCATAAATCTTTGACGTGTCGAAGAAAACATTAATTTCCTTAAGAAGCAATAATTGAGAGAGAGGAGAAAATTCAAGATCTGAGTAAATGCATGAAAGCCAATAGGCCTACCTTCGGCTCTGGGTCCGGCAAGGGCTCGGCTGCGATGACATCTTGGAGTTCGGAAGAAGCATCCTTTTGCTCCGTCAACTATAACACAACTTCACTCATTCAGCTCACAAGAGGCACTCTCGATTTCTTTTCTCTGACAAAAACTCTCTCCAAAAACTTGTAATTTGAAGTCTCCTCCCTCTCAAATATTATTTGCTGACAGGACTTAAGCCCCCCCTTAATATTACTGGTGGACACTTGGCTTCCACTCTCAGTGGCCAGTCCATGACAGCAGGGCTTGCCCACTAGCCCCTGAATTATCGCTTGCAGGTGGCCAGGAGTCCCAGCTCCCGTGCGAACCTCTGGGCTTAATTGCGCCCCCAACGACCGCTTTCCCCCCGTTCTGTCTTCCTCTTGTGTAAGACCACCCAGGCAGCTCCACTGACCCTCTCCTTTGCAGGTGGCCAGTGGGGGACCCTATACATATTTGTACCAGGGCTAGGGACCGTCCTTTGCAGGTCGCCTTCTTCTCCAAAATTTCACAATGTCACATATTTTGGAAATCACCATGTGACAGGTGAGTAGAAATTTTAGTGGCTGGGTTGGGGAGAAATGAATAGGATATCTATGGAATATTCACCCAAGGGGGGAAGGGGACAATGAAAAACCCTTTTATGATAACAAGGCATGTATCGCTCTTTGGTGTCTCCTACTTGAGTGGTCAAGCTCAGAGGGATGTGATTTCATCTTGAGGGGAAGAGGCTGCTGACAAAGGGGGAAGGATGCCTCAGGAAGTGTTTGGTTTGGTACACTCTTCGAGGAATAATCAAGCTCTTTGGGTACACTCCCCATTCGTTTGTAAATACTGCTGTGACATTTGTGTGGGAAAAAACTTCGCACCTTTCTCGATGTTTTGATAATTTGAGAATGCATGGTAAGGTGTCATTTTGAAAAGGGGCCTCCGGGGTGGTATTTTTCGATGTCAGGGCACAAAATTGTAGTACTGGGGCAGGCAGGGTGGGATTTTTAATTCTTGAGGGCTGCGGAACGGGCCGCCCCATGAAAAATGCCTAGGATGAATCCTGTCTTTTCTATTCCTCTTTACTGTAAAGTCTGCCAATTCCATATCTGTTAATAATTCAGGGTGACCACAGACCTGGAAAACCAGAAAAACCTGGAATTATCAGGGAATTTTATGTTTCTGGAAAAATCAGGGAATTCCGTTGAAAGTCGGGGAAAACTGTGAATTTCTGCTTTTTTTTTAATTTTCTGACCTTATAGTTTTCTCTTAGCTGAATGGATAATGCTTGTTCATTCCATGATGTTACATTTTTCATCTTGCATCACAAAACCCATTAATCATCTCCCTTAAATATGCTTCTGGACAAGAGGCTGGAGGGAGTGTTTTCATCAACAGGCGACGTAACCTCAATAAATATCCTTTGAGGGAAAATGTTTCAGGGAGTTATCAGGGAAAAATCTGGAAAATATCAGGGAATTTGAAAATGAATTTCTTGTGACCACCCTGTAATTGCAATAAAGTTATGAGTAGATCAAAATAGGAGAGCATTCTTTGCCCCCTTAGTTCAAAATTGATTGTTTGCCCACTTGTATTTCAAAATTGATAAGTTACATCAAATTTTGTGATTATAATCAAATGATTATTGCTGAAGCAAAATGACAAACAGGGTGTTTATTTATACAGGATGTTTCAAGAAGACTGATAATAATGTTACGAACGTATCCTCTGGAATCGTGGATGTGCACTCAGGATACAAAAATGAGTCCTAATTATTGGTTAACTTAACACATTTATTTACAAGCACAAAGTAATCAGGAACAATATACAATCAAACAGCACTTAAAGGCTCCACTAATTTCACAAAATAACTAATATTAATTTCAAAACATTGACAAAAGCAATTTCACGAAACAGCAGCTACTATTCTCGAAACATTGGCAAAAATTACAGTCCAATGTAGCTCGTATCTTGTCAACTGAACTCCAGCGGAGTGATGATTCCTGTTATAGTCTCTTTATAGAAATTTTTAGAATTTTCTATATTTCCTAGAATAATCATTTCGCAGCCTCTTTCGAACCTTTGGGAAGTCATCAAATTGGCAATAATCATCTAATCTAGTGACCCTTTTTGAACCTTGAAATTATAGCAACCCTACGTTCACATCATGCTCATGCCATGGTATTTTCTTTGTCGGGTCTTCGAACGAAACGAAAGAAAAGGTGCCAATGAGGATATATTACACATTCACAATAATAACTTTTTAACCATTAAAGCTAGACACTTACTTCCAATTGAAAAATTGATTGCATCATAATGAGAGTTTCAAATATTTAAAAAAAAAAAAAAAAAAAACTGGAAAGGGGGGGGGGGTATTTGCATATACAAAATCTAACTTTTTATATTGCATCTTTAAGGCAAACTGTCCAATAACTCGAAAGATGTTTATAAACTTGAATGCCCCATAGAAGTAAGTAGACTGATAAGTGATGTGCATCGCAGATCTATTTTTAACCTTTACAGCATTTATATATTCAGTGAATAAAATTAACAGCCTCTAATGAAACATTAAGTGAAACTAATGAAGCATTAATTAAGACCGAATTTAATAGCAGAAAATTAAAATTTAATATTTACATTAAACATCAATATTGAATTTTTAGAGACTAAGTACCCCCCCCCCCCCCCCCCATCCTTAAAACCCTTTGGTATATATCAGTTCAAAAAATACTTATGTGAGCAGTGAAAACATTGTCAATTAAAAAAAAGTCTAACTATGACTAATATGAAAATTTTAGAAATAATTTAATAACTTTGAAGTAAAATAAGAATGAGTTTCTTCTAGTGGAAGGAAAGAAAAGTGTTGAATGTGGATATATTTTATATCAATTAAAAGTGTGTATCACAAATATTTGCAAATAATAAAAAAAAATGCTTAAAAAGAAATTACATTTAAAATTTGGTATTTTCCTAATTATGGCCTCAATGATGGAACCAATGATGGAACCCAGGCCTCAATGATGTAACAGCATCCAGTATTTTCCTACAGCAAAGCTTGAGTTTTGAGCTTGCCGTTTGTAAGTGCTGGAAAAAAACTAAAAATTGACAGTTTTAAGAATACTGGTATACAAGATATGTCCTATTGATGTCTCTTCAGGGAATATTCATTTTTCATATTCATTTTTTTTGTAGAAAATTGTAACCCGCAAATTACAATTTAAAGTCTGTGATAAATTTAATTTTGCCTTACATCATACATGACTAGGTATAAAATAATATACTTGCCAATTGGTCGATTGTTGCACATTTTGAAAAGTAACTTGCCAATTGGCATGTTGGGTATGTTGATCTACAGCGTTACTATATGATAGCAGGGATTGCACAGTGATTAAGAACTCCTTAAATTTATATTTTGTTTTTAAGGACACTTAAAGCTCCTTATTTAATTATAAAGCATCTTAATGAGATTGAAATATATAAATATTTTTTTAATATAATGTAAGTTTTTAAACATTTGCCCGATATTTAAATTTTAATATACAACTTTCAATCACTATCTCTTTTCAACCAGTTCAATTTTTCTTTAAGCATGTCAAAACCAATAAAAAATGGATTCAGAAATAAGTCTAACTTTAAAGATAAGTATTTGTTTCATAAAAAAATTGATGTGGGCAGCTGATGACTTTCTCTCCAAACACAACAGATACACAGGTACTTCAGGTGTTGCTCTAAGTCCTCTGGACGAGCCGGACGGCCTGGGGCTTTCACAGGTACTTCAGGACTCGGAAAGGTTCCCCTCGGCATTATTTTTATTTTTTACTAGCCGCCTTCAGCGACCACCCTGTTCGCTACCCTTGAAAATTCTGACCGTGGCAAACTCGCTGGCGCCATAACCCCGTGGAGTTAACAAAGTTTGTTTTAGTTTAATGACATTAAAACTAATAATGAAATTTTAAGATGAAAAATAATGTATTCCAAAAACAAAAACATTCATTATTTAAATTTGTATATAGTAAAAGCTTTTTTGTTTTTAATAAAAACACGAAACAAAATTATAAACACTCATAATACCAATAGTCCACTGTTAAATTAAACTCTAAACTGAATAGAATGTTTACAAATTAAACAAAAATCTAAATACAATTCTAGAATAGAAGTCGAAAGCCTGTTAAATCAGAACAATATATAGCTCCTGTTTAAATCAGAACAATTTTAAAACAATATAAATAAAATACACTACAAATGTGTAAATACACTTAATACGTAATGTTATAAAAAGAGAAGTTTATGTTCTTAAAAAAACAATAATGAAGTAAAATAAATTCTTATCTTGATACGGATAAACCGCTCTAAAGAAACTGCTAACACAACAAAGTGAAAGGTTTGGGTTGGGTTGAGTTGTAAGAAAAAATGACGTTTTTAAAAAATTAATAAATGCATTTCAAGCAAATTGAAATTTAAAATGAAAAGTAATTTATTTCGAAAATAATAATTTATTACAATAAAATGGATGGTTTGTTTTAGTTTAATGACGTACATTCATTATTTGGCAGGCACAAATATCGAATGTTCCATTCGATTTTGCTATGCCTATCTGACGCAACCTCGTCAGAACCGTAACATCATAACTTCGCCCATCTCCCCCTCCACCATAGAAACACCGTGCGTCTGCGCGTGCATGTGGGTGAAAAATCGATCCCTTCTTTCGCGGTTTGGCGGAGAAATTGAAAATCATTACTTCTTTAAAATCCGGATCGGACGCGATAAGCCTAAAGGTATACCAATTCAGAAAGCTTCTCTCACATCACACGCCAAACGTCGTTTTATAGCCAGTTCTGGTACACTATTTATGCAACTCCTGCAAAAGTGGAGAGAAAGACGATTGTTTTTAATCCGCGATATTGTTCATGAAGACAGATTAAATACATTTGTTTCCCATTATTTAAATCATGTTTTATGTACATTTTGGTTTTAAAGTAATATACACTATGAAAATACATGTATTTAAGACCTTTTTGTACTGCACACAGATTCTTTGCAATGAGTGTAAGAAATGTTCCACCCACATTATTTGAATTTTATTATTTGGATAAAAGGTTTATATGCGATATTTTGGAGTAAATATATGTGTAGGATCCGTATGTTGTTCAATACTTATATAGTACAACAATCAGTGACGAAAATTGGAGATTATTTGAAAGGAAGGAATATTTGTCATTTTAAAAATGCAAAATTTATGACATTTTAAGGAAATTTGATTGACATTTTCGGTTTGTGGGAGCAATAAATATTACTTTTCTGATATACCTAGTATAATGCATCGTATTTTAAGGTGGACTTTTCAAAGTTTTCAGAACCCTTGGGATTCCGCGACGTGATAGTTTCATGTAAATTGTCTTAAATTTAAAAACGTGTAAAATTTTGATGCATAATTTGGACAACAGGGGATATTTCTTATTTTGGGGTTCCACCATCAAATTAAATTTCAAAAGGGTTTCGTGATAAAATGAATTTGAAAAACACTGATATAATGTATAGGGAAAGTATTATGACGAGGTTGAAAACATGAATTCTACTTTGTGTTTTCGACGGTAAAGCTTGTTTCAAACATCCCTGAAATCGAATTGAATGTTTTTAAAGTGATATCTGTGTGTGTGTGTGTGTGCATGTATATTAATGTATGTAGTATGTGCATGTATATTAGTGTGTGTATGTGTATTAGTGTGTGTGTATGTATATTAGTGTGTGCGTCCTTGAGTCAGTGGATGCGATATCTAACGAACGGATGGAACGTTTCAAACAAAAACAAAAAAAAATTCGATTATTACAATCAGTGAATACTGGAAGTCTATTCATTTTATAAGCAATCGAATATTTGGAAACCAGCTCCAAACTTTCAAATGAAATTTTGAAAAAAATCATAAAAAATAAGAACCTTTAATATTGTTACATAAAATATCATTTTTTATTTAATTTTTTATTAGAAAATGAATAACATAAACTTTGGGATAATAGCATGAACCATTCTTGATATATTGTACGTTTTTCAAATAAATTTTAAAAAATACATGAAATTAAAACAGTGCTAACTACCGTAATATGTTTCCATTCCATGTACAATATTATGTGACAACAGTGTTAGCATCATTCTGGTAGGTTTTATTCACGAGACACTGTTTCACAATAGTTTTGTATTTTGACATCAAACAATTTGTCAAATGTAATTTATTAGTTTGTCTGTAATGCTTGTCGATAAATTAACAAAATATCGTCAACTTGACATTTTATTTAAAATGTTTCCAAATTGGCAAAAATGACACTAAATTAATAAAAATTATGTCAAATTGATGATAGTCAATATCTTGGAAAATGAAGTTTAATTTATTTGATAATTCCTGTCCCTTTGGGGGAATTAATATTCTTGATTTAAGATATGTTGAGTTTCGCGGTTATAATCGTTTCAAATACAATATTTGAACAAAATAAAATTTTATTTGGTTAAGCTGTAAAGGACTCAAAGTCATTGATTGATAAAGTCTTTTTGACACTCCCACCCATTTTATTCGCCCTCGAGTGAGAAACAAAAATATTAAGCTGCGTTAGGTTCTGTCCCGTTGTCGATACTATAAGCATGGGCGCCCATAGCACTTTTTTAGAAGTTAAACTCAATGATATGTACAATATCGACTACCTTGATCCCCACATTTGGGACACTGAATGTCCAGGGGAGCGGAAGTGCCTCCTTTCCCTCCCCTATGGGTGCTCATTAAAAAAAACTCCCTGCTTATACTAGTAACCTCAAGACAGAACCTAACGGAGTTGAGTTTCGATTTCCCCAGGGCTGGAAAAATGGAGTCTTTCCAGACCCCACAAAAGTTTCCGTGAAGTCTAAAGCTTTACACACTTATAGCCAGTCACTCAAGTCCTCTGGACGAGTCGGACGGCCTGGGTTTTCCACACACTTATAGCCACCCTTCGGACGGCTTGGGTTTTCCACACTTATAGCCACCCCGGCCACTCAAATAGCTGCTGTAAGCCCTCTGGGTCAGCGGAGTGGTTTGGGTCTGCAACACTTATAGCCACAGAATACTATATTAGTCTGTGCTTATAGCCATCTCTCCCGGCCACTCAAACAGCTGCTGTAAGTCCTATAGGGCTAGTCAAATGGTCTGGGTCTTCAACACTTATAGCCATGGGTGCCCATAGGGGCGTTCAAAGTCACAAATGTAGGTATCAAGTTAGTCAGTATTGTACTTCTCATCCATGAGTTTACCCTCTGGAAAATGTTCTATGGGCGCCCATAGGGATGCGCAAGGGGGCACTTTCGCTCCCTCGAACGTTTAAGGTCAGAAATGTAGGTATTAAGTTAATAGATATTTACCTCCCATCCTTGAGTTTGGCTATCTCAGGAATAAGTTTTATGGGCGCCTTTGAATCCTACTCGTTCGAAACAAGGTCGACCTCTCCTGCAGTTACCACACTATATTTTGATCGTACTATATTTTGACACACACACAACCACACTCTTTCTCTCTCGCTCTCTGTGTCTCCCTCTCTCCTTTTCACCCGTATTTTAATCACGTTAATTACATGATGATCTACCTAATTCTAATTTTTTCAGAATGTAGCTACATATAGAATTTCGTGGCTGTACGTACTCTCTCTAATTTAAAATCTCTAATTTCGAATAATGTTTTAATCCCATTTATTACAAAATATTCTACCTGTTTCTAATTTTCTACAGAATGCATCTACATATAAATTGTCATAGTGGTACTTGCATTCGCACCCCATAGACACACATACACACACTGATGGGAATATTTCCCAAAATGTTCGAAATGTGTTCATGGTGTCTTTAAGTGTATTTTTTCGTCTAAATGTCGTGATTATCCATGAACTTCCTGTATACAATAGCATTAGAAAATAATAAAATGATTCTTTAATTGAGTCAATACTGAATTAATTTAATTCTAATCTAAGAGATAATGCATTTAAAAAGTGTCTATATTGCTTAATTGTAAGTTATATATCGGCGATAAGCCCATATTGCTTAATTGTAAGTTATATATCGGCTTCTTTAATCTAATCAATATTGAATTAATTTAATTCCAATCTAAGAGACAATCCATTATATATCCTATAAAAAGATAAACCAAATTGCGAGAGTCCTTTCTCTTGATGTGGCTGCTATAGTAACCTTGAGAGAGAGCGCTCTTTCGCCTATCACGCTGGCGATAAAACGAAGTTTGGCGTCTGATTTGAAAGAAGGCTTTCTGGCTTAGTATACTTTCTGGCCTTCCGCGGATCGTACGGCTACTTTTTCTTATTTCTCGACAAGATTGGGCTTGTAAGAAAGCCTGATCTTTGAGCTTTCTAAAAATGTAAATTATTAGTTGAAATTGTTGGTACTTTTCCCGATGCGAGGATTAAAAATGAAAGTTCGTTTTTTGAGCTGAAAGTGACTTTTGTTTTAAAATCTTTAAAAAATATTAGAATTTGTCCCTGAGATTTGAAATTGATATATTTTTACTCGCAATTGTCTGCTCTTTCCGGTCGTGTGATTTGTTTTTTTCTACGACATCTGGATGGTGGAGAAAAAAGGGGGGAAAACTGTCAAAATCGCATAGAATATTGAATAACAACAAACAAAAAAAATTAAAATTTTAAAAATCGGTTTTCACATTTTTTTTTTCATCTTTCCATCCAGCTTAATCTTCATAGAATCCCTAATTAGATGTATGAGACAGTTTAGTATGCTTAACCCTTTCCGGACGGTTGACCTGCCTACACGTCGATTGATAATGTGTATTCAAGACTGCCGTATGGAAAGGGTTAAAGATAAATGACTATTTTCCTTAAGAAATCATTAAAATGTGCAGTTGTGCAATATAGTTTTATTTACTTATTTTCTAGACAATAAAGCATTCTAAAAGATATTTTTTTCTCTTTATTTACCATTTAAGTGTTAGCTAATTACATTATATTTTATTTATGATATTAAACAAAGATGATATATATTATTACACTGGGCTCAAAGGAAGCTCAAGTTCGGGTTGGTTTGCAGTTTAAAAGTTTACATCAGCCTCCTCCAAAAGTTCTCTTTTTTTATGCTTATTATGTAGTTTCAATGAACTCTTTATGCACATATTTGTTATGCATTGCAAAAAGTACTGGAATATCTTACTGGTTTTTTATATTTTAATGTTGCGAGGTATGCTTGTAATTCTTATTTCTTATGAACTGGTTTGATTACATTACTTGAAATTATTCATATTGTATCTCATTCATTATTCATATTGCATGTTTTTACAATTTCTCATTTTGTATCTTTATAGTTTTACCAAACAAAGGAATTAGACTACAACAAAGCCAAGGAAAGTCGCCCTGAATTCTAAGAATATAGATTCTTCTCATTCCTGTGAAAGTTGGTTATTCAGTTAAAGTCAGCTAGTATATTAGTGAAACTTGTAATACCTTATGTGACTTTCTTTCATTTAAATAAAGTAATTAAATTAATTGGAATTTTTTTCTTTAATTGGTAATTTCCTTGATGAGTAACATAAATTGACTTTCTGCAATACTTTTCTTTTATGTAGTAATGTTTTGTTTGAACTCAAATTTTATGGAGAATTTTTATGTGAAGTAGGTTGTTGCTTTCTGATGAAATAAGCTAGTGTGCCAAGTAACAGTGATGTCCAGTGAGGAATGGAATAGGAAATGGGTGATGGTTCTATATTAAAATGTTTCATGGATAAATATGTTAGGTGTTTAGCTATTAGACCAGTGTTTCTCTAATTTTTTTCCCACCAAGACACACCCTATAAGTATCAATATTTGTACAAACACACTATAAATATCAATATTTGTACCGCACACTGGAAAATTGTAAAATTCAAAGATTGGAGTGTTCTTTATCAGTGACATTCAAAGTAGAATCAATTTGCATTGTGTATTAGTAAAACTTCTCTCTGATTATTTTCTTTTCATAACAAGGAAATAATATGTTCTGTTACATAACAAAGAGAAATAATTAGAATGAAAAAATTGACTTAGAACAAACAGCAGCCACAGTTGAATAATTTTAGATAGAAATCTCAGATGAGAATCTACTTGTCATGGGACTCATCCTGGTAACTCTGGATAAGATGTCCTGGGAATTCCAGATAAGATGTCCTAGATATTCTAGATAAAATATTCTGGTAATTCCAGATCGGATATTTTGAGCTCAGCATATTGTATGTAAACAATTATAAAAAAAACCTGGTGATAGTACAGGGCTTTCTCCACACACTATGATGAATTGTTTTGATAAATTAAAAAAATGTTTTTTTTCACTCATTTATAACTATATTCTATTCAAAATCCATACCATTGGTTATATATTTAGCATTTTTAGTAACTTTTTTAACTAATAAAATTTCATTTTTTGCACTTATATACAAGATTCGCATCAAAATGTCACTGATATTTAATTAATCTACACTATTAAAATGTATCTAACCATGTATTGTAAGTATATCTGGTGTTTTAAACATAAATTATATGCAGAAAAAGTCATAGTTTATCTTAAATTAGAGGTATAGATCTTGAAATGTAATTAAAAATTAAAAAAAATATATTAATTTTTTATTTAATATTTAAGTAGAATGTAGGCAATTTTCACGCTAATCCATTTGTAGCAATCTGAAAAATTATCCCATCATTTTTGTCTTAACATCATAAATTACAAAGAATGCTCTTTTCAATGAACTTTGAATGGTATATGTAATACACTTTCTGAATGAAAAAAATATTTTTGAGAAAACCATATTTTTAGGCAAAATTCAACATTGGGTAATGTAAAAATTTAACATTGTATAAACTATCCCACAATCATGAAATTTGATGACCTTTATCCCAAGACTTTAAAAATAGAATTATTTATTTGAATTGCTGATTATTAGAATTTCTTTTAATTCAATTCAACATATGAAAAAGGAAAGAATCTTTAAAAGACAATTTTTATTTTTTTACCTGCACATACACACATAACTTTGGAGAAATGAATGACATCAGATAATTCTATCTCACTAAGTTATGTCAATTGACTTGCCTGAAAAGGTTTGTTTTCTTTATGAAAGGGGATATATAATTATGGATTTTTAAATATAATAGTATTTTAAGTAAATAACAGCACAGGGCACACAGTGAGTGCTATATTTCTCTACTTTTGGTTGTTATCGATCCAATTTTTGCAAAACTGATATGTATCATTAGCCGTGATCTGCCTGAATTTTATTAAAAGATAACTGGGCTGGCTGCCAAAAGCAGCTAGTATCACATGAAGTTTGCCAAATTAGTTGGAGATGAAATACAAAACTATTATGAAACATTTCTTTTTTTTTGCAACCAAAATGTACTAATAGCATGCGATTGTTGCTACTGTCAAACCTCATAAACAGTCAGGGTTACTAAAAATTATTTGTGTTAAGGCTGAATATCTGATTGTCCCTTTGAGTTTAAAAAAATAATAGAGATGGATATTTTTTGCAGCATTTGTTTAGAATGCTCTACATATTTTTCAACAAAAAAGTATTTTACATAATATTAAATAGTTTTGACTTCATAAATATGCAAATTTGTGATTTCTGTCACTGTCCTCTAGTAATGAGTTGAGTTTTCATCTTATTACATCAACAAAAATGTAAATAATAGAAATAAATTGGTTAAGCTTAAAAAATTAAACGTACCAATTTATTTCCAAAGAAATTATGATATTTAAGAAGTACCAATGTTTAAGAAATTATATTAATGTATAAAAACATTTATTTATAAACATTTTAATATTATTTTGCAAAATTGCCAATATGTTTTCCCCTGAGAATACATGACATTATGCTGTTCGAAAAATTATTTTTATTCACCAGATGACAGCAGCGATTTTAAGTCAGTTGAAGAACACCGTTTAGAGTTTTGTTCCATATCAGTTTGAAGTTTTGGAACTTTGCTATTAACAGGTAAGTTGTTGTTGAGACCCAGATCATCCGACCTACCAGAAAGGTGTAAGGTAACTGTTTGGACGGCCGGGAAGAGCCACCCAATTTAGACCAGAACCCAGTGGGGGAGGCATCCACAGAGACCGTACCCTCCTTCCCCTACCACCAACCTCTCGGAAAGACATACGGACCCACATGTTTAACGTAATCATACTCCGCGTGAACACGGCAGCAGTTTTTGCAGTGGAGGGAATCGAACCTGGACTTAAAGTGCAATTCCCGTGCACTAACCACTGGGCTATCACACCTCATTAACAGGTAAGTTGTTGATGTTGAAACCCAGACCGTCCGACCTACCGGAAAGGTGTAAGGTAACTGTTTGGACGGTCGGGAAGTGCCACCCAATTCAGACCGGAACCCAGTGGGGGAGGCATCCACAGGGACCGTACCCTCCTTCCCCTACCACCAACCTCTCGGAAGGACTTTCGGACCCACATGTTGAACGTGATCGTACTCTGCATGAACACGGCGGCAGTTTTGGCAGTGGCTGGAATCGAACCCGGGCCAACCGAGTGCAACTCCAGCGCGCTAACCAATGGGCTACCGCGCCCCCTCATTAACAGGTAAGTGAAAAATTCAATCTTATTATTTATTTTTAATGAGTACATTTATTACCTATCTTTTCTGGCATGCATTTAGTTATAATATGAATGACATTTTAAAAATACCATGTCTTCTGTTAGCCCGTAAAAGTGAGTCATGCATAGTGCATACTTTGTTTCCTAATGTTGGTTTCAATTTTCTTACAGTATAAAACAAACCTATATGTCATTTCTGACATGTGAATGGCTGAATGTAATGACCATACATTAAAATTCTATTTATCATATTAAATAGCTCTGTTATGTTAGAACTTTTAAGGCATTTCCAAGAAATTATTCAAAGTAAAAACTTTTAAAAAACTGAATTTTTTTTTTGTGTAATCTAAAAATTGGCAATTATTAGATATTCAGTCTTTTAAGACTTTTTCAAGGCAATTTCTGTAATCAAAATTTTTTTTATTAATTTTGACATTGAACCACATCAGTTGCCTAATATTAACAATAATAAAAGAAAATATGTATTTTGGGTTCAATAAATGCTGAACTGATATTGTTCAGTAAAATTGCTTAAACTTTGGACAGAAATTAATGAGCTGCATTACATAATTTAGTTTGAATGAAAACAAAAAGTTGTGACAAGCTTCTAGTCAGAATAATGCTATATCAAAATTCATTCAGTTTATAAACATGTTGTGAAGGACTTAGTAACAGCTTGTTACATTATAAAATGACTCATGGTTTCTAACTTGGAAACTTGCCACCAATACTGCATTTTTATTGATTAATTCATTTATTAGTGTTGAATAAATTTTGTTAATCTAATTCGGTGTCATTTTAAAAGTTAATGATATCAGCTTTTATCAGAATCGTGCATAGGTACCTTTTTCGTAAACTGACTACAATTAATGAACCCAAACAATTGAAACAAGTTTTTAGTCATGTTAAGAGAAACTGGTTTTCAATGGGTGCACATTAAAAGTTTGTATAAAATAGTACTTCATCTTAAGCATGTTTGTGTTAAAATAATGAAAAACATTGTAGCTTATAGGATTTAATGGGGAATGAAAACAGTTTATAGTAAAAGTAATTTGCATAGCTGCTAACTCTCCCGGTTTTTCTCCATATCTCCCGGTAAGTCGCTCAATCTCCTGGTTTTCAGTCAGCTGCCCTTATAATTGGAGAGCGAGCAACGATTTTACCTATCTCATAGAGTACAAAAGGTTTGAGCATTGCATGCGGTAAAACTTTGTGGTGTCAACGGAGATCTGCGAGTCTGGAAATCCTCTTGGATGGTGTTCGCCCTGGGCATATTTTCAAAATAAGCTAAAATTGACATTTACTTACCCCATCCTATTAACAGAGAGTCTGACAGTTGTTAAGGTGGCAAACTGCATGCCAGATGCCTCAAAAGATGAAACTTTGCAATTTTAAACATCTGTACTTCTAAAACATATGGGCAAAATTTTATATTTAGAGGTTTTGAAATATGCCCATTAGCTCTTTTACGACTAGCACCGATTATCTCCGGCATCCACTAAATGTGTTGTATTGACTAGCCCCGGCATCTACTAAATGCATCACATTGGCTAGTAACATTTGAAGTAATGATACACGAATTGGACGCCATGCATTTAACTAGCACACAAGAAAAAATTCTTGACACGAGTAAAGTGTATTTGTTTTCTATCTTTTTGTAAAGTATCATTGTTAAAAGTAAAGTAATTGACGTGTACAGTGTGCACTAATGGCACAATGACCCATTCATTGGTGGCATGCTGATGACTAGTTCTGCTGCCGTGAAAGGGTTAAGATAATGTAAAGAAAAATCAGTATGTTATAATTCACTAGATAAAAATCTCTTGGGACAGAGTAACGGAAAAGGCCAAACTTCTGTTGCCAACTGTTAGAAAAGTTTCCATTGCAAAAATATAAAACTTGTTTTTTTTTTTAGGGTTATTTAATGTAACAAATCGATTGGTGCACAAAAATATAATTTTCACTCGTTTTATTTTGTATCTTTTGTCCCAACCTACCTCATCAATCCATGTAGTACATGGTTAAAATTTATGTTATTTGTTAGCATTTCACAAGTGAAATGCAAATTTACAAGTCTTGTATCCATACGAGGTGGCATATTTGATGCCAATTCGCCAAATTTGCCTATTACTAGTAATAACATTTTGTAACTGAATATATTAGTAGAATACAGGGTGTCCTAAAAAGATTGAAACACGCTTTGCTTTACCTGTTGGAGATAAGTGGGCAATGTAAATTGCAAAAATGTTGAAAGTAAGGTAGGAAATAAGACTACATTAACGAAATCGTTCTCCCATTAAGTTTCAAAAAGTTACATTTTTAAAATTTGTATACGACCCCCTTAGACAAATTTGGTCAATCAAAATTTTTTTATTTGTAATGCAACACCATCATTAAAAAAAAACCGCTATAAAAAATTGAGCGAGTTATATTTAATTGAAAATTGAACATTGTGAATAGAGACATTATATCAAATTAGAAATATAAATTTGTGACATATCACAAAAAAGATAAAACTGGATGATACATAGGATACCCAACCGCGTAGTGAGTATCACTGCTTTATATGATCTCTGTTGTTGAGACCCAGACCATTCGACCTACCAGAAAGGTGTAAGGTAACTACTTGGATGGCCAGGAAGTGCCACCCAATTTAGACCGCCGGAACCCAGTGGGGGAGGCATTCACAGGGACCGTATCCTCCTTCCCCTATCACCAATCTCTCAGAAGGACTTACGGACCCACATGTTTAACGTGACTATACTCCACGTGAACACAGCAGAAGTTTTGGCAATGGCGGGAATCGAACCCAGGCCTACCGAGTGCAATTCCCGCATGATAACCACTGGGCTACCACGCCCTCAACCCCGTAGAGTTAACAAAGCTTGGTTTAGTTTAATACTTGTTTTTGTTTATACTTTTGTTTAGTACTTGCAAAATAAATTTGGTTTGAGTGTGAAATAAATTTGGTTTGAGTGTCCCCTTCCCAGTGAAAAATAGGCTAGGAAAATGAGAAAATGCAAACTTCAATGGTAAATTTTGACTACCATTAAATTTTCAAAAATATATTAAATGATGAAACAAAGTTGAACCAAAATTATCATCACTTTATTCTGTTGTTGAAACCCAGACCGTCCGACCTACCAGAAAGGTGTAAGGTAACTGTTTGGACAGCCGGGAAGTGCCACCCAATTTAGACCGGAACCCAGTGGGGGAGGCATCCACAGGAACCGTACCCTCCTTCCCCTACCTCCAATCTCTCGGAAGGACTTACGGACCCACATGTTTAACGTGATCGTACTCCACATGAACACGGCGGCAGTTGTGGCAGCATGCAAACCATCGGGCTGCCACGCTCGAGATGTGCCAACAGCACGCGGCGTTCCCAGGTGGTCACCCACCCAAGTACTAACCGCGCCCGATGCTGCTCGACTTCGATGATCTATCGAGAACCGGTGTTTTCAGCATGGTAGAGCCGTTAGCTCGACTATATGATCTCTGTGGGAAATCCCAGGCCATCCGACTTATCCAGAGGACTTGAGCAACTATTTGGACGACCGGGAAGTATATGATCTCTGTTGTTGTTGAAACCCAGACCGTCCGACCTACCAGAAAGGTGTAAGGTAACTGTTTGGACGGTCGAGAAGTGCCACCCAATTTAGACCGGAACCCAGTGGGGGAGGCATCCATAGGGACCGTACCACCAACCTCTACCACCAACCTCTCGGAAGGACTTTCGGACCCACATGTTGAACGTGATCGTACTCTGCATGAACACGGCGGCAGTTTTGGCAGTGGCTGGAATCGAACCCGGGCCTACCGAGTGCAACTCCAGTGCGCTAACCAATGGGCTACCGCACCCTATATGATCTCTGTGTAATTCGTTATGTTGTTGTTGAAACCTAGACCGTCCGACCTACCAGAAAGGTGTAAGGTAACTGTTTGGACGGTCGGGAAGTGCCACCCAATTTGGACCGGAACCCAGTGGGGGAGGCATCCACAGGGGCCGTACCCTCCTTCCCCTACCACCAACCTCTCGGAAGGACTTTTGGACCCACATGTTTAACGTGATCGTACTCCGCGTGAACACGGCGGCAGTTTTGGCAGTGGCTGGAATCGAACCCGGGCCTACCGAGTGCAACTCCAGCGTGCTAACCAATGGGCTACCGCGCCCCAATGTAATTCTTTATGTTGAAGACCCAGACCGTCCGACTCGTCAACAAGGACTTGAGCATCTATTTGGACGGCCAGAATGTAATTCTTTATGTTGTTGTTGATTGTTGAGACCCAGACCGTCCGACCTACCAGGAAGGTGTAAGGTAACTGTTTGGACGGCCGGGAAGTGCCACCCAATTTAGACCGGAAACCAGTGGGGGAGGCATCCACAGGGACCGTACCCTCCTTCTCCTACCACCAACCTCTCGGAAGGACTTACGGACCCACACGTTTAACGTGATCGTACTCCGCGTGAACACGGCGGCAGTTTTTGGCAGCGGCTGGAATCGAACCCGGGCCTACCGAGTGCAACTCCAGCGCGCTAACCAATGGGCTACCGCGCCCTGTAATTCTTTATGTTGTTGTTGTTGAGACCCAGACCGTCCGACCTACCAGAAAGGAGTAATTCTTTATGTGAAATTCTTTATTTAAATGCATTTGTGATAAAAAAAATGTTGACACATATTAATGTATTTTTGATCTAAACAATTTCCATTGTCAACTTGTTTATGATCCCTATTTTCACTGATGAAACAGTCTTTCACATGGTACAGAAAAGTGGCATAAGTCAGATTTTTTCCTTTATCATAATTCAGTTGATTTTAAAGATACAGATATGCAGGGTTTTTTTTTTTAATGATCTTGTTCAATTAAAAATAAAAATTTTCTGATTGACCAAATTTGTCCAAGGGGGTTGTATAAAAATTCAAAAAGTGTAACTTTTTGAAAATTAATGGGAGGACTATTTCATTAACGTAGTCTTATTTCCTCCCTTACTTTCAACATCTTTACAATTTACATTGCCCACACAAGTAAAGAATTAAAGCATGTTTCAATCTTTTTGGGACACCTTGTATATTAGTGAATATATTGCATGTAGAATAATTGTAATACCTTTGCTTATAGTGGCATTACAAGTGATGTATTTTTTTTTTTTTTTAATTTAATAGAATATTTAAATGTGACTACCATTAAATCATTTTGTAAATTAGATTTGTTTTCTAAGCATAGTGGAATTAATATCACTCCTTTATATTCACTGCAAACTAGGTTTCAATCTGCACTTAAAAATTTGAAGTTAATACAGGAAATATTTAAAAAAAAAAACCTTCAGAATATGCTTATGCTTGCATGTTTTTGAGTTATTTATAGTGTAGTTGTGATGTTAGTAGATAAGGAATTGAAATCATTTTTTATCTTTTTTATTTAACATATCACAATAGTACATGCTCAAAATAGTCCTTATAAATAAAAATCTTGCATATGTTTTCCAAGTAACAAAAATGCAATGAGTGGAAATCACTGCAAATACAAAACAAGCATAAATTACACATTTAATATACAGCATCAATTTGATTATAAAATTGAATATGAATTTATTCATAAAGAAAATATTCATGGCACTTAATTGCTTTTGTGTACTGTTAGGAATTTTAAAATGCACACAAAACTAAATATTTAACATAATTTTAAATTTAATGGAACAAAACCAAACGTTGGCTTTATTCACATGAAATATATTTAGTATAAGCTGCATAAAGTTTAATAAATAGTATTGGGCTATATGATAAAGAAATTGCATTGTAATACTTTACATGGTGGCATTTAAATATTTTGCATTCTTTTATATACATGTGAAATTGCTTTGATTTTGCAATATTTGGAGGGAATTTAAAAAGTACAGGCCGGATAAAAAGAAATTATGGCAAATTTTGCCTAATTTTTTTAAATATCTTGTTTTCTATAAACAATTTTACTATAACAGTAAAATGCTAACTATTGAAAGTCAATAGTTAAGATATGTATTTCTAAAGTCAATTTATAAATAACAAATCTAATTCTAAAATTCTAGGGTAAAATACCCAGTAAGTACAGAAATTAACAAGACATGAATTATTGATTATGCTTATGTATATTTATGGAAATATTAAATAAAACAATATTCAAAATTTTGATCTAATTAGAATATTTGTGTTTCCCCCCGAGTTCTATTAGATGTTTTAAGGATTACAAGACTTGTATTCCAGTTAGAAAATAATACATTAAATTCTACATGGAAATAATGTTCTTAACTTCGCAATTAGTAGATTTAGTTCCAGTTTATTTCAGGCCATATACTTCTGTCACAATGTTAAAAATATCTCCTTTTTGCCATTAAGAACATTTTAAAAACATGCTTGTATTAATTGATTACATTTTATAGCAATTGATAAATTAATATATTCAAAATGTGTTTTGTCGCAATGTAATTTTACAGTATTTGCAAACACTTGTAACCTCACATTTTCCATAAGTTTATATTATTACATCTTTTAGTTTAACTTTTTTTCATATTCACATTCTAAAATAATTTAGAAGTCTCCATATAAAAGTAACTGAACGAAATTTTTTTTTTTATAAAAGTAAGAAACATCATAGTTACAATAATTTATACGTTAAAAGGCTTGAAAATAAAATATTTAAACTCAAATAATTAAATATATTTAGTAACAAAAAGTAGCATGGGAACATAATTTGCAGCTGAATTCAAAACACAGATATGAGAAGAAACGGTGCATGCACCATTTTAACCATTTAACTTCAAATGAACAAAATATTTTTTTAATAGAATTCATAGACAAAACATATTTTGATTGAAAGTACAATATTGTATTATATTTTTGAAAGGGAAAAATGCTGTTTGGAATAAAAATATGGATTGCATTTCATGTATTTTACAAAAAAGAATACACCGAATACCAATAAGTCAACTACGAATTTTTTGTGACAAAACACATTTTAAATGTTAGCTTCTTAATTTAATTTGCTCTACTTTTGGGTTGTGTTTAGAAGAAAAAGTAGATAAATTTCTATAATATTTTCAAATACAGAGTGATCAAATTAAAGTATCCTTGTTCAGGGTCTTCTGGAAACATATCAATCAGGCAAAACTCCAAATTTAGGAATACTCTTCAAAATATGCAGAATTAATTTACTTGATAAAATATGCGTCTCAAAAATTTCTATCAGGCAATTTAAAACCCACCAGAAACTTTATTTTTTTGCTTGTAAGAGAAAAAAGCACAATGACTCTGTTCAATAAAAACTGGTAATTATGTTGATGTGCTTGTGCAGAATTAAATCAGAAAATCAATAAAATGTATTGATCACACTTCAGATTTGACTTTTTGGGTCATTTACCTAAAAAATTTCACACTGCATGATCACCCCTTCCCGGCCACTCAGATTCCTGCTGCAAGCCCTAGGGCAGCCAAGTGGTCTGGGCCTTTAACACTGCATGATCACCGGCCGTCCAAACTGCTGCTAAGTCCTAGGATGAGTCAGACAGTCTGGGTTTTTGACACTGCATGATCGCTAAGGCTAGAACATTGATCTAACATTCCTAAAAATGCACTTACGATTTGAAGGAAAAATCACCTTAAAATAGTTTGTATAATATACTTTCTTAAATTATAAATTAAATAACTTCAATTTATAGACTGGAATTTTGTCTTTTCTTTATAAAATTTACTAATAAAGAAAGGAAAATGTAGGTAAATATCTATATAAAGAAAAGTATGTATGTATGATCCAACATCACGGGAGAACGGCTGAATCGAATTTGATAGAATTTGGTGGGTAGTCTTGAAATAACCCCACTTAAAATTTATTAGTCCATGTTTCGAGTTTTTAACATCAGGGGTTGTCACGATATTGATGAAAAACGAAAATTTTGTTTGTCTCATCATCACGGGAGAACAGCTGCACCAAATTTAATGAAATTTTGTGGGTAGTTTTGAAGTAGCCCCCATAAATTTAGTTCGAGTTTCTAAAACCAGGGGTTGTCGAGATATTAATGGGAAAACAAAACATTTTCCTAGGAGTTCTACTCTCTAACTCCATGATTCCCAACAAAAAACGTTGGAAATCATTGGTTTAAAACATGAAAGTCAATTAAATCTTGACTGTGTGGGGTACTCTTGATTTTGTGGGGGTTTATTGAACATATTAGTCACTTTTGAAAATTGCAGGTTTGAAATATGAATTTAAATGGAAACTATCACCATGGTTTATTTCTCACAGGCTTACTCAACAAATTTTATTAATTTCAATAATAAATAAATGAATATAAAAATTATCTATATATATATAAAGAAGAAAAGTATGTATGATCCAATGTATCTGATTGGCCAAAGAGTAGCCAATCAGATCCATTTTTTTTTTCTTACATAATGCAATGAATTTACTTTACTTCTTTCACAGTGAAAAAACAATGTATAAGATTCACAGCCCTATATGTTCCGGTGTAATTTTTATCAGTTTTGCATCGTAAATCCCGAGCAACGCTGGGTAATCGCTTCTAGTCTATTATAAATGAATTTTAATGATTTGTACTCTTAATCAATTGCAAGTACATCAGAATTACACTGAATAATTAGATATTTTTAACATTCTTTAACTAGTTTTCATGAATGGCAAGATTTGGCAGGTTTACATTTGGTCATCTTTTAAAATGAACAACTATGACTTCGTTTTTAAAATTGAAAATTATATTTTGTCGGAAGTTCCCAGGTGTCCAGGAGAAAGATTGTACCCTAAAAGCCAGAACTAGTTATAACCTCTTCTGTCAGGTAGTGTACACATAAAGGGTTTGGAATGTCAGCAACGGTACCAGTTAAGAAGCTCTACATTTGAATTATTTTGTTCACTAATTACTCTTCCTACAATTCCTTTCAAAAGTGGACAAGGGAAATTCTCTTCCCCCAAAACTGGATAACATTAAACAATGTCTTGAACCGAATTGCCAGAATGAGAACTTTTGAAGGGTTTATTTTTTTTTGTTTGTTTGTTTGTTTGTATGGCAATGTGATTTCTGAGTGTTGCAACTTGAATGCATAATTATCATAAAACATTTATTTTAAAAAACATGGCAGAAAATTAAAAAAGATGACCAAAAACAAGAAAAAAGTTTCTAAAATGTAAAAAAATTGGTAGTGGCTCCAGTTAGATTGAGTCGAATTGCTGTTGCATGAATAGTATTTTATAAAATAAAACTCCAATAAAGATCACTTAATTTTCAATTTTTTGTAACTTTCTAAACTTTTCCAACTAAATTGTTTTACTAACTTGTCTTGGTGATACATAAATTAAACTTATACAATATATCAAATAAGATTTTAGATTCAAGTTGATCTATAAACTTACGTGGCGGCACATAATTAAGTACTTTAATACGTATATTTTCATCTCCGTTCTATTCAAACTTTAATAATTATTAAACATATTTAGAATCCCCAAGTTCATCCTAAATTTTTAAAAATGAAACATATCTCGGGCTTGTGCACAAATATTTCACCAAAAAGTAAGTAAACACATGAAGCTGCAATACTCATGACATGTTAAATATTACAGCTTTTGCTACCCATTGGAAAACCCAGGTTAAAATATCAAAATAATTACTATACTTCAACTAAGGGCTCTATTCAAAATTCAATTCCAATTATATGTACTTGTAAGGCTTTCAAAAAGTTATAAATTTTTGCTTATAGTTCACTTTGTTATGCTTATTTCAAAAACTATAAGCAAACTTAAAAAATGGAAAATTTTCAGTCTTCTTCAACTTGACAAGACGATTACTTGAAAACTATAAGAGCCTTTTAAAAACAAATTATGAATTTAGAAACTGGATTTCTTAATACATATTTTTGCTGCTTACTATTTATATCTATTTTTTGTAGCTTCGAAGATATTTTGAGTGAAAGTATGCATATAAAAAATAACCTCTCGGACAGATAATTTGCATTTTTCATAACTCTCTCCAATTTTGCCACAGGTACCCCAAGCCTAGATGTTATTTACATAAAAAGAAAGTACTCCCAAACCCCGAGAAATGTCCAAAGAAAAAAAAAAAAAAAGACCCTAACATGCAAATGGTATTAAAATCTGGACTCCAGTGAACACAAGTTTTCAACACATTTTATTACAATCAGTGCTAAATCTTTCCTACTGGGGATTTTTTAAACTACTCTTTTTACATAAAATCGCTTCTGAATGTCCTGAAATGCCATCATATCAATCTTAGCTACTTCTTTTAGACTGCTTAACATATTGCTAAACAACATTAAATAGGGGCACTTTAATTACGATCACTCAGTATTATATCTGCCATCCTCGAGACAAAGAAAATAGGAGCACTTGACTGCATCAATATGCAGACTAAAATGCCATATTTCATTTAGATGACTACTAATGTCATAAAAGGAATAAAATATGGAAATTGTCATTAAGTATGCCCAGTTTTATTTCTTATTCAACCAGTAAATATTATTTATGGAGCAAAATATATGAAATTTTTCACTTTCTTCTAAGGTTCTCTTTGTTGCCAAAAAGAATATGTTGCCAAAAGAATAAATTGTAAGAATGTTTACTTGTAATTTTTAAGAAAATTTATTTTAAAGAAAACAATCATTTTTACACATATTGTAAAAATATAATAGTTCTATTTCTCAAACTTTGGATTCTTCTAAAATTTCAGTGAATGGAAAAGAATGCTTCATTAATATTCTTGCACAGGAATGTTTGTTCGAAGTCATGCTTAATGAAAGTTCTGCTTTTATTAATTAAAATAATTTGCTACAAAACAAGAATGGGAATGGATGCTTTAAAACTCTCACAAATCACTTCTAGATCATGTTATAGCACGATAACTCGGCAATTATTTTCATCAGTATCAATGCAAATATTACTGAAAGTATTACGATATTTTTTTCATTACAGCAATTTTTGAATTTGCATCTAGCATAATTTTAATGAATTTTTTGTAAATAATTGCAATTGAAAATTTGGGTAGTATGGCACAATTTATGCTGAAATACTTTTGTAACAGTATGTATCAGCTGCTAAGTAAAAATAGCATAAATTTGTATCTTGCTAAGTTAATTTGTATCTTGCTTTTTTACCACAATTAAAGGGGGGGGGATTTCACCCACTCCTGCTGAAAAACAGATTTTAGAAACCAGGAAAATCAGATTGCCAGAGCACACTATAAAAAAAATGAAGACACTTCGGGTAAATCTAAATATGTGGCAGCTATGCAATATATAATAATATTTCTAGTAGAAAAGTCAATGAGAGGAAATGTATGCATTTTCTAAACAATAAGATGAATTTTATAAGCATTACACTTTGATTTCAATTTCATTGGTTATTAGCAATGTTAAGTATTGGTAAAAATTTTCAGAAAAAACACCATATCCTTAATACTGATTATTAATGTAAATGCTGTTTTTTATATATTATATATAAGGTATTTTATTCCCAATCCAGTGCAATTTAAAAATAGTGACTTTATAGCATATATATATATATTATTTTTAAATCAAGATGTAGTAATCCAATAGACTAGAATATAACTCATATTCCCAATTACTATTTTAAATAATTGGAATAATTATTCTGAATTATCTTGATAGCATATTTCTAATTATAATCTTTGGTTAGCCACATATAAAACACAATTCACAAGTATTTTAAGCAACAATATGTGTGTTGTTGTTAACCAAGTGTTAAATACCTGAATTTTGTTATAAATATCACAATTATGTACATAAATAAATTTTATAATGCAAATATGCACTACAAATTAAAGTAGTTTGTGAAGTGGAAAACACAGTAAATAAGTTAATTTCAATCAATAGCACACAAGTATTAAAACTATTAAAAGTACAAAATATACAATGTGAAAAAAATTAAAATACCATTTTTTATTAAACAAAAAGACTAGATATGCCTACCGAGATGCAGTATTGTATATTATTAAAAAGTTGATGTTTTATACAACAAAATGAAAATATTACAACTTCAAAATGGAAAGACAAATGTGCAAAAAATTTAAAAAATTCAAAGTGGGATAGCTAAAAAATGAACCTATTTAAATAAACAGCCAGAATTGTAAAATTAGCTATAATATTCTAAATAATCCATATACATGGTGACCAGTGCTATAGGTGCCCAATGGCTATTTCCTCAACCGTTGGTCACAGAGATATACTTCCAATTGCAAAAATGTTTTAAATTTTAAAATCTATTATCTTAGAAACAGTTTAAATCAATAAATGCATTTTTGAAACAAATACGAAATATAAATTTTTATACGGTCCCCCGATCCTACCAGTTCAGTTATATTTAGGAAAATCATCCTCATACAACTTCATGCAAAAAAAAAAAAAAATCATCCTTTTACAACCAAAATTCACAGAGTTGGGAAGCATTAAACTTTATGACTTAAGTCGCTTTTTCAAGCATAAAAATGTCCTGTTTCAGGCAACCTTTAAGGGATCGCATAAATATTGAAATTACATATTCAAAGTATTATGTTTCAATTGCATTTGCTGACATAATGTCGAGAATGAAGCAAAGCTTTTTATCGAATAGTAATTCGTTTAGAAGAGTATTATAGTCAGAGCTCGACTAAGATCTTCTAGGGGGTCTTTCTAAGATCTTTATTGTAAATGAGGTAACACATTGTTTAAGTCAATAAATGCATTTCTATAAAAATTATGAAATTTAAATTTTTATATGGTAATAGATCAGTAGCAGCGTACCTGCAGATGAAAATAAAAAATTACGCACATTAAATCTAAAATAATAAAGGTATATAACACCTAAAAAATAACAGATTTGTGTATATTATTTTGTGTATAACCCCGATTTCTCAGCACAAAAAGTGCTCTAACTTTAAACAGCTATAAGTCAGTCAATTTTGGTCGTAAAAGGATGATTTTTTTTTTATTTTGCATGAAATTGTATGAGGATGAAATTCCTAAATATAACTAGTAGGACCGGGGGACCATATAAAAATTTATATTTCGTATTTATTTCAA
Organism: Amaurobius ferox; assembly: GCA_951213105.1. Lineage (NCBI taxonomy): Eukaryota > Metazoa > Arthropoda > Arachnida > Araneae > Amaurobiidae > Amaurobius > Amaurobius ferox. The sequence goes on from OX578144.1 coordinate 78,400,612, forward strand.
AAATGCATTTTTATTGATTTAAACTTTCTAAGATAATGAATTTTAAAATTTAAAACATTTTTGCAATTGAAAGTATATCTCTGTGACTAACGGTTGAGGAAATAGCCATTGGGCACCGATGGCACTGGACACCCTGTATATATTTTGCTTAGGTATGTGGCATGAAAAAAGGGCCTAATTATTGTTTAATTATCAAAAGTATCCATGGAGTTAGATAGTCCCTTTATCTCCATGGTCATATCTCAAATGCTTTAATTTTCTTCAGGATTTTGGTCAGTAATGAAATTATATATTATTTGATATTTAAATATATGGTTTATGTTTAATTAGAGGGTCGTGCAACAATGAATCTGTGTGTGTCTGGGGATATTAGGAGTGCAAGAGCTATACCTTCATTCTAATAATGATTGTGAGACAAACAGAACTAAAAAGATTGGGTAGTTACTTACCAGCAGATGCTGCATATTTAAAGACACTAGAGCTCTGATGCCCTGCATGGGTACAGTTAGTATTGCTTTTAATATTTTCATTTGTGAATATCTCATCACCATGTTTGAAAGGTAAATATAAATTGAAAACAGATTTCTACTACACGGTTCCATAATTGTTTTATAAATACGTTAGAACTTACCCATTGCCAAGTGGTAGAATGCTGAGCTTTTAACTCTCAGTGAATTAAACTGTAGATTGAGATCAAGCTTCAATTAAATATTTGATTGGTTTTGTTTCATGGTTCTTCTAGCATGTAATAAATATAATGTAGTCCCCCCAAAAAAATATCAAACAGAACATATCAAACAGCCGCTGATTTCAGGAAGCATATTTTAGTGTGTTTTTTCGTATAATTTGGATCTTTTATATCCTACAGGAGTCTGTAATTTGGCAGAAGTTCTATTATTTTTTCCATCTCCAGATCTAACGTAATTGAGCTGCTTCGATGTGTTTGCATTACAGTCGCCATCGCGAATGCAAATGAGGAGAGGAAAGGCGGAGCGGAGTGACGTCCAATTTTATCGTCCTCTGATTGGTTGGCCGCTCAGAAATTGAGCAATTTTTATTGTCGAGTACAAACGAATTGCGGCAATTCGGCGCAAAGATTTCTTCCCATTGAAATGTATGGTGTTGCTGAAAAATTGTTGGAAGGAATTGCTCCGTGTAATAACACCATAAGTTACAGTAACATTTTTTTATATTGCGTACAATTAACTAGTAGAAAGTGTACAGGAGTTGTGATCTTGAGATTTAGTATAAATTGAAATAAAGCATACTTTTTAAGTATAATTTGATTTGTTAATTTATGAGCTATCTCACTTTGGAAAAAAAAAATCATATCAGCAGTGCAGCAGTTAAAAATAGAATTATAATAGAATAAAAGAAACAAGGCCGATCATTATCATACATCTTCCTTATCACTATTCTCCGAGTCACTATCTTTACTTTTTGGAAAGGGGTAGCTGCTTCCATTGATTTGGGAATACTCTTTACATATTGTAGAAACTTGATTAATTTGTTCTTGCATTTTGGATGCATTGCTACTCTGTGTTCCAAATGCAAAAGGTGCTGTTACAAGGGGTATAGACACTTTAGGATCTTGAGAACATCTTGAGGTTCGTTCAATGGAAATACATGCAGCAGAACCAGAGGAAATAGCATAACTTCTCATTTCTGAGAATGGACTGAAATTAGTCTGCTTTAAAGATTTTGAAGTAATAGCATTTGGTTTTGGTCGGGGAGTAACAGGCTTGACGATTCTGGGACCCCCAGATGGTTTGGAAGCAGGTGGCTGATATTTTTTCACAACAGATTTTAACCCAATATTGGAAGTCTGTTTTGGTTTTACATTCTGCACTGCCTTTGTATTTTGTGGCTGTTTTAGGCTGTCACTAGTTGGTGCACTTGATTTTGCAATTTTCTCATATGTTGAGCTCCGTGGAATGCTTTTCGTTGCTGGAGGAGTCACACTATTGCATCTAAAAAGAAATTTAACATTATTTAAAAACTTTGGAAACAAAATATATAAGAACTGCAGTTCAAACTTTCAAAATCTAGAATTTAAGAGAATTTGTATAATAAAAACTGAATGATTGTATGGTTCCCTCGATTTTATTTTAAAAATAAATTGGATGAAAGATGGCAGCATTGGCCATATGTATATTACTCTTTTCATAGCAGTTTTGTAGTTATGTTTATTTGCTCTTCTAATGAAGTGTGAGCCAACATAGTCCCTTACTGTTATTTGAACCATGTTAACCCTTGTCTCCTAAGTTTGAGATAACCATTTAATGGCAATGAATTTCAGATGTAGTTCTTGCACAAATATCTTATAATGTGTAATGTAACATAACTAATGTCGTAGAGGTTGCTGAACAAGATTTAGCATAGGGCAGGGATCACATTCCAGTGGCGCACCCACGGGGGGGGGGGGCCGAGGGGGCCCTGGCCCCCCCCTTGGGCTGACAAAGCAAAACGCGAAGGGCGCTGTCAGCACAAGGGAGAACTAGGTCTGCCTTCGAGAAAGTATAAAAAAAAAACATTTACAACCATTATTGTAATAAATAATTTTAATCATTGTGAAGAAAACAATTCCAGCATATCCCAACACTTACACTGAATGTAATTATACATATAAAGCTCTTTATCGTACTGTACAAATTATAAATTAATTCGCACTAAAGGCGCCAATTCTGGAAACCCGTTCTTCTTAAGACGTTTCTACCTGTGATTGAATTTAACTAATGGACTCGTCCAAAATCACGTGACCCAAATGCCTTCTCGCTATAGTCGTACTATACCAGTGCTGTGTAGAGTGACGTCACAGGCGCCTCCGTGGCCCTATATAAAGAGTGAACGGCGGGGAAGCGGCTGTTCGCTCGAAAACTCGAGGATTTCGTTTACCCAGTGAGAAAATTGTGGAAGTGAATAAATAGATCGTGCCAACGCTTCGCGAATTAAGTGTTGCTGTGAGTTGAAATAAAGTGCGACGTTACGACACAAGGTGATAACAGTGAATTGGTAGTTTCGGAACGAGGGCCTGCGTGGTGAATAGCTGAATTTAATAATGGTCCTGAACTTTCAACTGATCTTACAGTGAAATGCATCTTTAACGATCAGTGTGTGTGTTTATGTGCGTATTTCGGCTATATAGCAAGTTTTGTTCTTGAATAACTGAGGAGCAAGGTAAAAAAAAAGACAATGAGTGAAAAACGAAAAGGGCTAGGCCAACAGACACTGGGAAATTATTTAAAAAAAAAAAGTAAGATTGAAAATAGTGACGTTCCCAACGACGTTTCCCTGAGCTCTTGTTACATTGATGAGGCTGCAGTCGAAGCAAGCAACAGCCGTGACCCCGGGCTGTCTTCAAACGCTTGTGAGGAGGTAAAGGTAGGACAAAACACAATACCAAACACAGTTGAAATAGAAATTCTGGCTGCAGATATTTCTAATTATGTCAAGAAATCTAACCTCACAGATGAAGATAGGATAACAGCGCTAAAAAATCTTTGGGAACCATATGCAAATTACAGTTTTCCTGCTACTGTCACTAGTGCTGTATCAAGTCAAGGAAAACCTCACCACACTCGGAAGTTCTGCTCATCTTGGCTGAGTAAGCATAACTGGCTAGCTTACTCAAAGGCAGAGGACAGTGCCTATTGCAAATTTTGTGTTCTCTTTGCACCCCATGAAGTCGGTTTAAGATCCACACAAGCTACAGGTCAACTTGTTTCAAAAGGATTTAATAATTGGAAGAAGGCCTTGGAGAAGTTCAGTCAACATGAAAAATTTTTCTATCATAAGGATTCAGTTCTCAAAGCCGATGAGTTCTTAAGGGTCACGGAAGGAAAAACGGTTCCTGTGGATCAAGTAATGGACAGAGGAAAGCAAAAACAAGTTTTGCAGAATAGGGCTATTCTTAAACCTATTATCAAAACAGTGATTTTTTGTGGAAGGCAAGGGCTGGCCATGAGAGGGCATAGAGACTGTGGGGATTTGGACGTATTGTCAGAACCATGCCAAGGCGAAGGAAATTTTAGAGCCCTTTTGCGACTCCGAGTTGATGCAGGAGAAGAAATACTGAAAACTCATCTACAAGGTTGTGCAAAAAATGCAACTTACATAAGTTGGAATATACAAAATGAGATTATTTCAGCATGCAATGATTCCATTGTGAAGCACATAGCAACTGAGGTGAATGAGGCCAAATGTTTTGCGGTTTTATGTGACGAAACCACAGATATTGCAACGGTAGAGCAAATGACACTTTGCGTTCGTTATTTGAAACGGTTTGAAACAAATGATAAGTATAAAATTGAATTTAAGATAGTGGAGAACTTCCTTAAGTTTGTGCCCCTGACTGAAACTACAGGTCGAGCAATTGCAGATGCTATTCTTAAAGGCCTTGCAGACTGCAACATTGATACGTCTTTCCTCCGTGGACAAGGGTTCGATGGAGCTTCTGCAATGAGTGGAGAGTACAATGGCGCCCAAGCAATTATATATGAGCAACACCCCAAAGCCCCCTACGTTCATTGTGCATCACACTGTTTGAACTTAGCCATAACTTATTCATCTAGAGTTCCGGATATCCGAAACAGCTTTGGAATAATAGGGAAAATCTCTAGTTTTTTCAACACACCAAAACGAAACCTTGTTCTCACCAGCAAAATTAATGCAGCTAATCAGGAAGAGACAGAAATCAGTGCCAAAAAACTGAAGAAATTATGCCCTACTCGTTGGGTGGAGAGACATGATGCCGTCACAGTTATGGTTTCATTGTTTGATCAAGTAATCGACGCTCTGGAGGAGATTACTACCTGGAATGACAAGGAGACATCAACAGAGGCTCATACCTTGTTATGTTCAATGTTAACATCACAGTTTGTCATAGCACTTGTTTCAGCTGACAGATTACTCAGCTACAGTGTTCGTCTGAGTGAAAAGCTGCAGGAAGTTAACCTTGATCTGGCAACTGCTGTGAGTGACGTAGAAGACGTTTTGAAAGCTATATCTATAATTCGAGAGAACGCAGAGAACGAGTTTCACCATCTGTTTGAACAAGCTGTTAAGAAGCTGGAACAGCATGGAGAAAACATTACTCTACCACGCCGTGCCACCAGACAAATTTATAGATCAAATTTCAACGTACAGACTCCTGAAGAATACTACAGACTTTCTATTTTCATTCCATGGATTGATAATTTCATCACTCACCTCCATGAAAAATTTCTCAAACATAAGGAATTTCTACAAAGTTTTGCATCTGTCATTCCGAATGGAAGGCAGCCGACACTGGAAGAAAACGAGAGATTTGTTGCCTTATCAAGGAAATTTGCAGATGATTTAGGACCCAGATCAGATAATACTCTAAAAGCTGAACTACATCTGTGGTACATGAAGGTCTTTGCATTGAACAAGAAAACTAAAAGCCCAATCGAACTGCTTAACTTTTGTGACCAAAGGACTTTTCCAACTGTGTTTGAACTTTTAAAAGTGTATGCCACCCTCCCAGTATCAACAAGCAGTGCTGAGAGGTCATTCTCCACAATGAAGAGGTTGAAAACTTACTTGAGAAACAGTATGAGTGAAACCAGACTGAATGGGCTGGCGTCAATGAACATTCACCGTGAAGTGGAAATTGATCCAGACCAGATAATTAATGCTCTGGCTACAAAGAAAAACAGGAGGCTGGACTTCATTTTATGAATATGTATAGATCATAATTGAATAATATAACAATATGTAATCATGAGAGAGTGGTTGAAAACAAGTATACAGTATAAGCAGACCAGAACAAATAATTTTATCTTCATCTATTTCTTAATTTGTGTTGTTTTGTATAAATATCTACTACTACTTCTTCTAATCATTCAATTCTCTTGCACTGCACTAAAGAATTGTTAGTAATTTGATAAAAATAAATGTACAAAAAAAGACAACCGCCTTGTTAATTGATATGGCCTCTGATCATTTTTTCTCGGAAAATTTATCGAGGAGTCATCCTCCTTCATAAAAATTTTGTGCACCAATGGCCCCCCCCTTAGGAATATTCTGGGTGCGCCACTGTCACATTCTACCTAAAATACCCATTAATTTAAAGCTTCCCTTAAATTCATAAAATTACACATTTTTTATTCATCCTAAAATTTTGTATTTATAAAACTGTGGTTTCAGATTTACTCTACTAGTCACCTGAGTCCATTCTAATGGTATTTGGTGTTAAAAAAGTCTTCATTAAAACATTACTCAAAATAGCACTCGTACTTAACAAAGATGACAGAATTGATGTATCTCAGTGACTAAATTACATAGCTAGCTCTGCACATGGGCGGTTTTAGTGATATATGATTGCAAGATGAATGGTGGCTCATATGATCACTTATAGTTTCAGATCAGTGCTTGGAGAATGTGGGAATTCGCACTAACTACATAACTGCACAAGCATACCTGTCAACTACTGCAGAATGTCCATAGTTTCTACAAGTTGGTGTGGTGTATCTCGCTACGAAATACAGATCATTATAACTACAAATTTTATGAATTACCTTGTTTTGCAGAATTGGTGTTTTTGGCATTTTATTAAATGCAAATTATTAAAAAAATAAAAAGTGTCCAATCGTGATTATGGAAAATATGGTCAAAATATTAGATGGCTATTTTTTAGTAATTTTTATTATTCTCTTTTCTCCTAATATATGCACCTTCATTAGACAAATCAAAAGTAGACAAGATAGAAACAAAACCATGCCCTTTAACCTCGCCTCCCGAAAGAAATGAAGTACAAATAGATGGGAAGATTGTTTGAATAGTGTGTTTGCTCCCCCCATATTTGCTTGATAAACTACAAAGTTTCCTTTTATTTACAAAGTTAAAACTTTGCTCAATTATTCTTTGTTTAGTGTCAATTTGGGTTAAAAAGTTTTGAAAATTTGAACTTTAAAGAATTTTTGGTCTAAAACCAGTATTTACATCAAATAGAGTTAGTTGTGGTATAACCGTGACCATAAGAATCACTATGTGGACTGTAACCAAGCTTTGGAAGTAGGACATGCTGGGTGTATAGCGTGAAGTGTTGCATTTGTGTTTATACATAAGTGTGTTTGTCTATAAATGCCTCCTCATTCACTTCACGCACAAATACCAACCACACGGTGACAGTGGTAAACACACACATGGGGATTAGCAGCTAAAAATTGAAAGAACTTTGAGTATTTTTGAAACATTTTGTTAAAAAAAACATTCTTGTTTACTCATTAAAGAAAAGCCGACTGATTAAAGCAAAATAAAAACAACATTGGAAATATCAAATTGTCACGCTTTGCCACCTGAAAACTTTTCTTTTTCAACTCCTATGAACTAGAAGAAATGAAAAAATCACTTTAAAAGGTATAGAATTGCATCTGATCTTAAATCTGGATAAAAAGTCCGAAGATTAACAAGTGAATTCCTTGAGAGGACAAGCCGAGGAAATTTTCCAATCATTTGAATTGAATGAAAATGAAGCCAAAGAGTACAAAAATGTACTAAAACACTTTGACAAACATTTTATTGTAAAAAAGAACACATTTTTCAAGCAAGCACAGCTCAACAGACGTCACAACTAGAAAGTGAATCAGTTAATGATTTCATAACTGCACTTTATGCAATTGTGGGTAACTGTGAATATAAAACCACAAGATGAACTTATTTGCAATCATGTAGTTGTAATTAGGGACATCATTAATTGAAAAATTACAACTCTATCCAAAACTAACTCTAACGAAAGCCATAGAACATGTTCGATTATCAAAGTCTGTGAAAAAACAAGAGGTTCTGCACTTAAGAAATGATTCTGTACATGCTGCTACTGACTTTTCTCACAAATTGAATAATTTTAGGAATAATAAAGCACATATGAATAAGTAACTTGTTTAGTACGATCCAGAATTAACCTTAATTAAAGCCATAGAACTTATTCGATTATCGGAGTCTGAAAAGCAACAAGACCTTCTGCACTTAAGAAATGATTCTGTACATACTGTTACTGACTTTTCTCTCAAATTCAACAATTTTAGGAATAATAAAGCGCATGTGAATAAGTAACCTATTCGACAATCTCCACGTGAAAAACGAAAAATAAATGTTACATATAGTGGAGTATGCAAATGGTGTGGAAAAGCAAACTATTCCAGAAATAATTGCCTAACAGAATACAAAAAGTGTATGAAATGCAAGAAATAAAATTAAACATTATGCCTGGGTTTGTACGTCTAAAGATAAAAGAAGAAAATAGCATTTTTGGAAAGTGTGATGAATAAATCAAGTAATGAAAATTGAAATGCATCATTATGGTAAGGATACAAGATAAAAAGCTCAATTTCAAAATAGATAGTGGTGCAGTTTATATAGTGATCCCAACTTCTGTATCTAATACAGAAGTTGGAAAATGTTGAAATTTTTAAGCCTGATAAAGTATTATGCAGTCCTAACTGAACACTTTTTAAAGTATGTGGAAAAATAATTCAAGAAATATTTTATTCCAACATGAAATTAAAAAAAAAAAAATGTATATTATTGATGAATTACAAACATGCTTTTTAGAAAAATTAGCTATTTGAACTTTTGTCATCGGTTCTAACCTGAATCCTTCTATTTCTCAAGTAAATGCCAGAAATCCAGTAAAGCAGTATCCTAAATTATTTAACACTAGAACGATGGAGGAATTTTTGGAGGAATCGTTTCTCAATGTAGTTATGCGGCTAAAATGACGGCTTCCGTCGTTCTAGTGTTAAAGGACTGGGGTTGATAAAAGATACTGTCAACATTAAGTTAAAATCTAACTCAGTTTCTCATGCAATTTCATCACCAATCCATTGAGTTCCAATTTCATCCAAAGGAAATGAAATTGAAAATCAAATGGATGATTAACTAGAGTCATAAAGTCTATTACTGAACCAACAGTGTAGTGCTCCGCCATGGTAGTAATTTCAAAAGCAGATGGAGCTGTGAGGATTTGTGTCGATCTTACTGAACTGAATAAAATGTGTATAAAGAAAACAGCACCTTTTGCCAGCCATCAAAGTTTACCTAATGACTTTTAGCGGGGACAAATGTGTTCACAAAATTAGATGCTAATGCTGGGTTTTGGCAAATACCTCTGGATACTCAATCACCATATTTGACAACTTTTATAACTCCATTTGGCAGGTATCAATTTCTTAGATTACCCTTTGGAATATCTTAATCACCAGAAATTTTTCAGAGAGTTGTGCCTCAAATACTAAAAAAAATACCTGAAATTGATTGCCACATAGATGCCATCTTGATATGGTGTCAAAATCAAGAACATGATAAACAATTGCATGAACAATTACTACTGAAATCTAAATTTGATATTAAAGCTAAAGGAAAATAAATATGTTACTAGATATTGAATTTGAAGAAGATAAAAATAAATTATTTATTCATCAAAGCCAATACATAAAAAAAGTATGTGATAATTTACAAGGTATAAATATCCAATCTCTAATTTACCCATTGCAAAAGGTGTTATGCTTAGCAAGTCAGACTGTTCATCCAACACTGTGAATTTGAACAAATGAAATACTTACCTTACAGACGTTTGTTATTGAAGGATGCCTTTCTTTATTTCCAGTAAGACAAAGCTGGATATCAACTATGTTGTAAATATTTTATCCCAATTTCAAGAAATCCCAGGAATTAAGTGTTTTACTTAAATATTTTACTTATTTTGTTAGGATGAATGAATGAAATAAAGGTGGGTGGCTCCAAAAGAGCCCAGCACATCGACCAGAGGTCTATTGTACTACCCCAAAAAGAAAACTAAGATCCCTAAGAAAAGAGACCAGTAGCCGATGCGAAAATAAGCAGGCACTTGACAGGAATGTCGTTCAGCTCCCAGGGTTCAATCACATGACGACCTATGTGTTCGAATCTGTGAGCAGAGTAGGCCTCACATTCACAAAGAATGTGAGCTGCAGTTTCTTCGCTGTAATTGCAGCCTCTGCAAAGCGAATCCTTGGAGACACCCATGATATTAAGATGTCTCTTGAGGGTGCAGTGCCCAGTAAGGAGCCCAACAGCTCTCCTGATGCCAGTTCTACTGAGCCTGAAAAGTTCCTTTTGACGTGTACTAGGGCAATTGCAGTTGAGGATTTTCGCTTGCCTTTGTCCCTTAGTATTTTGTTAGGATACTTTGACCAAACTAAATATTATAATCTAAATATATCAAATATACAAAATGCAAATCTTAAGTGCGTTCCTGATTTTTATTTTGCAGCCAAATATGATGATAGAGTGTCATTAGGGGGTATGATATTTTTATTATCTACAATGAGGCCGAATATATTTCTTTAACTAAATCTGCAAAAGAAATGGTATAGCTGCAAAATATCGTGGGAAAATGTAAAAGGCTAGGGATTAAATTAGATAAAAGTATTTTATTCTGTAACAATTAAGCTGTAATAAATTTTTCTAATTCACCTATTGAGAATCATAGGACTAAACACATTGATGTTAAATACCACTTTCTGCTTGACAACAAATGCAGGATCAGAATGCAGGCCAGTCCTCCTCCACACACGCATGCAGAAGTCATCAGCACCGAAAGAGAAGTAGGATTTGTCACTAAAGGCAACATGCCTCCAATTAAACATTGTCTAGGCTGAAAAAGCTCGGCACCAATTCAGACGGCTCTGCCTATGTTGAGGGGTCAGTGGTAGGCAACCTTAATGGGCGTCGACATCTAGATCCACCTTCTGCCAGTCATCTCCAAATAGTGTCCCTTGATGCATGGAGGATGGCTAATGCCTTCAAATGGTTGATACAAAGGTGGCTGATACTAGGAGAGAAGTCATGTCTACACCATTGGTGTGGATGTGGTTCCTCTCCTGGCTATACAAGCCTCTGGAGCAGTTGTCTGTCTGGGGCATCCTGAGCCTCTGTGAAGGTTACATGTGCCTTCTCTAATCCACTGTTGTCAACACCAAATAATTACCATATCGCTTCGACCAAGATGGCAACCAATACATCTGTTGGGCCAACCAACTTCCCTTAGGTCTATGATGTGACCTCTCTCTATGTCCAACAATTGTTTGTAGTGCCATCGAGTAAGTCTCAAAGGCATCTTTGTACACAACTTGCAGTATCAAAGCAGGAAATCTAGTTTCAATTGTTTGTGAGTGAGAACACTGGTCATTTTAAATGTTGCATGGTGCATTGTTCTCATGTACGTTGCATGAGCCCTATAACATCATTGGTGCTGACAGTTTTATTATTTGCATAACTCTTAAAACAACATTTGCAACTCAGAGTTCTGCGGCTGTAGCTCAATGTTTTATGGGTGCATATATATTTTTTTGCAACAGAGTGTATATATTTACAACCTTTTTAAAATTCCCCATTGTGTAGTTTAGTTACAAATAAGCTTAAACTGAATTCCGATTAATATTTTTTTTACTGTTCTAAAAAGTCAATGTTTATGATATAAAAATTTCTTTACAACTTCTTCAATAAGCAAATTAATTGCCATTGATTTAAACTGTATGATGATGTACAAAATATTTTTTTAATTATTCTAATATAAAAATATAAACTTTTTCAAATTATTTAATAAACAAGTTAGTTGCTATTGATTTAAACTGCATGGTGATGTTATAAAATGTATTTTTGAAACTTTAGTAGTAAACTAAAGAATTTTTGTATATAAATTTTTAAAGTGAATTGTAATTTTTCATGAGTGTTCATAAAAATGTTTATACACAATAGTTTTATAATCTATGTTTATACATTAAAATTTTTCATGACACCATTTAAAAATATTTTAAGCTTATTAGAATTTTGAAGCTGACTTTTCAAAAGTATAACAGTGTCTTGTTAAAACACAAACTGCATGAGGGGGCCGAATAGTGGGACACTTGAAATATAAACAAACAGCGTAATGCGATAGTGTTATGGTTAAAACTTATTCTGTAGATATTTCACAAGTAAATGTTTTAAAAAGGATAATTTAAGTGTTTAAATTGAATTTTGATATGGTTCATGCAGATTGGGTCTTGACTTAATGGAATATGTTATTTTTTGTATTCCTGGAAATTTGCATACTCCGGAATCGTTACATTTAAAAACAGGTATAAATACAGTGTGCCAAGAAGGGCTCATAGAGCTCTGTTGCTTATAACGTTTTCTGCAGAGAGTTTTTGTTCACAGAGTCATGTAAGAAGTGTTTATTTTAGTACAAAACAAAAAACAATAATAACAAAAAAAAAAAAATAATAATAATTTACAAAAAAATAAAATAATAAAATAAAAAATAATCTCAAAAATCCAAATATACTACCTAAGAGTAGCACTTCTTGTTGATAGAATTCTACTCCGGGAACTTCCAGGAATAACTTTGTCTGCATTTGAATTATCAGTTACAGGACTGTTTGAAGAGCTACTTTCACTCCGCTTCCAAATTGAGGATATTTTACTTGGCACATCTTTTTGAGAATTAGGTTTCTTAATGGAAAGACTGTTGGAAGACAATGATGACAAACTATTCGTACTTGCAGTTCGACTACCCACAACAGTGGTCCTTACTGTACCATTGCTACTGGGGCTTTTCTTTTCTATTTAAAAGAAATAAAAATATTTAAAAACTAACAAGAAAATAAATATATAACTAATATACATATATAATAAAATAATTTTTGTTTCCATTGCTACATAAATCGTGTGATTGGAAGGTTTCTTTCATAACAGTATAAATATCTCTTACTCTTTAATTATCTTTACTCTTAACTATGAAAAATTAATTACTTGTCATTATTTTTATGCCCTTAGTACTTGTTGCATTTTGGCACTTCTGCAGTCACTAATGGATAGGTCCTTCTAATATTTCAGAGAAGTGATGGGATTACAGGGGAAGTGCATGAGGTGCCTTTCAATTGTATTTTATCACATTTGCTTCTCACTAGATTAGTACTTTTCAATGATTTTGTTTCCATTACATTATTACTTAGCATGGCTGCCAACTCTCCCAGTTTTACTGGGATACTCTTGGCTTTTCTTCCCATCTCCCTTTCTCCCCGTGAGTAGCCCAATCTCTTGGTTTTCAAACACCTTTATTTACCTTCTTTCAAGGTCAAGATAGTCACAAAGTACCTTTTTGAATCTATTTTCATCTTCTATTTATTCCATATTAGAGCAATAAAATTCTTATTTTTATTCTGTGAGTAAAAATAAAAATATTTAACTAAGTGAAATAATATTCACATATAAAATGTGATTGCATAATTCAGTTTATATACCCGTGAATTGCTGGGAGTTCACTAGCATATTTCATTCTATATTCATCCTCTAATTATTGCACAATAGGCAGACTAAACTAACTTATTTTCATATTTTGGTTACTTTTAAATAAATATTTTGCATAATTACCCAAATATTATGAGAATTAAATATTATGGAAGCAAGATGATTCTTAGAGTTAACATTCTCATGCAGTAGTGATGTGGATTTTCCAGAAAATTTTGAAAATATTCTCTCTTACATTTCAGCTGGAATAATATGTTCAATGAATTTTAAAAGTATTTATTCTAAATTCTTATATTACAGCTATAATCAAACATATATTGCATAACAAGGCTAAAAAAAGTTTAAATTTAGAAATATATAAAAAATTCTATGCATGAAAACTTCTTATACCTGCATTAATGCAGTTAACAGCTACAATTAATATTTTCCATAAATACATATGCTTTTGAAAAGTTGCAAAATAATACTATTTTATCTATAATATTTTTTTTTTTTCAAAATTGTAAATTTAAAATATTACACAAAAGAAATAACATGACATTTTTTTTTTTTTTTTACATTGTTAAACAAATCAGAATTATAAATAATTTACTTTTTATTATATTGTAGATATAAAAAGTACACTGGCTTCCAAAAGTTAAGCACAGATGGTAAAATCAACAAAAATGGAAAAGTAAAGCTTTGATTAACTCAAAATTGTACATGAAAGTAGCAAATGTGTTTATGCATTACAGAAAACAAGAATTATGTACAAAGATGAAAAAAGTATTTACTTTTCGTAAGTTATATGATGATGCCACAATTGGGTCATTAACAAAATGATGTTTAAAGGCAAACAAAGCAACAAAACTTACATTAGTTTGATATGTGACCACTCTGGACCTTCACACAAACTTTACAATGATTTTCCATGCTCTCAATGAGGTGATCAACCATAGCAGATATGAGCAATGGCCATTCCTCCAATAGTTTCCAACTCTCTGAGACTAACTAGAGGAGGTAAACATGCAGAGACAGCACAGCCGAAGGCATCCCAAAGGTTTTCACTGGGATTAAGGTCGGGGGAATACGTCGACCACTCCATACAAGAAATGCCCTCACTTTCCAGGGTTGTTCATAAGGAGAAAATCAGGACCAACTGCTGCAGCGTAGAGTCTCGCAATGGGGTCTAGAACTTCATCCCGATACTACACAGCCACCACAGAACCACATTTAAAGATGTGCAGTTCTGTGCGATATCCCATTGAAATTCCAGCTCACAGCATGATGCTGCCACTTCTGAATGCGTGATGTTCTTGGCCTGATTGTGAGTGTTTCGATCTTTCCAGACCTTTACACGCTTATCTGATTCCAGGGAAAATCTGGACTCGTCCGTGAACAGGATATTGCACCAATCTAAGACAGTCCAATTGACGTGTTGACGATACCGCTTTAATCTTGCCCCTCTGGCTTGGATGGTTAATGGAACACAAAACCAGTGGTACTCGGGCAGACAGTCCCTTCACGTGGAGCCTTCGGCGCACAGTACTGGCAGATATTATCTTACCAAGTGCCACTGCAACAATGGATGTAACAGTTGTGGAGGTCGCTCGTCGATTCCGCTTGGTTACTATAGCAATACACCAATTATCAGAGGGGGTGGTAACCCTTGGACGACCGGGCACAGGTCTTCGGACAACTGTTTGACTTGTTTGGAATTGTTTCCATAATCGAGAAATTACCGAATGATCAATGCCAAAGAAAATAGCAACATCTTTAATTGACTGTCCTGCTTCAATGCGTCCGACAGTACGCCAGCGCTCACTATTTGTCATTCATCTTCTTTCAAGCCATTGAAACATGAATATCATAAAATATTATCCTACAAAAGCTATAAACACTTCGTATCAGCATTTAAATGCAACTCCTCAAACCCTTTAGAATGCTGGTGTCTTCAACGACTGCCTATATCCGGACAATCAATCGTGATTGGTTGTAACATATGATATTTGCATACTACCATCTACATCGGCAGCGATTTTCAGCCACTCAACTTCAAATACACTTTCGAAAAATGAAAATTTAAATTGAATGTTAACTTTTGGAAGTCAGTATACTACATATGATACGGAAAATAAAAAAAAAACAGACAGATCAAATTACTGAAGAAAGATAATATTTAAGAATCAAATAAAAGAAAAGACTTTGGGACCTTTTCTAAATGCTCTGATGCTAATTTAAAAATATTAGAGTGCAATTTATAGCTAAATAAATTTTATTTTTGCCAAAATATACCTACCAGGGGTGTTATTTCAAGACTTTCTTGAGGGGGAAGTTGATGGATTATCGTTCTAATGATGAAAATATATATCGGCAAGGAAGATTACATAAGAAATCCTTGAGGGGGGAGATGACTCCCCCACCCCTAAATGTACCCCTGATACTTATATTGATAGGATGTAAAAATATTTAAATGTCTATTACCTGAAAATTTCCTTCCAGTTTTGTCTTCATGGGTTAAATTATGAGAATTAAGTGATGGGGGTAGACCTGCTTTGTCTGAATTTTTTCTTTGCAGAGGTGCACTAAGTTTGCGTTGTACATTGTGGCTAACTTGGTTCATATTTGTAGGAGGCATTGAGAATGATAATTTCAGTTTCCTATCAAATGCTTTTGGCTCACTACTGCTAGGAGAAATTACTACTTCACTGCATGCTTTATCATTATTATTTTGATCATCACCAGACTGTTCAGAAGACATTTCATCGGAAGCTGGAGAAGCTGCAGGCACTTTTGAAGATGAGTCATCTTTGGTGAATGTATTTTGTTTGACTGGTGGGCTTGGTCGTTGAACTTCTGGAGATTGAGTGCTAGTTTTACTGTCAGAACCTGCTGAGATGGTTTTAACAATTATTGGCTTAGTAATTTTGGGTACCCGATTAATAGGTGGTCTGCTAAGAAATGACCTAGGAGAAACTCTGCCTCCGTTAGATCTATTATTAGTTTGTTTATTTTGTGATGCTCGTAATGCTGATGTTCTTGTTGGTCTTACACCACTTACTACTGGAGAAGAAACTTTAGAAACACATGTTTTACTTGTCCCATTTAATCTGCTTGTTGTAACTTGCTGAAGGAGATTCCTAGGTTTATTAACTGGTCCCCTACTTCTAATTGCTTTGATAGTTTTCTCAGCATTTTTCTTTTCTTGCATTTGTCGAACAGTTTCTCTATTGATGGGCTTTACTATCCGAGGACCACGTCTTGCAGCGGGTAAAGAGCATAACTGACTGGTAGGTATAACTCCAAGAGATTCATGATCTTGCGATTCCACAATACCTGCTGCCAATTCATCATCAGTCATATTAGGAAATGAATGTTGTATAGTATTACTGCTTATATCAATTACTTTAGAATTTTGTGGTTCAAGAGCCAAGCTGCTAATTCTCTTCACTGAGTGTATTGAATGTGTCTCTCGATCCATAAGGCTATCACCATCCGTAGAACTATTTAAGTTCTCTGTACTGCCATCCACATCTTTCCTTGAAGACTGTAGAAATTGTGAATGCACAGTTTCTGAAGGCACAGAAGCTTCATCATCATGAGGAAGTTCCTCTTCTAGCTCAAAGTCTGAAACCAAAGGATCAGAAGCTACTTCAGTTCCATCTTCAACAGTTACTTCAGCAATATCCTGGAAGATTGAAGGTGGTTTCACAAGATCTAAGCAGTCAGAATTGCAACTGCTTTTCATACTGCCTGTCATTATGTTTGACAGCTCTCGTGAATACACCTGTACCATTGCTGCTGCAGCATTAAGGCGCTGAAACATTTCTGAATTGCTTCTAGGATCTGCCAAAGAGTGAGATCTACTTTCTAAAATATCTGAGCTAATGCTGTTAAGACTTGCACAACTGTTAGTCATAGATATGTCATCCAAAATGGATGGTGGATTGATATTTTCAATAAGGTCTGAAGTACCACTACTTTTCATACTGATATTTTCCATTGATGTAGATGCTGATATTGGTTTATCTGCTATATCCCTTTGTTTTGATACATCTAAATTATTTGCTAAAACTTGTCGGACAGATTTTAAAACAAACCTTCGGTTAGATAACTTTTTAGATCTTTTAATACTTCTCCTTCGATCAACACTACATTTACCATTAAGATAGCAACCATTTCCATTTGAAAGAAGA
Organism: Amaurobius ferox; assembly: GCA_951213105.1. Classification (NCBI taxonomy): domain Eukaryota; kingdom Metazoa; phylum Arthropoda; class Arachnida; order Araneae; family Amaurobiidae; genus Amaurobius; species Amaurobius ferox. The sequence goes on from OX578144.1 coordinate 78,418,080, forward strand.
TCAGAGAGTCCACTGCTTGTCATACTCATTTCTGCCATGCATGAAGGTGGTTTCATGTTCTCTAAATCAAAACTGGTACTACTATGAGTGCAGTCATCAACACCTTCTTCTAGTTCAGCTGCTATCATCAAAGCTCCTCTTCTTAGTTCCATTGAATCTGTCATGTTTCTTGGTATATTACTTCTAGAACTTTGTATCCTATCCATGTCATACCTTATACTGGAACGTTCATCATGAAATGCTGCCCCTTCTAAAAGATCTGGAATAATGCCTCTTGATACCTTTTCTTTAGTTCGTTCATCTTCCTTTACTTTTTCCTCACTACCACTGGATGGGACAGATATGTGACAAACTGCTGATGATGCAACAGAAACTGTAAATGCATTTTTGTTGTCATCTTCACTAGATTGTTCTGATGGTGGTCGAATTTCCATGGATCTCCGATTAGCTTTTGTTTTTCTCGATTTGACTCTGTTGTTTCTCAGTTGTGGCTCAGAAGACCTTGCAGCAGGTTGTGCATCATCAGAATAATTTTCTTCCGACTCATCACAAGCAGATGGACTACTGCTTAGAACATCTTCAGAAACGTTCTCTTCAGTTGAACTTGTGTTTTCAGTTGTAACTATCTGAGCACTTTCTTGTTTATGACCATTAAAAGTGCTTTCTCCTGTGCTTCCTCTATAAACAGGCAAGTTTTGAGATTTTATATGCAGTTGTTTAGGATGCTGTTCACTGTCAAAATTGGGATTGCCAGGTCGAATAATTTGAGGAATTGCTGTTTTGGATTTGCCTGAAATGAAAAATTCATAGTGAATTTTAATCATGTAAAATATATAACTTAATTCTAAAACATAATTGATTTTTTTCTGGAATTGCAACCTTAAAATAAATAGTGAACTAGACAGATGACCATAAATTTATTGAATGTCTGCTAATTTAATAGCTGTTTCATATAAAAATTAAAAATGGTTTTCCATTAAGAAATACATATAAAATAACATGGAATTGTTAGACCTTATATGAAGACCTGACAATCTGAAGCAATTAAAAAAACAAGAAAGATCAATCATGCATAAAGCATTGATTATGAAACACTTTCCAACTGTAATGCAATTTTATTTAAACATCTCTAAAATGCAATACATTCCTCGATAATGTTTTAAAAATTATCACAATACTACATTAATTTATTATATTTGAAAACTTAAAACTTCATCCAAAAAAATGAACTTCATTCAAATGGCAGCACTGAAATATAAATTGCCTGGGTTAAACATCTCTAAAATGCGATACATTCCTCGGTAATATTTTTAAAATTATCATGATACTACAATAATTTATTATATTTGAAAACTTCATCGAAAACAAATGAACTTTATTCAAATGATGTCATTGAAATATAAATCGCCTGGCTCTCTATAAAAGCACCATTTCACTGATAAACTTTTTTCCATTCCTTTCATTCATCACAATACTATAATAATTTATTTTACTTAAAAACTTAAAATCATGGTGGTATAAGTAATTTAACTGTATGCTTAAAACTTCATCGAAAAAATCGTCTTCTCTGTGTAAAATTAATGAATGTTTCATTCATATCAGTTATATTGCTGATTCCATGAGCTAAATAATTTTGTATTAAAGAAATGCAGCAATTCTTATACAACTCATTCTACATCTTTTGGTGTTTACATTCTCCATAAGTGAAAATTAGGCTTCGTTGTAGAAATAATCAAAGATTTTGCTGATGATCATTTAAACTCAAATACAGGGTGAGTCAGAATTGTTTTTACAAAAGCAGAGGGGTGATAGTACCCCACCAAACGAGCAATTATTACCATGGAACAAGGGTCGCATTGCACTCAGAGAGGCAGAAAAAAGCAAAATTAGAATACGAACCTGCACGTACACCAGTGTTAAGAAAGCGAATGAACGATACCAAACGTTGCACAAACAGATTTATTGTGCAGCGACAAACTCACAGCAAGTGCTCAAAGTGGCAACCACGTTTGTCATTGCACCGTTCACACCAGCAAAGGAATGACTGACACACCCTCTTGAAGATTCCGGGTGTTGTGTTAATGTGGTCTGCGGCAACAACGATACGTGCGATGAGATCTTCCGCCGAGTCCACAGGGGTCTCGTACACTAAAGATTTCATATTGCCCCAGAAGAAAAGTCAAGTGGGTTGAGGTCTGGTGAGCGAGGAGGCCACGCCACAGGTCCGCCACATTTGATCCAGTGTGCGGGATATGTGGCATTCAAGAAGTTCCGGACCGTGATGGTAAAGTGTGCCGGGGCTCCATCGTGCATAAACCACATGTCGCTCTGGATAGGGAGCGGAACGGACTGCAATAAACTGGGCCGCACGTGTTCCAAAAAGATACAGTATGTTGCGCTGGATAAACGGTCTGGCAGGATGTACGGGTTGACCAGGTAATCATCAAGGATACCTGTCCAGATGTTCACGGTAAATCAGTGCTAGTGTTTACGATGGGTTGTGCAGTGGGGATTACAGGCAGACCACACGTGTTGATTGTGCATGTTGAAAATGCCTTCTCTGTGCTGAACGTTGCCTCATCGCTAAATAAAACTAATGCAGGCAATCGTGAATCGTAGGTATTCCTCATCCCGAGCATCCACTGCACAAAGGCTGCCCGGCAGGGATAATCATCTGGGTGCAAAGCTTGTACCTCTTGCATGTGGTAGGGTGCATGCGTTCCTCGTGTAAAATACGCCACACCACTTTCTGAGAAACACCCATTTCGTCTGCCACGGCTCACGTACTGGTGGACGGAGCTGCTGCAAATCTCGTCAGGACTCGCTCTTCCAGTTCAGGCGTTCATGCAATTCGCGAACGTCCTGCATTGCTGTTAGTGATGGCGAACAACCCGGTTTCTCGCAGTCGTCGATCGACACTGGCAAAGGTAGGATGACTGGGAATACGACGCATTGGAAACCGCTGCTCGTACAATCTTCGTGCTGCACGTCCATTCCCTTTGGCTTCACTGTATGTGAGTTGCATGTTGGCCAATTCCTTGTAGGTGTACTCCACCATAGCATTCACGCAACGTGTCGGACAATGTTATCATAGGAATAACTTGCAGCGTTGAAGTTGTACCGGTTTTTAAAGGGCAACGTGTGCTCTGATTGGCTACCGCCGGAAACCACTAGGAGCCAGTTATGCTGATTCTGCTCAATGGACATTTGCATATGATAACTGCGTTCATGTCTGGCGTAGGAGATACTACGTAGGCAGGTACACAATGACGTCCGAGGCGCTGACTACGTCATGCTCGACGCGGTTCGACGTGCCTCTTTTCTGCCTCTTAGAGTGCAATGCGACCCTATGTTCCATAGTAATTATTGCTCATCTGGTGGGGTACTATCACCCCTCTGCTTTTATAAAAACAATTCCGACTCACCCTGTATATTGTAATTGCATTGTTTCAGTATGTAGATGCACAAAATTTAAACAAAAATAAAGCAGTTTTAGGACGGATACAACACTAAATATGAATTAAAAAGAACTTTAAAAATCACGATTTTGACACAAGATGGATGCCATATTTTATTTTGAAGTGGGTCACGTGATCTCTTCATATAAAGGGTGTAATTATTATTTTAATTTTACTACTGAATATATTTTGCTGAAATTTTTTTTATATATTTTATGGGATAATTTGAATATTTCCTAAAACTTTCGAAGCAATTTGTGAATTTTAAATTCGCTTTAAAAATGTTCGAAAAAGGTCCCATAGGGTTCAATGTATTTCATTTTTTCAACCCAGGTTCAATCCAAAACTAATTGGGTGATATTATTTATTTATATTCCCATAGGTCTCACAGACCGTCTAAACAACATACTAAAATTTCATTTTGATAAAGTCATTTTTATGGCAGTTATCGTGCTAACGGACAGACAGAATGAACAAAGCCATAAACACTTTTGAACTATGTTGTAAAGTGTCTACACTTCTTTTTAATTTTTAGTCACCTGAAATTTTGGAATTCTTATTTTTAAAGATGTTGTTTATATTGATTTTGAAAATATATTAAAGTGTTTCTCATTTTTATTAGTTTTCTGACAAATAATTAGTGGAATAAATTTTTACATATTTGCCATTTTAAAAGAAATGTATAATATTTTAAAACTATCTAATGAAATTAGAAATACTTACAGCCTCCAGATGAACTCATTCTTTGAAAAGCATCTTCACTAAATAATGCCTTACCATCACCTATTGATTGGCTAAGTGGTGCAGAGGCATCATTCTTTTTAAAACTAGATTTCTGACTTAGAGCTGGGTACTTCTTGCAAATATTAAGACACTTGGATTCAAATGCACTTAGTCTGCTCTTTTCTGGTTCTGTGAAATTATGTTGAGATGTTGTAAATGCTTTAGGTTTAATCAGAGCACTTGCATTGTTGTCTAGAGACACATTGATATTTCTCCTCTCTGATGCATCAGCATTCCCAGAATTGATCAAATTATCATTAGCATCAACAGGTTTTAGACTAGCATTGTTTGATGAGGAATTGATGAACCTTGAACTTGAAGGCATGATGTTGAGTTGTGTGCTGCTGACTGATGCCACATCAGGTTTCGAAGAAGGGAAAGACTGACTCAGTCGAGATGGAGTGCCAGATTTGATAGGAATCGCACTTCGAGAATATGTAAGGGATGAACATAGATTGTTAAGTTTTGAGTGCAGTATGCTGTTGTTATGTGGTATTTGCTCTTCATTATTGGGCATCCCTAGATTCATACATGCTGTAATGAGATCACCATCTTTAACTTTATTGCTACTTTCTCCATCTTCACTGTTTTCTGGCGAACTTGAAGTCTGAAAAATAAAATTAATTATTGTAACTTATGCTCTAATAAAGAAATAGTTTATGCTTTAATCTGTCTAATCAAATAATTTTGGTTTGCATCCTAACAAATTTGTAAAAAATCAAGTCAATGTCAAACTAAACTGAAACAACTGACTTATAAAGTTGTAGTTCTCAATTTCTGAAATTGTGTTATATCCTGCTGCACCACTAAAACCAATATCTCAAAAATATTTCAATGTATACCACCTAATTTAACTAATTATCCCTAATATCCCTATTTATCCTAATTACTCTCTGAAATTCAAACTGGGAAAAATTATATGAAAAATAGTCCATTGGGGGCCTTACACCATACATTCACCCTGGGTCTCGTGAACTTTAGTTTCAGGTTTGGCTTCTGGGCCACAATTTCTGCAACAGCTTTGCATACTAGTCTTTCTACATGTCATCAATATTTGATTTCTACATTCATTGAACATAAATAAAAATTTAATGATCCAATTTCTTTGTTTTAAGAGATAGTATTTTTTTTCGCAAATTCAAATTATATATTTTCTAGTGAGAAAAAAAGGGAAAAATTTATTACCAATGCAATGGTTCTTAACCAGTGATATGCAAGATGGCTGGTGGTAGGTGGGTAATTTGTGAAATATACATTATAAAAATTTTACCATTATCTGAAGAAAAAGAACAATATATTGGCATTTCATGTGACAGAAATTTAATGGATGATTTTAAAAATAATTCTTTAATCAACTTCTGGATTAAAAAAAAAAGATTTTTGAAAACATTTTAGAAAAAGTAATTATATTTTTAATGCCATTTTGTTTGATGTACTTATGTAGAGCAAGATATGCCTCAATACTGTACTTAAAAAAACAAATAATAATGAACTGGACTTGGAACTAAATTTACATTTAAAATTAAATAAAATAGAACCAGATAAAAAAAAATTCTGTCAAACCAACACAAATGTCATATTAAATATTTTGGAAATTATATTGTTCAACAGTTATCAAATTGTAAATCATATTATTAATTGTATTTACTAATATTTATTATTTTTAATCATTTTTTATTTGAAATGAAATATAATTATGTATCAATAACTTTAAGTATATAATCTTGCCTTTTACATAGAATCATTTGTATACCATCATTTTTGTCAATGGTACTGAAATTTTTGAATTTCAGTTTTGGGATACGGCATTTATGAAAAGGCTGACTCCCTACCATGAGGTATTTTTGAAAATATAAAACTACAATTAAATTTCTAGTTGGTCAAGACAAGTTTCATTAATTACTAAAGCATGACATTCACATATACAGGAATACTTACTTCAGTACTTGAGCATGAATCTTTTTCTGGAGATATTGGAGAATTTGGAGGCCTTATTGGGAGTGTCTGTGAAGAAACTGGAGTATTAATTTCATCTGCTTCAGTATCATCTACTGATACAAAAGGAACTATTTCACTGGAATTTACAAACACATCACTATCCAATGACATTCGTTTTACTGAAGATGGTAATGAATCACTTGAGGGCATTGAATGTATAGGCCATGCTGGTCGCGGTCGTATAAGACCATGTCTTTCTGCATCAGGAACCTTGTCTGTAAATTCATAAAGATGATGTTTCTCTTCAGTGTTAAAATAACTTGGCGAGTCTGGCAAATCTGAAGGAGATATAACAGCACTTGTCCTTTGGCTGAAAAATTATATTGTGTAAATCAATTATTATAAGTAAAAACATATCAATAAATTAATGCTTAATTAAAATATAAAATTCGTTAAAAATAAATAGAATACAGTTTTGAGTTTAAATTTATCCCAATAATTTTTGCATTTAAAAAACCCTGAGCAGAACATTTTTTCACATGAACACCCTTCAACAAAATAATTTTTTAGCACAAAATCCCTTTTCATCACATTATTTTAGCAAAACATGTTAAACCACTTCCCAATTTATCCTAAGCTAAGCGCATTGTGATTTACTCCAAACCACAGTTAACATGGTTTATCTTGCAATTTTCTTCTTACTGCCTGTTCTTCAGCATCTGATAACTTTCTTCAAGTTTACTATTATAGATAAGATGAAAGCACTTCCTTTTAAAATATTATTTAAAAAAAATTGCTATACTATTGTTTTTATTTAAAGATTTTTGAAGCATCTATTTCTCAAGATCTGCTACAGATAGAGCCTAGATAATTCTGGAGGAGGTAGGGTGGTTTACTAAGGATTTCTATTTCCGGTTCCTTTTCTACTTGCAGTTCAAAAATTTTCCTTGAAATGTCTATTTCTCAAGATTAGATGATGGGCTTAGATGATGACTGAGTTGAATTAAGCACCAAATACCGAAAGGAGTAGGGGGTTCACTAAATATTTCCTCTTTTGGTTTTATTTCACTTGTGATTCAAAAATTTCCCTTGAACAATCAATCTATTTCTCAGGATTAGCTATAAAGCTTTCATGACTGATATAGATTCAGCATCAAATTTTGGAGGGGGGTTGTAGTGTTCATTAAGGATTTCCACTTCCAGTTTTCCCCAAAATTCATATAACTAAAATAAGTTGCAAAAGAGTATACAAATGTTTAATAGTTCCATTGAAAATAAAGTGTGCACACTATATGAAGGCACCTTCATAACTTCCTTGTTTATAATTTAAGTTTCAGAAGAGTGTCTGATATAAATGACAAGTGTGATGCATGTTTTATTTATGAAATATGATGTAATAATATTAAGTGCAAAAAATTTATACTACAGGCAGACGTATGTAAAAAGTCATTTTTGGATCAGAAGTGAGAGCTTAAGCCAAAAACACCATTTTTTATTGTTATTTAATTAAATATGTATTTTTATACAGCATATTTTTTTACACACACATTATGCACAAGAAAACAAAAATTGACTATATATATATATATATATTTCATAAAAATCCTATTAAATTTAGAACTGTTACTAGTGGTCATAATTCATACTCTACTACTGCTAGTAAATTATTACTAAATTATTTAAATGTACTAAATAGCAATTTACGAGATTCTGGTGATAGCTACATTATTCTAAATAACAGTAAGGAATTAAAAAATAAATTAAAAACGCTTGGTAAAATAATAGGATTTCAAACTTTTGATTTTAAAGATCTATTTAATAATATTAAGATCACTGATCTATATGATGTCATTTTAGCTTTATATAATGCTTATATTACTAATCATTCTAATCTTACTAAATTTACCAATTTTCCTAAGCTTCTCCATTTTGTTCTTTTCAATAATTATATCTTTCAAGGTAATAAATTATACTTACAAGTCTCAGGTGTTCCACAAGGTGGCTGTAGTAGCAGTATGTTAGCTAATTTATACCTATATCAATATGAAAAATTCTTTACTTCAACTGATTATAAAATTTATAGATATGTAGATGATCTGATTTGTCTTGTATTTACTGATAACTATGTCATAGATATAGATTTCTATCCGGATAATTTGGAATTAATACCTAATGAAACTTCTATTAGTAATAATATTTATTATTTGGATTTAAATCTAATTATAGAACCTGCTCATGGGATAGTTACTAAATTATATGATAAAAAAGATTTTTTTAAATTTAATATTAATAAATTATTACCTTTTAATTCCTGCAACTCGATTCAATTGTTTAGAAATATTATACTTAATCAACTTTTTAGAATTTATAGATTATCAGATAAAAAATTTCATGCTTTGCACATTAATAACCTCAAAATTACCAGTAAAATGTATCAATATCCTGCATATTTAGTAAATAGTATAGTTAATAAGTTTCGATTAGCCTAAAATTCTCATATTCTCCCCTTATTATCTTATTTTAGCCGTACTTCTTCATTCTCTTGAAATTATATTTTCATCTTTTTATCTTGAAGCTTTAACTGTTGAATAACTCATTTTATTTCATTTTATTGCTTTTGCGCAGTACAGTTTTTATTACTCTCTTTGGCAACAGCAAATTACATCTTTTCATTTTGGCATATGGCAACATTGGTCCAGTCATATTTTGCTCGTCATGGTTGCGCTGAAGAGGTGTGTTTTGAGGTATTTATGTTTCCTTTATTGTTCCAATCTATATGCTTGTCGTCCATATAACACAAGTTTATAGATAAAATCTATCTTGTGTTTCAGAAACAAGCATTTTTGTGTTCATTTCGAAGGGATATATGGACCCGAAGAGAATTTTTTCGAAATGAACTTAAGCCTAAATCTCCTCCATGTGCAAGCTTTTTTGCTTGATTTTTTTGTTTTCTTATTTGCATTCCTCATTTTTGAAATTTGTTGATTGTCTTTTTCTTTATGACTTGCATTATGCTTTATTATTTCCTCTTTTTGTCTTAATTTCTTTTATTTCTTTGTATTTTGTAGAAAATTTTGGAATAGTGTATTATGAGTTACTACATACATTCTAACTTTGGATTTAATAATTTATATTTATATATATATATATATATATATAATAAAATATGAAAGGTTTAAGTGGCATTGTAAAAATTTAACTCTTTTTCTAACTATGTCACTGATTGTAAAAATTTTAAATTCTATTAAAAAAATTAATTTAAATAAATGATATGATAAATATAAGAAAAACTTAACACTTACTTAAAACTAATGTAAGAAACTGATATATAGTTGTATAATTTGATATTTTAAGACTAACTATTTTATGTATTCACAATATATAATAAAACTAAAACTGATTACCAGGTGCTGTTCGGGTTCTAAATAAGGACCTGCTACTTAAATAATACAGATAACACCACTCAATTTCCAAATCGCCTATTTTGAATTAAAATCATTCATGCACTTCATTTTTTTCCATGTGCAACCATGCCAATTGTACAACATGGGTGTAATATGCCCTAAATAAGCAATTCACCATGTATGTGCACAAACATCTCGTGCAACAATCGCAGATCATTGGCAGAACTACACAAAAATATCTTATATACTTTACATGCTATGTCTTTTACATTAGAGTTAGAAACGCAAAGTTAGAAAACCAATGAAGAAGTTAGACTTTTGAATTGTTTAAAGTAAACACTAATAAATGGAAATACTTGGAAGTCACAAAAAAAATAAAAAAAAGTTCCTTTACCCCCAGAAGTACAATTAAAAAATATAATTGCTATCTCAGTGAGAAATGCTGTCAAACATTGTTGTAGATTCTATGACATCATATTGGCCTATTCCCCATACAAAGGCTCTTAAATACACTACCAATGACCAGTGTCAAACACAGGGGAATAACAAGTCGAGGAGAAAAAGTTTCTATTATTACTTCAGCTATCGTAGCTTTTGCATTAAAATTCATACATTAAATTTTACAGAAGTTTTACATTAAAATTCACAGAAAATTTAAAAATAAAGTAATTAAAAAATATATATATTTATTAAAATGCAAATATACCACACAAAATTTATGCCAAAAATTGGAATTGTGTGACTTTTCAATTTTTGAATATACATATGAAATATTACATTATTATAATATTATTATTATCTCATGTTTTGATGAATTTTTCAAATTTTCAACATTTGATAACTGAAAAACTAATTTGAATTAAAAAAAATCCAAATAATGTGTTTCTTCTCGGGAGCAAAGGTACCACTGTACCAAATTTCATGGCCATCTGTCACAGATTTTCCGCTGTAATTTGACAGTGGTGAGATATCTTTATATTAAAGATAATGAACTACACTAAATATTAATAATACTTTGTTTTATTGCAACAAGCATGCATTTCAACATATAAGACACAAAGAGCTCAACATCAAAAGTATAAACAAAAAAAAATATACCTAAATGACATTTGAATTTGCTAAATGCTAAATGACTCATTAATTTCTGAATATATTAGCCAGTTGACATCTACAACCATTAAAGTAATCTATTGGATCTTTTAAAAGCTAATTTTCACATTTTAAACTAAGAAATACATAAAGTAACAGAAATATTGGTATTAACAACTATTGCAACCAGATTATTGAAACTTTTAAAAACTATTTATATCATCAGAAACCAACAGAACTATATCCAACTTACAAATAAATTGAAAGCTTATTGTAAACAGGCTATAGAAACTCACATAAAACTATTTATGCCATAGCAAGCTAACAAAATTATATGAGACTTCCACAAACATTGAAAATTTATTGAACAACTATTATACAGGCTACTGAAATATACAAATGAAACTACTGAAGTTTATTATAACAATTTTTAATTGAAAGCCTTTTATGGATGATTTAATTATATTTAAAGTGTAACAATATAAAACAACTTACAGATCTCTATCAGATGTTACAAAAGATAAATCCAGATTATATTTAAATTTGTTAGAAACTAGTCCACTCATTTTAGTTACTGAACACATTAGCACACAGCTGACTTCACTAACAGAAAACATTATACAACTGAGCAATGAAATGGGAAGAGAAAATATTGATTTTAAATGTATTAATAATTAGTGGTCAAAGATGGCTACTTGCCAAGAACTCTGCAGCCACACCTATTCTTTCAGTCATTCTTGAAGGCCAGTACTTACTACAAAATGATATACTTAAAAACTTAATGTAGCAGCCTTTTCACAAGAATTATACAATATGAATTATAGTTAAAACAATCTAGGTAATAGTTCCTTAGAAAAAGAGGAACAAAAACTAATCTTAATATCAAAAATGCATGCATATTCTATCTCTTTTTAATTTAAATAATTTAATAAAGACAAATGAAATGGTTTTACATTTAATTTCTTTAAACAGAATTATATATAATTTTATACTTAATTATATATTTGATGAAAATGTATAACAAGTACTGTATAGTTGTTTTTAATATATATATTACTAAATTAATTGTAATTAGAATAAAATTTTGTGAGATTATATTGGTTATTTAATTCTATTTTTACTTTCCTTATATACAATAATGTATACGGAAAGTATTGTGATGGGGTCGAAAATTCGAATTTGAGTTTTCGACAGGAAAGCACATTTCAAGTATCCCTGATCACGAATCGAACATTTTTGAGGTGATGTCTGTGTATGTGAAAGTGTGTGTGTGTGAAAGTGTGTATGTATGTGTGTGTGTGTGGAGACAATAACTGATGAATGAATGAACCGATTCAAACGAAATTTGGTACAAAAATCACAATTAATAAAATTATGCAAATGCACATTTCTTATGTAATTTTTCATTAGAAAACAATTGACACAAATTTTAGAATGCTAGCATGAACCGTTCTCGAGATATTGCACATTTTTCAAAAAATTATCAAAAAATCATGTAAAATAAAAAAGAAAGTATTACCTATTGAGAAACATGTTCACTTTTCATATGTAATATCATGCGATAAATTTAGTGACATCATTCTCGTGGATCTAGCTCGTTCCATTCATGAAAAAAGGTACTTTGAGTAATACTTTTGTATTTGAATGCCAATAGTGATTTATCTGCTGTAAGAATAACTTATTTCTCCATTCATAACGCTTGGCAAGATTTTGGCGTCGAATTTGGTGGAATGTCGCCAACATGGTGACTTGTTTAAATGTTGCTAAATTAACGAAAAACTCGCCAAATGGATAAAAATGAGGTTAAATCAATGAAAATGATGACTAATTGATGAAAATTCAATATCTTGGGAAAAATATATCTACTACAGTACAGGATCTATTATCCAGAATGCTTGGGACTTCTGGCATTCTGGATAAGGGGGTTTTCCGTAATTCGGAACACTTTTTCTAAAACAGTAAGACAGTTTTCTAAACAGCGTATAGTTAACAAAATGGTTAACTGGAAATGCCAAAAGTTAATTTTTATGTTAAGAATTTCAAAAATATGTGAAAATGAAATCCATAAATTGAAAATTATATACACGAGAAAAAAAATTAAAAATATCTGCAAATTTCTTTAGATTTCATAGCTTTTTCCAAAAGCTCCAGTCGCTTTACAATGAAAAATGTTATGACGTCACTTTACCATTACGAAGTCATTGAGGCATCAAACGAACCCCTTCTAAAAAAGAAAATATGTTTTTTTTTCTAAAAATATGTTTTATATCGTTTCACAAACAAACTGTTTTGTCATTCGTCGAAAGTATGTTTATCTGACATGGAACAAATATATCCACTATGGAGGTAGAGTTCACTTTTACCTCCATGATACTTGTAGTTTTCCTCTTCTTCCGGAAATATTTTTAACAACATTTCCAGTATGGTAAGTTGTGGATTCAGCTAAACCTTTGTTTACGTCAGGATCGCAAACAGTTGAAGTGAGAAGAAAAATGCAGATTTCAGCGCATTATTTTATAATATTAATATTGCTAATTAAGGCAAAAAATCATTTGGCGGGATTTTAAACAAAAAACCGTTATTTGGCGCAATTTTTGGCAAATAATTGAGTGTTGGGCAGAATTTGGCATTATTTTGTCGCATTCCGGCTTTGGGAGCGTCCGGATATTGGAACGCCGGATAAGAGGTCGCGTACTGTATAAGAATAACCTATTGTTTTTACTGTTAAAGTAGTAAATTCATTGCATTAAATAAGGAAAGTCATGTGTTGCCCACATCAGATTTTTTTTTTTTTTGGGGGGGGGGGGGGGGGGGTACAACAACTACTAAAGACTTTACAGCTTGTATATTAATATATAGGCTATAAATTTCTCAGTAGACTTCTTAGGTAGCTAAGGTAGTAAACCATTTGCCTTAAGATTAAAATATTATAGTCTGTGTGGGTTTTAATAAAATGTTTACCTGGGACAAGATTCAAACTTGCAACCTCTTGAGCTCAAGATATTCTAAAAACTGAGTTGCCCAGACTTATTGAGATCACCTCACACTGCCATTATTAAGATTATTTTTAAATGAACAACTTAAAAAATCTTCATGAAAAGGTTAATTTTTGTCACAAACAACTGCTTACTCTGATTTTAATAAAAAATACTTTTCATAATAAAATCATAGTTTAAGAGTGAATAGACAACTAGTCAAAGAATGATTAGGTAACATACCTAACATCACTAACCCATGAGCTGCGAGCAGAATGTTGGAAACAACTGGTGAGAGAACTCAAAGAACTGCATCTTGATATAACTAATGGTGTATGATCTACACTGTTGTCTTCACTTATTGATTCTAGAAAACAAATATTAAATCAGTTTGTAAAATTTCAATGCTAAAAAACTCATAACATATAACAAAAACTATTAAAGAACATCATGCTATTTTGACATTTACAATTAAAAAACAATTTGATAATAATCGCAATATTTGCCAATAGGAGACATGTCAGAGCTTAAAATCTTGCTCCCAGTATAGAAATTGATATTTCACAAAAATATCACTGTATTTTAAAAACTCCCCGGCCAAGTACAAAAAACCCCTTCCAAAAAAGTTATGAAATTTCAAAAAGGTTTGCAAAGAATTCCAGAATAGTACTTTTAGGTCTAGGGTAATCTGCTGAAGGATTCTAACTCTCTGCATAATAATCACACATAGCCCATTTAGTCATAATCAGTTAAAAATAATTGGCAGTAACAGAAAAGGGCTAAGTATGATTTGAAGAAAAGTTACGATCATTCAGCAGGCACCTTAGACCTAAAAATACTGCTCCGGTCCTGCAGAAACTTGGAGCAAACTATTTTGAGATTTTATTAATATTTTTGGAAGGAGGTTTCTGTTTTTTGTACTTGGCAGGGCGTCTTTTACTTTGAAGTATTTTTGTGAGATTTCAATATTTTTTGTAAATATTTATCAACATAATTATGTAACAATGATATAGCAGGTATTGTAAATTATATTTTACCACTAAGCTCCATTTATTTATATTTTTTCAATTTTTGAAATTCTAAATCAATTTTTATTTTAAAGACAAGTATGTACCTCCCACAAGAATACACAAAATGAGTCATCATTCATTAGAATTGGTTCAGTAATTAAGACTGTATATCTATCAATACTGTTACGAACATAAATGCTGGAATGACAATCGCAAAAAGTGCCATTTCCTTTTTTATGGGTGTTATTGCAATATTTTTTAAACATTTTGTTTTTCTCAGCTTTATGAACGTAATACAGAGAAAAAATAATAAAATATTTAGCTATCTTATCTGAGTTACAGACTCATGAAAATTGAGGTATGTCACATCAAGTATAATGGGGCGCGGTAGCCCATTGGTTAGCGCGCTGGAGTTGCACTTGGTAGGCCCGGGTTCGATTCCAGCCGCTGCCAAAACTGCCGCCGTGTTCATGCGAAGTACGATCATGTTAAACATGTGGGTCCGAAAGTCCTTCCAAGAGGTTGGTGGTAGGGGAAGGAGGGTACGGTCCTTGTGGATGCCTCCCCCACTGGGTTCCGGTCTAAATTGGGTGGCACTTCCTGACCGTCCAAACAGTTACCTTACACCTTTCTGGTAGGTCGGACGGTCTGGGTTTCAACAACAACAACATCAAGTATAATGTACACTTGCCAGCTATGAATTCGGACATAACGACTGAACAAACAAAACACTGCCTCATTTTTAAAATTGTGTGAGAAAATTAAAGAACAATAAAGTTTATTATTCATTCATTCCATGTACATTTTTTTAAAATTGGGATTTACTCATTAGTTACTATTTTTTGAAAAAAATCAACACCCCCAGTGACATTTACAGCGGTAACAGAAAAAAAAAAAACTTTTTTTAAATTTACAGTCATGTCAGATGTTTTAGCTTCTTTTTTTTCTCTTCAAACACCAATAAAATAGGTTTACATAATTTTTACATATAATTTTCTTTTGGATTTCTTTAACTTATATTTTATGTGATTTTATCATATTTCAAATATTTCATATGTCATATTTCAAAACGTCTTGCCAACTTTTTGTATTTTTAAATGTTGTCAACTTTCTGCATTATTTTGTTCTGTGCCTTTTACAGTGTATGTTCTGTAATTTTATTTTTTAACATTTTTATTGTCTTTTAGCTATTTTAAAATTTTTATGATTTTTTAAAAATCTTTTTTATCATTATATATATTTCAAAATTCTTTTACTAAATTTTTTGGCATTTTCACTATATATTTCCATAGTTAAACTTACAAGAAAAGAAATATAAAAAGAGAAGAGTAGATAAGTTTTAATTTTTCCTATTTTGGGCAAATTTCACATAAACTGGACAATTCCATATTTTTAACTGTTTTTTCTTTTTCTCTTTTTGCCATTTTACATTTTAAAATTTCATGTTTTAAGGGTGAGCGTCAGTAAATCTTCTGCCCTATCCGTGCTTTGTTAACTTTCATGGCACACATTTTTTGCCGAAATTCTGCTCAAACAGTTGCGAAATATTTTCTGAAAGATAAAATGCAATGCTTAGATTATAGTAAAACTAAAATTAATACCCAATAAAACATAGAATATATTTTTTAGTTTAATTCAAAATATTTTTGGTGCTGCCATCTGTTGCCGTAATTTAATTCATACCCACTATTTTTATTTTTTAATGAACATTTTTAAATATCTATTCCTTCTAATACGCTATTAAATACAACAGATCATATATAATAATGTCACAATCATGGAAACGAAATTGAACTTGGACTTGAAGACAAAGAAACTTGAAGACAAAACTGCAGTCCTCAGTGATGTATATTCAGATCCCCTTACCAAATTTATAGAATGAGAAATTACCTTTCCGTGATTATAGCATTATTATATATGATCTGTTGTTGTATTTAATACTGTATTAGAAGGAATAGATATTTAAAAATGTTCATTAAAAAATAAAAATAATCGGTATGAATTAAATTACGAAAACAGATGGCAGCACCAAAAATATTTTGGATTAAAATAAAAAATACATTCTATGTTTTATTGGATATTAAATTTAATTTTAATATAATCTAAGCATTGCATTTTATCTTTCAGAAAATATTTCGCAACTGTTTGAACAGAATTTCGGCGAAAAATGTGTGCCGCGAAAGTTAACAAAGTGCGGATAGGGCAGAAGATTTACTGACGCTCACCCTTAAGAGTGTATTTTTAATTTGAATAGTGAGTGAATATTTTGTTTACATTGAACCTTAAAAAAAATCGCATTGACAGGGAAACAAAGTTCCTAATCCTAAACTTATCAATAGTTATTAAGATGTATGTTTTCAATGATATTTAATTTGAAGAAATTGCTAAGCAATTAAAGCATTATTTGGTTTTTGAGAAGTTGCTGAATATTCCAGCACAATTTTAATTGGGTTTGCATCTTTAATCAGTATTCATGCTCATATTTAATAATTTTGCTTTTATTTTGAAGGCTTAATGTGACTGCATATTCTGCTTAATTTTTAATCCTTAATGTCCCACACTACTTCAATATATCACAAGATTGTGAAAAACATTTTCTGTGTAAGTGTACTGTAATCAATTACACATAGAACTGGTTAATATTTAAGTACATAAATATCAAGTAGGGTTTATATATGTGGTTGCTTTATCTTAAGTGAATTTAGCACTTTTTTTGCCACAGCAGATTTAGCTTACAATTAATAAAATAACAAACACTCAAATAAAATACTGAAAAAATACAGTTTAAGAAGCATGATAAAAGGAGTCTTTATCTCAAATCAAATTAAGACACAAATTAATCATACCTTTGCTGGTAACTATTGCTGATGAAGACATGACATCAGAAATTTTCTTTCGTCTTAGAACTACATTAGGTTTATTTGAACCTACTGGTTCTCTGGATGCAGCACTTTCATGAGCATTGTAGCCATTAAAAACAGTACCGTTGGCCCAAACTCCATTAGTGTTAGAATTCTGGGGCACACCTCTGTCATTGGAATAACATCTCCTATTTCCAGGAATATCAATTAAATTACAAGTGTCAGAACTTCCTACCTGAAAATGTCCTATATTAGGTACTTCAGGTACATGACCATTTGTTCTTGAATAAGCCAATCCATTTTCTGTAGGTGGGAAATGTAAACCGTTATGCAGATTGTGTCTGCCATTCCTAACATTCCAAACACCTCTCTTAGGAGGAGGTAAGCTGTTAGGTCTGACAGGTGGCTTGTCATTAGCTTCAGTTCTAGTGTTAGATTCAGCATCTGTGCTTTGAGTAGAATCTGCTCTAACACCATTTTGTAAGTGTCTAAATAGCTGTAAAACCACATTGCTATTACCTTCATATGGAAGGTTTGTCTTTTCTTTCCACTCAGTTGGTTTCTCCTGTACAATTCTACTGTCAAGCATTCTACTATCTCTGTTGTTATTTACGAATATTTTAAATCGCTCCCTTTGTGCTTTGTAATGTGGTGGTTCAGAGCGAGTACTTCCCAGACTATCTTTACTTTCAGAGCGCGGAACACGTACGGGAGAACCAACATGTCCATTTATGCTATGATACATTCTTCCAGGAAGATAAGAGAGAAATTGAGGTCTCTTATCTATCCCATTGAAGCCGTTTGCATCGTACATAAATTTCCTTGTAAAATCATTCTGTGGTGTAGGACTGGTTTTAGGACTGTCAATATTTTCACAAGTTTCGGCAAGGTTTTCATCAATATCTGCTGCTAGAGCTCTCTGCTTCCTGACTAGTAAACTGGGCATGTTGGAAAAGCTGCCATTTAAGTGTCCATTTTCAGTGTGAGGGACCAAAGCTTCTGGTCTTGCTGTCAGAAGATTTTTTAAGGCTGCAGAGCTGCCCATGGATATCATTTTATGCTTTGAATGAACCAAATTCCTCAGCATTCCAACAGCTCCCATTTCCCACAAGGCTTGCTGATCTTCTGAACACCGAGCAGAGAGGTTCCACAAAGTACCACATGCATTGCTTACAATAGTTAGACTAGGAGATTTTAAATGACATAACAATGTCTGCAGGCACTTATGTTTCCGAAGGATTGCTCTGTAGTCTTCTCTAACAGCAATGTGACTGGAGACATTACGAAGGATGCCTCCACCATTTTCGATGATGGAAAGTGTGTTTGATGCACTTTTGTACGTTAAGGTAGATACTAGAAACTCTAGAGCACCTTCAATTTCACAGATGTCGGCTTTGTTCATACTACAGTGTGCAGAAAGATTCCACAGTGCTGATAAAATACTTTTGAGGGTTGATTCTTTGTTGGCTTCCATAGCAGCTTTCATAAGAGTGGCTACAACTCCAACTTCTCTTAAAATTTGTTTGCTTGAGGCATCAGCCCTCCAGGACAAGTTACGCAGAACACTGGCAGTAACCTGTAACAGGTAATAAATATGACAAACTTTTATAATAATAAAGTAAATATAATAGTTAACTATAAAAATATGGATCATATCAGTTTAACATTGTTCATAATAAGTTCAGTTTCTTCAATTGTGGTCCAAGGATTCAATCTCCATGTACTGTATTATACAGAATGTTACAGCAATTCTGATTATTGTAGTTTCAATTAGTGTGAATTTTACTTTAATAAACTTTACAAATTGCTACCACATTTCATATAATATAAATTTAATGAAGTTTTGCTACTCACAGTATTTTAGAAATTATACCTGAACGACATCCCCAGGACTCCAAACACAGAGCTGGCCCTCTATGCAGACGACAGTGCGATACTTGCAAAACACCCATATGTCTCAGTAATGCACAGACAGCTACAACAACACTTAGACATAACTCCAAACATGGCTGGAAAAATGACGAATAAAATTAAACCCCAACAAATGTCATTGGATCTATTTCTCGAGGAAAAACAAACCGCCGCCGCCACTGTATATAAACAATCATGCCGTACGCGCGGAAAAATCTACTAAATACCTAGGTGTAACGATAGATTCCCACCTAACCTGGAAACAGCACGTAACGAACTTAATCAAAAAAGCATATATAACTACAGGAGCCTTATATCCAATGATAGGAAACGGAAATCTCAGTCATCAAAACAAACTGCTAATTTATAAATCGGTCATCCGCCCGGGAATGCTGTATGCAGCACCCGTATGGGATATGCCTGTAAAACTACGATAGACCTCCTAGAGACAAAACAAAACAATATCCTACGGATTATCAGGAAAGCTCCCAGGTATTTAAGGAACTCGGTAATTAGGAATGACTTCAAAATAAAAACTGTTAGAGCCCAAATTAAAAAGCTAGCGCTTAAATTTTACAAAAATTTGCCATCCATTCCAAATGAACTGTTATTCAATTTGCATGACTATGATCATCGCAAGGCAAAATCGCGTAAGAGACCCCGCGCTGTCCTAAACATCGATAATCGGAATTAAATATCCAACCTCAAACATCTGATATCAAATAAAACTCGCGACTAATGTTCAAAACTCTAAGCTGCAAAAGTGCTAGGTAACCCTCAGATCTGCATCAACCCCCCAAACTGCTTAAACTCTAAATGTGCAACAAACTGCCACACTAGGAGCTAGGACAAATAATAAAAAAGTAGTAAATAAAAACCTCGAACCTCCAATTAGGGTCACTGAATTAATGTCACAGTTTGACGATAAGAACCACATATTGGAAACTGGAGATTAAAGGCGCTTCGCGCCTGGTGCTCTGTTCTGTACGACACTCGACTTTCATTTTAGAAATTTTGAAACTTAAAAATTTAATTTGAAGATATAAGAAAATATGAGCAGTGATCATGCTGCATTATGAAATGTATTAAATAAGATTGCAAGATATATTAGATATGCATAATGACTAAAATGACAACATGCCAAAGTATAAGTAAGTTAGAAGAAGTTTTAAATTAAAAGCATTTTGATAATTTTGACCCAGTTCAAAAACTTAGCTTTACTTGGCAGTTTATCCTGGATTCTATAGCAGCAGCACTGTCTATGTCATTCCTAAAACTGTCAGAAATTGTTTCATAAAAAATTGCAGCAAAAGTAAATAACAGATGTTTTAAAACTGTGGACAGGTAAATAAATCTATTTTTCCCTATCATGCATACAACTTGTTTAATTACTTCACTGAATTTAAAAGCGCTTATTCATTTCTATTTAAGGACAGCAATATTTTTATCGTTTATTTACATTGGTTCTTAATAAGATAACCAGATAAACCTTAACCTAGATAGCAACATTTTTTTATAGTTAACACGAAAAAGATTTGCTGGCCTTGCAAATTTCATGTTAACAAGGTTTGACTGTATATACATAATTTTGGCAAGTTTTTTACTGCACTTCCAATAATCTTGGTTAATACTCGAAAAAATTCTAAATAACATATCAAATTAAAGGGAATGGCCTTCTGACTACCATTGAACATTTAGTTTTTAAATAGATTTATGGGTTGTATTTTTAATAATGCTTTTGTGAATTTTTAAGTTTGACAAGATTTCAACAAACAATAAATTCTACAAGTGTAACCATATGTAAAAACTAATTTAATCTGCATTAAAAAAAGCAATTATAAACAAATAGTTATTGTACATTGTTTAGTATCAATTATTTATACATATTTTTCTGTCACCTTGGATCTGCAATATTTTCTTTCATAATGTTAAACTTATCACTTATAGTGAACAATTGGATACCTGTACATCAGATTTTGTGAACTTTTTAGCGTGAGAAAGGTAAGGAAATAAATAATTTCATCGAATTCTTTTGAAATAAAAGCAAAATCCTTATAGCAACAATTAGTTTGGTAACAAAGATTTATCTTTAGATACATTGAGCCAAAGCACCTAAACAGTAATATTAAATGCTACCTGAAAAGGCATAAAAAAACAGCATATTTTAAGAAGTGACAAACTTATATACCTGACGGAGATCCTCGCTCGGTGATTGCAACTGCGCTACTAAGGCTTGCATGAATGGCTTCATGGAGCATAGTAAAGCTTTGTTGGTTCCATCACCAAATGTCAAGTTTGTAAGTGCCATTCCAGCATAGCGTCGAACTGTCACACAAAATTGATCACTGGTGTTGCCATGAACTTCATGATCAGCTTGGATTAATTCTGCTATGGCTTGTAATCCACCTAGAATATAGAAACAAAACAAAATTAGTACTTTTGGTTTTAATACATTTATAATACAAAAACTAAAAATTATTGTAAGCACAGGGTCTACCAAAACTAACTACCGATTTAAAATGAATTGTAATTTATGAATGAAGGTAAGTATTGACATAAAACATATATCATATAAATTTAATTTTTACTATATAAGCCATAAGTATAAATTTAATTTTTATTATGCAAGTTATAACTTTTCAAATGTTGTATCTACAACAAATTTCATCCTGCACCATGCAAAACATATCTTCATTTACAATTGTTACAATTCTTTTTTAGAGTTTTTTAATTACAAATAAAGAAATCACAATGTGAATTGTTGCATAAATAAAATGATAAAAACAAACTATAGTTCTATAAACATTTGTGTTTCCAATGCATATGAATCAAGCTTAATGCCTAATGCAAACTTAACAAAGTGCTAGCAAAAATGCTAAACTATAGCACTGGTTGTTTGACAAAATATCCCATGTTTAATTTGTTTATCTCTTTCATTCTTATTCTATACCCACTTCGTGTCCATATTTCTGTATTTCATTAGTGTTTCTTGTTTTACATCTCTTTACTTACATTAAGTAATGCCAGTATTGCTACATTTTAGCATTTTCATTAACACCTGGTTAAATTCTCATTTGACAGTAAGCTTTTTGCTTACTTGTACTGAAAACAAAAAGATGTTTTTAAAATGATCATCTGTTTTTATTATTTTTAAGCAGTAATTTACATTGATATTTTTTAATTGTTATTGTGTTAAGTATTTCTTAATGGTGGGTGGTACTGGAGTAGACACTTAGTCCTTAATGTAGCCACATAAGGAAATATCTGAAGTGAGATAGATTCAGATGAACAATGATAATGAGATTTGTGTTATATTTTGCAGAAAATTCATGTTAGATTTCTTTATGTAATTTAATACCATGCGTACATGCTGTCTTGCAGATATCCCCCCCCCCCCCCCACTATTGATCTATTTACACTTTTACTTTCTAAAGTTTGCAGTTTTTTTTTTAAATGAATATTTTTTTAGGTAAGTACAAAAATGCTAATTTTGCCTTTTAATTTTTTTGGTTAATCTTAATCCTAAAGAAAAATTTATATTTTTAAAGTACATCAGTATTTATACATTTATAGTTCTATTTCTCTCTCTCATTATCACCATGGACACCTATAAGAAATATTAAAGGATTGAGCATAGATTAATATTAATAATTAGATAAATATTAATTGGAGCACAATTGTACATAGTGTACTAATAGTTATAAATGAAAGCAAGAAAAAATTGTAAATTAGCTTTTAATAACTAAGAAGACCAGATACTCTACACGCGTTGTAACAGCCATCATTGCAAATGATATCAACAACATTGGGGTGTTGCCAAACTACAAAAACAAATACCAGTGTTGCCACAAGACCAACAGGAAATAATATCACATTCACCCCTCCTTTTATTTTGTCTATGAGTCTCTGACATAGTCCTTTAGGTAGGCAGGAGGTTGTCTGTGACGACTTGGATGCAAGGGTAGAGAGTAGGAGTCATTTTTGGTCATGCCTCCTGGAGTGGGTACTACGTCCGGATTCAGTTGCTGTACCAGCGGTTGTCTGGGGGGACCATTGCAAGGTGGTAGGGTATCCGAGTTCTTTTCACTCATGCTTCTTGGTGAGGTAACCTCGTCAGAGTTAGCATTCTGCATTACTGAATCTATTGGACTATTCTCTTCAGTGTTAAGTATGTTATCCGGTTTTCCTTTCGGTGCCAAATGTCTGATAGAAACAGTAGTCTCTCTCCCATCTGCCAGCTTTACATGAGCATAGTCAGGGTTCGCTTCGAGTAGTTCAACTTCTTGTACGAGTGGCTCATATTTGTTTGTATGCACATGGTTTTTCATTAGGACTAACCCGGGGGTGGAAAGCCATGTAGGGATGGAGCAGCCGTTATGCGACCTTCGAGGGTGTGAGAACATTCGCTCGTGAGGGGTGGCATTGGTAGTCATACACAATAGTGAGCGTATAGAGTGAAGAGCTTGTTGCACTCTTTCCTCCCACTGCTCGGTTCTCATATTGTTAGATCTTAGGGAAAGTTGAATGGTTTTCCAGATGATCCCATTATAACGTTCAACTTGACCATTTCCTGCCGGATTGTACGGGGTCGTGCGGCTCGTCGCTATTCTGTAAGACGTCAGAAACGTTTTTAGTTCCTGAGACATAAAAGACGACCCTCTATCGGAGTGAATGAATGAAGGCATTCCAAACATGGAGAAAACGTTCTTTAGATGAGCAATTATAGTAGCGGCAGAAATATCCCTGCAAGGGATTGCAAAAGGAAAACGGGAAAATTCATCAACAAATGTTAGGATATACCTGTTTCTTGAAACACTAGGAAGGGGTCCTTTGAAGTCCAGGTTTAACCTCTCGAATGGGGAAGTGGCTTTAACAAGTGTTCCAACATTCCTCGCGAATCGAGGCTTCAATTCGTTACAAACCCCACACGAATTTGTGGCTCTCCGTACGTCCTCCAATGAAAAAGGCAAATTTTTAGTACGAATCCAGTGGTGCATCCGCGTCACTCCTGGGTGACAGAGGGAATAGTGTAAATCCTTTAGGTCGACTCTCGCCGTCAAAGCACCGGTTATCCGGGATAAGGTGTCAGCGATTATGTTTTGTTTCCCAGGACGGTAGATTATGTCAAATTTAAAGCTTGCTAATTCTAGTCTCCAACGAATTAGCTTCTCATTCTTAATCTTGCTACTGTGTCGCTGATCAAACACAAATGACACTGCTTGTTGGTCAGTAAACACTTCAAAATGTTTTCCCATCAGGAAATGTCTCCAGTGGCGAAGTGATTCAACAATGGCATACGCTTCTTTTTCGGGAGATGAATGTTGCCGTTCTGAGGCATTCAAGGTCCTTGAGAAAAAAGCCACCGGATGACCAGCTTGACTCAGAGTGGCCCCAATTGCAAAGTCTGAAGAGTCCGTCTCGACTCTAAAGGGTATGTCGTCTTCAATCGCTGCTAAGGTGGCATTTGCCACATCTTTTTTCAATAGGTTAAATGCCGCAATTGCATCGTTAGTGAGTGGAAACTGTTTCTTTCCTAGCAGCGGACGTATCTTTTCTGAAAAACTAGTAATCCACCGACAGTAATGGGCAAACATCCCTAAAACCCTCTGTAAAGCGGCGGAGTCTCTGGGGACCGGCATCTCAAGCAAGGGTTTTAGCCGTTCTGGATCAGGTTTGATCGTTCCGTCGCAAATTATGTATCCCAGTGACCGGACTACATTCGTCGAGTAAGTGCACTTTTCTTCGTTTAACGTCAGATTGAACTTTTTCACAGCCGACAAGAATTTTGCAAGATTATCGTCATGTTCCTGCTGATCTTTCCCACAAACAGTCACATCATCCAGGAACGGGTAAGTCAGTTTAAGTCCCTCATCTTCTATCACGGTATCGATTACACGTTGAAAACATGCTACTCCGTTTGTGACCCCGAATGGGACGCGCAAGAATTGGTACAGTTTACCGCCTACCTCGAAAGCTGTGTAATGCTTTTCCCTGTCCAGAATAGGGATTTGATGGTAGGCACTTTGAAGATCAATTTGACTAAACACTTTATTTTTTTAAATTTTTGCAATAACCTCTTCAATTTTGGAGAGAGGGTAGGCGTCGAGTAACGTATATTTGTTAATGGTCTGAGAGTAGTCTACCACCATCCTGGGTTTGTGATTTTCACCTCTGGTCACAAACGCTTGAGCTCTCCACGGTGAATTGCTCGGCTCAATGACTCCTTCCTGGAGGAGTTTCTGAATTTCCGAAGCCATAAATTCATTGTCTTCATCAGTGTGTCGTCTTGACTTAGTCACTACCGGCCTACAATCAGGATTTAGGTTTGCGAATAACGAGACGGGAGTCACTTGTGCCACCGCCAAGGAACAAATTGTTAAAGGGGGTCTATTGCCATTAAATCCAATTTCTACAGATGAATGTCCTTGCAAAATATCATGGCCTATCAAAACATCACTACAGAGATCTTTCATAATTAATAGTTCCGCATCTTGATAGAGGAATTGCTCGATTCTTAAGTTTACTGTGCAGCAGCCTACCACTTCGGCAACTATGGAAGAATTTGCCATGGCTATTCTGCCCACATATGGTTTCATTTTTATTTTACATTTAGCTAGGTGTTTCTCATTTAGAAAACTTAAGGAACTTCCGGTGTCGATAAGTGCACTAAGTTGTATATTGTTCACAGTTGCTTTCACTATTGATTTCTGAAGACAATGAAGGGCTCCCGAAATGGCGGCAAGTGTATTAGAAGATGCCGCCACATTCTGGGAATTCCTAGTTTCCTTGGACTTGCATACACGCTGATAGTGTCCCTTTTTTCCACACCTTCTGCACGTGGCGTCTCTGGCAGGGCATTTGGTTCTGGGATGTACCTCTTGTCCACAGAAAAAACATTTTTGGGACCTGACGGAGGTGTAAGCCGCTGACGTGGTCGGGGCTTCTTCTGAAGAATGGTCTTCCACCGCGGCAGTTGTTGCCGGATTCGGATTCTCCAAATATGAGGCCGCGTGCACTTCGGCCAATTCGAGAGCTTTTGCTTGATCAACAGCTTGATCGAGAGTCATTGACGTATTTTCTAGGAGGCGTTGGCGGATGCGCGCACATCTTAATCCTCGAATGAAGACGTCTCTAATATATTCTTTGCGGTATTCTTCAGCCTTAACGTCCAAAAACTCACAGTCCTTGCTTAGCTGATTTAAGCTTTGTAGGTATTCTCCCACCATTTCTCCCGTTTGTTGGTGTCGCGTCGACAAACAATGTCTAGCGAAAATGACGTTTCGTTTCTTCACGAAGAGGGAATCAAGAGTCGATATGGCTTGCGTATAGGTTGTACAGTCATTTATGAACTGGTAGACATCAGCGCTCATGTAGTTGCATAGTAATGGTAATTTATTTTCATCCGAAATGCTTGGTATCTTTTCCAGGAAGTTACTGAAAGTTCGTTTCCAATGGCGCCATTTTGCTTCGGCGTTCGCACACGCGGGATCCATATTAAACCTTTCTGGTTTTAGAAATTGTTCCATATTATTTTGTAAAAGCGATCAAGATACAAAAACTTTTCTTAGTTATTAAAATTGTACTAATAGTTATAAATGAAAGCAAGAAAAGATTGTAAATTAGCTTTTAATAACTAAGAAGACCAGATACTCTACACGCGTTGTAACAGCCATCATTGCAAATGATATCAACAACATTGGGGTGTTGCCAAACTACAAAAACAAATACCAGTGTTGCCAAATGTCAAACTGAACAAAAAGCTTCCTAATTAATGAATTAAGCAATTTCATGATTAGGATATAATACATAAAATTGAACAAAGTTATTCAAGGAAATAACAAAATTTTACTATCTTATATTTCCCTGTTTACAATCATAATAGAAATTCAGCTGATTTAATGATTGCAAAACAATTTTGTAATATTAAAATCTAGTGAAATGAATACCACCTTTAACTTTCATTGATAAAGGAAAGTAAATACTGCTGAAAACACTTTTTGGTAAAATAGAAAATTGAGGCATTTTCAAGGATGCTGATTACAAAAACTCAATTTTACCTTTTGACCATTAGTGCAAAATCAATGTAACCTTGTTTTAAATGCATGTGTATTATATTCCAAAATTTGGAAACTATTCAACTGACAGACATCAAATTTTGCATATACACTAATTTTAATGTGAGAAAGTTGAAGGCTAAGTTAGATTTTGTGTTGCATAACTACATTATCAAAACTATCCCAGGTAGCACAAATACGTAATTCTTACGTATCAAGCAATACGTAATCTTTACGTGTCAGGCCATACGTAATTATTACGCAAAAATGGTACGTTAGAATACGGTATACCAACCGTTATAAAAAAGGTTATTATTACGTATCCTTATACATTATTATTACGTATCCTTATACGTTAATATTACGTATATTCACATACGTTATTATTACGTATATGCACATACGTGTTTATTACGTATCCATATACGTTATTATTACGTATATCCACATACGTTATTACGTATACCCACATACATTATTATTACGTATCTACATACGTGTATATTACGTATCCACATACGTTATTATTATGTATATCCACATGTGTTATTATTACGTATCCAGATACATGTTAATTACGTATCACATACGTGTATATTACGTATATCCACATACATTATTATTACGTATCCAGATACATGTTTATTACATATCATATACGTGTATATTACATATATTCACATACGTGTTTCTTACGTATATCCACATACATGTTTATAACGTGTTTCCATATGTATTTATGCGTTCCCATACGCATTTATAATGTATTCCCATACATATTTATATTGTGTTTCTACATGTATTTATTACATGTTTATATTGTGTTTCTACACGTATTTATTACGTGTTTATATTGTATTTCTACACGTATTTATTACGTGTTTATATACATATTTATCACACATTGGACAACTCTACAGAATAGTGCATGTTGCAGACATGATATTTACAAAGTTTTATGCATCTTTGTAAAACAAACATATTGAGTCAGGTGAATATATTTTTATAATAGATGTCAAATTTTCAGATTGTGTTGATTTCAATAATGTACTTGAATTTATAAATTTGAAATCAACACAATCTGAAACAGTATCTTTAAAATTTAAAATACATTCATCTAAATCATATTTTTACAAAGATACGATATATCAAATGTGTCATATATGCAAAATTCACAATACTATAGAATCACTCTGTTCATATGTAATAAAATTTTTATTTTAATTTATATTATATATTGTTAATACAATAATTTTAATGCAAAAATGTTTTTTTCCTTTATTTTCAGTTTATATTTAAATATATTTTTAATTCTAATTATTTCTAAATACTGCAAAAATTATAATCTACTACATTATGAAATATAATTTTAAATCTAAAAGATAAGCAATTTTAAATTGAAAATAACTTAAAAATACAGAATAAAATTTTGGGATATATTAAAACACATAATACTTAAAACATTTTTGCAATTTTTAAAGAGTTAATTTTTTAAAAGTAAACTTCAATACTAAAAATATATAAAAAAAACAATATTAATAATATTGTAATTAAGTTTATAGGCTATTTTAAATTACAATTATAGGCTATTTTAAATTTTAATTTAGCATGCTAAAACTACACATTTCTGATCAATGGTGGTATCATGCAACTGTGATGATTTTTAAGAGTGAAAACAGTGAGTAAGGGCACAGAGCCCAAGTAGAACATGTTTCTAGATACACAGAACACAAACTGTTTCACAATTATTTCTAAAAATTGCAAAAATTATAATCTACTACATTATGAAATATAATATTGTGTTTAATGTTTTTAAAAAAATTCCCAGAATTGTGTTTTTATTTCTTGTACGTATCATGTTTATTTTCTTTTAAGTATAAGGCTTTTTTAACTTCTTCCAGGTATTTTTTTTTATTTTCTTAAAAGTATCAAATTATTTTAATTTAGTATTGTGTTTTTTAACATTTCACCCCAGTATCAACTTTTTTTTAAAATTTGTCCTAAGTAGCATATTATTTTAAAATTTCTTCCTAGTATATATTTTTTTTTAATTCTTCCAAATCATGTATTTAAAAAAATTATACCGAAATATCGTTTTTTAAATGCTTATAAATGAGACTTACTATTTAACCTAGAGAGCTTAAATTAGTGTTATTTTCTTTTGCTTTTAATGAGTCTTAATTTGATATATAACATTCTATTATAACAGCTATTATAACATTCTATTATAACAGATATATAACAGCTATTTCAAATTTGAATTTTTTGAAAAGCTTCAAAATTTTTTTTTTTAAATCTCAAAAACACCCCTTTTAATTTTTTTGAAAAAAAAATATATGCTTTATGGACTACTTGTATGCCAAGTTTCATAATGGGAAGCCAATGGGTTCCTATGAAAATTATTTTTTTTTTGTATTAAACTATAAGTGAAATTAGCTAAATTACAAAAAATTTAATTTCCATAGGAACCCCTTAACGACCGACTATGAAATTTGGCACACAAATAGTCCCTTAATGTCTTTAATAAAAGTAAATAACTGAAAATCTAAAAGCCCCCAAAATCTGAAATTTTACAGTTTTTGTAAACTTTACTGGTACTATCACTGTACCAAAAATGATCGATTTCTGAGGTATCAAGGTTCAAACCATTAATTGATTTGACACGGAATAACATATACTTAGTACATAACTCATTAACCAGTTGTTTCAAACATTCAGCCCACATATGTTCTTTTCAATTTTAACAATTTGCTACACACTTAATATTTCACATATGTCACTCAAAATTTAATTTTGTATTTACAATCAGTTACAAAACGTTACTTTTCAAGAACTTTTAAAATAAGTACTTCTCCAAACAAGTGAAGACAATTTCATCTCTTCCTTGCTCAAGAGTACAAACTCTCCCAGTTGCAGTATCAGGCTCTACTTTTTGCGAAATGGTCTCACCTAGCACATTCAAATATTCAATACGTCACTTGGTTGAGGATAAAAGAAAGAAGAAGGTCCTTTAGGATGTAGGAAGCTAACTATATAGTCGCTCGTCTTTTCAAGAATACATGCAAGCTACCAAGATCCTTTATAGAGTATAGTGACAAATCCAGATTCAATTTTTGCTTAATTAGTTGGTGTAATATAGTCTAATGCTGTCACACGTTCAGTAAATTGGTGTTCACTACAGTACTTATGCTTAACATGAAGTATATTTTCAGAAATTGGGTAGAAATAATGAAGTTTTTGAGTACCCATGATTGCCTTAAAGTCATTCAACTGTGGCGACAGTATTTCTTTAACTTCTTCATACTCATCAACTGTGCTGTACTGAAAAACTTCATTCTTTTTACCCAATTTCTGAAAATTGGCTTCTTGTTAAGCATTATTACTGTAGTGAACACCGGTTTACTGAACGTGTGACAGCATTCGACTATATTACACCAACTAATTTAGTAAAAATTGAATCTGGATTTGGCACTATATAGTCTATAAAGGATCTTTGTGGCTTGCATGTATTCTTGAGAAGAATAATGTTACGAGCGACAATAAAGTAAGCTTCCTACATCCTAAGGGACCTTTTCTTACTTTCATCCTCAACCGAGTGACGTATTGAATGTGCCAGGTGAGACCATTTTGCAAAAAGTAGAGCCTGTTACTGCAACTGGGAGAGTTTGTACTCTTGAGCAAGGAAGAAATGAAATTATCTTCACTCAGTTTGGAGAAGAACTTATTTTAAAAGTTCTTGAACGTTTTGTAATTATAATTGTAAATATAAAATTAAATTGAGTGGCATGTGAAATATCAGGGTGGCCACTCTTCAGACACATTGAAATTCCCTGACTTTTCCAGGTGAATTGAAAAGAAATTCCAGACCAGTAATTTTAACATAAAATGCGTGCACATCCCTATTTAGTTACAAATTTGATTAAAGAATCTTAACAATTACTCCACTATTAAAAAAAAAGTTATATTAAATCAGGAGAAAAAAATACACATTTTTTGTTTTTACAAATAAATTTTGACATTTTTAATAAAAAATACATGTAAATGCAGCAAAATTGAACTACTGAAATATTTAAAAGAATTTAATGTTTTTTTTCCCTGAAGAAATAAAAAGAAATAGTCTAAACTGATGTCCTTAAATATGGGCATTGCAAATTGTTCACAATGACAGACATTAAAGATATGCAAAAACTACACTGTAACAAGCTACAGCCATTGAATAATTAATGTCAATTCAGCAATGTCAAAAGAATGTCATTAAAATAGAAAAAATATTGTAAAATGTATATAATATTCTTGGCAACAGTTGTCCAAAATGGAGCACAAACTCTGCATTTTTGTTTTTATACGGAATCAAATGGACACATGGCAGCCTTTATTTAGAAGTTACGAGTACAGCATAATACTTGGCGAAATTTTTCGAAAATGGCATACAAACTGGGCAGTCCTGTTTTTATAAGGACAACTAGTATTAAAAAAAAAAAAAAAAAAAAAAAAAAAACAGAATTTTCACAAAATTCCCTGACTTTTCCCGGTTGAGTGGCCATCCTGAATATTAAGTGTGTAGCAAATTGTAAAAATTGAGAACATATGTGGGCTGAATGTATGAAAAAACTGGCTAATGAGTTATGTACTAAATGTATGTCATTTTGTGTCAAATCACTTAATGGTTTGAACCTTGATATCTAAAAAATTGATCATTTTTGGTACAGTGATAGTACCAGTAAAGTTTAAAAACACCGTAAAATTTCATATTTTTTGCGCTTTTAGATTTTCAGTTATTCACTTTTTTAAAAAAGCCAAATCTGGTAAAGTTTTGAAATCTTTAAACAGTGGTAGATCAAAAACTATTTGACCAAGAGAGTTCAAATTAGTGCAGTCTTTTGTTTTCGATGGACCTTAATTTGATATACAACATGATTATGGTATTTAACTCTTTTTTAAAATTGGAGTTTCTAAAATAATTACAAACTAAAAGAGAAATTGTTTTTAGAGAATAGCATAGTCATATCAAATTAAGACCCATTAAAAGAAAAAAAAAAATGACACCAATTTGAGATCTCTAGGTCAAATACTTTTTTTTTTTGCCAAATTTCGCTTTTAAGAAAGTCAATAACTGAAAACTAGGAGCCCAAAAAATCTAATATTTACAGTTTTTGTCAGCTTCACTGGTACTACTATTGTACCAAAAATTATCATTTTCCATGATGTCAAGGTTCAGATCATTGGTTGATTTGACACGGAATGACCCTTGGATGAATATTCAATTTGGCAGTATTTTAATTTCTTAAGTTTTACACCATATGAAATATTGTTTAAAAACAAACTAATTATTCTTTGTAATCAAAGTTAGAGGTAAGTTACGGTACAGGAAAATTAAGCGTTCTGCATTTTCAGGTTGCAGCCTATTACCATCTTTAAGTTTAAAATCTAAGTTAAGTTTAAAATTTAAGTTATACCATCTTTAAGTTTAAAATACATAAAAACATGTAAAAGAATAATTTCTGATTTTACAATATTTGAAATAAACATGCATGCATGACAACAAATGCAATCTCGGACCACGTTTTCATTTAATCTCCGCTTAGATAGTATTAAATGCGAGCATGGATGCACATACCACGATGCTGAAAACATGCACTTTTCCCGTTTGCTTTTAAAGCAATATGTGCATACATACAACAAAGCTAGGAAGATATATAAAATAAAATAAAAGTTAAAGCTAAATATAATTAAATAAGTTATATAAATTAAGCAACATGTTAACCTAACACTAACCTAACATGGGAAAATAAAGTTCAAGATACAAACCTTTCTGTGCTACAAACCATGGCGGGAAACGTAAAGAATGATTACTGCACTCAGTGTTGCCAGATGCACAAAGCTTATGGCTTCGTCCCCTGAGGTAGAAATGAATCCGTTCTGGAAGCTTCCAGAACTGCGTGACGTCACGGCGGGGTTAGAACTTGGGAGGGTGAAGATAAACAAGAAGGGATACATGAAAATGCCTTGGGGAAAAGGGTTCGAGAACAAAGCTGAAAGAGGATTTGAGCAAGGGGGAGCGTTAATGGTTATTTTTACGTATGAAAAATGGTAATTTTAATGTAATATAAACGGTATTTATAACGTATGATAAACAGTATTTATAATGTATTTTAAACGGTAATACATAAAAATGCCTTTGGGAAAAGGGTTCGAGAACAAAGCTGAAAGAGGATTTGAGCGAGAGGGGAGCGTTAATGGTTATTTTTACGTATGATAAATTGGTATTTTTAACGTAATAAAAATGGTTATTTTAATGTAAAATAAACAGTAATACATACGTATTTAAAACGGTATTTCTACATACGGTATGTTCATACACGGTAATTCATACGTATGATATACGGTATTTTTATATACCGTTTACTCATAACGGTATTATAACCGATGTATTACCGTTTATCGTATAACACATACGAAAATATAACGTATAAACGGTTTATCAACGGTTATAATACCGTATGTGTGTTACCTGGGATGTTCAGTTGACAAAATTGAAATATTTATTAGCTTTAAAAATTGTTAGGCAACAGAAAAAATAACATATTACCAATATAATATCGAAATGTGATTGAAGTTATGTCTATAAGAATAATAATGTATTGCTAACCCGCATTTTTCATTTTTTTTTTAGACAAAAAAAAAATTGAGTTTCTTATCTTTGTTAAACATTTTTAAATAATTTAGTTGATTGCAATTATGAGATTATTAGTTGATTTAAATAGCTCAAAATAACTTACCAAGTTGACACATGGCGTGTCTATGTTCTTCATCAAAGGACAGCTTCATAAGAGCAGCAATAGCAGGCCCAGGGTGAAGATCTAAATTTTCTAGGATAAAAAATCATTTTTAGTATTTTTATCAGCATAATTTGTATGCTGAGGGCTATAAAAGTGATTAAGGACTTTTCTTTTAAATTTGCAATAAAATAAAAATTAAGCTACATTTTTATATTTGTCATGCTTAGTTTTCTTATACATTTTAATATTATAAGAATAATTCATATTTATATATGTATATTCTAAAGGAATATATATTAATAACGCAAGTACAAAAAGAATCTTTGTTGACTCTTCACAGAACACCATTATATAATCTACGTACAGCGTATTTATTAGAACAGCTGCAGATTAATATACTTGATAACTGGTGAGTGACTTATCAAAAGTTTGGTAAAAAATAAACAATATTTGTAAAAAACCTGGCATTTTTTTTATTAGAATATGACATTTTTTACTTTATTTTAATATTTTCTACTGTTTACATCATTTATCGATTGTTACTGAAAATTTAATTTTAGTAACAATCGATATTTAATTTAATTTTTATTTGGAAACATTTTATTTCTCTATCCTTAATGTATAAATTACTGTAGAATTCTGTGGATCTGCCTGCCCTCTCCTGGAAAGTGCCCTCCCCCCCCCCCCCCCCCCAACACACACACACACACACACACTTTTTGGCTCAGTTTAAAATTTTCAAAAATTTTGTAAAATAGCCCACTCTAAAAATTGAAAAAAATAAAACATTTCACACTGAATATAATAAATTGATAAAAATATTATTTTATTTTTTAAAAATGCATATAAGGTAATCAAATTGATTCAAGATATGAATCCCCTCTACATACTCTGCAATTTTCCCTCACATTTCAGTGAATGAATTAGCAGAATTTTACTTGTTCCATTTATTAGAAAATTCCCAGTAAGCACACCCCCCTTCTACATTTTCTACAATTTTCCATCACATTTAAGGGGCGATCGTCGGAATTCTAAAATAAATTTATAATTCCAAAGTTGCAGTCATTTTAATTAAATTCTGCTGTAACAGAAGAACGATGAACTTGAATATGAACTTGAACTGAATACTACTCTAAGCATGACAATGAATCATTGCTATTAATATGTTTTAGCTGAAATTAAGCCTAATCGCACATTTTTTTAAAGAAACCATAGATTAAGAAGTAGGATATATAAATAGGCTCCTAGTAAGCAAGAGGTGAATTGCAAAAATTTTATCACTCATTAAGCATGTTTTTTCTTTTTACATAGATGTAGCAATAAATTAACAGGTAATTTATCTTTTAGAATGTACAATATATGTGCCCTTAATTCATTTACAAAATGAAGAAAATGGCTGAATCCAGGATAAATATGGCAAAGTTGTTTTTATCAGTAATTAAGCTAAATTCCTCCCTTTTTGTTATTATCATTTACAAACCACTTGCTAAGTAAATGCATTGTCTTCAGTCTGTGATTAGTATTCCAACTTTGTGGAGGGTTAGTACCCAAACATTGAAGTACTACTAACTGTAGTATGTACCACACTCAAATAGGACTCCATATTTAGAAGGGTTTTTTTTTAAATACAGACTGAGTAAAAAAAACTTGCATTGAAAACTTGTATATCATCAATATATTACTTTAATTTTACATACTACAATTATGTGTAGTATATAAATTTTACATACTACACATCTTATGTACAAAAACATACCAGTGCCCGATTAGATTATCTAATGTCTTTTGGAGAAAAATTCAAGAGAGTGCAAGAGGACAAAAGGTCTTTTGCCACTCATTTTATAATATGATTGGCACCTGTGCACAACTGATAACAATTTTGCATAGGCAAAATCACCAAAAGTCTTTACTTATATTTAAATAACTAATACGGTTTCTCAGTCTATACAAGTTCCAGTGGTTAAATTTTACAAAATAAAAATTTCACACCATATTTACCATTATGTGAAAAATCCACATTGTTTATATCCAAATCTCTTAAAAAGTCAGAGTAATCTCTAATTTGTTCAAGAAGCCGCAAAACTCTGGCCTCCCTTCGACCCCTTCTATCATCAGGGTGGGCATGCACTATATTATGTAAAGCTTGACTAGCTCTCCGTCGGGCTTCTCTGACAGCCCATTTTACGTTTTCGGAACTTCTTTGCTCAGATAGGATTTGTTCTCTTTCACTTCCATGAAGAAGCTGTATTAGAAGAGGAAGACATCCTGAAATAAAGAAAAAATATTTAAGAATGAAATCTTTAACTGCAAACTATTGCAGTCTTTAAATCAGTAGTTACTCAAGTGTAGGCTGTGAAGTCCTGGGGGATCCACTTTATGCTTTAAGCCCACGAGCTTAACAAAAATTACTAATGACTAAAAATGTTTTTCTTTTTTAAATTAATATATATATATATTTTTAATTTTCTACCGATTCTATTTACAAAATGATAAAATTATTGCTTATAAGAAGCAAATTTATTGCTCATATAACATTGAAATAATATTTTTTATAATGGTTTTTACTACTACCAATAATTTATAAATGAAATTTGACCAATAACAATATAATTTATGCAGTAGTTTTTCTTTTAGTATTAAGCAGATGTACCCAGTGTTAGTTGTGATTTAAAATTATGTGCAAATTCTAAAAGCATCTTAAATCTTATTGTTTTCAAAAAATTGCATACCCTATGAAAATAAGGAAGTTAAATAATGATTTTTTCTTTTAAAATTTTATTTATAGGCATTATAAATCTAAAGAATAAAACTATTTTCTCCCCATTGCGAATTTATTTACGAAATTTTTAATGTTTGGTCATCATAAGCCAAATTCAGGCAGCTGAAATCAATAACAATGAAATACATCACAATAAATATTACCATAACATTTTTATCCCATTGCAGCAATCAATTAAACCCAATAAAAATGTACTTTTGAAAATGTTAAAAAAAAAAAAACAGATGACATAAGTTAAGAATATTTTCCATAATCTTAAAATATACCCCCCCCCCCCCCCTTCAGATGAACAAAATTAAATAAAATTTACTTGCCTTATAATTCCCAAACATTTCACGGATACATGTTTTTACAGAATAAAATAATCTATTTGATATTATTTTCTTCAAATAAACTAAAAAACTCATCTGCTTAATGTTTTTCTATGGAAGTTTTAATTTATGTGTTTTACTAATATTTCAATAACTCTTCAACTTCAGACACTTAAGGCATTAATATGGTTACACACAGTAAAGATGAACCATATCAAATAATTGAAACAATTTGGTAAAAAAACTGTGGATATGTATACAGAACAAATAGATTTTCATATTTATATAGATTGTATCTTAAAACTTATAGTTTTCTAGCAAAGTAGAATAAAAGAAATATAACGTAATTACCTATTAACTTAATTCATTATGGGCTTTTTGTAGTGATAGTGATTTAATATTTTATTAAAATAAAAAGTTGCTATATGAGCACTAAATTATAAATTTTAGAAAAAAAAAAATCATAGTTTATACTTTTAAACTATTAACAGGAAAAATGATAAAGTAGCCTAGACTTAACTCATTTTATATTACTGTATCACTTTGAAGATCAGTGAAAACACTAACTTGAAAATAAAAATTAATGTTCTAAAATGATTATTTGTTGCACAGCAAGAATATCAATAATTGGCAAAATAAATAGATAAGATTACCAGACTGTCTCATAGCAATGCAACTATCTTGGTTATTCGACATTTCAAGCAAAGTTCTACTCATGTCTTCTTTGTTACAACTTCCAAGCATTGACAATAATGAATATACCATTTCCACCTAAACATAAAATAAAGTTTTTAAAATTTTAACAATATTCTAGATTCTTAAAATAAAATTTAATTACTAAAACTGATCCATATTTAATTTTATGCAATATTTTAAAACTCATTTTTAAAGGCAATTAAGTACTTTGTATAAAGGTTAATGAATACTTAAGCAGTGCAATTAAGCATACATAAATATACAACATTGGATACCCTTTGTAAGATTCTTTTGAAAAAAATATCCAGAGAAATAATATGACAATGACCCCATGCTCTATGTGAGATGTATATTCTTGAGAAAGGTCACATGGTGATCAATAACCTTCCAAAAACCACCTGGAATTTGCATTAAATATATCAACAATAAAGTTCAGTGCCCAGACAATTGCTGCATCGATACTAAATGTGTCAGTGAGAGAGCTTAGTGTTCAACTATGGGGCATCGTTACCCACACTTGCGTGGGGTATGTACATTTTGTATGTCAATGGTGGGGCTTAGTGCCAAAATAATCGCTTCTGAGGAGACAGACGTTAGCCTCCGGTTGCCAATAAACTCTACAGACAATATATGCAATTGACTCTGTTGTTCGAGATGTTTCTCTGTAGAGTCACGACTGTGAGGAGTCAATACTTTTAGGATGGCTTTATCATAACCCTTTCTCCTGCAACATTGCTCCTCTAAAAGAAACGATATAGCTAAACACCCATGTCGTGGTGTCTCATCAATCATATTCTAAAAGGATGTTTTATTAATTGAAGAGGGTCATTTAATATGTTCAAAGGTTTCAATAAATAAATTATTTTTGTTAAACTTCTACCATGTATGTCTTCAGTCAACTGCAGTTTGGTCTCATGCTTTTCCTGATCATCGCAGATCATATCCAGCCAGTGAACCAGCTCGGGTTCCATGCTATTTTTATAATTTGAACCCGATTTGGTCATCTCATCTCTGAAGCTGGAGAGAGAGACTGACTGACACAAAATCATAATACTTTTATCAGTGCTGACAGACCAACAAACCTGAACTCAAAAAGACAAAATGAGTCAAGCACAGATTAATATACAATGCTGTATAGAACTGTTTCGAAGATACTTTCGATCCCCCTTTTCAGACCCATTCATTTTATTGACTTAACAATGAAGTTACAGTATCTTGTTCAGTGCTAGATTGTTCATCTATCTAGCACCGAAGAAGATATTGTGCTGAAGGATTTATAAAAATTGTAATATCTCATCCCAATGATGGCTTATTAGTAACTCCTAGCAAATGGTGTCAATGACTTTATGGTTCGAAACACATGTATAAATCTACTCACTAGATACCATAAATATATTAATTTTTAATGTGAATAACATCTATAGCTGGGATTTCTCTGGTAAAAAACTGAGCATTATAAAAAATGTAACCACTTTGGACGCTTATACCCCCAAACCCAACAGATAAAAATTGTAAATAATTTTTATTGTTTTGTCAGAAATAAGGTTCAGATTATAAATTATAAAAATAATTTCAATATTTAAATATTTTGAACTTTTTTTCTTTATAAACTTTAAAATGTAGCTCTCTGAGCAAGTGTTTTCTCATTTTTCTAACTTTCACTTGAAATATATAGTAAACTATAAAAGATGGATATAATTATTAGACTACAAAAATGTGTACTTGAAAATTTAGTATTAATATCTATATGTGCTATTAAAAAAGCTGTTATAGTTTTCGAGTTATCGTCTCGTCAAGTTGAAAACTGGAAAATTTTCAGTCTTCTTCAAGTTTGTAATGCTTATATCTCAAAAACTAGAAGAGCTATCTTTGAACAATAAGCAAGAATTTGTAGCTCTTTGAAAGCCCTACAAGTGCATAAAATGGAAATTTGGATAGAGCTCTTTTTTCTGATATTACAAAAGTTGAGTTTTATTTTACTAAATGTTATTCATGCGAAACCATTTTGGCTCCATCGGACTGGATCCATCACCGATTTTTTTAGTTTATGAAACATACAATCTCAAAAATGGTGCACATTATGTACAAAAATGGTGTATCTTATGTTTTAAAAAAAAGGCGGGAGGAGGGGTACTCCTCTAGTTTTATCTACTTATGTTTAGGTTTCTTGTTGTTTACCAATACCAATCATCATATCAAATTTCACTAGAATCTTGTTCAGTATCATAGTCACAGACTGAAAAGGATAGAAATGGATTCAAGCTGAGACCAGAGAACCTCAATTTCAAATTATGGGAGAGGAGACAAAAACATTTTCATAAATGGCTGATTCATGTCCAAAGAAAACAAAAACTTGCAGATCCATCAAAATCCTAGAGTCAAATATTTGATCCAAAAACCTTTCCTTTACATATGTTAGGTATTCTAGACCAGTGGTCTCCAAACTTTTTTTAATCATGCATTTTAAAAAAATACTCTCACATCTCTATGGTAAATACAGATGTGGGATTTATTTTATTTTTTGTTATAAACATGCATTGGTTCTAATATGAAGGTTCCATATTAGAAAGGTGCAAAAATGTTTTAATTCTAAATGGGCATTCTATTATAGTATGTTTCCATAGAATTTGTGGTTAAAGGTCATGGAAATTCATTCTCCCCTTCTGCTACTCGCCGAAATTGGGAGGCAAACTGCCTTCTTCCACATCAGTTTAGGATAACTACTTGACATAGGTTTTCTTCTTTAGCCTCAACTGGAGAGGAGAAAGACAAGAGTACATTCTCGTTCAAAGCTAATACTGCTGTGGTTATGCATCAGGTTAGGAAGGGGAAACGGATGTAAAAGAAACAAACTATAGTAAACTAATATTTATATAATTATAATATTATTGTGTTCATGATTGTGCAATTTAAAAAAACAAGTTAATATTTGTTATTTTAAAATTAATTTTCTTATTTTTCTGTCAATATAAAATTTGTTTTATAAAAAAAATAGATAAAGAAAATAATAAATTCTTGATGTACTATCACGTATCGACTCATATTCCCCCTGAGATATATGTACACCACTTTGGAGACTATTGCCCTAGACAAATAAAAAATAGAATTTCCTAAATATTTAAGAATTGTTTTAACATTTGAATTCAATCTACATGGTTCAATCTGACTTGACCAAGCTGTTTTTATTGAAACTCTACAATGCTTATTCTACTAAAATCAAGGACTTGAAGTCCAAAGAAATGTTGCTAAACCTGAAGTCTTTGGATTAAAATTAGTGTTGATAACTCTAATAAATATAATGTTCACAACCGCTTGATACAAAATAGCTAACATTATTGAACACTGGCATAAAATCTTAAAAATATTTTATAATTATTTAAATGTGTGAAAACATAAAAATGAAATGATGGTTTAGTTATTAACATTTTCTGAAGTAAATGTTAATTTAAGAACTGTATCATTCTGCAATCAAAATACTAGTTAAGTAATAAAGTTGAAAATATGTTAATATATACTTTTGTTCCAAGTTGGTGGGAATGAGGGCGACGGGAACCCATAGTCGCTGTACTTGAACTAAAGCTCATGATACTTTCAGTGTCATCACCGCCAAAACCATCTAAAGGATCTTTCTCTCCAATGCTGCTTGGGCCACTCATCCATAAAGCTAAAATAAATGCAAAAGAAATGCATGGAACTTTTCCCCACATAGTTAGAAAAATAACTTCTAGGATAAGATGGCACAGAGTGTCGCCTGTAGTATAGATGATGGATTTGGGCTCAATTTTGAGAGCAGAGCCTGAACTGTTCCATGTAAAATAGTCTGAATGCACCTGGGTCCGAAATATGTTTTTTATTTTTCTACATATAATTGCTATTAATTTTTAAAATTTCTACTTATGAAAACAGACAATTCAATTAAATTGAAATACTAAAAATAAAAATGCTTAAAGTATTACACCAAGTACATACACATAAGAATGACATAAATTATAAATAGAATAAATAAGTTTCATGAAAACTATATGGAATATTAAAATAGTGATGTACAAATAGGGTTGCTTGTAGTAGGAAAAAAAATATTGGCCTTTTTTACCATTCCACTCAACAGTTCAGTAAATGTAGTAAAAATAAAACTTAAAATATTTATCATTTTAAAAATATTTTTAACACCTTCGTTTGATCTTCGAATGTCAAGTTAAATGGATACCTATAATGTATTCAAACAAATGTATGTAATGGCTGTTATTGTGGACAAGCATGATCCTCTATAAAAATGGATCTATTAATATGACACTATCTGAACAAAACTGTATACATCGGCCGGAATCCAGATTAACCCATCTCTTTCAGAGTTTTAGGGCAGTCTGACTGTTGCATGCAAGTTACACTTATTTCGAAGAGAGGAATATCACAGATCACACAAATGTTAAGAGCCAGTTCTCATTAGGGCACGGACAATATGCCACCCTTGAGGTTTCTATATTGCAAAAATGTGATGGGAATGCAGTTACAGATGGGAAGGTTCATCTTAGAAACATCTTTTAGGTGTATAGTTATGATCATAGTCTATTCAAGGCTGAGAGAGGAGAGAAATTCTAATGAGAAAGTTTATGTTGTAATTTGGATTAGTGGCTAAATATGCTGTTGTAGATGAAAAGAAGGAATAAGTTTATTCTGTGGTAATATTAATGACATGGGATAGAATTTAAATGTGGTCACAATTAAGTGTGTGATATGAGATAGGAATTTGGAATAAGAATTATGAAAGGAAATGGTAGTTAATTGGCCAAGCTTAAAATTTCTGTATCACATATACAGTCTGTTACTCCCACTTTTCCCCAATCTAATCGATTGTTTGTTGGCCAGTCACCTTGCAGCTTTACTTAGTAGTTATTAAGAGAAGACATTGAAGAAGAGGGTTCAAAATGCCCTTGAAACAATTGTAGTCACCTAATTGACCTATATCTGCTTTCTTCAAGGAAGTATTGAAAGTTATTTTCTCACAAATAGCAGTTTTATTTATTGTGAATATACCTATCTATCAATCCGTCTATATACATTAAACTTTTCTTGATAAAATACACTCTGTTACAGAAAAATATATGCACCCATAAAAAATTTTGCTACAGCTGCAAAATTCGGCATGCAAATATTGCTTTAAGAGTTATGCAAATAATTAAACTGCCAACACGAATGTGTGATCTTGGCTCATGCAATGTGCATGAAAACAATATATATATATATATGTGTGTGTGTGCACATCATACCACATTTAAAATGACCAGTGTTCACACTTATGGACAATTGGAACTGGATTTTCTATTTTGATACTGCAAGTTGTTGTTGTTGAGACCCAGACCGTCCGACCTACCAGAAAGGTGTAAGGTAACTGTTTATACGGCCGGGAAGTGCCACCCAATTTGGACCGGAACCCAGTGGGGGAGGCATCCACAGGGACCGTACCCTCCTTCCCCTACCACCAACCTCTCGGAAGGACTTACGGACCCACATGTTTCACGTGATCGTACTCCGCGTGAACACGGCGGCAGTTTTGGCAGTGGCTGGAATCGAACCCGGGCCTACCGAGTGCAACTCCAGCGCGCTAACAAATGGGCTACCGCGCCCCGATACTGCAAGGTGTTGTTGTTGAGACCCAGACCGTCCGACCTACCAGAAAGGTGTAAGGTAACTGTATGGACGGCCGGGAAGTGCCACCCAATTTAGACCGGAACCCAGTGGGGGAGGCATCCACAGGGACCGTACCCTCCTTCCCCTACCACCAACCTCTCGGAAGGACTTACGGACCCACATGTTTAACGTGATCGTACTCCGCATGAACACGGCGGCATTTGTGGTAGCGTGCAAACCAAGGGGATACCGCACCCGAGATGGCCAACAGTACGCGGTGTTCCGAGGTGGTCACCCACCAAGTACTAACCGCGCCCGATGCTGCTTGACTTCGGTGATCTAACGAGAACCGGTGTTTTCAGCACGGTACGGCCGTTGGCCCCGATACTGCAAGTTGTGTACTTGATGGTGCTATGAACAGTTGTCGGATTTAGATAGAGGTCACATCATAGGCCTAAGGAAAGCTGATTAGTTCAACAGAGGTATTAGTCATCTTGTGTGTGTGTGTGTGGGTTGGAGTTATATGGTAGTTGCTCGGTGTTGGCAACAGTAGATCAGAGAAGGTACATGTAGCCATCATAGAGGCTTAGGACTTTCCAAACAGACAACTACTTGAGAGGATCTTGCAGTCAGGAGAGGAGCCACATTCACACCAATAGTATTGCCATCAGTCATTTGAAGGAATTTGGCATCCTCCATGCATCCTATATCAAGGGATATTATTCAGAGGTGACT
The DNA here is from genome assembly GCA_951213105.1 of Amaurobius ferox. Taxonomy (NCBI): domain Eukaryota; kingdom Metazoa; phylum Arthropoda; class Arachnida; order Araneae; family Amaurobiidae; genus Amaurobius; species Amaurobius ferox. The sequence continues at coordinate 78,462,491 of OX578144.1, forward strand.
GGCAGAAGGTGGAATTAGGTGTCAATGTCCATTAAGGTGCCTACCACTGACCCCTCAACATAAGAAGAGTTATCTGGATTGGTATCGAACTTAGTCAGCATGGACAGTGTCCAATTGGAGGCCTTTAATGACAAATTTGATTGTCTTTAGTGACAAATCCTGCTTCTCTCTCAGTGCTGATGACTGCCACATATGTGTGTGGAGAGGGATTGTCCAGCATTCCTATTCCACACTTATTGTTGAGTGGCCATTGTTTTTCATGGCCATCACATGTGGTGTGACAGTCTGTGGAGCCATTTTGTGGGACAGCCGATCTCCTCTAGTTGTGCTGCAAGCCAATCTGTCAGCTCGTTTATATGTCGATGATATTCTGCAGCCAATTATTCTGCCTATGCTGTTGAGCCATCCAGGTTCCATTTACCAACAAGACAATGCTTGACCATATATATTGCACAACTTTCTCAACAGTGTTTTTGAGGATTTAATATTCTCCCATGGTCATACAGGCTTCCAGACCCAACATCAGTAGAACACATCTAGGACATGCTGGAACGGCAATTGTAGCTTTCTCAGAATACCACTGAATTAGCTAACCAGTTGCAACATTTGTGGCAGAATCTTTTGCAGTGAGACATAATCAACTTAATTGACTCACTGAATATCGGCTTGCATAGTTGCCAGGAAAGGAATTACCATTTACTAAAATGTCATTCCTATTGCCACCATTTCTTAAAAAACATATTTTTGCTCCCAAATACTAATCATTTCTATGTCTTAAACGATACATATATACCAAATTTTACAGTTAAAGCTCAATTTCTTATGGGTGAATATTTTTTTTTTCTTTTTTGCAACAGAATGTATTTGCAAAAAAATATGTTTGCAACATTTTTGCGAAACATATGTTTATTAAATAAAAAAGTAATTTGAAGCCCGAATTCACCTGAGCCTGAATTGTACTGAGTACCACAAAGAATGAAACGGATTCAAACCCCAGGTTACTCTGAGTCCATCTTAAGTGTAGCTTATAATGGTGATAGTGGAAATGGTTCCCACAGTTTTCTACGAATAAAAATAAAGACTTTCAAGGTCCTAAATTATATTTTTCAAGAACAGGGTGGAGTCCTGAATTGTATATTTGACTGGCATTCCAGACAGCACCACAGAATGATTGCCAATTGTTACACTAATCTATTTGGATGCTCAGAGTTTGAGGTAAAGCCGTGTGGCAAAACTAAAAGTTCGAAATAAGAGAATAAAAATTGAGGACTTTTAAGGACCTATAGTAAAATTCAAGCAGTTTCAAGGGCCTTTGAAAACCAAAATAAAGTTCAAACATTTTTCAAGAATTTCAAGGTGTATGGGAACACTGTGGAGGGAGTTTGCTGACCTTGCAAGAGGCAGAGCCACCGTAGTATTTGACCAATTTTTCTCCAAGTTAGCATTAATCACAATGAACATTTTTAGGTCTGGGAGGGAATAAAGCTTTTTAAGTCTCCTTTGATAAATAAGCAAAAAGTAGCATATCACAAAACTTTTGATAATTAAATCTCAAATGGGAAGACATTGACATTTTTAACAAAAAATTCATTTAAATATTTTTTAGAATAGTGATTAAAATCAAAGCTATACCTCGATGCATAGGCCATTCTCCTTGGTAAATATTTCCTAAGGCCATTCCATTAGATTCTGGTAAGTCTGATGTACCCAGGAGACCATTATGATGATGATCAACTGCAGAAGCTATGGGATTTTCCAGGACCTGTGATAGAAAGAAAAATTACACATTCATTCATGTATCACAAGACACAGTAAAATTTCTCAGTGATGTAGCCAAGGGGGAGGCCCATGGGTCTCAACTCTCCCCAAAATGTAATTCATCTATTAATACGTATATGAGATATACAACACATACTTTTCATTCTGGGTATTTATCTATTTGCTTCATCTATGCGATATCACTTCTACTTTTTTTTTCATGTAAATATTTTTTTTTACTATACATATACAAGTTCTTAAAAGAGGCTTGACTAACTTGCTCATTTATTCTTTCATAGTCTTTGAAATAAGTAGAAAGTTTTATATGGTTTTATTTCCATGCTTATACTCTAAGTTTGTTTGCCAAGGAATTAGTCTGATTTATCACTTGTTTAAAGTTGGCATTTCCATCAAAAATCATGAGAAATACTTTCTTTCTGATATGTACTTTGTTATTTATTTTTTAGCAATATATAGTGGTGTTTCTTTTGTGGTAAAACTATGGAACAACTTTTATAGTCAGAGATGTTGCATTTAAGGATAGGTATGTATATGATCTTTGTGCAAGGCAATATTTGACCACAAACTCTGTGAAATGTTGTTACCCTGGCATCTTACACTAAGTTTCAAATAAGTGTTAGAGAGGAACTTGAAATGATATAAATAACAAAACGTTCTTGAACATCTACAAGACCCTATGAAGAGGTTACTGTTTTGGCAGAGAAGCTCTGTTCAAGTGAGAGAATCTCAATGAGCAAGTTTTATGAGAGCTTCTGTGTTTTGAGAATAACTGCTGTGTTAATATGTGACTGAGCATTGATCTGTTATTTTATTTAATATTTGTCTAGGACTTACTTCTTACAAAATTCTGTCTCTAAATTTTTTTAAATGTGTAGATATAAAACTTTTAATTTGTTCCATATTTACTTCATTTTCAGAAGCAAAATCACATAATAATGGAAACATTTCTAAAGATCCCTTTTCTAAATTCTCCCTCCACATCACAATTTTCTTTCGAAATGTAGTTACTTTCTCGGTCATTGTTAAAATGTCACCTTTTCCTTAAAGAGACAAGTTGAGCATGTTTACTTTTTCAAAAATATCAGCTAAGTAACATACTATCAACAGCCACTTATCGTCACTGAAAAAGCAGGCAAACTTTGAACTCTTATCTTTGTTCAAAAGAAAAATGCATAATTCATCTTTCAGTTCAACAACTCCTTTCAGCACTTTACCTCGAGATAACCAATGAACTTTTGTGTGGTACACGAGATTTTTCTGGCTACTGCCCATTTCATTGCATATTATCAAAAATATTCTACTATTCAAGGGTCTTGTTTTTACAAAATTAACTACGCTGATATAATATCCTGCAGCACACAATGTATTTTTGGCTCCAATTTCTTTGCTGCAATACTTGTCAATGGATGATACAGTGTACGAATTTCGTATGGGGTGCTGTTTCAATTAACTTTGCCTTGAATCTTTTTTTTCTTCGCTGCTCCGTCACTGGTTACACTTACACAGTTTTCCCATAAAATGTTATTTGTAATAAAAAATTATTTACTGTTGAAAAGATGTCTTCTCCTGTACATTTTTTTAAGTGACTCACAAAAAGTAGTTCTTTGTGCAATTCATTACTAAAAAAATATTTAATAAATACCATTAACTGAGTAAAGTTGGCGACATCTGTGCTTTCATTTAGTTGTATAGCAAATTTTCTACATTGAGTAATTTTTTTTAATAATTGTTTCTTTAAATTATTAGCAATAATTTCTATATGCCTAGCAACGGTATTTGCTTACATTTTAGTTTCTCAGTATATTCTGTCCCGTGAATTATTTGCACCATTTTTATTGCAGCAGGAAGAACAAGTGTTTCGCCAATGAATGGTGTGAAAGCCCCAGGCCGTCCGGATCGTCCAGAGGACTTGGAGCAACAAAATGGACGACCGGGCCAATGAATGGTGTGTGGCTTTTCATCTTTTGCTATTAAGAAAGAAACCTCAAAAGAGGCTTCTAAACATTTATCATTAAGTGTAACAAATTTTTTTAAATGACTAGCTTGAGTATTGCATGCTTTTAAAAGTTGTTCAAAAAATTGCAGTGGTTTGTGTTCATGTTCGGGATGTTTAGTTTTTAAATGCCTTATTAACACTGATGGCTTCATACAAGCATTAGATAGCATCTCATAACATAATACACATGTAGAACAAAATTCATTGGTGACTACCTTTGATGTAAACTCAAATTTTAAGTAGTCTGCTTGATAATTTCAAACTTTCTGGTACAATTTTTTTTGTACACGCCATATCGTTAATATTTTTATTTCTTGGCATGATTGCTAATGAACTTGAACAATTATCAGTGTCAACACTATTACTTTCTTGTTGACCACCAGAAGTAGAAGCACTATCAGAATAATCTTCAACCCACGGTTTCTTTGCAGGCAATTTTTTTAACCATTTATCCATTTTATGAGGGGTTTAAAATCAATAGCATTTAAGAGTCAACTGATCATAGTTATTATAATACACACTGCTATCTATATAAGTTCTGTACAGTTCATAAAATTCTTTGGATGATGATACACGACCTACCAGCCACTTGCACAATGGCACACTGAGCAGCCAGGATGTGAAACCAGACACAGCGACCAATGAGAGAACCTCACACTGACGTGATACATGATCATACACTCGCAAATGATCGTGAACCTACTTCTTTGGCATACCCCACTTTGGAGACCACTGTTCAAAATCATCTGGTCTATTTCAGCACACCATAGAGGTACAAAAAAGTTAATTTTACTTAATATAAGGTGTGTAGCGGGATATCTAAGCTGTGGACAACAAAGAAATTTAGTACAGAGGCACTTCAGGACCCGGACAAATACGACTCCATGAATTTCTTTTATTAGTATTTTAGTTATTTTAAATTGAAGTACAATTTTCACGCAAATTGGTTCTTTAGCGATCGAAAATTTTGTCACAGAGTTTCTATTTTTACACCATCGGAAAGATCAAATAATGTTCTTTCCAATGATATTTGAACCGAACTGAACCCGTAGAACAATTCCTTATATTTATTTATTTATTTAAAATACATCAAAATGTGTATATTTTACATTATTTGATACTTAAATATGTGTGTATATCTTCGCATTCTAACAAAAAGAAAACATTTTAATTACTACATTATTTTAGTTTTTGTGAATTTTCATACAAACACATAAAAATGAAAATTTTAGGGATCTCTAATGAAGTGCATATCTTTTTTTTCTCCCTGGTAAATGTTTGACCGCATGACCGTCAAAGCCTTGGAACTCACGGTGTAGTTTAAGCCACGTCTTCTCTCCTAAGAAAGGATTCTATTTTGTTTCTTTTATTTATTTATTCTATTTTCCTGCTTTCCACAGTTGTGAAACAAAAGGAGGAAATTGAGGCAGTTTGAAGGCGATATGGAAATTGAGTAGTTTTATCTGTAAATGTATTATTTAAGTAGTGGAAGCTTATTTAGGACCCGGACAACGGTGGGTCATTTGTTCTAGTAGTATATAAATGTCCAACCAGAGAAGAAAAATGTCCTATTTGCATCCTATGATCTTCTGATATGATTAATTTTGTAGTATGACAGGTATTTGAAACCTATCTCCCTTAACTATTTTTAATTTTATGTTCAACAATACATCAGTTGTAAAAATTTCTACAACTAATATGAGTTATTTGATAATTTAGAAGAAACTACAACTTTTCTGTAAATTTTAATTGGTTTATTTACTTCTCAGAGAAAGAAAAAAATTATCCACAGACCCAATAACTAAAATATCTGATAAATCTAACACAAAACTTTACCAGAAAATGGATATATTTTGATATCCATAAACAATAAAAAATTAGGACTTCCTTATGACGTGAATTCGCTGAAAATAAATAACCTTATGTTGACACGGATTAAAATAAATATACCTAATCACATGGAAATAGTTTAACCCTCTATAGAGATATTATGCTCGTTGTGAGAAAAGTAAAATTTCTAATATCTCGAAATTGGTTTGTGATAATTCCTAAACACATTTTCAATTTATTTCCGGTTAAAAGTATTTAAAGTATCCACCCAATTGATAAAAAATATCGTATTTAGCTTTTTTTTATTTTTTAACACAGATAAAAAAATTCAATATCTGGACGACGGTACATCCTATAAATTATGTCATTTGCTTTTAAATTTAAAAAAAAATTCAATATTAAATAGCTATTTCTGTACATATATTTGGTAGCATTATTATTTTGTGTCTTTTCAGTTTCAGGAATAAATATTTGAAAAAGCCTCCTTTTGGTCGGACCTCACTGAAAATCAATACGATTGTTATGCTTAGGCGATAAAATAATCATATGATATTTTGTTTGAATATTTCATTCTGTTCAAGAGATATTATACTCCCAGATAGTATAGAATTACTGGTTTATACATTTTTGGGATGCTTTCAATGAGTAAATCAATCCAAAAGTTTTATACAAATTTTAAATATATAACTATTTTACAAGAATAATTTTACAAAACTATATAAAATTCTGATAAAATAAATAATGCTTATTCTAAGATCAAGACTTTTTAAAGCAAATAAAAATAAAGTTGAAAAAAATATAAGAATTTAAACATATCTTAATATCAGCCCCCTGTACTAAATTTTCTTAATTACAAATGATTAATTGAAGAATTTATATGAGTGATAAAATATTGCTGACAAATAAAAGAATATTTTACATCCCCTTATGCTGAGATTTTACTCATCAACGCAAACTAAACAACTTTGTTTCCAGAGGACCTACTCACATGAACCTTGCTTAGGGACATTCTGTTAAGACAAAAGGTCTTTTAAGGATGACCCCTTGGCTTCCAACATGCTGCCTTTAGGCATCTGCTACAGAACTTGAGAGTTGAAAATATTGCCACCCAGAATGTCCCCTAGAACTGCAAAAGAGAGTCCATAGACTGTTGCTTTGGGACAACTGACCGTTCCCATAAGATCCTATCTCATTTGTATGGGAGTGAAAAAGCCCCCTCTAGACAAAGAGATGAATGACCATGACACAGCGCTCACTCTCTGTGAATAAATCTTTTTTTTCCTTTTGGTAAAGGCATTTATTTTATCAGTTCCAAATTTTGAAAGCTAAATAACAAATAATTATTTTTATTACCTTGGGAACAAAAGAGGGTTCTTTGTTGGAAGCTGGTGCCTTGTAAAGGTTCTTCCCCTCCCTTCAAAATCAGGTAATTTACGAGAAGTATTTATTGTTATGTTGATGGGATAGCATACAAGGCATCTTCCTTGTACGTTACGGGTCCCTCGTCTTTTTTTTTTCTTTTCCCTTTTTTGTAAAAATGTGGAATCAAAGAAATAGAACAAGTTCCCTCACGTATCATGTTTTTAATTCCTACAGTTCTTTGTTTTTTGTTTTTATGGTTTCAAAAGGTTTGCGTTTGCTTTCTATTTATTCTATACTTATAATTGCACAAAATATGCTATATTGCATCATAAAAGAATTTTTATTATAAATTCATATGTACAATTAATACTGTAAAAATATTTTCTCCAGGCACCTTCGTGGGCCCCTATCATTCGCCGGGCCCCAGTACCATGGTCCCAACTGACCCCCCCCTCCCTTTGTGGGGGCCCTGCATTTAATTGTTCATTTCTACGAGAACTTGTTATTTTCTTGTAAATGTTTATTTGTATATCAATAAGGCTAACCAGATCACCATACCCATATTGCTATTTAGGGCCCATTCTTCATACTGGCCTAAATATTAAACACAATAGGTAAATATTCACATTTATATTAGGAAATGGAGAAAATTGTTACTTTAACTAAAGTTTTGTAATTTTTTTTCAAATTCTGTTAATTTGTAAGCTTTAGGAGAGAGCATCATGAAAGCTTTATTGAAAAGCTGTTAGAACTTCAACATTGTATAAACATAAACTCTGCATTTATTACTTAAATCATTTAAAATCTAACAAATATATGAAACAATACATTACTGGCATGGGATCATGACAAAGGTCATGGCATTCATGATTACCCTCATCATCTTCTGTAAAACCGTTCATGGTGTCAGCTTCTGGATCATCATTCTAAAGAGTCAAAGAGAATACAGATATAAATTAATAAAAGAAAATAGCCATACATTTTTGTGACTCTAATAACACAAAAAGATAATCAAAATATTAAAGTTTTTACTATAAATATAATTTTTAATATCCATATAACTTGATTGATTTATTCTAATTGTTTTATCAAATAATTTGAATTACTGACATCACTGGTAAAGTTATAGTGGGAGGGGGGAGAAATGATCCTTCTAATGATACTGGCTTTCTAACTTTTGTTGCACATAAAATCCTAGTACTTCATTAATTTTCCTTTTTTTTTTTTTTTTTTTGAGATAATTCAGAAAAAAAAAATCCTTTTGTATATCAATCTGTTACCTATAAATTACATTATTGGAATAATGCTTGATTTCAATATATATTTTGAAACCAAAATCATTGGGAAGTTGAAAGTAGAACTTGTTCTTTTAACTTCCTAATCTTTTTTAAAGCAAAACAAAATATCTCATACTTGTGAGCACCAATATTTCTTCAAGGAGTAAGTAAACGGATTGAGCTGCAATAATCGTGACATTATAAATAAGGTTTTCCCACCCATTGGAAAACCCAGGTTAAAATGCTAAAATATCAAAATTATAACCACTATGAAACTAAGAGTTTGATCTACAATCCAATAGTATACAATTGTAATTCTTGCTTCTTCTTTAAACTCTTTCAATTTTTAAGATACAGCATTACAAACTTGAAAAATGGAAAATTTTCAATCTTCTTTAACTAACTAAAAACTACTTGAACTAAAAGAGCTTTTTTAAAAATAGATTTTGATACTAAATTTTGTAGTACATATTTTTGTCACTCACTTACTATTTATATCTATCTTTCATAATTTCTAAGATATTTCGAGTGAAAGTAAGAAAAATGAAAAAAAAAAAACTTGTTTGGACAGATACTTAATTAAAAAAAGGTGAGGGGGGGGGGGGGGGAGCTTGATCCAAAATCCAATTATATACATTTGTAGGACTTTTAAAATCTACGAATTCTTGCTTATTGTTCAGAGCTAACACTCTTAGTTTTTGAGATAAAAGCATTACAAATCAGAAAAATGTCAATCTTCTTCAACTTGACAAGACAATTACTTGAAAACTATAAAAGCTTTATAAAAATAATATAGATTTAGATACTAAATTTCCTATTACATATTTTTGCCGCTTACTATTTATATCTATCTTTTATAGTTTTGAAGATATTTCGAGTGAAAGTAAGAAAAACGGGAAAAAAAATCTTGTCCAGCCAGATACTTTAAGATTTTTAGGGAAAAATATGTTAAAAAATATTGAAGTTATTTTTATATATTCATAATCTGAACCCTATTTCCAATAAAACAAGAAAAATGAATCTCATTTTTATCTATTAAGTTTATGGGTATAAGAACCCAAAGTGTCTCCATTTTTCATAACACTTCATAACAAGCAACAGAAACCTCAACCATAGATGTTATTCACCCCAAAAGTAAGTACTTACGGTATTTTTGATTCGAACCATGTTGTAAGGAAGACGAGTATAGTTTTGATTTATGAAAGGCCTTCGTTCTACATGTCCAAACTGTTCAAACCTGTGCCGTACATTACTGAGAGGCCTGTACACAAAGCGTTCTCTTTCTCTGATATCATGTAGATCCCGGCAATACTCATTCTGAAATAAAGCAAATTAAATGGATTAGTGTGTATTACATAATATTTTTATAACATAAAATGAAAATTTAGTTTGATTAAATAACATATGGGTTCTGCTTTTGTGCAAAGGTTGCTTTGAAAGCAGTAATAAAAATATGTGGGCAGCACTAATTTCCTTACAAGCTCAAATTCATTTCTTCATCACTTCTTTCATAATCTATTTTCATAGTCATACCAATTTTCAGAAAAATTGGAAGTGACAGCGTCGAAAACAGAAGTGAAAATCTTTAGTGAACTCACCAACATACTCTGAAATTCAATGCTGAATCTGTATCAGTCATCATCTAAGTTCTATTCACAGCCGATTCTGAGAAATAGACGTTTCGAAGAAGTAAAATTTTTTTAACCCAAATTAGGTAAAGAAGTGAAAGAAAAAATTCTTAGTAAACTCCCCAACACTTTCGGGAATTTTATGCTGAATCCATATTAGTAGTCACCACCGAAGCTATATAGCCAATCTGGAGAAATCGATGTTTCAATGAAAAATTTTGAATTGGAAATGGAGAGAAAGAGAACATGCAAATTCTTAGAGAACCATCCAGCCCCCTCCGGAATTCAATGCTGAATCCACCCGTTATTGTCCAAGTTCTATCTATGGCCGGTCCTAAAAAAATATATGTTACAAGGAAAATGTAAACTTCTAAATAGAAAATATCATCCTCAGAACTAACTGGAAGATGAAATTTTTAGTGGGTCTGTTTATCCCCCCCTCCCCCCCAAGAATTTAATGCTGAATCCATATCATTAATTATCTAAGCTCTATCTATAGCCAATTCTGAGAAATAGTTATTTCAAGAATTTTTCTTTACTGAAAGTGAAAATTTTTCGTGAACTACCCCACCTCATTTAGAATTTGATGTTGAATTCATAAACATTGTTTCAGTTATTTTGTAAGCTCTATTGAGAGCCAAAATAGATATTTCAAAGAAAATGAAAATTTTGCAACCAGAAATGAAAAATGAACCAGAAGTGAAAATCCTTAGTAAATCTTCAGATCTCTTCAGGAATTTGATGCTGAATCCATATCACTCATTATCTAAGCTTTATCTATAGTATAGATCCTGAGAAATATATGCTTTAATTTTCTTTTTTAGCAAAAAAAAATATAGATGTCAAATTTGATTGTCACCTGTTAATTTATTATATGTTTGTTTATCTTTACACACACAATAAAATAACCTGGTAAGACAGTAATAAGCTAGGCCCACCCTAGCATTGTCTTGTTAAATCTTTGAGTCATACATTATTTCGAAACACAGACTATATAACTTCTTCAGTTGCCCGTCCCTAAATTTTAGTCCGATTATTTTGAATCTGTTCTGAAAATGTGTATCTACTTTGAGCGAAACTGAGAATTCAAACTAGTAATCTATGTATGTGTAAATGTTAGATGTATTATTTTTCTTGAAATACCTGAAATATGTTTCTTGGTTGATATACATTAGGTGAATTCCATTCTACATAATTTGGTGGGAATGTCTGTGATCTTGGTTCAAATAGGGAGTAATCAGGAGGTCTATATAAGGAGAAAACAATTAAAACATTGTTAACAGGTTAAAGAAAAAACAAAATTATGTAATAACGAAAACACTATATATATATCAATAAACTTATCAATAATAACGTTACTGAGAAGTAAAATATTATTTACTAGTAGTTTGTTTTGTCTTCTTGGAGAATTAGATAAAAATATTTTAAAGATACTTATGGTAATACGTTCAAAATTTTGGGATCAAGACTAGCTAGAAGAAAAAATTCTAGTACACATTTCTGTCACTAGATAACACTTAAATGCAAATGAAGAATTAAGACTAAAAACAGTAAGTTTTCATTTTTCTTAGTTGTGGAAAAGTAATTAACAGATATTTATGTAAATATTTTCAGAGATATGTTAAATTCAACCCAAATACAGGCAAAGAAAATGGATTAGAAAAAGAGAGGGATAAAAATTTATATGATGGGATGAAATTTATAATAGAATAAAATAATTATAATTTGCCCATTCACAGTATCAACCATCAGAGAGGATTTAACAAAACCGGATTTTAGATTTACCCCCTGGGGAGCGGAAAAATAGTTTTTTTTTTATCAGAAAAGTCCTCCAGAAGCCCCCCAGTGAGCTAGAAGGCTGAATTATGTAAATTCATAGTATTTACCATAGGATAAAACCTAGCATAGTCGGATTTTTACCCTCTCCCCTAAGGGTGGAGATTATAGGTTTTTATTTAAATGTCTCTTTCCAGACCCCCAAACAGTCCTTCAGTGGCTTAAAAGGCTGAATCTTTGTACACTTATAATATCGACCACTGAACCGAATCTACTGATATTTCTTCAGGAGTGAGCAAAATGGGGGGGAGGGGAGTTTTAAAGTCTCCCGAAGCCACCAGCCTTTTTTAAGATTATTAGTTTTCCTGTGTTTCATGAGCTAAAATATTAGTTTTTTACTTAATGCATTTACACATAAAATTTCATGGCATTAAGTGTATTCGTTCTTGAGTTGTGTCCACAAACACAGACTGATATATTTCCAAAATTATTCGAAATTTCGAATTCGAAAATTTTCTGACAAACAATACTTTTTCCTTTCTCTAGCATAGAACTTTCTTTGCAAACTAGCAATTTTGATTTTATGAGAAAACAAACAAAAATTTTATGATTCGATCACGGTAAAAATCAGTAGGCTCCTCGAAGCTCTGAAAGCCAACCCAATTTCGATGCTCAATGCACACACACACACACACACAAATTGTGTGTGTGTGGGGGGGGGGGGGGGCGTGGCAAGAGTTAAGGTAACCCTGAACACACGCACAAACATTCTTTATTATTATTATTATTATAGACGCACATGCACAATTTATTTCGTATAGAAACATTTCTTAATTTCAGGAAAATAGCAGTTGATGATAATTTGCATAAAATCATTGATTTACATAAAATGCTCGCTATAAAAAAAATAGCAGTAAAACGTCAGCCTGCAGTGTATCGTAAAAACATCTAAAATTTACGACTACCGGGAAATGATTGCAAAAATAACTTTCAAATAAACAAGAGTAAAAAGCAACGAAGCGTGAAAGAAAGGGAGGAATAAACAGCAAAAGATGGTTAACTAAAATAAACCTGTCAAGGTCACGCACAAAGCACAGGAATGAAATGGGAAAACGGCAAAGATAAAAAAATATATATATATACACCGGGAGTAAAAATGTTGGGAAAATAAATATTTTTAAGATCACGAAGTGATGAGGCAAGGCAAATGATAAATCACCGAATTTAGTTTTATGATCAAGCGATTATTAGATTTCTTCTGATGAGTTTTCATTTAATCTGCTGTTCGGTATAGTAGTAGATCTTGTCTCTCTATAATCAGCAGCGCCAACTCAAAGATATATTTCTCCCAGGGCCAAAGATGATTTTGGTGCCCCCCTTCTAAACTGAAAAAGAAACAATGAACATGCTAACTGAATAAAAGAAACATAAGTGCAACATAGACTATTAGACCAATAATTATGAATACGCAAAAAAATATCCAACCTTCTATCTCATTCGTTTCACTATTTTTTGATATTTTTCTAATTCCATACAAATATTTTACTGTTTTAGATGAAACAAAATACCATCTTACGAGATGGGCTGACGGGAAGCCCGCAACCCAGGCCCGGGATCCTCGCCGGCTTGGTATACACTCTGGCCGATCGCGTCCTCGCCAGCCATCAAGAGACCCCCACAAATACATATAAATAAAATTTTATTAGGAGGTGCAATAAAATCCCCCGTAAATTACAGTAATTTCCTCCGCCCCTCCCCCAATATTTTTCTAGCTCGTCAAAGGAAAAAAAAATATTGCACTTTCAAATAATATGTAATTTTTTTATGCTGGGAGCCCCTTTAGTGTTCAATGTTATGGGAAACAGATTCTAGGCAGCTTTAAATATTTCTTTATTATTATTATTATTATTATTATTATTTCTCGTATTCCAAGAAATTATCCGGCCAAAAAGTCCCTGTGTTTAAGATCCCCAGGCATTGATTGTATCCTCAAAATGTCAAAGTTAAGCCCCAAAATGCCCCAATCAAAATTCTTAATATTTCTTTTTTTTAAAAAGTGAACATAGAAAATGTACCAAATTTTTGTACTAAATTTTATTCGAATCGGTCCATTTGTGCGTCAGTTATCGTCTCCACAGACTCACTGACACACACGCACACACACACATCACTTCAAAAATGTTTGATTCGTGATCAGGGATGCTTGAAACGTGCTCTCCCGTCGAAAACCCGAATTCGAATTTTCGACCCCGTCACAATACTTTCCTTATACATTATGTATATAAGGAAAGTAATAGGTTTTTCTTCTAATAGACACTTATATTCTTTCCAAGATATTTAATTTTCGTCAATCAGTTGTCATTTTCATTGATTTAGCGTCATTTTTATCTATTGAAATTTTTGTTAATTTGGCAACATTTTAAAAAGTCGCCAAGTTGGCGACATTCCGCCACATTCGTCGCCAAAAACTCGCCAAGCGTTATGGACGAAGAAATAAGTTATTCTTATAGCATATAAATGATTACTGGCGTTCAAATGCAAAAGTATTACTCAAAGTACCTTTTCTCATGAACGGAATTAGCTAGAGATCCACGAGAATGATGTCATCCAATATATCGCATGATATTACATATGAAAAGTGAACATGTTTCTCAACAGCTAATAGATTTTATTTAATTTATGGGATTTTTTGATAAATTTATTTTAAAAATGTGCAATATCTCGAGAACGTTTCATGCTAGCGATCTAAAGTTTATGTCAATCGTTTTCTATGGAAAAATTACATAAGAAATGTCCATTTGCGTAACTTTATTAAAGGTATTGATTTTTTGATGATTTTTCAAAATTTCGCTTGAAAATTTAGGGGGGGGGGATTCTGAACATTCGATTACATATAAAAACAATAGGCTTCTAGTATTCACGGATTGTGATTTTTGTACCAAATTTCATTCGAATCGCTCCATTCGTTCGTGAGATGTCGTCTCCACAGACTCACTGACAACCCCCCTCCCCCATACACACACACATCACCTTAAAAATGTTTGATTCGTGATCAGGGATGCTTGAAACGTGCTCTCCCGTCGAAAACCCGAATTCGAATTTTCGACCCCGTCATAATACTTTCCTTATACATTTGTATATAAGGAAAGTAATAGGTTTTTCTTCTAATAGATACTGATATTCTTTCCAAGATATTTAATTTTCGTCATTAGTTGTCATTTTCATTGATTTAGCGTCATTCTCAACAGCCAATAGATTTTATTTAATTTATGGGATTTTTTGATAAATTTATTTTAAAAATGTGCAATGTCTCGAGAACGTTTCATGCTAGCGATCTAAAGTTTATGTCAATCGTTTTCTAAGGAAAAACTACATAAGAAATGTCCATTTGCGTAATTTTATTAAAGGTATTGATTTTTTGATGATTATTCAAAATTTCACTTGAAAATTTAGGGGGGGGGGGGTTCTGAACATTCGATTACATATAAAAACAATAGGCTTCTAGTATTCACGGATTGTGATTTTTGTACCAAATTTCATTCGAATCGCTCCATTCGTTCTTGAGATATCGTCTCCACAGACTCACTGACAACCCCCCCCCCCCCCCATACACACACACATCACCTCAAAAATGTTTGATTCGTGATCAGGGATGCTTGAAACGTGCTCTCCCGTCGAAAACCCGAATTCGAACTTTCGACCCCGTCATAATACTTTCCTTATAGATTATGTATATAAGGAAAGTAAAAATGTTATTCTTATAGTAGATACTTATATTCTTTCCAATATATTGAATTTTCTTCAATTAGTCGTCATTTTCATTGATTTAATGTCATTTTTATCCATTTGCTGAGATTTTGGTTATTTGGCAACATTCAAAAAAGTCGCCAAGTTGGCGACATTTAGCCAAATTCGTCGCTAAAATCTCGCCAAGCGTTATGAACAGAGAGCTAACTTATTCTTATAGCAGATAAATGACTATTGGCGTTCAAATACAAATGTATTACTCAAAGTATCTTATCTTATGAACGGAACTAGCTAGATCCACGAGAATGATGTCATCCAATATATCGCATGATATTACATATGAAAAGTGAACATGTTTCTCAACAGCTAATAGATTTTTTTTTAATTTATAAGATTTTTTGATAAATTTATTTGAAAAATGTGCAATATCTCGAGAACGGTTAATGCTAGCGTTCTAAAAGCTATGTTAATCGTTTTCTAAGGAAAAATTACATAAGAAATGTCTATTTACGTAACTTTATTAAAGGTTTTGATTTTTTGATGATTTTTTCAAAATTTCACTCGAAAATTTAGAGGGTTCTAAACATTCGATTGTGTTTAAAAACAATAACCTTCCAGTATTCACGGATTGTGATTTTTGTACGAAATTTCATTCGAATCGTTCCATTCGTTCGCAAGATATCGTCTCCACAGATTCACTGACACACACATATACAGACATCACCTTAAAAATGTTCGATTCGTGATCAGGGATGCTTGAAACGTGCTCTCCCGTCGAAAACTCGAATTCGAATTTTCGACCCCCGTCACAATATTTTCCTTATACATAATAAGGAAAGTAAAAATTAAAATAAAGAAACCAGCAAAAGTTTTTTCAAGTCAGTAACGGTTTTGTCACGCCAAGAATTTGAATTATTTGGTTGATCTGTGTTTATATATTATTAATAATATGTAAAAATTTAGCTTCTATCCAGATAATACATAGAGGACCTTTGGTTCTATTCCAAGCCTTTGTTCTATTCAAGGAGAAAACGCCTTTACAGATAGATAGCCATTCCTGTTACGTAAATTCCTATTACGAGCAATATTGAATCTCTAAGCAATGTCGATCTCGGAACAGGTAGGGCTGGCGATTTATAGCCAACTTGATGACTTTTCGAATGCATTAGAACTTTCTCGAAAAAAGAAAATGCTTGGAGATACCAGCCTCCTTCTGGAAATTTCAACGAAGAGTCTATAAAAAGAGTCATCATTCAGTTGAAAAGTAGTTGACGTGATACAAGCAATATTGAATTGTGAGATATGTGCGTGTTTTGAGAATAGTACCTGCGATTTTGTGAATTAGCTGAGCATTTAAAAAAAATCTGATGTGGGCAGCACATGACTTTCCTTATATAATTCAATGAATCTACTACTTTTACAGTTTAAAAAATCTGATGTGGACAGCACATGACTTTCCTTATATAATGCAATGAATTTACTACTTTTACAGTTTAAAAAATCTGATGTGGACAACACATGACTTTCCTTATATAATGCAATGAATTTACTACTTTTACAGTTTAAAAAATCTGATGTGGACAACACATGACTTTCCTTATATAATGCAATGAATTTACTACTTTTACAGTTAAAAAAACGTTATTCTTATAGTAGATACTTATATTCCTTCCAAGATATTGAATTTTCTTCAATTAATCGTCATTTTCATTGATGTAGCGTCATTTTTATCAATTTGGCGAGATCTTTGTTAATTCGGCAACAATAAAAAAGGTCGCCAAGTTGGCGACATTCCGCCAAATTCGTCGCCAAAATCTCGCCAAGCATTATGGCCGGAGAAATAAGTTATTCTTACAGCAGATATAAATGACTATTGGAGTTCAAATACAAAAGTATTACTCAAAGTATCTTTTTTCATGAATGGAACGAGCTAGATCCACGAGAATGATGTCACCCAATGTATCTCATGGTATTACATATGAAAAGTGAACATGTTTCTCAATAGGAAATATTTTTTTTTTATTTTATGTAACTTTTTGATAATATTTTGAAAAATGTGCAATATCTCGAGAACGGTTCATGTTAGCGTTCTAAAATTTATGTCAGTCGTTTTCTAATGAAAAATTGCATACGAAATGTCTATTTGCGTAACTTAATTAGCGGTTTTAATTTGTTGACGATTTTTTCAAAATTTCATTCGAAAATTTAGAGGGGGTTCTGAACATTCGATTGCGTATAAAAACAATAGGCTTCCAGTGTTTACGAATTGTGATTTTTGTACCAAATTTCGTTCGAATCGGTCCATTCGTTCGTCAGTTATCGTCTCCACAGACTCATTGACACACACACACACACATCACTTCAAAAATGTTTGATTCGTGATCAGGGATGCTTGAAACGTGCTCTCCCGTCGAAAACTCGAATTCGAATTTTCGACCCCGTCACAATACTTTCCTTATACACTATATATATAAGGAAAGTAAAAATATAGGTTTTTCTTACAGTAGATGCTAATATTCTTTCAAGCTATTGAATTTTCGACAATTAGTCGTCACTTTCATTGATTTAGCGCCATTTTTATCCATTTGGCGAGATTTTCGTTAATTTGGCAACATTTAAAAAAGTCGCCAAGTTGGCGACATTCCGCCAAATTCGTCGCCAAACTCTCGCCAAGCGTTATGGACGAAGAAATAAGTTGTTCTTACAGCAAATAAATGACTATTGGCGTTCAAATACAAAAGTATTACTCAAAGTATCTTTTTTCATGAATGGAACGAGCTAAATCCCCGAGAATGATGTCACCCAATTTATCGCATGGTATTACATATGAAAAGTGAACATGTTTCTCAACAGGAAATATTTTTTTTTTTCATTTTATATGACTTTTTGATAATTTTTTTGAAAAATGTGCAATATCTCGAGAACGGTTCATGTTAGCGTTCTAAAATTTATGTCAATCGTTTTCTAATGAAAAATTACATGTCTATTTGCGTAACTTTATTAGTGGTTTTGATTTTTTGACGATTTTTTCAAAATTTTATTCGAAAATTTAGGGCGGTTCTGAACATTCGATTGCGTATAAAAACAATAGGCTTCCAGTGTTTACGGATTGTGATTTTTGTACCAAATTTCGTTCGAATCGGTCCATTCGTTCGTCAGTTATCGTCTTGACACACACACACACACACACACAGACATCACTTCAAAAATGTTTGATTCGTGATCAGGGATGTTTGAAACGTGCTCTCCCGTCGAAAACTCGAATTCGAATTTTCGACCCCGTCACAATACTTTTCTTATACATTATGTATATAAGGAAAGTAAAAATAGTGGGTAGTGGGCGCATGTGTAGCACAGCTGCCCGAAGTATTCTGTCGACGACACTGACCTTCTCTATACAGTAGTATGAGGTCGCAGCACATTAGTGAATTAATTAACTCATTCCAAGTCAATTCTGCGAAAGACTTAATTGCCCGAAGCTAGAGAATTAGGAAATAGCCGTTCATTCACGCCGCGTTCCACGGGTGCTGTGAAGCACGCGACTGTCTAATTATGTTCAAAGAGAGGTATTCCATTGTTTTTCACTGGACTGTTCATCCTCAGAAACTGTTGGAAGCGTCCATGTGGAGCAAAGACAACAAAGTGGGATATAATAGGACACTGGTTGTTCAGGTGTAAAGTCAGTTCAGTGACGGCACATAACAGGAAACTGTGGTTTTACTTTTCTTATTCAAATGCATTGCCGTCCATTGATTTTTTCGGGCTCCTATACCGTAAATGTGGGGGACTCTCTACTACCCCTTATTTTACAAGTTATTAACCTTTTTTTTCATAAATGATTTATGCGACCCGGACCACTATGCAATGCATACTTCTGCTCCCCCCCCCCCCCCCCTCAGTAAGCTCTGCCTATAGCAGATTCGGAAAACTTTTTAAATAAATACTATTACATATAATTTATTATTTACTAGCGAATGACATCATTTGTAGGAAGCTAATAAGCGCCTTCTCAAGATATACCCATATTTTTGATATAAAATGAAAGAAAAATTGAGCATTCTTACTCACTATTATCAAGTGCGGGAATTCTTTATAAGTGATTTTAACCAAAAATAAATACATGCAATTGTTAACCCTTTACGCCCCTGTTTCGGGAGAGCCCCAACATTGGAAATGAATTGTTCCAGTCAGATAGATGTCTGGTGAACCTTAACACTGAAAATTATTAATTCCAATGAGATATCGGGTGGGCCCTGATAATGAATATGATAAGTTCCAGTCAGATGCCAGATGAACTCAAACATTGAAAATGATTAGTTCCAGTCAGATGTTGGGTGAACCCCAACATTGAAAATGATTACTTCCAGTCCGATATCAGGTGAGGTGAGCCCCGACATTGAAAATGATTAGTTCCAGTCATATGTCCGGTGAACCCCGACATTGAAAATGATTATATGTGCTCGTCTGAAAAAATGGGGCGCCCATGAGTACAACTTTTTCACATGAATTTATTGACATGTGGGTCCGTAAGTCCTTCCGAGAGGTTGGTGGTAGGGGAAGGAGGGTACGGTCCCTGTGGATGCCTCCCCCACTGGGTTCCAGTCTAAACTGGGTGGCACTTCCCGGCCGTCCAAACGGTTAACTTACACCTTTCTGGTAGGTCGGACGGTCTGGGTCTCAACAACATGAATTTATTGCCTTCCGTATACGCGTTTTGATAATAATAATAAACTTTATTTAGCCACACACTAGATACAATTACAATCTCATAAGTGAATGCATAATAGTGTGGCAAGGAACTACGGAAAAAGGCGCTTTAAGTGGACCTGAAACGAGCGGATAAATAGCACCGGACCCACTCCGACGTCATGATGTGGCGTCACCCGACGTCAATATCGACAACCAATAGTAGCTTCAGAGAACTGCGCCTGTGCACGGAGATGGTAGTTTATAATACGAACTCATCATCACTCAGCTGTTAAATTTACTATGGTATACTAGTATTATTAGATAGTTTAGAATATTAAATTCTAAGTTATAGTTGATGCTTAAAATGAACTATGCCTGTGCAAGGAGTATTTTGTTTTAATTACGATCTCGGTATTATTCAAGGAAATTTAAATATATTTAAATATCCTTCGTATTATTGGATAGAATAGAATATTAAACTCTATAATTGATGGCTAGATGTGAAATATAGATATAATTTTGTCATTTTGAGAGCTATGTGTCAATGGCGTCTAACCAATTTTCCCCATTAAAAAAATTGTTCTACATAGATGCAATTTAAAAAATTATTTGCTTTGTTTATATTATGCAACTCACAAAATCAATCTCCTTTTATTAGTCATGCATTAATTAGATTGTCAAAATGAAACATTGTTCTTTGCAACATTCAAGTTGTCAAGTTCAATTTAAAATTCACAATCATGTGCAAATTCCTATAATATATTAAATGACATTGTTAATCAAAATATTCTATTAAAATATTTAATTTAATGCTCCTAAAAAGAAGTTTAAGAATATCTGTTCTAGCTATACAAAATTATCTTCACGGGCAGATCTGAAGAATAAAATGTCCTGGTCTTGTTTGTAAACAAATTTACAAAATATATGAAGTTGAATAAATATATGCAAAATAAAAGAGCTAAAACTGTATAGGACCCATACTACAACTTATGAGTTTCTAAAATATTTAAAATAAAACAGATAACGTAATAAATTGAAAATATCAATAATTCCGTAATCTTTAAACCTAAAAGGCCGTAATTGATTCCAATATATGCCAAAATATGTGCTAATATACTTGTACTGCTTATATTCTCATGGAGTAGAAGCAGCAGCGTATGTTTGGGGGGGGGGGGGGGGGGGGGGGGGGGGGGGGGGGGATAGGCCTCCCTACTTTTCAAGGCCTTTTATTGTTATGAGTATTTTTCATTTAAAATAACCCTGGCATAAGAAAATGCTAAACAGTTGCACCCCCCCCCCCCCACACACACACACACTTTTTAGAGTCAGGATAAGCCACTGAATAGAAGATATACCCATGCATTTGTAGAAGATTACTCGGTACTACGTACAATATATGAGTTTCAAAAATTTTTGCAAAAATAAAACAATGACATTTGATATAATCCAGCCAAAAATGCAATATCGGTAAAATTTATTATATATATATATCTTTATTATTTAAATCTGAAAGGATATAATAAAAATCAGCTGCCGTATAAACAAATTGGATTTAAATTTGTTGCTAAACGACATGATAAAATTTTCTTCAAATAAATTGGCGGAAAAATTATCATCTGCTTAATGCTATATAAAAGGTTTAATTGTTCATTTTTAATTAATATCTGAGCAACCCCTGGTCTTAGAAACTCCAAACATGGACTAAATTTTAAGTCTGGATATTTCAAGGCTATCTACAAAATTTCATTTAAATTCGATTCAGTTGTTCTCCCATGATGATGAGACACACATACAGACAGATTTTCAATTTTATTTATATAGATTTAGAGAAATAGATTGAAAATAAGCAAAATGAGTAAACTTGCATTATATCTATTAACAGTCTACATTTGGATAATTTTAATCCAGAATCAGTCATTCATAAATGATATTTTTCAGCTGACAAATGTAAATATATCAATAGCTAGGAAGAAATTGTTATCCACTCAAAAATTTTACTCAATTTTATTTTTTTGTTATTTTCTTACATATTATTATCAGCTTATGTAGGAATGTACTAAAATTTGTATTTACACAAGACTTTACAGTTATGTGCATATTTATGTTATTTTATATTTTTGACATAGCAATTGCATAATCTATATAAAGAAAATTGAAAATCTGTCTGTCTGTCTCATTATCACGGTAGAATGGCTGAACCGAATTTAATGAAATTTTATGGGTAACATTGGAATAACTCCACTTAAAATTTAGTATATGTTTCGAGTTTCTAAGACCAGGGGTTGTCTAAATATTAAGATATTAATTAAAAACGAACAATTAAACTTTCCATAGAGATCGCATTATGCAGAGTATATTTCTTCCACCAATTTATTTGAAGAAAATTATGCTATGTCACTTAGCAATGGATTTAAATCCAATGTGTTTATGCAGCAGAAGAGTTTTAATAAATCTTTTCCGATTTAAATAATAAAGATATGTATACGTATGAAATAAATGTCATTGATATTGCATTTTTGACTGGATTATATCAATTACAGTCATTATTATTATTGATATTTTTGGGGCTTATTGATAGTTTCAATTTATTATGTCATTGTTTTATTTTGACAAAAATTGTTGTAACTTGTAGTACGGAAAATCTTCCCCAAATGCATGGGTATATCTTCTAATCTATTAGAATATGTTATATCTTGTATTCATCTTACATAGTTAACATTTTAAAATCTCATGCATTTCATCCATTCTTTGTATTTTTATGTGAAAATATTTTATTTTATTCAGCAATAAATTAAACTTCTTGAAATAGAAGTTATGAAAATGCGAACATACCTGAATAATTTTGAAAATCATTATCATGTTTTATTCCTTCCATGCCATGAACAGTGTGCAAATGATTGCGAAAATCATCCGACTTCAGTGCTGTAAAATTACAATTTTTTTCTTACTGTTTTTTTTAAGTAGATTTACTGGAAAATATCTTTTTGCAATTGCACATTTTAGAAAACTTTTCCGTTTTCTGTGAGTTTTAGGCTTGTGAAGTGTTTGGTCCATCCTTAAGCTTTGGATCAACATTCATATTTCTCAAAAAGAAAAAAATTCACGAAACTTAAATTTGCCGCGAATGCTAAATAAAAACTCCGCTAACCAGAATCAACGTGTACCCTACGTCATCGGCTACGTCAATCGCATCATCGTCAGTTGTGGTTCCTTGTTGGTCGAATCGGAGTGGGTCCGGTGCTATTTATCCGCTCGTGACCTGAAGGGTTCACAGGCGCCAGCCAAACTGTCAGTACGCTAGCATAAAATCAATAGTCAGTGGCAAAGCAAAATTCTTAACAAAACAGACTAGAAACAGCTAGTAGGAATATGAGTTATAAAAAATCTAATGTGGGCAGCACATGACTTTCCCTGTAGACTCAAATTCATTTTTTCTTTATTTCTTTAACAATTCATTAAATTGAGTTTAATTGCACAAAATAACACTGAATTTGCTCTCTTAATTCAATGTTTTTACTTTCCCTGCAACATATGGTAATGTATAGGGAAAGTATTGGAATCATGCCGAAAATCGCAACTCGAGTTTTCGACGGATCTACGCGTTTCGAGATCTCTAGAATACGAAAACACTATTTTTAGCGTGACGTCTGTACGTGTGTCTGTCTGTGTGTCTGTGCAATGTATGTATCCACTCTAACTAAAAAACTAATTGACCGAATTTTATAAAATTTGGTAAGTAAGTCACTTATGGGCGAATCTGGTGCTGATTAGTTTTGGGTATGATTCGGGATAAAAGAACCTGCTTTTTTTTTTTTTTTTTTTTTTCCCGAAATGGCCAGCAAAAGCCTGTATCCACTCTAGCTGAAAAACTAATGGACCGAATTTCACAAAATTCGGTAGATAAGTCTTTTGTGGGTTACCCTGGTGCAGATTAGATTTTGGTACGATTCGGAAAAAAATAACCTGCCTTTTTTTGCAAAATGGTCTCTCAAAAATCGTCAAAATCTAAAATAAGAAACTACGTATGCTCAAATATATCCATTAAATGCTTGTCTTATACGTAATTTTTAACGATGAAAGGAATAAGACCAACCCCATTACACTAGGACTAGCCGTTCTCGAGATATTTGAGTTTTATCGTATTTTCTCCACGGCACCTTTGAAAATAAGTCCAGTTACCAAAATGAGAACGAAAATTGAATTAAAATAAAGATAACGTGGATATAAGTCTGCAGAGAAAGTCATGTGCTGCCCACATCAGATTTGTATTTATTTGGTAACTGGATACTTTTCCAAAGGCAACGTAGCAAAAATGCGAGAAACTCAAATATCTCGAGAACGGTTCGTTCTAGAGTAATGGGGTTAGTTTTATTCTGTTCCCCGTCAAAAATTACGTATAAAACAAGCATTTAATAAATATATTTGAGCATACGTAGTTTTTATTTTAGATTTTGACGATTTTTGCGGGCCATTTCACGAAAAAGCAGGTTATTTTTTTTCCGAATCGTACTAAAATCTAATCAACACCAGGATAACTCACAAGTGACTTATATACCAAATTTTGTAAAATTTCATCCATTAGTTTTTCAGCTAGAGTAGATATAGGCAATTTTTGAGGGCCATTTCGCTAAAAAAGGAGAGTACTTTTATCGCGAATCGTACCAAAAATTAATCAGCACCAGGGTCACACACAAGTGACTTATCTACTAAATTTTATGAAATTTGGTCCAATAGTTTTTGAGTTAGAACAATTCATGCATTCCACACACAGACGTCGCGCTAAAAATAGTGTTTTCGTGTTTTAGAGGTCCCAAATCGTGTAGATCTGTCGAAAACTCCAGTTGCGATTTTCGACATGATTCCCATTCTTTCCCTATACATTACCATGTATTGCAGGGAAAGTAAAAACTAATATATTAATAAAAGGATCAAACTTTACAAAATATTACCGCATTTGTTTCTAGTGTCGATTGCTACTCAAACTTATTAGGCAATGCGCTACAATTATGTAATTTACTTTTCGTCTATTTCGCTTTGTTGTCGAGTCTGTTAGCCTAACTTTTAAATTTTCATCTAGGGGGCGCTGCTGCAATCACTTTTATTCGATCGGACATGGTTACTTTACTATACGTAGACCTAAATCTTTTAGTACAAATTTGATACCCTGTACATTCAAGATAGAACTTGGCATTTGACAACAAAGCATTGAAAATGTGCAATTCTTTTGGAGGATGATAAAGGGCATTTGGAACAGCTTTCGTCATGCAATTTAATGAGCTTTTCAGCCAATAAGATTTGCATATATGGCGACATTCCAGAAATGCATTCACAATACGCCCTTTTGACAAAAAATAAAATGAAAATGCCATGAGAGAACAAAAAGAGAGGAACAACTAACTGCCTGTGGCGATATCTTTATATGGTAAAACAAACGAACTAACAAGTAACAATGCATGAGAAATAGCTCGTTTTCTACCACTCTTATAAAAATGGATGTGGGCAGCACGTTTTTCTCTACATACTGAAATTCATTATTAATATACATTAATTTTAGTTTTATGTAATAAAAATAACACATTTAAAAAATAATTATTTAAAATTACACAGAATTTGCCGTTTTTAAAAATAGGACCCTTTTCGTTATAATTAATACCAGAATGATGAAAATGTGCTTTTGCTTATTCTTAATTTTTTTTTTTTTTTTTTTTAATTCTAAAAAAAAAAAATTCATCTTTCAAGTTGGCAACAGGTTTGATGCTGATAAATTAGATGCTTTCGGTTAATTTGCGTTAATAAATGTGACATTAGAGCATAGATTCCAATGTGGCCAATTTCGTTTCTAAATGAAGGTGATATATTCGTAAGAGGAGGCAGGCAGCATTATTTTTTTATCGGGGCGTTTTAATATATTCTTGATATTGCATCCCCAAACTTCTGTTTATTTCATGTTTGAAAATATAATTCAATTCAGAGCATAGACCAAATTGTCATTTTGCGGCATAGGCTACCAGTAGAGTAGGCAAAGGGTAGTTTTGAAGGTTGTAACACCCCCAATGATAGAAGCTTTAAATTAGTTCCCTAATAAGGTCCATACTGGAAAATGAAACTGCACAATTTACCCCCCCCCCCCCCCCCCCCCCATCATTCGGTCATAAACCTTTACATTTCCGAGATCCTGTCTAACGTCTATGAGACTATACCATCGTTTCGAATATAATCGTTTCCCCAAAGGTATTAATGCTATCAACATTTTAAATAATTCGTACTCTTTTCATGCGAGTTACAAAAAACTATAATCCGCATAAAAGTTTTATAATATCTCTATATTATAAAACTTTTATGCGGATTATAGTATATATGCGGATTATAGTATAGATCGAAAAGTTTTGTACGTAATTTTAAAATAATATAATGTAACTGTCGAGAAATTGAAATAGTAGAATTCTTTTCAGTTAAATCCCGCTATATAATATGCACTCAAAATATAATACTACATACTCTTCCTTCACTATACTGAAAAATATACCAGATATATCGTCTGCAGTTTTTAATAAATCAAATGTTCAATCATTACACGGACCTCTTTTTTTACCAGTCGAATAACATGGCGTTTGTCCAGGTCAAAAGAATGTTTATTTTAGCGTAATATTTCTCTAGTCATTCTTATGAAAGTGCCATTGCAGAATTTCACAAGAGTTTATTGAAGAATTTTATAAGAGTTCATTGAAGAGTTTCAGCAACGCAGCCTTTTATATTTCAGACAGTTTATCCTGAATTAAAATGGAAGGCCGGTCTGTTGTTCTCTTATCTGCAAAAAATCTAATTTCTCGAAAACACTTTACTGATGTCGTAATTATTGAATTGTTGTGGATTTTATTTTAGATCATAGGTATTTCTTCTGAAACTCTTCAGTAACACTCTCATAAGAATGGCTAGAGAAATAATGTTCTAAAATAAAAATTTCTTTCACTTTGAGAAAACGCCATGTTCTTCGATTGATTAAAAAAAAAAAAAAAAAAAAGCGATCTGTAACGATCGTCTGACGTATTAAAAACAGCAGACGATATTTCTGATATATTTCTGAAGGTATTTAACTAAACAAAATGTTACTATAGCAACTTCACCCTATGTATGTATGTACATTCAGTTTATCCTGATACTTATTATGGATAAGCCTTCTTGTTATGATTAAAAAGGCCCAAACAGTACAGAGTATTAAAATATGAGACAGGCGAGTGAAGCTTTTCCCTCTAGATTATTTTATGAATAAGATTAGTGAATTACTTTACACATTGATCAATACCACCGATATTGTGATTCCAAATTAAATCCACTGACAATAAGCTGCTAATTCGCGTTGCTTTAGAATGATCGGAAAATAATGAATGAATGCATTGCACATATTACCTTTTCTCTGAATAGAACTTCGATGAATATGAAGATAATAACTAACAAATCAAGATTAGCTGGAGTTCAGCTTGATTGTTAGCGTGTAAGAGATTAAATTTATTATACAGATAAACCGATAATCAACATAATCTTTTCTATTTATGATTGGCGGTCCGTTACTAATTATATCATTTTCTTCTTTCTGATTTAGAAATTGCGGTAATAAGCGACTTATGTAGTACAATCATTATAATCAGTCTATTACATCATAACTTATGATATTTCGTCTTTACAGTGTAAACATAAATATGATATGTACAATGTTGTCAAACGTGTTTTTGTATTTCCAGAAGTCTCCGGTGACTGCCTGAACACTCGATTACGGTATAAAAACTAACGAAGCCCAATTTTACCCCCACCCCCATAAAAATACGGATAATTTTTTAAAAATTATTATTATCGAAAAGTTTTTTAGACTATCCAGAAGCTCTTTCCTATGACTTAGAAGGCCGAATCTTTGAACACTTACAGAATCGACCACGGAGCAGAACCTAACGGAGTCAGATTTTTTATTCTCCTCGGGGGCGGAGAAACTAAGAATTCTTCGAAAACGCTTTCTAGACCCCACCCCCTTGACCTAGAAGGCTGAATATTTGCATAGTTATAGTATCAATCATGGGGCAGAACCTAAAAGAGCCGGATTTTCAACTTTTCTTCTCGGGGGCGGGGGGGGGCGCGAACAAAATGGAAAAGAGTCTAACAAATCTTTCCAGACGCCCCCCAAGTGACACAGAAGGCAGAATCTTTGCATACCTGCAATATCCGCCACAGGGCAGTTATGGATTTCTTCCCTGGAGATTGACAGATCGAAAAGTCTTTCCAGACCTTAAAGAAGACCCCGATAACCTAGAAGGCTGAAACTTGGCATATTTATAGTACCACGGAACCTTACTGAGCTAATTTTCGAATAAGGCGTTTATTTTCGCCGATAAACGTCACACATTGTTAAACAAAATGAAGCTGTATCTTAAATTGTTAATAGCTTCCCCGTTTCTGACAGACTTAAATATTAGTATTATATTAATCGTATTTCATCTTTCAACAGAACAGTAACTCACAATTTAATTCATTGGATAATCCATGACTAAAAAATCTGCTTTTTCTGTATATACGTACATTAAAAACATTTTGCAACGAGCAGCACAGTGAACGAGAAAACAGTAATTTACGTTTTTCATTTCCAACGATACATACATAGCATTCGCTAAGAAAACGTTTCGTGTAGAATCAAAAATTCGAATGTCGGATTTTGATAGATCTATCACGTTGAGCATCCCTGAATAGGAATCAATCAATTTTCCAATGAAGTCTGTCTGTGGGCACGAGATCTCTGGAACAAATTGTGCTAGTCAAAGAGCAAAATTTGGTACGAGTATAATCGTATGAAAACTTGAAAAATAAAAGGGGGAGGGGTGGAATTATAAAAATAATTCTGTTAAATATTTTTAAGCAAATAGTTAATTTGTTTATAACTTTTTATGTAAAAGAGAATGGCATCATTTATAAAACACTAGTACTAGCCGTTCTCAAGATAGTGAATGTTTTTAATGCAAAAGGTAAAAACAAATCCTAAAAAAATTATATACGATCATTGTTGTCAAAAGATTTCATGTTTTATAAGTACTTTTAATCAAAAGGCAGTTAGTTGAAACTGTATATTTGAGAAGTTATCACAAGCTGTTATCGAGATATTAAATATTTTATTTTCCCCACAGGGGAGGTGATTTTTTGTTGAAAAAACTGGTTTAAACGGCCTCCTTCAGGACAAAAAGCCAACGCAGCCTCACCAAAGCCGGCTTTGCTTTGGTATATGTAGCTCACGTTATTCCTTTATCTTGATGAAGGTTGCTACCTTATGCCCTCGAAACCGTTTGCACACATTTTTGTCATAGGCTGTTTTATACAAAAATTTTTACATTATAAATTAAAATACTCCTCTTTATCAGTGGCTGGTTGCAGACACTATTTTCTTACTAACCAATCACAGTCTGTTACTGGCCTTTAAGTGCAACAAATAATCACTGCCATATTTTAGAGGCCAAAACTTCAATAAAATGGAAGAATTAAATGTACATACTAATGAGAAAAAGTAATTAAAATTATTTATAGTTTATAGCCACTTGGATTTCTATGACAATCCTATTAACCAATATAAGTTAGTAGCTACATTAGCTAATATAAGACTAATATTTTATAGCCAAATTTGAAAGTTATTAGCTAACTGTCTAATGGCAACCATATATTTTAAGCCAGTAAAATCCGGTTATAACGAGCAGCCTTAGGCCCACTAATTTGCTGGTTAAATCAGAACACCCTATAAATCAGTTTTGTTCAGAAAAACTTTGTAATTTGTGGACTCAATACGTAAAGAATGATCAAGATCCTGTTATAACGAGTAGCGTATAACCCACTAATCTGATCGTTAAACCCTACAAATCCGTTTTGTGCAGAAAACTATACAATTTTTACTTTCCCTGAAATACATGGTAATGTATAGGGAGAGTATTGGAATCATGTCGAAAATAGCAACTCGAGTTTTCGACGGATCTACACGTTTCGAGACCTCTAGAATACGAAAAAACTATTTTTAGCGTGACGTCTGTGTGTGCAATGTATATGTATCCGCTCTAACTCAAAAATTAATGGAGCGAATTTCATAAAATTTGGTATGTAAGCCACTTGGGTGTGACCCTGGTGCTGATTAATTTTGGGTACGATTTATGATAAAAGAACCCGCCTTTTTTTGCGAAATGGCCAGCAAAAATTGCCTGTATCCACTCTATCTGAAAAACTAATGGACCGAATTTCACAAAATTCGGTAGATAAGTCGCTTGCTGTGGTCGCTTGCTATCCTGGTGCTGGTTAGATTTTGGTACGATTTGAAAAAAAATAACCTGCCTTTTTTTGCAAAATGGCCCGAAAAAAATCGTCAAAATCTAAAATAAAAAACCACGTATGCTCAAATATCTCCATTAAATGCTTGTTTTATACGTAACTTTTAACGAAGAAAAGAATAAGACCAACCCTATTACACTAGGACTAGCCGTTCTCGAGATATTTCAGTTTTTCGTATTTTCTCTACGCGATCTTTTAAAATAAGTCCAGTTACCAAATGAGAACGAAAATTGAATTAAAAGTGAATTAAATTTAATTAAAATAAAGAGAACGTGGATAATAAGTCTGCAGGGAAAGTCATGTGCTGCCCACATCAGATTTTTTGAAAGGGGTCCAACATTCGGTAATAACGAGTAACTTGGAGCCTACTATAATTTGCCCGTCAAATCTGAATACACATCGCTTTGCGGTAAAAAAAAAAACAATTTTTGGAATTGCCACATAAGGAGTGTCCAAGATCCGGTTATAAAAAAGCAGCCTGGAACCCACTAATTTTTTCGATAAATTTGAACACTCTTTAAATCCGTTTTGAGCTGAAAATATATATTTAATATCTCAAATTTGAGACAGCGTCAAGTAAGGGAAATCCAGAGGGAATGAGGACCATGAGCCTGGAAAAGTCTACAAAAGTTACGCGAAACAAAGTGGACATCAAAATATATACAAGGTGTCCCTAAAAGATTGAAACACGCTTTAATTCTTTACCTGCTGGAGATAAGTGGGCAATATAAATTGCAAAAATGTTGAAAGTAAGGTAGGAAATAAGACTACGTTAATGAAATAGTCCTCCCATTAATTTAAAAAAAGTTACACTTTTTAAATTGTTATACGATCCCCTTAGACAAATTTGGTCAATCAGAAAATTTTTATTTTTAATACAACAAATTCATTAAAAAAAATCGCATATTTGTATCTGTAAAATCAACTGAATTATGATAAAGGAAAAAATCTGACTTATGCCACTTTTCCGTACCATGTGAAAAGCTGCTCCATTAGTGAAAATAGGGATCATAAACAAATTGACTATGAAAATTGTTTAGATCAAAAATACGTTAATATGTGTCAACATTTTTTATCACAAATGCATCTAAATAAAGCATTACACAGATAGAGATTATATAAAGCAGTGGTAGTCACCACGCGGTTGGGTATCCTATGTATTATCATCCAGTTTTATCTTTTTTGTAATATGTCACAAATTTACATTTCTAATTTGATATAGGGTCCCCATTCGCAATATTCAATTTTCAATTAAGTATAACTTGCTCAATTTTAAAGATACAGATATGCGGATTTTTTTAATTATCTTGTTGCATTAAAAATAAAAATTTTCTGATTGACCAAATTTGTCTAAGGGGGTCGTATAAAAATTAAAAAAAATGTAACTTTTTGAAAATTAATGGGAGGACTAGTTCATTAACGTAGTCTTAATTCCTACCTTACTTTCAACATCTTTGCAATTTACATTGCCCACTTATCTCCAACAGGTAAAGAATTAAAGCGCGTTTCAATCTTTTTGGGACACCCTGTATTTGTTAACCTCCAAACATCCAAGAAGCAAATTTACTACCTTATAAGAAAACATTTCAATTGACTAATATTTCAAATTCTACATTTAAAAAACTCTTATCTCACATTTTACATGGAACGTATCCCCTTTTTTTAGGAGCATGGTTGCAGTTCCTTTTACAAAACCATTCATAAGAATTCTACCCAATATCTTTATATTCACATCTACCTAGATCGTCTAGTAATAAAAAATAATGTCATAATGATAGGCTCCCAAATATGACAGAATAATCATGCTATTGTTGCATATGAGACAAAGAAAAGGGGGGGGGGGGACTTGTATTCTGCCTGAGAAGAATGTGTAAAATTAATTACAATTCATGAAGTACCTGCTTACGGTATGTGAGTTTATATTTAATAGCTTTGGATAGTAGTCATTAAAAGTTCACAATTTCCACGTTAAATCTGGAATCACATTATATACGGGTTTTATTGTAGTTTTTAAATAAATGAAATAAGCGGATAAATAAGAACGTCACCTTATGTTTCTTTGCAAAAGAAGGGTGTATAGCTGCGACGGAGAAGTAGGAGGAGCTGCGGTAGGAGGATAAGCAACAGCCGGTTCAAGTAGCACACCACCTGGAAGAAGCAAATTAATTTCTATTAAAACAAACTTCGATACAATAAATATTACATTCATTTTTCATATTAATAAGTCTAAAAACTATCAGGAAAAGTAAATCTAATCGGTGTCATAATACGCAAAATCGCATCTTTTTATGTTATTCATTTGAAAATTTAAGTGAAAATTCCAAAACACCCTTTAGTACATAACAAAATTTTAACAATTTTATTATATGGACTAGCAGGTAGAATTATGACGACGAAAAGAAATGAGAAACCCATTCAAAAGGAACTCGATATACAAGCATATACTTGACGAGTAAAATAGAACGCCTATTCAAACCACAATCGATAAATCTCGGGATTTGTTTTGGCAGAATAACGTCTAAAGAATAACTTGATTTTGTTTCTATTAAACAGAATTCAATTTTGGGGCATTTCGTATCTGACTTTGGGGCAATCGATGCCATCTTGGATACTCTTCAATCCAAAGTTACTGTTTCATCCTATTTTCTCGTTTGCAGTGAATGCAGACGAGAAAAATGCGA
This sequence comes from Amaurobius ferox, assembly GCA_951213105.1. Taxonomy (NCBI): domain Eukaryota; kingdom Metazoa; phylum Arthropoda; class Arachnida; order Araneae; family Amaurobiidae; genus Amaurobius; species Amaurobius ferox. The sequence goes on from OX578144.1 coordinate 78,495,600, forward strand.
TCTTATGTCGATAGAATGGAATTGGAAGTGAAATAAAATTGGTTCGGAAGCACTTTGTTTCGGAAGATTTTTCCGGATATAGAAGGATTGCAACATAATGGAGAATAAATTGCTTGAAGACAACTAATGTTTAATTTATACATAACTAGCAGATATACTCGACGTTGCTCGTCATTTAAAATGTGTTAAGCGCCATGCAATTTTTTTTTCAAGACAGCCGGTATACGTCAGTTTAAAGGGTCCTTAGATTATTACTTAAGTTCTTCAATAACTTTGTATGGAAAGGTCAGTGAGTGTACTCGTTAGACCTATCGATATTAAAGTGACTATGATTGAATAAAAGTGGTTACAGCGTCTCTAGGGTATCATTTAGAAAGTTAGGATAACGAACTCTGCAACAAGCGAGACAGAGGAGAAATGCCAATTACAAAGCTATAAAACATTGTCTAAAGTACAGGGATCAATATTTAGAATGCAAGAAAAGCGTATATAGAAGACAATCAATAACTGTCAAGAAGTTGTAACATCAAGGACTGTAACATGGTCACGTCTGCAATTCTTGCCAAAATACGCGGTCATATTCTTTTCGAATTCAAACGTGTATTGTTGTTGGCAGAGGGTATTTTGATTTTGAACAGACTGTACATTACATTCCTGTGCATGTAAATTTAGTTTATTTTTTTTTTTTTTAGCATTCTTGAATAGGACCAGCCGTTCGCCAATAATCATATTGCGTCAAATAAATGACTTCTGTAACTGTTTTATTGTAGATTTCGACTCAGACAATGTAAAATAACTTTGTAATTAGCCTTATTTACCTATCTCGTTTTGCTGCTGAGTTTGTTATCTCATTTTCAAATTCTCCGCTAGGGGCGCTGCAATCCCTTCTATTCAATCGGACGTGGTTTTTTTTTACGCTTATGCTACAAAGTAACCTCTCCAGGTGGATCCATAAATTATTATTCTACTTCTTTATAGATTTTCCTCAACTATTTAATCTCGCACCCGGTTAAATCCGAATATTAGTTTTATCATGTTTTCATTACCATTATGAAATCTTTTTACATTTAATATGAAATACTCATTGAAAAATAATTCGACAGGCAAGCTCGAAAATTTCCCGGTGGGGCGGACGTGGGTCATCCAAAATGTATACAAGTGGTTAATCCGGGCATGCCAATAGGTTTGTGGAATTCAAACAAGAAAGAACTTCTTCGGTCGTCTCCTATGCTTATGGTCTGACGTTTCGATGACAGCAAAGAAGTTCATTCTGTTTTGACACTACAGTTGTCAAATGGGAACTGGAAGTTTACTAGGAGAAGGAAAGGAGCTTTTTTTTCTTTTTCTTTGCGACAGAAATTGCAAAGAAACACCTTTGCCCTGCAGAACTTACTCATAGGTTTTTCTCACTCAGAAGTGAAATGAAGAACTTAGGATGCAATGAAATATGATTGTAATAATTTGCGGTGTTATTGCAATAAAGAAAGAGAATATACATAAGGATCGGACACATAGCCGGATAGACACACATACATAATTTGTCTCGATAATATGATTTTCAAATTTCGCTATTAATATTTTGTACCCAATAGAACATCATGCATGAAAGCATAATTTATGCTTAAGCGGAAATTAAACAAGAAAGATCAATCATGTTTAAAGCATTGATTATGAAACACTTTCCAACTTCAATGCAATTTTATTTAAACATCTCAAAATGCAATACATTCCTCGGTAATATTTTAAAACTTATCACAATACTACATTAATTTATTATATTTAAAAACTTAAACCTTCATCGGAAAAAATGAACTTCATTCAAATGATGGCATTGAAATATAAATTGCCTGGTTTAAACAGCTCTAACATGCGATACATTCCTCAGTAATATTTTTAAAATTATCATAATACTACGATAATTTATTATATTTGAAACTTCATCGAAAACAACTGAAATTCATTCAAATGACGTCATAGAAAAAATAACACGCCTGGCTCTCTCTATAAAAGCAGCATTTCATTCATAAACATTTTCCCATTCATTTCATTCATCACAGTACTAAAATAATTTATTTTATTTAAAAACTTAAGACCGTGGAGCTACAAGTAATTAAACTCTATGCTTAAAACTTCATCGAAAAAAATCGTCCTTCTCTCTGTAAAATCAATGAATATTTCATTCATATCAGCTACGAAGACACCATGAGCTAAATAATTTTGCGTTAAAGAAATGCAGCAATTCTTATACAACTCATTCTACATATTTTGCTGTTTACATTTTACATAAGTGAAAAATAGGTTTCGTTGTAGAAATAATCAAATTTGGATGATCATTTAAACTCAAATATATTGTCATTGCGTTGTTTCAGTATGTAGATGCACAGAATTTAAGCAAAAATAAAGCGGTTTTAGGACGGATACAACACTCAATATGAATTAAAAAGAACTTTAAATATCACGATTTTGAGACAAGATGGATGCCATATTTCTTTTTGAAGTGGGTCACGTGATCTTTTTATACCATGGTCACGAGATCGCTTCATATAAGAGGTGTAACTATTATTTTAATTTTTATTTTAAAAACTATTGAATATATTTTGTTGAAATTTTTTTTATATATTGTATGGAAAAATTTGAATATAACCTAAAATTTTCGAAGCAATTTATGAATTTTAAATCCGCTTACAAAATGTTTGAAAATTAGGTCCCATAGGGCTCTATTTCATTTTTTCAACTCGGGGTCAATCCAAAACTAATTCGGTGATATTATTCATTTATATTCCCATAGGTCCTACAGACCGTCTGAACAACATACTAAAATTTCATTTTGATTAAGTCATTTTTACGGCAGTTATCGTGCTAACGGACAGACAGACAGAATGAACAAAGTCATAAACACTTTTCAACTTTGTTGTAAAGTGTTAATAAAAAATATCTTGTTAAGATATTCACGTATTGGATATTTCTACGATTCTCCTGGATAACCACAATTCTTACCGAGAAATTAGTTTGACATTGGAGTATTATTTTCCATTTGATTTTCTCATACATTCATATTTCACTAGGTGCGGTGATCACTTCTGCAGCAATAACTTTTTTTAAGGAAATGAACGTGCCCGTATAGCCCTGTACGCAGTTTTCTAAATAAGCGTCCGCTACGCGGTCTCGTAGCAGTTAACAATCTTGCGTAAGCTGCCACATGACCTTATAGTTAAGCGACCGATATATGCATACGCACTCAGGCACAAAAGCCGCTACACGACCTCGAACAGGTTTTTTTTTTTTTTTTTTTTTTCTTAATTTAGATTTTAAAAGATCTGTATTAAAATATATATTATATTTTTAACTTTCGAATATTTTGCGTACATTTGCACCTCACAAGTTTGCACCAAACTAGCGCTCCTTCAACACATAAGTAATTGTTAAACTTTTTATTTATTTTTTTATTTGAGGTTTTTAGTAAATAATTAAGAATCTATTAATTGTTTAGGATTTTCGAATGTTTCGAAATCATGCTCTGAACATTGTCGCACTTTGGTGTGTGTGTGTGTGGTAGGGGGGGGGGGGTTAGCGAGTTTTTAGATTGAGATTTAACGTTTTAAATCGCGGGGCATGCTTACACTTTACATGGTCATACGGAAAGTAATAGTGTAGTATAAATATTGGTTAGACCTATTACTTCCCTGCAATACATGGTAATGTATAGGGAAAGTATTGGAATCATGTCGAAAATCGCAAGTCGAGTTTTTGAAGGATCTACACGTTTCGGGACCTCTAGAATACGAAAAACTATTTTTAGAGTGACGTCTGTGTGCGTGTATCTGTGAGTCTGTGTAAAGTATGTGAGTCTGTGTAAAGTATCTAACTCAAAACTAATGGACCAAATTTCATATAATTTGGTAGGTAAGTCACCTGTGTGAGACCCTGGTGTTGATTAGTTTTTGGTACAAATCGGGATAAAGGAACCGGTTTTTTTTTTTTTTTGCAAAATGGCCCGTAAAAATTGCCTGTATCCACTCTAGCTGAAAAACTAAATGATCAAATTTTACAAAATTTGGTACGCAAGTCACTTGTGGGTTACCCTGGTGCTAATTAGATACGATTCGGAAAAAAATAACTTGCCTTTTTTTTGCGAAATGGCCCGCAAATATCGTCAAAATCTAAAATAAAAACTACGTATGCTCAAATATAGCAATTAAATGCTTGTTTTATACGCAATGTTTAACGTTGAAAAGAATAAGACCAAGCCCATTACACTAGGACTAGCCGTTCTCGAGATATTTTCAAAGGTGGCGTAGCGATAAAACTAACATAAGTCCAGTTACCAAATGAAAACGAAAATTAAATTAAAAGTGTAAATTCAGTGTAATTTAAAAGAATTATGGCTGTTATTTTGCGCAATCAAACTCAATATAATGAATTGAGGAAATAAAGAGAACGTGAATATGAATCTGCAGCGAAAGTCATTTGCTGCCCATATTAGATTTTTTTTTCATAATTAATATCAAAATTCAACCTGCATTGAAACATGGCTATAACGAGATTGTCTATAAAAATACACCTGTCCATAATGATATTTTCAGCAGGTCCGACATATTTTTTATAATGCATATCGAACTTGGCTATCACGATAATTTGTTTTTGAATAAAACTGTATATAACGATTAATTTTATGATTTTCCGACTTTATCCATGTGTTGTGTCCAAGACTTTTTAAAGCAATTGAGTCTGTGGGGGCCGCAAATTCCCGATGGTGGTTGATCGGTTTTAACTTGGAACTTGTTGATCCATCGTTATAACTATTAGGCCAAAAGAATTCTTCGGGCCCGAAGGTATAATCGGGGATGTCTTTCGTAGCAGTGAGTGACACAAAAGCAGGGCTGCTCTCGCGTCACTCACTGGTCGCATCCTCCTGTCCTTCCGACTGTTTCCCTACTTTGAGCGCGACCCATCCGTAAATTTTTGGTAAAACAACATGTCATACGACAATATAAGAAAGCAAAAACATCACAATATCCATTCCTCATTAAAAAAAAGAAAGTATAATTTCTTTAACGTAAATCCGTAATTGCGATTCAACCACATATATTAAATGGCGCGTCTTTTTTCACTTATCACAAGACAATATTCGATAAGATTTTTTAAAAACACCATGTAGCAGCACTAACAGCTACCGCAAAGCATTATGCTGGAAAATCAATTAGCACCCCCTCAGGAACTCCGGAGGGACAAAATTATTCATTTCTCATTACACTTAATTTTGAATTCTTCGCGCGCAAGCACGCACGAAGAACACGAAAAATGAGCCACACTCTGCTATGGAAATGAAGCGTCGCTTCGAGTAAACCGAAGAGGTAAAGGCGAGGGATGCCGTTGCTATGGTTACCAAAGAAGAGCCAATTTCGAAAGAGTGCCGTTGTCGAGGGATGCGATTAAAAGAGATGACAAATGGTGTGGGATACATGAAATTACACATCTTATTTTTGTTTAAAAAAAAAAAAATTGTGATTTACGAGAAGAAAAATCTTAAGCGGTATGTTTTATATATAATATGTGTATGTGTGTGTGCGATAGTTGTAGAAATCGTCCAGAGACACTTTAGTTATAAAAATCTACTTTATTACGATGACACTCTTAGCATACAGTTTGTTACATTGGCCGAGCTCTCTATCGGCGACCATCTCGCATGAAATCTCAGTGCAGTCTGTGTTAGTTCCACACAAGTGCAAGTTATATTTACATTTATGCGCGAGAAGGAATCTGATGATGACATGATGCTGCCATCGCGTTTTCCATGTGGAGATGTAGGTTTCAAATGAGAAAGTTTACGTAGTGGTTACGATTAGTAACCATATATGGTATTGTAGAGGCAAAGAGGAAGTACGGGCAGACATTGTTAATATTAATAGCGTGGGATTGAATTTAATGTGGTTGCAATAAGCGCGTGACATGAGATAGGAATTTGGAATAAGAATTATGAAAGAAAAGGGTACGTTAATAGGAGAAGCTTCAAATTTCTGTATCATTTTCCTCCCCTCCGAAAACAAAAGGTTTGGCGAGAAATTTGAAAGCCAGCCAATTTCAGCGTGTGATGCGAGAGAAGAGTTCTGTGCTAGTTCACGATTTGGCAAAATGCGGCACGCACATTTAATGCCCAAGGCTTTTCAAAAAATAGCATTTCAATATAAAATCAAAGATAAAAATTACAATAAATATTATAATATAACGCTCTCTTTTCTATAGCCCTGCTTGAAGACCAGGATTTCGGAATTGATATATATATATATTTTTTTATCCAGGGATTCCGGGGAAGTGGTAATTCCATTTTACTTCATTTACAGGAAGACATATATGCAAAACTCAGGGAATTAATGTTTTGAATAAGATATGTACATGCATCACAAAGCGCACATTAACAAAAGGGATGTTTTCTATTTGATTTTGGAGAAGTAGATAATTTTGGTTTCATTTTTAAATTTTAGTGACTACCAAGAACCTACGCATGAATGACTCGTTCAAGGAGTAACACGCAGCATAACCGACTTTTTCATAAATGGATGAAAAATGTAATAATACAGACAAAAATCAATAATGGTTGTAAACGTAAATGCAAATTTATTATAAATATGCAAATACTTGTCCATACCATGGAGATTATCGAAAGGATTAATCCTTGCATACAGTTGTAGTTATTTACAACGAAATACGAGGATGTTAAAAAAAAATGGTTCGTTATATTCGATGTTCTTTATAACCGGTTCGCAGAACTGAACCAACTATTAAAAATAAATGGTTCATTACAACAAAAAGTTCATTACGTACAATTTCGTTAAAAATCGTAATGACTATATTGTACAATACAAATCAAACAAAATATTTGTGAAAATATCATTTTATTGACTACAACAGAGAAAAATCATTAAAGAGAATGAACGGGAAAAGTAAATTAATAACTGTTTATTTCAGTTACGTTGCGACGAGAGCCCTCAACTAATTGCAAAAATATTCAAAATCGGCTGCCCTTTCGCCAAGGTTTCAGATTTAATGACACGGTCGGTCATGGGAAACAATTCTCAGGATTGAATCACCATAGCAACAACATCGGAGATGAGTTTTGGACCAAGAGTGTTCTAAGCTGAAGGTCAAGATACAATTTAAAATGTGCAAATATGCAATATGAAAAATTTTAAATTAGTAGATTCAGTGGTGAATAACAATTTTCAGGACTCTCCGTTAAAATTTATTTGGGGATCCAGATTTTACTCATTTAATTTAACTGTGATGTCATACATACATACATATATAGTTCAATGACGTTATCAAGGAATGAATACTTTATAAAAGGAATTTTTATTTTGCATCTGAAAACTCAGGTTCATTATCTGACTCCAGCGGATGACTCAAAGAGAGTAATTGCATGTTATCCGCTTTGCGGGTAGCTTTCCGATAGGGTACTTTATTTTTACTTTCCTTATATCTTTACTTTCCTTATGTCTTTATTTTTACTTTCCTTTTATATATAATGTATAAGGAAAGTATTGTGACGGGGTCGAAAATTCGAATTCGAATTTTCGACGGGAGAGCACGTGTCAAGCATCCCTGATCACGAATCGAACATTTTTGAAGTGATGTATGTCTGTGTGTGTGTGTGTGTGTGTGTATCAGTGAGTCTGTGGAGACCGATAACTGACGAACGAATGGACCGATCCGAACGAAATTTGGCACAAAAATTACAATCCGTAAACACTGGTAGCCTATTGTTTTTATACGCAATCGAATGTTCAGAACCCCCCTAAATTTTCTAGTGAAATTTTGAAAAAATCGTCAAAAAATCAAAACTTCTAAAAGTTACGCAAGTAGACATTTCTTATGTAATTTTTCATTAGAAAACGACATATATTTTAGTAACATAATAGTTGACATTTAGTTGACATAAATTTTAGTACGCTAACATGAACCGTTCTCGAGATATTGCACATTTTTCAAAAAAATTATCAAAAAGTCATATAAAATAAAAAAAAATATTTACTATTGAGAAACATGTTCACTTTTCATATGTAATACCATGCAATAAATTGGGTGACATCATTCTCGGGGATCTAGCTCGTTCCATTCATGAAAAAAGATACTTTGAGTAATACTTTTGTATTTGAACGCCAATTTGAATTTATCTACTGTAAGAATAACTTATTTCTCCGTCCATAATGCTTGGCGAGATTTTGGCGACGAATTTGGTGGAATGTCACTTTTTTAAATGTTGCTAAATTAACAGAACACTCGCCAAATGGATAAAAATGACGCTAAATCAATGAAAATAACGACTAATTGACGAAAATTCAATATTTTGGAGAGAATATAAATATCTACTATAAAAATATTTTTTTTACTGTAAAAGTAGTAAATCCATTGCATTATATAAGGAAAGTCATGTGCTGCCCACTTCAGATTTTTTAAGTTATGGTTCAGGTACCCTTTATTTTTTCAAGTTACTACAGGTCTACCAGCAAATTTTGTTTTTAATTGCTATATCGTATCACATTTTTTTTTTTTTACAGTAACTGAATAAAAGCGTGATTGAGAACAATAAATAACAACAATAAATCGAGAACAATAATAATTGTAAACAATTGTGCATATGTGTTAAATATTTCAAAAATATATTTTAATTTAGTTTAACGTGTAAAAAAAGTTCAGATGTAATTCCTGTTTTTTTTTTTTTAAATATGTGTTTTTTGCATGTGTAAAAATTTTTTGTTTTATTGCTAAATTTTATCTAAGAAGAAATTTTATCTATTCAGGGTCGCAATGCAGAAAAATATACTTCATATATGACCATTATTATGTATAACAAAATAGTTATTGTTTTAAGAAATATATATTTGCCCTTTTCTTAGAAGTGGTATTCAGGTATTTTTTTTATTTTTTTTTTTCACTTAACAGTAATGTACAACAAGCTAATTATATATATATATATATATCTTTCAATTTATTTTATTTTTTGTGGTAACATTTTCCCCTCAGATTCACTGGTGAATAGAATTTTGGAATATAATTCCATTGTGAATCGCGGGTCGGGTCACACGCTTTGGGTTCAGGGTAGAGGTGTAGGTCGACACTTTTCACTGTGGCGAGTACGGGATGGAACCCGACCCGCGCAGGAATCTACTCCAGACCTCAATGTTTGTTATCCGTTGAATATAATTCCTATACATGCATTATGCATTATAGCTGTGCTTTTCTTTAACGTGCAGTATATCACAATTTGTGTAGTATGAAAAGAATTTGTGCAGTATGAAATTGGAATTTGTGCAGTGTTGCAAACCCATACCACTCGACTGACCCTAGGGTTTGTAAGTTGTTTGAGTGGCCAGTATTTGTGCAGTGTGAAAAAACGGTTGTCATTAAAATTTTTTCAGTGTTGCTGTTGAGATTTAGCGGATATTCCTTTCATGATGATTAAATTGGCTTATTTTGATGGATGTAAATGTTTTAAAATTTAAAATTAAAAAGTTTGGGTTGAAATACTTTTTTTTTGTAAATTAAACTCTTTTATTTAATGAAAAGTGCTTACGTTTTGTGTGTATAATTAATTTCCAAACAGTAAAAAAACAAAGCAGTGACATAAACACATATTTGACATTTTCTCATTCTAATTCTTTATGTTTTATACAACTTTGTTTTACTTCCATAAATAAAAAGCAAATTTTTCGATTAAAATATTTTTGCTGGCATTGAAAATAATTTCAATATTATTTAGGTATAACACTTTATAGCAGTTACGCATTTCAATTAATTTCAATATTTGTTCATTATTGAAATACATTTTAGTAATTTAGTTTATTACTTTCCTTATATACATAATGTATATTACTTTCCTTAGATACATAGTATAATGTATAAGGAAATTATTGTGACGGGGTCGAAAATTCGAATTCCAGTTTTCGACGGGAGAGCACGTTACGAGCATCCCTGAACACGAATAATACGTTTTTGAGGTGATGTATGTGTGTGTGTGTGTCAGTGAGTCTGTGGAGACGATATCTCACGAATGAATCAAGCAATCCGAACAAAATTTGGTACAAAAATCACAATCAGTAAATACTGGGAGCCTATTGTTTTCACATGCAATCGAATTTTCAAAACCCTCCTAAATTTTGAAATGAAATTTTAAAAAATCATTAAAAAATTAAAAGATTCAATAAAGTTACGTAAGTCATCATTTCTTATGTAATTTTTCATTAGAAAACGATTGACATAAACTTTAAAACGGTAGCATGAACCGTTGTAGATATACTGCACATTTTTAAAATAAATTTATCAAAAAATCACATAAAATTAAAAAAAAAATATTAACTATTATAAAATCTGTTCACTTTTCATATGTAATATTATGCGATAAATTTATTATCATCATTCTCGTAGATCTAGCTCGTTTCATTCACGAGAGAAGACACTTTAGGTAATAAGCTTTGTAATTTGACGCCATTAGTCATTTATATACCGTAAGACTAACCTATTTCTTCATAAACAATACTTGGCGAAATTTTGGCGACGAATTTGGCAGAATATCGCCAATTTGGCGAGTTTTTTAAATGTTGCCAAATTGATAAAAATGTCACCAAATTGATTAAAATGACGCTAAATCAATGAAAATGAAGACTGATGAAAATCCAATATCTTGGAAAGAATAAGAATCTACTATAAGAAAATATACTTTGGGTAATAGTTTTGTATTTGGACGCCCTTAGTCGGTTATCTGCTATAAGAATAACCTATTTCTCCGACCATAATGCCTGACGAAATTTTAGCGACGAATTTGACGGAATATTGCCAACGTGGCGAGTTTTTGAAATGTCGCCAAATTGATAAGAATTACGCTAAATCAATAAAAATGACAACTAATTTATTAAAATTCAATATTTTGAAAAGAATATAAGACTCTACCATATGTCACCGTCTGTAACACTTGACAAAATTCTGGTGACGAATTTTGGCGACTTTTTTTTTATTTTATCAAACTGACGAAACTGTTGGTAAATTGATAAAAATGTCGCCGAAATGATAAAACTGACGCCAAATAAGATGCAATATTTTGCAAATTTTTAATTCCGTCATATGATGGGTATACCTTTTATTATATAAGAAATGCTATTCTAAATATCGCCAACTTGGCGATATTTGGCCTTACATTGACGAAAATATCGTCAAAATTGCAAAAATGAGGACAAGTTACAATATCGTCAAAGTTGCAAAAATGAGGACAATGAAAATAACGCCTAATTGATGAATTTATTATTAAAATATTTAAATATTTGTACTATATTGCTTATTGAGGATGCTATCAATACTGATAATTGTTAATTTAGAGTTGCGTAAAATATAAGCTATTTGGGTAAGAATAGTTTTGTATGTTGTTATCTCGATGTACAGCTGCAGAAGAAAAAAACGCCCCACCCTCTGTTAATTAGCATCGTTCATCGTAGAGAAAATTGAAAGATAACATTCGATTAGGAATAACATCCTCTACAAATTAATGTGTTGTTGTTGAGCCCAGACCGTCCGACCTACCAGAAAGGTGTAAGGTAACCATTTGGACGGCCGGGAAGTACCACCCAATTTAGACCGGAACCCAGTGGAGGAGGCATCCACAAGGACCGTACCCTCCTTCCCCTACCACCAAACAAACAAATTAATGTTTGTAAAATTTGCATAAGGGTCTGTCTTCATATATAAACGAGCATAAACTTCGGAATTTAAAATGGCAAAACCCAAGTTTGACGCAATATTTCGAATATAACACAAAAATTAACCTCGGATATTAAGTTTCAAGTTATTCGGATGAAGCGTTCCCGAATTATGAGTATGTAAAGTTTTGAGCTCCTAATATTAAATTAGTTTCCATTCATATCTTCTGTAATAATTATCTGCTCACGCTGATTATCTGTATGACGTTACTACTAAACAACCCAAACACATTTACGTGATTTTTATTTTTGTGGAAATAATTGTTTGTATGAAATATCAATTACGAAATCAATAATCGAAAAAATATGAATACAAACCTGGACATGTTTTGATAAAAATTGTTTCACAAAGACTTTTTATATGTTTATGTAAAATTCCAGGTGTTTCCTCCCTCTAGTTCTTTCGAAATGTTTCAATATTCAGTATCACGATGATTTTAGGGGTCGTATATTAGTTTAAAAAAATGATTAATTTGGAAAAGTTATATTAATTGTAAGTTAATCTTTATTTAAGAAAACGGGAAATTTTTTTTTACCCAGTTCTAATAAAAACTTTGTATAAATAGTGTTGTATAGTTGCAACCTAATCAACGTAATTCTGCTACTGTATTGAAGGGTAAAAACTTGTATTGTTCACAGCCTCATGCAATACATGCCCCGCAGACTTCAAGAGGTGATTGATACTGACGGAGGTTGCACACCGTATTGATAAATAATTTTTAAATTCGTTATCAAGTTCCAACGGAGTTGTTTTGTTGAGTGATCTGCAGATATTTGTTAGTCTCAATTGTTTTTGAAGCAACATTATAAAATAATATTTGAAATAAACATTTCATTTTTCTTTATTTCTTCTTTCTTTTATTGAACCTGGCACGAATGCCCCATTAGTTTTTAGCAACGCACCCAGTACAGCTTTTTACCCCTAATAATCGTGCCCTGTTTGAGGCTCACATAATCCTACCCATTACAGACCCACTGCCTTAGTAACACACATACACACAAGACACCACCACATCCAGCCATGAAAATGCTCACCCTCTCATGCAGGAATCGAACCTGCGACCCTTTGGCTGTGAGGTAAGCCATAATGGTGAATGTCAAGAGGATAGTTCAATAATTTACAACAGTGCTGTGGTCAATCAAAGAAACATCGTCCTTCAAATTGCGGTTTTCAATATGGAGATAATCCCCGAAAATTGCACATTCCGGAATATTGAATATCTTCGGATATAAAGATAGAAACGTCGTGAAAATTTGAATTTGGACTAATCTGGGGGGGTCCAGAACTTGTGGGTGACGTCAAAATTAGGTGTTGCCATTGAAAATTTCAAAGTTTGTGCGCGTTTAGATATGAAGACGGCTCCTTATGCAAATTTTACGCACATTAATTTGTAGAAGATGTTATTCCTAATCGAATGGTATCTTTCAATTTTCTCTACGATGAACGATGCTCGATTCATCAGAAAATTCGATTCATCAGAAAATTTGAATTTGGACTAATTAATTGTGCTCGATTCATCAGAAAATTTGAATTTGGACTAATCTGGGGGGTCCAGAACTTGTGGGTGACGTCAAAATTAGGTGTTGCCATTGAAAATTTCAAAGTTTGTGCGCGTTTAGATATGAAGACGGCTCCTTATGCAAATTTTACGCACATTAATTTGTAGAAGATGTTATTCCTAATCGAATGGTATCTTTCAATTTTCTCTACAATGAACGATGCTCGATTCATCAGAACGATGCTCGATTCAACAGAGGGTGGGGCGTTTTTTTCCCCGCAGCTGTACAATTTATCGCGCAAAATGTACAATTTAACGTTACAAACACTGTGCCGTGGATCTTTTCATCACTTTTTCCCCGTTAAAGAAGCAAATTCATTGCATTATATAAGGAAAGTCATGTGCTGCCCATATCAGATTTTTTTAAACAATAGAAAGTGCCCTCTGTGTTGCCCGGGATTAGTGTAAACCTTTGATTAAAATCGCATCAAAACTCACATCAAATTCGCGACAGTATTCCTCCCAGATATATAAAATTCAGAATATTTTTTTTATAAAATTACTAAAGTAGCCATATTTTGAACTTTGAAATTTCCAAAATTGCAGTTTATATGTTGCTAATAGTGTCAGTTTGTTCAGTATGAAATCTTCCTTGAAAAAAAAAAAAGAATAAAAATATATAAATAAAAAAAATCTGCATTGTAGAAAAGTAAAAATAAAAAATCCTTTTTACCGAATATAAATGTCTATATAGGTTGTTAGGAGAAGAAAAAAAAGATGTAATTATTATAACAGATATTGTGTGATTATCATATTAGATATTTTAAATATAAAACGCCAGCCAAATTTCTTTTAACTTTAACAACCGAAATGATCTGCTTGCTCTCCCAAACAATTTAATCAAAAACCGCAAAATGAGAAAGTAACCGTCTGCATAATGGGAACGAGTTGAGTAGAATGGCAACCGTTCCGCTGCTATGGCAACCAACGAACAGCTGAGAAGCAGGGATGTAAATGAAGAGGAAAGATTAAATATAGAAATATGCTAGAAAAGGGTAGGGATCTGGCACGTAGGGATAAACTTAACAAAAGCGATGGAAGAAATGTTCAAGAAGTAAATTTTATTTCATCTTATGAAACATCAATACATAACAGTCCCTACAGAAAAAAAACTCGATTTTATAAAATTAATTAAAAAAAAATGCTAGTTTTATGATTCGAACTCTATAAAAAAATTAATAAGCTTCTTGTTATTATTTGACTGGAATGATCTCAATATCATTCTAATCGCTCAACTTTTTCGAGACGTATCGTGTTCATTGTAGGGAAGTCAAAACTGCATTATCTCGAAAACAGTTTGTGATAACGCCAAAGCAATGATTGTTAGTAGTAAATTTTTGATAGGAAGTACGTATAAATCATTAGCTCACTAGATAATGAACTATTTTTATACGCTTTTATATAGCTTACTCTGTTAAATTCAAATTTTGTGACTGATTTTTAACGTAATTCCTGATGTTCAATCGACTTGAAACTTTGCACACTTATGTATTCCTAATGACAATATAATATTTTTTAACACTTGACGCCTTTCACGCGTTTCCTTAACTACAAAAATCTAGACTTATAGATAGATCATCGTTGGCTTCCAATAATCTTAGAAGTATTAAAATTTACTATGAATGAATTTTTTGTCACAGTAATGAATATTCCATAATGAGTTAAAGAAAAAAAAAATACAGCTGTACATGAGACATACAGATAACATACTCGCTAGAATATTAGAAACAAAGTTTAAATGTGCAACGTGTAATTGGACAACGAGGGTTGCTGCATAAATTATAGCACTACATTCCCAATAATCATTTCCTTGTTTACACAACATTACAGCAATGTATTTCCTTATTACAAAAAACTTTTCAGTAAAATAGAAAATAACAGTTTCTTTTTAACCGCAAAACTGCCCAGAATTTTATTAACTATGCTTTTCCTTCCCCACTAATTCTTATCTTTAAATATATATATATATATATATATATATATATATATATATATATAATAAAAATTGATAAAGCACTATAAGATTAAAAGGTTCGAGTTAAAAATCATATAAAAGAAAAGCGCAATGCAGCATTTTCCCCATTATACGAAATATAATAAAATAAGATAGAAATAGGATACAAATGGAATAAAAAATGGATGGGAAGGCTAACGGGCAATATGCTAAAAAAAGCCTAAGGGGGGATTGTGACCCCTTAAATCCCCGGTTACAGCATGCTGCTAGGCCGCGGCACACTCCCGGTATGGCCACAATTCCCGTAGCACTTCTCCAAGGCCTGTAGCTCGAATGAATAGACCTTGATTTTTCAAAGGAGTAAAGAAGAAATGATACCCAATTTCTATAGAACGTTGTTAAAATCCAAATTTTATAATTTTATAATAATGAGGGGGAAGGATGAATTCTTCTTATATTGTCTTTGGATTTTAACAACGTTCTATAGAAATTGGGTATCATTTCTTCTTTACTCCTTTGAAAAATCAAGGTCTATTCATTCGAGCTACAGGCATTGGAGAAGTGCTACGGGAATTGTGGCCATACCGGGAGTGTGCCGCGGCCTAGCAGCATGCTGTAACCGGGGATTTAAGGGGTCACAATCCCCCCTTAGGCTTTTTTTAGCATATTGCCCGTTAGCCTTCCCATCCATTTTTTATTCCATTTGTATCCTATTTCTATCTTATTTTATTATATACATACATTATATATATACATACATTATATATATATATATATATATTACATATTAAATGTATAACCATATTTATCGATTTTACAAAATCCGTGATAGAGCGGCCACTAAACAAACTGTCTACTGGCCACTTGCTACTAAGCAAAAATTTGAGTTTTCAGGTCTACAATCTTGTCCATAATGTAAACTTTCCACTACAACTTATTTCTCAATGCATATTATCATCCATAAAAATTTTAAATCATAAATTATACGACTAAATTATGTCTACAACATAAGCTTCTCCATCATTAACTGCGCCTCCGCCACTTTTGTTTTCCATAGAAACCACAAGGATTTCGCGTTTCTCATGATCCGAGCACCTAAAAATGCTGTACCTGTATCATCAATAGAACATTCTGGAACGTCGTCTTTTCTCTCCGAAGTAACTTTTAATATGAACGTCAGAACTGAGAACTTGACAGAGATATGGCCTATGTACTAAAAATGTATCCACATCATGAAATATGAATAAATCAGATTTAAAATACAAATGGACTCATTGGATTATTCATGTAGCCCTGACATACACTATGCAGCCAGCACAATTCATCCCTTTACAAAACTAATAAAATAAGTAAACGAAAAACAGAAAAATAAAACAAGAACGTGATATTTCACAATAACAAATTTAATGGCAATGAAATACCTCGACTGATAGAAATAAATTATTCTTAAGAGGTTTAAAAATAACAACATATAATAAAATCCAATGAAAGTAAATTAGATTGAATATATTTATTCTATAGCAATACGAGGGGAAAAATTTTTTTTTGTTACTAAAACAAGAAATTAGAGATCAAATTCAATTTGTTTCCGCGCCTTATCGCTTTTTCACGCTCCGATAACTTAACCGGCAAACATCTTGGAACACGATCATAACGAGCTTCAGAATCTTGATCAAATTTACTCTCGGCTGGAGAAACCAATTTTAATAGTAAAAATCCAGCAGCAATGAAAAAAAATCGTTTGCTTCAGTTATTTTCAACTTCGGTGTGTAAATGGCATGCGCAAAGCTACGCTTTTCTTATACTGTTAGAATTGGCAAAGTTGCTGGAACGAGTTTCCGAATGTCTTTCATGATGTAAGCGTAGTTAGGAAAGGTTTAAAAATAACGAAATTAGCTGAAATGTAAATATAGCATTTGAAATGTAAAAATCTGATGTGGGCAGCACACGACACAAATTCACTTCCTCTTATCCTTCGTTCACAGTTCATTAAACCGAGTTTAATCGTACAAAATAACATAGTTAATTATCTGAAATTACATTGAATTTGAAGTTTTAATTCAATTTTCGTTTTCATTTGGCGGCTAGACGTGTTTTCAAAGACAACGTGACAAAAATGTGAGAAAACTAAAATATGTCGAGAACGTTTAAGGGGTTAGTTTTATTCTATTCGTCGTCAAAAATTACATATAGAACAAGCATGTAATTGACACATTTAAGCATACGTATTCATTTTAGATTTTGATCATTTCTGCGGACCATTTTGGGAAAGAGAGAGAGAGAGGGGAGGGGAATAAAAAGCAGGTTCTTTTTCCGAAACGTACCAAACTCTAATCAGCACTAAGGTAATCCACAAGTGACTTATATACCAAATTTTGTGAAATTTGATCAGTTAGTTTTTTAACTAGAGTGGATCGTATCCACTGAATGAACTTTAGATTATCAATTTCCTCCATACATGCTACCGTCACTGCTCCGGGAAATATCATTGTTTTTCATAGGAAGTGATGCAGTGAAAATCTTAAAATGTGAAACATTCAAGTTATAGTCATGAGAAGTACTAAAAAATACTATCTAGTTCTAGTTTTTCACATAATATATCCAGTTTTTCTTTCAGGCATACTTCCAGGGGGGGGGGGGGGGGGCTTAAGTTAACCTAGTTTCTATGTATGTGACATAGCATTTAGATATATTTATATAGGACAAATAAAAACTTTTCTCTCCCTAAAATATCATTCCCCCCACCCCCCCCACCCCCAAAGCCCTGAAAGAAACACTGAATGTATCTGCACACAAAATTTGATAGTGGTCTGATGGTTCGTTCCTAATTTATAGTGGCCAACATCTCAGACACAAACGAACATCTTTGCAAAAGTGTTTGAAGTTAAGTTCTTGGGTTTCTAAAACGGTCTTATCCGACAATATCTCGGATTCGAAAATTTTCAGAAAAGTAATACTTAACAAAGTATAAGAAGTAAAGAAGGAAAAATATTACGATAAAAACAAAATTGTCTTACAGGAATTTACTTAATACTTCAATTATTTAAAAGTCAAATTTTGGTCATGTAAGGAATACTTGAAATAAACAATTTAGAAATTTATTTAAACATTACTATAATGATTTAAAATTTAAATTGTGGCCGTGTATGTAATATCTAGAATAAACAATTTAGAGATCTATTTTTTTTTCTTTTTTCCGGTATCGCTAAACAGCTTTCTTGACCATGAACTGTCAGTAGGTATCCGTTTTAAAAATGGAGAAAACAGCCAATCAGAAAAACTGTCGTCTCTCCAACGACCTTGAAATTTATTCAAGGTTGCAATGGATGAGTAAGCATGAGTAATCCTACTGCGAGTAATTGAATATGTAATCTTCTTTGCTCAGAACGTAATTACGTTACGCGAGTAAGCACAGAGTTTTTCTTTTCTCCCGGCTTTTGCGATTTTCGTTCATTTGTTGGCGATCCAATAACGATGTATTAAGTGAACGACGATGAAAAAATGAACTGGAAAATTTTTGTTAGTTAATAGCACAGTCTAAAGGAGAGAAATTTTGGATTAAAGTATATGGAATAATAATAACAAATTAATCTGATGCGATTTTCAACATGTGACTTTTCACATGGATTAGCAAATTCCGGTAAAATCGATAACACGATTTTTTTTTATTCTTATTTATTCTTCGCTTTTATTCTTTGATCTTGTTGGAAACCAATAAGTTTTTTGTTCATAAAACATTCGCTCTAACTGCTGTCTTCAATAATCGAAAGTATGGTGGCAAACTGCGTGCACGCTTCATTTTTGACGGAAGTTATAAGCATTTTTATTCTCGTCTGTATACTTATTTCGTATCGTCATACAAATTTTCGGAAAAATGAAGAGTGACACCTTCAGAACCGGAAGTGGAATCTGATACTTTAATAGATGAAAAATTTAGAGGCTTCTTGAGTCAGAAAGGTTTAAATCTAACATCTACAACAAAGTAAAATCATTACATACAGCAATGACTTCAAAAAACTATTACACCAGGTGTCTCAAGATGTCCCACTATCATGTATACCATGGTTCTCCAATACGTCAAATTGTTCCTGAAGGCTAGCATGCTTTTCGGATTAACTCTATGACCATTTTATATATAATTTTGCAATAAAATATGCCTGTTTCTTTGATATGTAGATTTATTTAAATAAATTAAAATTTAATCCCACTGTTACTGTCTACATAATTTACATAAAAGAGATTTGACTGTTGTAAAAAGTAACAAGAAAGATCAATCATGCTTAAAGCATTGATTATGAAACACTTTCCAACTTCAATGCAATTTTATTTAAACATGTCTAAAATGCAATACATTCCTCGGTAATATTTTAAAACTTATCACAATATTACATTAATTTATTATATTTGAAAACTTAAACCTTCATCGAGAAAAATGAGCTTCATTCAAATGACGGCATTGAAATATAAATTGTATGGTTTAAACATCTCTAAAATGTGATACATTCCTCGGTAATAATTTTAGAATTATCATAATACTACGATAATTTATTATATTTGAAAACTTCATCGGAAACAACTGAAATTCATTCAAATGACGTCGTAGAAAAATTAACACGCCTGGCTCACTCTATAAAAGCAGTATTTCATTCATAAATAATTTCCCATTCATGTCATTCATTACAATACCATAATAATTTATTTTATTTAAAAATTAAGACCATGGAGCTACAAGTAATTAAACTCTATGCGTAAAACTTCATCGAAAAAAATCCTCCTTCTCTTTGTAAAATCAATGAATATTTCATTCATCATATCAGCTATGCAGACTCCATGAACTAAATGATTTTGTGTTAAAGAAATACAGCAATTCTAATACAACTTATTCTACATATTTTGCTGTTTACATTTTACATAGGTGAAAAATAGGCTTCGTTGTAGAAATAATCAAATTTGGATGAGCATTTAAACTCAAGTATATTGCAATTGCGTTGTTTCAGTATGTAGATGCACAGAATTTAAGCAAAAATAAAGTGGTTTTAGGACGGATACAACACTCAATATGAATTAAAAAGAACTTTAAAAATCACGATTTTGAGACAAGATGGATGCCATATATCATTTTGAAGTAGGTCACGTGATCTTTTCATATCATGGTCACGTGATCGCTTCACATAAGGTGTTATTATTATTTTAATTTTTATTTAAAAAACTACTGAATATATTTCGCTGAATTTTTTTTATATATTTTATGGAACAATTTGAATATTACCTAAAATTTTCGAAGCAATTTGTGAATTTTAAATCCGCTTAGAAAATGTTTGAAAAATTAGGTCCCATAGGGATCAATGTATTTCATTTTTTCAACCCGGGTTCAATCCAAAACTAATTGGGTGATATTATTCATTTATATTCCCATAGGTCCTACACACCGTCTGAACAACATACTAAAATTTCATTTCAATTAAGTCATTTTTACGGCAGTTATCGTGCTAACGGACAGACAGACAGAACAAAGTCATAAACACTTTTCAACTTTGTTGTAAAGTGTTAAAAAAATAGCTTAATAAATTACTACCTATTTGCAGCCTAAAGCTTTCAAAACTCAGCAGCAAAAGCACAGGAGGGCCATACAGATGGCACATAAAATTTACAAGATTTCTATCTCAAACCATATTTTAAAATGTAAGGTATCCTAAGATGTCCAGAGTGTATTTCACTTTTCCTTACTCCCTTTTATGAAAATCGTTTGAATCTTGTAAAAGATATCCTGCTTGCTGCTGAAAGTGAAATAAACTCTATTGCAAAAAAATGATATGCACCCATAAGAAATTGAGCTACAACCACGAAACTCGGCATGTATGTCTTGTTTGAGGAGATATGCAAATGATTAGAATTTAGGGAGGGGGGATATATTTTATTAAGAAATGGTGGCAACAAGAAGATGGCGTTTTAGTACATGACAAATCTTCCCCGGATAGCTATACAAGCTGATATTAGATGCGGCATAGATTCAATTAAGTTGCTTTTACGCCCCTCTGCGAAAGATACTGCCACAAATGTTGCAATTGGTTAATTAATTCAATGGCATTCTGAGAAGGCTGCAATTGCCGTTCCATGTCCCTGACGTGTTCTATTGTTCATAGTTCTGGGGACCTGGATGGCCATGAAAGGGTATTAAATCGTCGAAGACACTGTTGAGAAAGTCGTGCAGCATGTGGTCGAGCATTGTCTTGTTGGTAAATGGAATCTGGGTGTCTTGACAGCATAATCAGAAAAATCAGCTGCAGAATATCGTTGCGCACAAGCGAGCCGTCAGATTAGCTAAACCACAACTAGAGGAGATCGTCTGTCCCACGACAGAGCTCCCTCAGACTGTCACACCACGTGTGACAGCCGTGTGCCGCTCGTCTGTCCTCCACACACATATGCGGCGGTCATCAAGACTGAGATAGACGCGGGATTCGAAGCTAAAGACAACATATCTCCAATCGGTGTCTCTAGTATCTCAAAAACGGCTCTTGATAACTCTTAAGTCTATTTATTTATGGTTTAAAAAAATATGGTTAAATAATTTATAAATCATACAATAGGAAGCATATTTATTATTCTGTAACTGTTGCTTATTTTTGTAATTTTTCTGATAGAATTGACTTTTTATTCTCCCTGCGGTCATGTTAATGCAATTTTTTTAAGTTTTCGGGAATCAAATAGGTCCAGATATTCAGAAATACCTGACATTGCTTGGCATTTTAAAATAACATTGGCTCGAAAATATTCATAGAAAATTATACATTGTAAATACCTTATACAGCGATACATATAGTTGAATAAAATAGAAAAAAAAGTTTGTAAACACAAATAAAATAATATGCAGTGGAGAAATGTACAAATTTGTTAAAGAATGTAAACGTTATCTATTCCTGCATGTACAGGGTTCCTAGGAAAGTCTTTAAGCACCTCAATAACTTTGTAGGGAAATGTCCATGAGTGGTCTATCTATGGTAAAATGATCATGCCCGATCGAATAAAGTAGATTACAGTGCACCCTAGCGGAGAAGAATATAGTCAATTACAAAGTGTTATATAATGAGTAAGAATTAATATCAAGAACGCATGAAATACGTATATGGAAGGCAATCCATTTCTGTCAAAAAGTAATTTCCCCAAGGACTGTAACACGGTGACACCTACAATGTTGGTTAAAGTACGTAATATTCTTTCTCAAAATCAAATGTGCATTATTGCTGATGGAGGAAATGTTGAAAAGTTGTACATTAGATTCATGTGCATATAAGTGTTGTTTATTTTAGCACTCCTGCTTAGGGCAGCCATTTGCCATTAACCCTATTGTGTGGAATAAATGCCTTTTGAAACAGTTTTATTGTTCATTCGTACTCATTAGACAATACTCTACAAATTTTGTAATTGACGTTTGTTTCTTTTCGCTTTGTTGCCGAGTTCGCGATCCGAACTTTTTAAATTCTCCACTAGGGGCGCTGCAATCACTTTTCTTCAATCGAGCATGGTCGATTTACTATAGATAGACCTAACATGTGCATTCACAGACCTTTCCTTGCAAAGTTATTGGGGTGCCCAGGAACCCCGTATATCCCGGGCGAGGTCGGATGTTTCTGAAAGTAAAGCCTTTTTTTTTTTTTTCCGAAACAAACTTACTAATTAAAAAACTTGTTTAAGTTTGAAGTTTTGACTGGCGCGAATGAAGAGTAGCAGTGTTTATCTAAGGCGAGGATACATTTTCTGTCATATTATCATTTTCAGGTGAGCGAAGAACGTGACTCTTTTAGACACTCCACCCCTTTTTATGCTTGTGGAATAACTTACCGACGAGAATCTTATTTAAACATGAGATAGTAAAGGGTTTTAAAAACTGTAATAAATATACGCAAATGTGCATAGCTAAAAGCATACCTGCCAACCTGGGAAAATTGGAATGTGTAAAATTTTGCGTGAATGACATTCATAATGATTTTTTTTTAAACTACACGCGCAAACGACATTTCTAATGAATTTAACTATGTACAAATACCTGCATTAAAAAAAATACTGCATTAAATATCAGGCATAGTACTGGTAGAATATGAAAATTCAGGACACCAATTTTATAAAATTTCAGGACAATAAATTATAAAATAAAAAATATATAACGGTTTTATCCGGTGAAAATTATTTTATAATGAAAACAAATATTTATGTTTGGTAAAACACAGGTTTTCACTAAGAGTAACAAATATTGATCTTTAATAATAATAATAATAATTAAAAAAAAATAATAGCACTAAATTATGTTCCTGCCAAAATGGTTTCCTTTTTATTTGCCTAAATTATTGCTTTAATACCACTTATTCGAAAATATTCCTTCACAGAGTTCATACCCATTTTTCAAAATAGAAAAATTTGTATTATGCAAATACAATTAAAAAATTAACCTTAATAATTAGCCATAATATGAAAATAAGCTAGTTCAATCGATCTAATATGTAACATTTAAATGATGGAGATGGATGGAAAAAGATACTAACGTACTCTCGGTAATTCACGCGAAGTAACTGAATTGCGCAATCGCACTGTTTATGTGAAAATAATTAAGAAATTAACCATAATAATTAATTAGAATATGAAAATAAACTAGTTCAGTCAATCAAAAATGCAATATTTAGAAGATTGAGATGGATGGAAAAAGATACTTTTGTTCTCTCGGCGATTCATAAGAACAAACTGAATTGCGCAATCGCAGTGTTTATGCGAAATTAATGAACAAAATAACATTTTAGCAATTTATGCTGAATTAGACAACCTTTGAAGAAGTATATTTATTACTTTCATAAAATAAGCGATCGAGATCTTCATTTACATTACACACGGCCGTAAATCTCCGTTAATTTGATTGGTATTACCCTGCATTTTATTATGGATTTGCTACGATCCCGGGAATGGTAGAAATCCGTGCTGAAAAAGCGTAAAATGGTGTTTCCGAGGAATTATACCACGTCTGGTTAATTAATAAATTTCAAACAAAAAAGGCCGGAGAATTTGGCCGAAGATTGATTTCCTAGTAATGTTAAAAAATTCAAATAAATGCGGAAATGCGTAAAATATAGCAATAAATGCGTAAAAACGTAAAGAGCAGTTAAAATGCGTAAATTTTATGCATAATGCGTAAAAGTTGGCAGGTATGTAAAAGTCTATAAAGCGGTTTATTTGAAGATAAGCAAAATTGCGAGTCAGTTTTTTGACGCAGCGGTTTTAAATAAACGTAAATTAATAGAAATGTATGGGTTAAAATACTTAAAAAATAAATATACGGTATATGACAACTACAGGTTTACATTTTCCGAGGCTGGCTAAATTTCTGTTAGACGCGCAGGGCAGGGATTGGATGTAGTTTTTAAACATTTGGATCGGGTTGAGCTGGGCTATATATATCCAATGTTTGAACAATTTGCAATTAATAGCCCACTTCAACTATTAGATCTTGTTAGATTTGCTGCATTTAATTCCCCTTGAACTAGTATATTCCTCTTATTCTATTTTCAACAGTGGTGAACAGAAATTGAGGTCATAATTCTCCTCTCACCCATTGGTTGAATAATAATTACATTAGTTCTCCACAGGATTCATATTGTTACCTTACACCTTTCTGGTAGGTCGGACGGTCTGGGTTTCAACAACAACAACAGGATTCATATTGAAACTAAACAGAGCACTTCAATTGCCCCCCCCCCCCCCCCCTCCGTATTCCAAGATCCTAGCTATACCTAAGTTTTCAAATGTACTTAAGTTTCTTCTGATAGTTCAAGTGCTGTATGCCTATGTAATAGCTGCGCCTATGATTTTTAAATACACTTATGTTTTCAATTTTTCGTAGGTATAAATAATTCCCTTCAATATTTTTATTTAATCCCACCATTTGTGCATTTATTAATATTATCATTTTGCCATTTTCAACACTTTACAACATAGTTGAAAAGTGTTTATGATTTTGTTCATTCTGTCTGTCCGTTCGCACGATAACTGCCGTAAAAATGACTATATCAAAATAAAATTTTAGAATGTTGTTGAGACGGTCTGTGGGATATATGGGAATGTAAATGAATAATATCACCCAATTAGTTTTGGTTTGACCCCGGGTTAAAAAAATGAAATACATTGAACCCTATGGGAGCTAATTTTTCAAACATTTTTTAAGCAAAACTAAAATTCACAAATTGGTTCAAAAATTTTAGGAAATATTCAAATTATTCTATAAAATATATAAAAAAAAATTCAGCAAAATATGTTCGGTAGTTTTTAAATAAAAATTAAAATAATAATTAAATCCATACTATATGAAGATATCACGTGACCCACTTCAAAATAAAATATGGCATCCATCTTGTGTTAAAATCGTTATTTTTAAAGTTCTTCTTAATTTATATTTAGTGTTACATCCGTCCTAAAACAGCTTTATTTATTTTTTTTTTCTGTGCATCTATATACTACGCCAACGCAATTACAATATGTTTTAGCTTAAATGATCATCAAACTTTGACTATTTTTACAACGAGGCCTAACTTTAATGAATGTAAAATGTAAACAAGTTGATATGAATATGTAAATGAGTTGAAAAAAATTTAGCAATTCATATACAAGAAAAATTATTTAACTCTTGAGTCTGGAATGAAAGTGTATGAAATATTCGCTGCTTTTACATAGAGAGCCAGACGATTTATATTTCGATGACGTCATTTGAATAAATTTTGAATGGCGTTTTAAACGTGGAGTTAGAAAATACTTTTACCTCATTATTGTGAAAGTATATGTTTTAGCTTAACTAATCATCAAAGTACAGATGCCACAGCAAACAAACAAACAAACAAACAAAAATAAATAAATAAAGCGGTTTTAGGGCGGATGCAACACTAAATATAAATTAAAAATAATTTTAAAGGCTCACGATTTTGACACAAGATGGATGCCATGTTTTATTTTGAAGTTTGTCACGTGATCTCTTCATATAATATGGGTGTAATTATTATTTTTATTTTTATTTTAAAAACTACCGAATATATTTTGCTTAAATTTTTTTTACATATTTTATGGGATAATTTAAATATTTAATAAAACTTTCGAAGCTATTCGTGAATTTTAAATTCACTTAAAAAATGTCTAAAAAATTATGTCCAATAGGGTTCAATGTATTTCATTTTCTCAACCAGGTTTCAATCCAAAACTAATCGGGTGATATTATTCATTTACATTCCCAAATGTCCTACAAACCGTCTCAACAACATGCTAAAATTTCATTTTGATAAAGTCATATTTAAGGCAGTTATCCTGCGAACGGACAGAAAGACAGACAGAATGAACAAAGTCATAAACACTTTTCAACTTTGTAAAATGTTAAAAACATTGCCTCTGAATGTGTCGTATTTTAGAGATGTTAAAAAAAATTATAGTTGGAAATTGTTTTATAAGCAATGCTTTATGCATGATTGATCTTTCTTGTATTTACATTTAGTGTTGCATCCGTCCTAAAACTGCTTTATTTTTAACACTTTACAACAAAGTTGAAAAGTGTTTATGACTTTGTTCATTCATTCTGTCTGTCTGTCTGTCTGTCTGTCCGTTAGCACGATAACTGCCGTAAAAATGACTTTATCAAAATGAAATTTTAGTATGTTGTTCAAACGGTCTGTGGGACCTATGGGAATATAAACAAGAAAGATCAATCATGCATAAAGCATTGATTGTGAAACACTTTCCAACTTCAATGCAATTTTATTTAAAAAAAGTCGAAAATGCAATACATTCCTCGGTAATATTTTAAAACTTCTCACAATACTACATTGATTTATTATATTTGAAAACTTAAACCTTCATTGAAAAAAATGAACTTCATTCAAATGACGGCATTGAAATATAAATTGCCTGGTTTAAATATCTCTAAAATGCAATACATTCCACGGTAATATTTTTAAAACTATCATAATACTATGATAATTTATTACATTTGAAAACTTCATCGAAAACAACTGAAATAAATTCAAATGACGTCATAGAAAAAATAACACGCCTGGATCTCTCTATAAAAGCAGGATTTCATTCATTTCATTCATCACAATACTATAATAATTTATTTTATTTAAAAATTAAGACCATGGAGCTACAATTCATAAACTCTGTGCTTAAAACTTCATCGAAAAAAATCGTCCTTCTGTTTATAAAATCAATTAATATTTCATTCATATCAGCCATGCAGACTCCATGGACTGAATTATTTTGTGTTAAAGAAATACAGTAATTCTAATACAACTCATTCTACATATTTTGCTGTTTACATTTTACATAGGTGAAAAATAGGCTTAGTTGTAGAAATAATCAAATTTGAACGAGAATTTAAACTCTATATTGTCATTGTGTTGTTTTAGTATGCAGATGCACAGAATTTAAGCAAAAATAAAGTAGTTTTAGGACGGATACAACACTCAATATGAATTAAAAAGAACTTTAAAAAATCACGATTTTGAAACAAGATGGATGCCATATATCATTTTGAAGTGGGTCATGTGATCGTTTCATATCATGGTCACGTGATCGTTTCATATAAGATGTGTAATTATTATTTTAATTTTTATTTAAAAAACTACTGAATATATTTCGCTGAATTTTTTTTATATATTTTATGGAACAATTTGACTATTACCTAACATTTTCGAAGCAATTTGTGAATTTTACATCCGCTTAAAAAATGTTTGAAAAATTAGGTCTCATAGGGCTCAATGTATTTCATTTTTTCAACCCGGGTTCCGTCCAAAACTAATTGGGTGATATTATTCATTTATATTCCCATAGGTCCTACAGACCATCTGAACAACATACTAAAATTTCATTTTGATTAAGTCATTTTTACGGCAGTTATCGTGCTAACGGACAGACAGACAGAATGAACAAAGTCATAAACACTTTTCAACTTTGTTGTAAAGTGTTAATAAATAATATCACCCAATAAGTTTTTTATTGAGCCCGGGTTGAAAAAGTGAAATACATTGAACCCTATGGGTCCTAATTTTTCAAACATTTTTTAAGTAAACTTAAAATTCACAAATTGCTTCGAAATTTTTAGGAAATATTCACATTATCCCATAGAATATATAAAAAAAAATTCAGTAAAATATGTTAAGTAGTTTTTTAATTAAAAATTATTTAATATAGGGAAAAAAATCAAATTCAATTAAATTCTGAATTTGGGATATCCTCCAGAAAGAAAAGAGAGAGATATTATATAATAAATATCTTTCCAAGTGTTTAATCATTTTGCATATAAGAGAGGCTTCACATTTTAAAATAAATTTGGTAGATAACAATTTTTCATTTTTTTTAAATTTTATATAACTCTTCATGATATACTTATTTGATGGCATTTTTAATGCACTTCCCTACGTCCTAGAGAGTTAAAATTTGGTACACAGCTTAAATTTGTTGAACATTTTATTCGACAAAAATTTGATGGATCTTTAAATATAGATCATACATTTTTTTCGAAATGGCCTGAAAATAATCCCCGTTCACTTCTATAAATCATTGTTGTAATATTGTTAAAAATTCTGATGTGGACAGCACATGTCTTTCCCTGCAGACTCATATTCGTTCTCTTTATTTCTTCAATAATAATTTGAGTTTATCTGCACAAAATAACAACCATAAGTATTTTAAATGACATTGAATTTACACGTTAAACTTAAATTTGGTTCTCATTTGATAGCTGGACTTATTGTCAAAGGTGGCGTAGCGAAAACGCAAAAAAACTAGAATATCTCAAGAACGGCTATTCTTAGAGTAATGGGGTTAGTCTTATTCTTTTTGTTGTCAAAAATCACGTATAAAATAGGAATTTAATTGATATAATTGAGCACAGGTAGTCTTTTATTTTTATATATAACGATTTTTGTGGGCCATTTCGCAAAAATAGCCCGTTCTTTTTTCCCGAATCGTACTAGAATAACCTACAAATGATTTATATACAAAATTTTGCCAAATTTGGTATATAAATCACTTGTAGGTTATTGAAATATTATACACCAAATTTTGTTAAATTTGTTCCATTAGTTTTTAGCTAGAGTGGATAAAGGCAATTTCTGCGGCCTTTTCGCAAAGAAGGCAGATTCTTTTATTACGAACCGTACTATAATCTAATGAACATCAGGATTTCCCATAAAAAACATACCTACCAAATTGTATGAAATTCGGTCCATTAGTTTTTCAATTAGAGTGGATGTAATATTCACACAGACACACAGAAACATACACAGATACACCCTTACACACACAGACGTCTTCCTAAAAATAGTTTTTTCGTGTTCTAGAAGTCCCAAAACGTGTAGATCCTTTGAAAATTCGAGTTCCGATCTTCGGCACGATTCCAATACTTTGAGTACATACACACATATATTATCTGTGCATCTGTGTATTATCTGTGTATCTAAATTCCGTGCCTATGCAATTACAATAGTTGTGATTTTAAATGATCCCTAAACTTTTATTATTTCTTCAACGAAGCCTAATTTTAACATATGCAGAATGCAAATAACTCAAGCGATTGTAAGATGAATTACATAAGAATTGCTGAATTTTTTTCACACAAAATTATTTAGCTCTGGAGTCTGGAATACAAGTTATATGAATGAAATATTCATTGATTTTGCATAAAGAATCAGATGATTTATATTTCGATACAGTTTTAAATATTTAAGTATAATAAATTACTGTAATACTGTGATAATGTAAAAGATATCACCACTGAATGTATCACATTTTAGAAATTTTTAAATGAAATTACATTTCAGTTGGAAAGTGTTTCATAATCAATGCTTATGCATGATTGATCTTTCTTGTTGTATATTATCGGTGTTTCTAAATTCTGTGCCTACACGATTACAATATTTTTGATTTTATTTTTCAAAGCAAAATTATTTAGCTGTGGTGTCTGGAATATAAGTGATACGAATGGAATATTCATTGATTTTACTTAGATCGAGAAGCAAGCGGTTTTATAGCATTGCTATTTTTGATGAAGTTTTAAATTTCCAAGTAAAAAAATTATTGTACTATGATAATTTAAAAAACATCACCGCTGAATCACCGTTTATTCACGCCGTAAATATAACAGTCTGATTGATCTTCCTGCTAGAAAATTAAACAAAATATTTGAAAACTTAGTTTAATAGAGTACATAAAAATATTTTACTGATTTCAGCCCTGTAAATATAAATGTATTCTAACATTCATCTTTACAAAGCTGACTTAATTCTAATCGCAAAAATTCATGTTTGATTCATTTAAATAATCACCGCTTCGCAGTCCACGCCTTAAAGACATACACACATCTTTCCAAATTTGTTCGAAATGGGTTCAGGTGATCTTACAACGTGCTTATTCGTCATAATCTTGAATTTTAAAATGTTAGGGAAAACAACACTTTCTCTAAACGCGAAAGTAAAAATTATAACTATCATGTTTATAAATTTTTAGTGCTTTTTTCAAGAAAGCAGACATTAGAGAATTTTCTTATTTTTGTTTTCTTCAAGGAAGTACTAATAATGGGTGACAGGAATTTTCTATACTATTGTTTTTATTAAAAACTTTTCCTTTCAACATATATCTCTTAGGATCTACTATATACAGATCTTTGATGCTGACTGATATGGATTCAACATCGAATTCTAGAGAGGGTAGGGGGTTGGAGGGTTCACTAAAGATTTCCTTGAAACATCTATTTCTTAGGATCTACTTGCTATACACATAACTTTGATGATGACATATGGATTCAACATCGGATTCCAGAGAGAGTTGGAGGGTACACCAAATATTTCCTTGCAACATCTATTTCTTAGGATCTGCTATATACAGAGTTTTGGTGATGACTGATTTAGATTCAACATCGAATTCCAGAGGGGTGCGTGTTGGAGGTTTCACCAAAGATTTCTTTGCAACATCTATTTCTTAGGATCTGCTATATACAGAACTTTGATGATGACTGATATGGATTTAACATCGAATTCCAGAGTGGGGAGGGGGTTGGAGGGTTCACTAAAGATTTCCTTGCAACATCTATTTCTTAGGATCTGCTTGCTATACACAACTTTAATGATGACATATGGATTCGACATCGAATTCCAGAGAGGGTTGGAGAGTTCACCAAAGATTTCCTTGCAGTGTCTATTTCTTAGGATTTGCTATATACAGAGCTTTGATGATGACTAATATGGATTCAGCATCGAATTCCAGAGGGGTGAGTGTTGGAGATTTCACTAAAGATTTCCTTGCAATATCTATTTCTTAGGATCTGCAATATACAGAGCTTTGATGATGACTGATATGGATTTAACATCGAATTCCAGAGAGGGGAGGGGGTTGGAGGGTTCACTAAAGATTACCTTGCAACATCTATTTCTTAGGATCTGCTATATACAGAGCTTTGATGGTGACTAATATGGATTCAGCATCGAATTCCAGAGGGGTGAGTGTTGGAGATTTCACTAAAGATTTCCTTGCAATATCTATTTCTTAGGATCTGCTGTATACAGAGCTTTGATGATGACTGATATGGATTTAACATCGAATTCCAGAGAGGGGAGGGGGTTGGAGGGTTCACTAAAGATTTCCTTGCAACATCTATTTCTTAGGATCTGCTATATACAGAACTTTGATGATGACTGATATGGATTTAACATCGAATTCCAGAGAGGGGAGGCGGGTTGGAGGGTTCACTAAAGATTTCCTTGCAGCATCTATTTCTTAGGATCTGCTTACTATACACAACTTTAATGATGACATATGGATTCGACATCGAATTCCAGAGATGGTTGGAGGGTTCACCAAAGATTTCCTTGCAACATCTATTTCTTAGGATTTGCTATATACAGAGCTTTAATGATGACTAATATGGATTCAGCATCGAATTCCAGAGGGGTGAGTGTTGGAGATTTCACTAAAGATTTTCTTGCAATATCTATTTCTTAGGATCTGCTATATACAGAGCTTTGATGATGACTGATTTGGATTCACTATAGAATTCGAGAGGGGGGGATAGGGTTGGAAGGTTCACTAAGGATTTCCACGTTCGGTTCTGGAGGTGTCACATCCTGTTTTTTGAAAATTTGTTTGACTGTATAAAATAAGTGTGCAAAATAGTATAAAATAATTCTGACATCGGAAATGAAGTGCACACATCATATGCCACCATATGAAGGCTCATTCACAAATTTCTTACCTGTATTCTCTCAAGCAGAATTTAAATTCATTATGACTAAAAAGTTCAACTATGACTTTTATATTCATTTCACATGCACATGTATGTACAGTACAGGAAGCAAAATGTTACCTTGAATGAATACTTGCTAAAGCGACACGATACGACAAACACGCAAACACTAAATGATGAATGAATGCGCAGAGAACAGCGCAACACATCTCTGCTCTACAATTTATTGAGTGGTTACGACGGTATCACGCCACTCTGCAATTCACAAAAGAGAAAAATTGGTTTTCAACTTCGCACGTATGCTCATTTCGATTTCGGTTTATCATAGATGGAAGGTTTTACTTGACTCAAAGTAATACAGGGTTCTTAGGAAAATCAATACGGGGACCAGAACTGGCCCATGTTAAATTTGATAACTTTATGTTCCCTTTTTTCAGAAACTACAAATACCATCAGCAGTTCAAATTCGTGAAAAGACTGAAATTGTCGGTTGTCATAGAAGTTCGTAAAATTGCGGTAAATAGCAAGTTTTCTTGCTGCCGTAGCAGTTAACAGGTATTCCATGTTGATGAGTGCATAATAAGCGCGAAACCGGTCCATGCATACTGTTATCTGCAATAGGAGTGTCTTCTTTACTAATAACAGTGGTGAATTCTGGTCTAAAAAGCAGGTCAAGTGGCAATGCGTTTTATCTCCCCCCTCCCTCCCCTCCGCCACGTTGTCAATCGCACTGAAATACTCAGTATTTAATGGCGACAAGATAAAACAAATAATGTTATTACTATAGTGTTACTCATTATAACCAAGACAGGGATTTTGTGGCGGAAAAAAATAACGGAATTCGTCAAGCATTCGTCGAAAGTTCCAAAAATTTGTGCATATTCCGCGAAAAGTTACATTCCAACAATGAATAAACTTTAAATTCTAAACTTTTTCAATGTAATAATTAAAATTGTGAAATTTTTAAATTATAAAAGACAAATCCTCCACAGCTTCAAGTACTCTCACTTTTATAGAAAACAGTAAGCAAGGCCGGCAAAATAATTTGTTCAGATTTTTGCATCTTGTTAGACATGGGTACAAACCGGATTGAGAAACCTTAAAATTCCGAGTATAAGCGTGCGCTTTATCCTTATGTACACTCTTGAGGAGTGGTCTTTATTATTTTTATCTTTTCTGCTAAATTTTTACTTATTTCCAATAATTTTTGAATAATACATTCATTGATCTGGCACAAACTAATTTTCCAGTTAAAGAATTTTAAAAACAGAAAAAAATTAAGCTGCTTTACTTATCACCAAATTGACAGTATAACAAAAAATATTGCAGCGCTTCAAATAAAACGAAATACTTTTAACAGCTCAATTTTTATTTACTTCAGAAAATTTTTAAGTTATGATTTCCCTCAAGATCGCAGTTTTTAATAAAAATTTTAAAACATTTATTTTTATTTAAAAGAAAGAAGCAAATTATTTACCTTCAAAATCTCGCGTTAAAATGTGCACACGCATGATTTGAACATACTATAAACATTTCTATAAACATTTCTATAAACATTTCTATAAACATTTATACTATAAAACTAAAAGTGTGTTGCTCAGCAGTTGTCTAGATAGGAAAAAAAGCATAAAAAAAACCTGAACACAGACTCATGTGCGACAAATGGAAACAAAGAAAATTTTTCAACTTCTAGTTTGCGAATCATTTAATGTTACAGATATTTTGTTGGCTCTCAATGACATTATGCCCGAAATTCGTGGTAGAGTTACAGCTGCTAACCGATGTTTTTTCGGCCTTAAAAGGTACTTAAAGTCTGACTTCATCAGCAGAAAAACGAAGATTATAATCTACAAAAGTTTAATCAGACCCATTCTTACCTACTCTGCTGAGACTTGGGCAATGACAGAAAAAGTTAAAGATATCATTTCTGTTTTTGAGAGAAAAATCTTGAGAGGTATTTTTGATGGCTTAAATTGTAACAACATCTGGAGAAGAAGAACTAACTCTGAACTTTATAAGTCTTTTAAAGAACCAGATATAGTCCATTACATCACGATTCAGAGAATTAAATGGGTGGGTCACCTGTGCAGGATGGCCGAAAGCCGTACAACTAAAAAGATCTTCTCGGCCAGACCATTCGGCACCCGTAAAAGAGGAAGACCTAAACTCAGATGGCTCGACTGCGTGGAAAAGGACTTTAAAATTTTAAACGTTTTGAACTGGAGGTCTTTGGCCAGGGATAGGGGAGCCTGGAGTTCTATACTGCGGAAGGCAAGGGCCCATCCTGGGCTGTCAGGCCACTGAAGAAAAAGAAAAGAAAAAGATATTTTGTTGGTGGGAAAGAGAATATTTTGAATAATTTAAATCGACAGTAAAATTCGAAATTTTCTATGTATTATCCGGTTCGCCTTAGCACCCCAATAATTTTGGAAATAGAAGTCCCTCAGTTTTCAGATTAGGTCTATCAGTATAGGTAGTAAAGTGACCATTCCCGATGTTATTGTAGGGTCTTTAGCAGAGAATTGAAGAAGTTGGGAATTTAAAACAAGGCAACAAGGCGAGAAAAAAGAAGGAGGTGAATTACCAAGTTGTAAAGCATCGTCTAATCAATGAATAGAAATCGACATCAGGAACGCACAATACTTGTATACAGGGTGGGTGATTAAAAAAAATGGGTCAAACTTTACGAGGTGGTAGTACACACCAAACCAAGCATTTTACGTCATAATTTACCGGGTTGGAAATGAAATGTAAAGGTTTACTCGATGGGAAACGGCCGCTCCGCAAACTTAAAAGCGTCATTTTGGTTGTTATTTTCAACCACGAAGAAGAAAACCACGTTTGCAAATTTTATCTGGGGAAGAAGAAGAAGAACCCTTATGTAAATTTTCGTAACTAGGCGAGAGGTAAGGAACTATCTGGACGTCACTTTTTACGATCGATGGATTGGGCGAGGTGGTCCCATAGCTTGGCCCCCACGATCGCCCGATCAGTCGTGTCTTGACTTCTTTTTGTGGCGATATCTCAAAAGTTTCATCTATGACAATTCCCTTGAATCTGAAGAGGAACGTCGCCAGAATTTCGGCCGCTACTGCCGAAGTGCGCGACCTGCTTGGTCTGTTCGAGAGAGTTCGCCAATCGTGCATTCAGGTTGGCGGTCGCTCTTTTGAGCTATTACCGTAATTATTGTTTATTAAATGTCATTTTATAACTTCTAAGTCATTCTTGTGTTTTCGCCTCACCTCATCGGTTTCACCATTAAGCGTCCACTGGCGCCTTTACGTTTCATTTCCGACCCGATAAACTATGACGAAAAATACTTGGTTTGGTGTTTACGACCACCTCGTAAGGTTTGGCCCATCTTTTTTGAATCACTCTGTATATGGAAGGATGAATATCTGTCGTGGTTCACCGATGATAGCAAGCCATTAGGAGTCGTGGCGTGCGCGTCAATTCGTATATCCCTAGAGTCCCTTTATAGATTGTTATAAATGCACCCCACATATCCCGTTCAGAACGTGCTACTTTAGTAACCGATGAAGTATGACAGATATTTGTTGCTTTCAAAACCCTGAGATATAGCAATTAAATGTTACATTTAAAATATGCAAGAAATTCAGTTATTACTATCAAAGCATGACAAAATGACCTGAACGCAGAATTTCAATTTGTTTCGAACGAGTCATATGTCGTTTCTTTAATGGATAGATGCACGGAAATTTCTAAATATAACAACTAAATGTTAAAATAGTATATTAATTGCAAATATAGTCAATTATTTGCTAAGCATAATATTTATATAAATGACCCAGTTGGAACTGAAATGAAATAAATTATGGCTGAAAAGGTCAAATCACTAATTTTGTAAACTGAGGACATAAAGCAAGTAAAATAATTATAAAAGCTCATGCGGAATAAAATTTGAATTTTATTATATTTCTTTACTTTTCAAATCAAGTCCATTTAAAGTTTTGCATTTCAGGCCCTCAAATGTGTAGTTCAGCCCTGAATATCCTAAATATTACCTTCGGCTTTATGCAACGTCGTGTCCATTCGCGTGAAGGGAAATTTAATAACATTAAGTACGTAGTCACTATATCTTACATAATAAAGGAAAATGTCTGTGTGTGCATGTGTACAGAAATTTAAGAGTCGTACGGCCGTGAAATTTGGTAGACAGGTACTTCGGGACCCGAATAAGTGCACCTCGGTGATATATATATATATATATATATATATATATATATATATATATATATATATATATATATATATATATATATATATATATATATATTGTTGCCTGTAGTCTGGGTTTAAGCATTTATAGTAATGTACAATTGCTTAATCTGAAACAGGCATTTGTTTGGGTTAATTAGAATTAAATACTCAGACCTGAAGATGAATTTAATTCTGATTAATCATCGAATTTGGGACGGTGCTGTTCTTTTCTCTTATAGGCATTATGGCCGTGAATTTGCTTCTATGGTGATGTTAATATTACTTGAATTGTATTTTTATTTTTTTTTATTTTTACTTAATTCTAATTATTACATATTTCAAATATATATATATATATATATTATATATATATATATATATATATATATATATATATATATATATATATATATAAATATATATATATATATATATATTTACATTATTTCTGTAATACATTTTACAGTAGTGTTAACAGAAACGTAGAATCAGCATTAATGAAACATGTATGGCCCTTGATAACGTACATGGTTTCAGAAATGCTTTTCATATTCATTTTATTCCTTTTATTTTCACTAGATTCCATTTATTCAATTTCCAAATTTCTTGCATAGCTCATCGTGCTACACTAGGCTTCTGTTTTGCAATTTATTTACCTTTACCTTCAGTTTACAAGCAATTTTCTTTGGTATTTCTCGGGTATATATATATTACAAGTAATCATAAAAATCTTCTATTATATATATATATATATATATATATATATATATATATTAATTTCGAATTAGTTTATTCTATGTTTTGCTCTGACTTAGGCCAGTATTTAAACAAATTGATTCCCTAGCGACTTAAAATATTATCTCAGAGTTTCCATCTTGACACCAACGGAAAGATCGAAAAACGTTCTTTCAAGAAATGCTGAAACCGAATTTGTAGGACAAATTTCTTCATATTTATTTATTTTTTAATATACATCGAAATTAGCATTTTTTTATGTGATCTGATTATATATATATATATATATATCGTTGCATCCGAAAAAATAAGATTAGCACAATTCTATAATTTGGCCAGAACATAAAAAAATTCAATTTCATATGTAATTTAAATTTTTGCAATTTTTTAATTGATCATTTACTCATCGCAATGGACGGTCTGCATTTCAACGGTTTCCCCTCTCGTAACCAGGCATTTTAAAGAGGAGTAAACGGTTACGATGGGTGGGGGTTCATATTCTGCCCACCTCAGATTTTTGAGACTACAGTAGCGCCACCTAACTGCAAAAGATTTAATACTTAAATTTATTGGTCTATTACATGAATTTAAAATTTGATCTGCTCAACTTTTCGTTCCTTTCAATTGCAGATGTCTGCCGGGAGTTCCAATTGGTGATGAGGTCCGAAGCTACAGCTTCAACACACTGCCTCAAGTGACAGACAGAACAAGCGCAGAAAGTTATCTATTAATCGATAAGGTTGCACACAATCCGTAGGAGAATAAAGAAGAAAGTGAAAAATAACAACAGCATTGAATCAAGTGAATACAACCATTCAGCGAGGAGGATACAGCACAGGGTCCAGGAGATGAATTGCATCTTTGTGCTTTCAATGAAGATGATTTAAATGGATTTAAAACAGTGAAGACCTCAACGGCTGCCATTGTGTTTGTTCTCTAAGAACCGGGACAGCGGAATAATCTTTATTGAAATGGAGATTTCTTAAAATGTTTAACTCTTCAAATGAAATTTTCTTATATTTATTAAAGTATATTTTTAATGTTATTATTAAATTGAATTAATAAATCAAATTAATGTGAAATCTTGAAACAACTACAGCATGCAATAAAATTTAAAAGTCAGCCTATTTCGAAGATATATAAAAAAAATCTTTCTTCAGAACAAAAAAGTGCAATTACTCTTGTTCAAGAAAGTTTGGCATCTGCATTAGAACAGCACATGTGGCTGAAGGTAGGAGAAAAAAAAATACGCGATGGCTACAGTCCGACGGCGTCATAATGGTGCGTTAATAACATTTTGTAAAATATAACTTTAGTAAAGTTCAATACGTTTATTCGATTTTTCACACTCGGTTATTTTGTTTACAAGTTTTTAAAGGGCTACAAATGATTCGCTAACTGTTTCTAGCTAGCTAGCATTTTTAACACTTTACAACATAGTTGAAAAGTGTTTATGACTTTGTTCATTCATTCTGTCTGTCTGTCCATTAGCACGATAACTGTCGTAAAAATGACTTTATAAAAATAAAATTTTAGTACGCTGTTCAAGCGGTTTGTGGGACCTATGGGAATATAAATGAATAATATCACCCAATTAGTTTTGGATTGAACCCGGGTTGAAAAAATGAAATACATTGAACCCTATGGGGCCTAATTTTTTAAACATTTTTTAATCGGATTAAAATTCAAATTGCTTCGAAAGTTTTAGGAAATATTCAAATTATCCCATAAAATACATAAAATAAAATGTAAGCAAAATATATTCGGTAGTTTTTTAAATAAAAATTAAAATAATAATTACACCTTTTATATGAAGAGATCATGTGCCTATTATATGAAGAGATCACGTGACCCACTTCAAAATAAAATATGGCATCCATCTTAAATATCGCATTTTAGAGATGTTTAAACCAGGCAATTTATATTTCAATGCCGTCATTTGAAGTTCATTTTTTTCGATGAAGTTTTAAGTTTTCAAATATAATAAATTAATGTAGTATTGTGATAATTTAAAAATATTACCGAGGAATGTATCGCATTTTGGAGATGTTTAAATAAAATTGCATTGAAGTTGGAAAACGTTTCATAATCAATGCTTTATACATGATTGATCTTTCGTTTTCGCTCCGATTTCATCTGGATACTCGGACCATAGACTCCACGTCAAAATATCAAATTATTTTATTAACTTGCTTGGCGGTATATAAATTAAACTTATACAATATATCTGACGAGATTTTACATTGAAGTCAATCTATAAACTTGCCTGGTGGCACATAAATGCGTACTTGAATGTCTATAATTTCATCTATTCCGTTCAACACCAATCGTTAAACATATTTAGAATTCTTAAGTTAATTTAACCTCCTAAGTTTTATTTAAATAAAATAAAGTATTTCGTGCTTATTCACCAATATTTCACGAAAGAGTAAGTAAACAGATTGATCTGCATCAATCGTAACATAATCGTATTACAGCTTTCTCACCTATTGGAGAACCCAGGTTAAAATACTAAAATATAGAAATTATAACAATTATATTTAAAAAAACTAAGAGGTCAATTCAAAATTCAATTATGTACACTTGTAGGGCTTTCAAAGAGCTACAAATTATTACTTATTGTTCAAAACTAGCACCTTTAGTTTTTGGGATATAAACGTTACAATCATAAAAAACGAAAAATTTTCAATTCTTTTCAACTTGACGATTACTAACGATTACTAAGACGATTACTCGAAAACTGAAAGAGCTTTTTTAAAAAAAATAACTATAAATTTTGAAATTAAATTTCTTATTGCATATTTTAATCGTTTACTATTTACAAGGTAGGATCAAAAAGTTCGGAGACTGTGTCGATATCTCCAACCCTGATTGGAGGATAGGGGCACTATTTTACCGTGGCGTAGATGCACATGTGACACGAGATGTGAAAAGGAAGAAGCAGGTGTTTTTCCCGACAATGCTGTGAACTGTAGTCGTTCGCGTTCGTCAAAGACGGAAATGACGTTTGAAGAACAACGTGCGAATACAGGATAAAATGGTGAGAGAACAATTTTTGATACCATTTCAGTTTTTTCTTTTAAATAAAATTATTATTTTTTATAAATTGGTCTATAAACTTAACTAGGGTGTTTCAGTTTTAAATTCGGTGTGAAAATAATTTTATATAATTAGCAAGTATTTTTATTTATTTAATTGCTTTTTAAACCAAAATATTTTGAAGAAAGATATTATTTAGAACTATCCATTTCTGGCGACCAACTTGCTTTCTGCTTCAGTAGCTGGTTGATCACATAGCAGTTCGCGTAATCTATAGAAAGGAGTCGTGCTATTCATATCAGATTTTTTTTTTTTTTTTTTTTGCATTATGTTAGAATGGAAAAGTAACAAGAATTAATCCCCCCCCCTCCCAAAATATTATATATAAAAAAAATATTGACAAAAATGTACCCCCCACCCCCCGAAAAAAAATGCAGCAAGCATAAAAAGAAATTTTGCGCTGCAGCGTTTTGAAACAGTTCAATTTCAATGGTGTATTGGCAAGTTGTAACTAGTACAATTCAGCGTCGTAAATTTAACTTGGAGATTTTCAAAAATACGTGCACAGCCGACACTGACAGTACAACTTACATTTACTTTCAAACAGCAAAGGAAAAAAAAATATATGGCATTACTTAGTGTACCGGTGAAAAGAAAATATAATTTCAAAAAGCAGATTTAAAAAAAAAACCACAAACATACAAGTATTGTTAAGTCAGTAAAACTTTTGTCTTAAAACAAGACACGATTAACAGAAAAAGAAAAATGTGCGTGGAAGAAAACATACAAAAACAAAAATCCTTGGGTGGGAATGTATGAACGGAACACTAAAATTAGAATGGGAACATGTCTTGTATCTCGAGAATAAAGTGTCAGTCAAAATGCCAATATTTTTTTTTCTGCAACTTCGAAAACGTAGCAAAAAAATAATTCTCTTTACTGTA
The DNA here is from genome assembly GCA_951213105.1 of Amaurobius ferox. NCBI lineage: Eukaryota > Metazoa > Arthropoda > Arachnida > Araneae > Amaurobiidae > Amaurobius > Amaurobius ferox. The sequence goes on from OX578144.1 coordinate 78,537,056, forward strand.
AAATTGTATCACATAAGAACGAACTATACATTTTAAAGTATTGACTGTAAATTAAAAATAAATCTCAAAGTTCATGAGAAGTTTTAAAAAACGATGCTTTACATAACTACTAAACAAGGGATACTTATTGTTACAAATACATGAAAATACATTATGCTTATTGTTACAAATCTTTCACTGCGTTTAGCCGATCTTTACTGAAAAACAATTTGTATAGGCACCAATTGTTATTAATTAAAGGTTCGTGTCACTTGACATTGCAAGACACATTTGGGAAGTTTCAAATATTGTTTTTTCAAATTTGATATTTTGGCAGAAGAGCACGTTTTAATTTTTAAGACATCAGAACACTTTTGGAAAGTGCCAGGCTTTGTGGGCATGCGTTTAATGTCTGTAACTGTTGTGGAGACGACACATAAAGAATAGATGTAAGGCAGAAAGAAAGAATGCTAATACAGGGTGGAGATCCTAGTAATTAAAATAAGTATAAGGATCGTAAATTATTTGGGTAGACATTGTTGACCTTGTATCCCCTGACGCTTTGCCAACACCTTGATTTATCTGTCTATCTATTTATCCATCCATGGAGTTAGAAAGGAGGAGATAAAATTCCTATGGATGAAACGCTTGAAAATACCATAATGCTTTGAGAATTATATCGATCTAGGTGTCGCTAGTGTTTGTAAAGTAGTTGCTATTGTTATTTGATACTATAGAAAGGCGTAGTATTTAGTATATGTATTTTTAATAATTTTTAAATTAAGGATTCCTTAATTATGAGTATAATTAACCAGTATTTTTTCATAATTGTAGGATAGAGTACAGAATATGTGGAGATAAAAATGAATTGGAAAGTAATATAATTTTGAATATGTCGGAATATTCTTTATTGCTTCAGTTATTCTTTGCGTTGTACTCATAATTAATTTTTACAAAATTGACAGTTTAAATAAATATTTTAGGTCTTTCGCCATAGAAATGCATACAATACAGGACTATTTATCTTATCCCAGCGTCACCTGAATTATTGTCTCAAATGATATTGGCGTTTTCTTAATATGAAGATTTAACTCCTTACTTTTACCTCCATGTATCTATCTGTGGATTACGCTGCTATAAAATGTTACCAAACGTGTTTTGATCACGAATAAACATTTCATAAATTCTGAAGCTTTACGAGCGTATGACATAAGATACTAAAAGTGAGTCCATGATATAGACGGCCCGTTCCCTACATACTGCAATGACTATACTTCTTTCACAGCCAAAAACTGCGAGGAAACCATGGAGCTTTGTGAGCATATGACATCAAATATTGAAAGTGAGTCCATGATGTGGGCGGTCCGTTCCCTACATAATGCAATGACAATACTTCTTTCACAGTGAAAAGCTGCTATGTAATCATGGAACTTTACGTAGCGTATGACATCAAATACTGAAAGTGAGACTATGTTCTTTTATTTCTTATTATTAACACTTTACAACAAAGTTGAAAAGTGTTTATGACTTTGTTCATTCTGCCTGTCTGTCTGTCCGTTAGCACGATAACTGCCGTAAAAATGACTTTATCAAAATGAAATTTTAGTATGTTGCTCAGACGGTCTGTGGGCCCTATGGGAATATAAATGAATAATATCACCCAATTAATTTGGGATTGAACCCGGTTGAAAAAATGAAATACATTGAGCCCTATGGGACCTAATTTTTCAAACATTTTTTAAGCGGATTTAAAATTCACAAATTACTTCGAAAATTTTAGGAAATATTCAAATTATCCCATAAAATATATAAAAAAAATTTCAGCAAAATATATTCAGTAGTTTTTAAATAAAAATTAAAATAATAATTACACCTTTTATATGAAGCGATCATGTGACCACTATATGAAGAGATCGCGTGACCTACTTCAAAATAGAATATGGCATCCATCTTGTGTCGAAATCGTGATTTTTAAAGTTCTTTCTAATTCATATTTAATGTTGTATCTGTCCTAAAATCGCTTTATTTTTGCTTAAATTCTGTGCATCTACATACTGAAATAACGCAATTACTATATATTTGAGTTTAAAGGATCATCCAACTTTGATTATTTCTACAACGAAGCCTATTTTTCACTTATGGAAAATGTAAACACCAAAAGATGTTGAATGGGTTGTACAAGAATTGCTGCATTTCTTTAACGCAAAATTATTTAGCTCATGGAGTCTGCAATATAGTTGATATGAATGAAATATCAATTGATTTTACAAAGAGAAGGACGATTTTTTCGATGAAGTTTTAAGCATAGAGTTTAATTACTTGTATCTCCATGGTCTTATGTTTTTAAATAAAATAAATTATTATAGTATTGTGATGAATGAAATGAATGGAAAATTATTTATGAATGAAGTGCTGCTTTTATAGAGAGAGCCCGGCTTGTTATATTTCGATGACGTCATTTGAATAAATTTCATTTGTTTTCGATGGAGTTTTCAAATATAATAAATTATTGTAGTATTATGCCAATTTTAAAAATATTATCGAGGAATGTATTGCATTTTAGAGATGCTTAAACCAGGCAATTTATATTTCAATGCCGTCATTTGAATGAAGTTCATTTTTTTTCGATCAAATTTTAAGTTTTCAAATATAATAAATTAATGTAGTATTGTGATAATTTTAAAAATATTACCGATCAATGCTTCGCATTTTAGAGATGTTTAAATAAAATTGCATTGAAGTTGGAAAGTGTTTCATAATCAATGCTTTATGCATGATTGATCTTTCTTGTTTTATAAATTTTTATTTGAGATATACGACTCGACTCTGCGAACAAACTCAACAAATGTAGGAAACTTTCTTGCGTGTTTTTTGTTTATTACTTATAAGGCAGAATGCACTAGTAATTCATAGTGATATTTACGAAACATCCAATTTGATCTGAAGTCATGCCCAGAGAACAATACAACCTGGAACAATACAGCGTTCTACCAAGTGAGCTAACTGAGTTCGAAATGGGGCATCACATTCTCCTCCCTCTAGTTTGTCGCCTACAGTTAGTTACACGTCTCATCCTAAACGAACTAGACTCTTTTTTCTAGTCATAAAATCGACAAAAATGTATTTCAAATAATAAAAAGACCAACTAGACACATTTTGATTTTTTGCCCAATTAAAAACTCTTGACGTTTCCCATAAAAATTACAGCAACCTAGAGACAGACACTCAAGAACCTCAATCTGTGCGCTTTACGACACACGGAAACATAGGAAAGCAAGAAAAGCAACTCCAGCGCCCGATAAGAGAAGGTTCCGCCCCATAAGCCTATCGATTTTTGAGCGGTGTTATGAGGGGAGGGGCGGCAGGTAAAAAGAAAAATGGGGGTCAACAAAAATCAATACAGGAAGCTCGGTCTGTAGACCTAGACCTCGGAAGCCGATATTAAAACAGAAACGTTCAGTCAGAAGGAGAATACAAAAGCACTTGGCTACAGCGTCTTTTAATAATATAAATCGTTCATAGGGTGATGATTACAATTAAGGTGTCGCTCAAGAGATAAAGGTTGGTCGAAAAGTCGTGCAGATCGAATTTTAAAAACCACAGAATGTACAGAGAAATTGAAATAGTACATTTTTTAAAAATCATGTGGTACTATACTATGCCCTCAAATATATAGCAGAAATGTCGTTTGATGTTTTTAACACGTCAGACGATCATTACAGATCTCAAAGAATGTTTATTTTGGAGCAAATGTTTCTCTAGTTATTCTTATGAGTGTGTCACAGGAGAGTTTCAAAAGAAATGCCCAGGCTCTAAACTCCATGACAATTCTTAAATTACGATGTTAGCAATAGGTTATTAACGATGTTAGTAATAGGTTATTAACGAGGCTAATAATGGATCTGTTACTGACAAAACGAGAATAGTCAGGTCTTCGATTTTAACTCAAAATAAACTGCCCGAAATAGAAGGGACTGCGTTGCGCAAACTCTTCAATGACACTCTCAAAGGAGTGACTAAAAACATAAAATTCTTTCATTCTGATGGGGAAAACGTTATGGTCTTCGATTGATATAAAAGAGGTTTGTGATGATCGTCTCACGTATTAAAAACATCAGACGACATTTCTGGTATGCCAAATGGATGGGAAAGTATGCCAATGTATGGGGAAAAAAAATTACTATTTCAATTTCTCGGTATATTATATGATTTTAGAATTACTAAAATGTCATCCTGTAGTTTAGAGGCATTAAACAAACTTAGAATTATTGTTCATATCATACGGAAGCCGTTTTTTCGGAAACATATCCCAAGCGCGAGTCTCCCTATAGTGGACTTTCTCACAAGGGGGCCTGAGGGCCAAGAAATCCAAGCGACTGCTTGAGGCCTCATATTGGGAGAGGACCTCAAAATTGGAAAGGATAATTTTTTTTTATCTTAATACTTTCTTAAACTTCGTTTCAAGCTATTTATTGCAACCTAGCTTCTTACCACTAATTAATCCCTCCAACATTTTCCTTTATTAGTGTTATTCTGAATTAAGACAACAGTCATTAGGATTTTAGCACTTGCGATTTGAATACGGTTTGAAGCTGTTCAGGCAGAAACAGTAGCATTTCTTTTTTTTTAAATTAGTTTTAGGTCTCTTAACTTTTCCGTATTTTGTGGCTGTAGGGGCCTCGAAGAGCTGAGCCTCGGTTTAAAAAAAATCGCCTAATCTGTATTCCTTCTTTTCCCTGCTTGAGCTAGTATAGGCCATCTAGTAATAGAAGATCAATTAGCAAAATCATGGTTATTACCATTGTCGAACACAGGCATACTTAGAATTTTCGGGCCCGGAAGCAATATCTTCAGTCGACCCCATGTCTGTTACTAGCCACTTTTAACACGCCAAATAATTACCTACAAATTCTAGAGTTCTAAATTATAATATAAAATGGAAGAATTAAATACACTAAAAAATAAGTAACTGAAATTGTTTGCACTTTACGATTACTTGGCTTTCTAAGATAACCCTGCTAATAATTATAAGCTAGTAGCCACAGCGGCTAGTATATGACTAATATTTACTAGCCAAATTTGAAAGTTATTAGAGGATGCATACTCAAATTTGAAAATGAAATTCCCAGAGTTTTCAGAATAATTTTCGCAAACTTCCAGTCTGAATCACGACATTCTGCAGTATGCACATTTAATTTAGTGAAATAAATTCAAATTTAGTAACACAAAAAATTTTATATGAAAAATTAGCCAATTTGACTTTAAAAAAAAATGAAATTACATTTCGCAAATCAAAAGTTTGGTTTCTACAATAAGGTCTTTAACAGTTTGAATGTTTTAAGACGACAAAATAATGACAATTCCAGGCTCAAATAGAATTTTTTTCCGATTTTTAATGAAAAACTGCAATTTTCCCATAAGTTTTCTCCCGAAATTTTAAATTCTCCGAGAACTCCAGATTTCTCTTGTTCTCTCTCGAGGCGTATAAACCTTGTTATTAGTCAGATGACTACTACATAATTTTAGCTATTAAAATTTACTTTGTAACAGTAGTTCGTCCGTAATTCAGAGCAGGGATTCATTTATCCAATATCAGCCCTGTCGTCTTTTAAAATTAATTGAAGTATGACTCAACTCGGCTTTTTCATACCAAAATTTATTTTTTTTTCGAATTTTACGAGATAATTTTGAAAAATCAGTATCATGGGTCCAACCTATTACAACTATACCGTTGTTGTTGTTGAAACCGACCTACCAGAAAGGTGTAAGGTAACTGTTTGGACGGTCGGGAAGTGCCACCCAATTTTGACCGGAACCCAGTGGGGGAGGCATCCACAGGGACCGTACCCTCCTTCCCCTACCACCAACCTCTCGGAAGGACTTTCGGACCCACATGTTTAACGTGATCGTACTCCGCATGAACACGGCGGCAGTTTTGGCAGTAGCTGGAATCGAACCCGGGCCTACCGAGTGCAACTCCAGCGCGCTAACCAATGGGCTACCGCGCCCCTACAACTATACCGTTGTTGTTGTTGAGACCCAGACCGTCCGACCTACCAGAAAGGTGTAAGGTAACTGTTTGGACGGCCGGGAAGTGCCACCCAATTTGGACCGGAACCCAGTGGGGGAGGCATCCACAGGGACCGTACCCTCCTTCCCCTACCACCAACCTCTCGGAAGGACTTACGGACCCACATGTTTAACGTGATCGTACTCCGCGTGAACACGGCGGCAGTTTTTTGGCAGTGGCTGGAATCGAACCCGGGCCAACCGAGTGCAACTCCAGCGCGCTAACCAATGGGCTACCGCGCCCCCTACAACTATACCGTGTTACACTTCACTTTAAAGGGCTTGAAAATGTTTTTCGATTGATACCATACTTGACAATGTATCCCCGGGAGATCATTAGCCCCCCCCCCCCCTTCTAAGGGGGAGCTAATAATGTCAGGAACAAAAAAATGTATTGCGGCTATTTTTCACAACAATGATTAAAACCATTCGTTACCATTGAGCTATAAATAAACCCTTTTATGCATGATTATGTCACATTTTGTCCTATGCTGCCAGATTAAAAATATATAAAATTTTGAATACATTTTGAAGTTTTCGATCGAATTTAAAAAAATTCTATCTAGTTCTAGATTCTTTGATAACAAAGCGGGATATAAAGTTTCGTGAAAATCCATTAATGTTTCTGCCTACTATTATGTGCACAAGAAATCGACTACAGACATTAGACAGACACCACTCCAAAAATAGTCAAAACGTATTCAGAAAGTCTTAAAACATATTAGCATCAAAATCTCGAAATAGAAAATTTTTGTAAAAACAACTTTCTCAATACTAGGTATAAGTAAAAAAAAAATCTGATGTGAACAGCACATGACGTTCTTTATATAATGCAATGAATTTACTACTTTTACAGTAAAAAAAAATAGGTTATTCTTCCAGTAGATACTTAATGGCGTTCAAATACAAAAGTATTACTCAAAGTATCTTTTCTCATGAATGGAACGAGCTAGATCCACGAAAATGATGTCACCGAATTTACCGCATGATATTACATATGAAAAGTGAACATGTTTCTCAACAGTTAATATTTTTTTTAATTTATGGGATTTTTTTATACATTTATTTGAAAAATATGCAATATATCGAGAACGGTTCGTGCTAGCGTTCTAAAGTTTATGTCAATCGTTTTCTAAAGAAAAATTACATAAGAAATGTCTATTTGCGTAACTTTAATTAATATTTTGAATTTTCGATGATTTTTTTCAAAATTTCACTTTGAAAATTTAGGGGGGGGGGGGTGTTCTGAATATTTGATTGTGTCTAAAAACAATAGGTTTCCAGTATCCACGGATTGTAATTTTGTACCAAATTTCATTCGAATCGCTCCATTCGTTCGTGAGATATCGTCTCCACAGACCCACACACACAGACAGACATCACCTCAAAAATGTTCGGTTCGTGATCAGGGTTGTTTGAAACGTGCTCTCCCGTCGAAAACCCGAATTCAAATTTTCGACCCCGTCACAATACTTTCCTTATACATTATACTATGTATATAAGAAAGTAATGAAGAATGAATACATTGAATTCCTACTTTAAATCCAGAACAAAGTCGGGCACATTGTCTAGTATTAAATAATTAATTCGTAGATGTCAAGCCGTGAGATATGAGTGGCTATCGTTACGCTAAAGGAGGATCGCCGTTTCTGTGCATCTTCGTCGTTAATGGGTAAAAAAATAGGGGTGCATTTTTTGTCATTAAAAAATCTGTTTGTTTTCAAAGACGAGTTACAAAGCAATGTTTTGAAACATTTCTTTTGCATTTATGTTCCCTCCCAAATTTACGTTCTAAACTTCCGCTGTTAACATCACTTGCACATCATTCATTAAAAACGAAACCACGATAAATTAGTAAGAAAATGAATTGAAGTACCCTATTACGACGCTTACTGATGACAAAATGCAACAGTGTATGACGACATGGGAAGCCTCGTCTCCAACAGCAGCTGAAATGTCATTACCCCTACCGCAGACATTAATTGGCGTTTCTAAATATAACAACGTCCCTGTGCCCGACAAATCGGGATAACCAGAACTGACAGAATTGAATCGTTAAAACACTCTTCACCCTTCGATGTCGTCGTTATCATAAAACAAAAAGTTGCCGCGTAAAAGTATTACGACTCGACTCATTCAACGAGTTTCTCAAACTGTTTCGTTTCCTGATCGGCCACAGTGAACAATCGTCCTGTCATTTGGAGAAGTTGAATGATACACACACACACACACTATTATGGAGCCCGGCGATACTGGCGTCCTTCCAAGCTGAAGGTGCTGGTGAAAATAGATGCTGGAGAAGTGTGGGAGCTCAGCATATAAAGCTTATATCAGTGAATTAAACAAGAAATTTATGAAGAAGCCTTCATCGAGTCGTAAATGGTGCGCACACTTCATTTTTGACGAACTACTAAGCATTTTTATTCATTTTTGCATACTTATTTCGTACAGTCATACGAATTTTCGAAAAAACCGGAAGTGACATCTCCGAAACCTGAAGTGTTAATACTTAGTGAACCTCGTAGAGAATCCTTAGTGTGTTAGTACTTTTATTTCAGACGAATTTATCGGTCTCCCCCTCGTACCCACAGGGCCATTTTTGACCATAAACTAAACTAGGCAAATGCTGAGGGTCTATTTTCCGTGCTCAACATACTTACAATAACGTTACAATAACGTTTTACAATAACGTTTTATTGGAGAGGGGGAGAAGGAGCAGGGGTGTAGTCGAGGGGGGACGCGGGCGGACGCAGACCCCCCCCCCCCCCCATCTTTTCTCCTGATCTCAAACGTGCCCCCACTTTTTATTTTGTAAGGGGACGCTCTTTTTTTTTTAAATTTATATATACATATATAACCCCTCTGCAGCTTGGCATAGTTGGAAGGTTAATTTCATTTCAAAATGCAAGAATCTTAATTGATTTTTCTTTCTTGAGCTGAGAATCATATGCTTTGCACAATTTTTGGTTTTTAATAAATAACTAAAAATTAGAATAATTATTATTTTTTTGATTTTATCAACATGTTAAGAGTTCGAGTTGGGGGGGAAAAAAAAAAAAAACTGGATACAATTGAAAAAGTATCTCAATACAAAATCCACGATACATTTAGAGACTAGGGTCGTTACTCAAGACATTTTGTATGGGTGATACTTATATAGCGATACTTCCCAGCCCTATGTCAATCACAGAAATTATACAGTATTGGATAAAATTCTTCAAAAAAAGAGCGTCCCCCACCTTTTTGTTTACGACTACACCACTGGGAGGGAGGACTAGAATTTACTTTTCCCTAGGGAGCCTGTTAAGGGATTGAGGCTGTTCTGCGTAACTAGTAAATAAAAAGGGCGCATCAAATCCGAAGGCCAGAGCGTGGTTAAGACACTTACGACTGAATCATGGTAATTAAACTCGGTCAGTTTTAATAAGCTGAGCATGCTTTGTTACCAAGAAAGACCGCAACGAAAATCAACAAAGCGCAGAGTAAAATAATACAAATAAAGCATCCCATTTCGCCATACCTCTCTCTTGATGACAAACACCACAGTAGACGTCGCGTGAAAAACATCTTCACCGCAGGATTTAAGCGAGTGAACCCGGCTATTAATTGGAACTTTTAACACATAAAAATTAATATTTTAAATGTTCAGGCCTTTTCAACTCTCTCATTAATTCATATTCCAGGTCACTTGGGTCCACTAGAATTATTACGGAATAGGTCACAGCGAATTTGAGCTGTACGTATTATATTGAAGTATTATACAGGGTGTTTCAAAAAGATTGAAAAGCGCTTTAATTCTTCACCTGTTGGAGATAAGTGGGCAATGTAAATTGCAAAAATGTTGAAAGAAGGTAGGAAATACGTTAATGAAATAGTCCTCCCATTCATTTTCAAAAAGTTACACTTTTTAAATATTTATACAACCCCCTTAGACAAATTGGGTCAATCAGAATTTTTTATTTTTAATGCAACAAGATCATTAAAAAACCCCGCATATCTGCATCTTTAAAATCAACTGAATTATGATAAAGGAAAAACATCTGACTTATGCCACTTTTCCGTACTATGCAAAAGGCTGTTTCGTCAGTGAAAATAGGGATCATAAACAAATTGACGATGGAAATTGTTTAGATCAAAAATACGTTATATCAAAAATACGATCAAATTAGATCAAAAATACGTCAGAAATTTTTATCACAAATGCATCTAAATAAAGCATTACACAGACAGAGACCATATAAAGCAGTGATACTCACTACGCGGTTGGGTATCCTATATATTATCCAGTTTCGTCTTTTTTGTGATATGTCACAAATTTACATTTCTAATTTAATATAGGGTCCCCATTCACAATGTTCAATTAAATATAACTCGCTCAATTTTAAAGATACAGATATGCGGGTTTTTTTTTAATGACATTGTTGCATTAAAAATAAAAAAAATTCTGATTGACCCAATTTGTCTAAGGAGGTTGTATAAAAATTTAAAGTGTAACTTTTTGAAAATGAGCCAACGGCTCTACCGTGCTTAAAACACCGGTTCCCGTTAGATCACCGAAGTTAAGCAGCATCGGGCGCGGATAGTACTTGGGTGGGTGACCACCTGGGAACGCCGTGTGCTGTTCGCTCATTTAAGTCGACGTGGTGGCCGAACGGTCAAGGCGAGCTTTTCCTGTGATCGATCGGCCGCCACGTTGTGGGTTCGAGTCCCACGAAAGACATGGATGTTGTGTGTTGTGGGCGCAGTGTGTTCCGCCCTCCTCTGGGGCAACGTCCTAGGATGGCAAAATGGTTCACGATTTCGGCCGTACATAGGGCAAACGACGTAAGTTGACGTAGAGTCTAGTGCTAGAGTAGTCTAGTGCCTGGCCATTGGGGGAAAAAAAAAACTTTTTGAAAATGAATGGAAGGACTATTTCATTAACGTAGTCTTATTTCCTACCTTACTTTCAACATTTTTGCATTTACTCGTACTTTGCCCACTCATTTCCAATAAGTAAAGAATTAAAGCGCGTTTCAATCTTTTTGGAACACCCTGTATTTATTCCTGCCGTTGCCTTAACGTGAGCTCCGGGGGATAGGCATTCGCGTGGGAGACCGAAGACTATTTGGAGATGGGTGATGGAGGCGAAAATGAACCAGGCAGGATGAGAAACTGGGCACAAGCAAGAGCTGCAATGTATATTCTTTGGCTGCAGCGTTTGACCTCCGACGTTGAAGCATCTAAGCTGAAGGCTTTATGTGCCCCATAGGCACGAAGAGATAGATGATGATGAGAATTAGAACAGAATGAACAAAATATTTTTTATATTATTTCGTTCACGATGTTTTCCTTTGAAATTTTACTTGACACGTTGCTAAAAGTTTATCTTTTTGAAGTCGGGCATAACCAATGTTTGAAAAATTTATGAATGAAATCGAATGAAGTTTACAAAAATATTTTATTGATAACAGCCATGTAAACATAAAAAAAAAAACCCGGCATTATGCTTTACTGAGCAAAATAAATGAACAAAATCATAATCAGGACACATTTGGATGGATAAACATCGTTTAGGCCCGAACACGCTGAGGCTCAAAATCTTCGAGCCGAGCCAGGCTGGGATGATATTTTACATTTGCGAATTTTGCCAAGAAAGGGCCCGGGTCGGGTTCAAGCATGGTGTTATTGGACTGGGCTGAGAAATAATGGGAAATTTCGGCCCTTGCGTTGCTTGAATAAAATGATTTATTTACACGCACGTACCAAATCAAAATCCAGATAATATTAATATTTAATATTAAGTGAAGTAAGTAAAATTAAGGTTAAGTTAAAATACAAAATTAATAAAAGAAAAAAAAACTTTGTTTAAAGCAATATATAACACAAATGATACTGGCGGCTGATTTCGAAGGCAAGAAACAGCTTTCTTCATCACGAGTTGCAATTTCCGAAACCGGTTAGTTACCTTTTATTACTTAATAGGACACTTATGTTCGTAGTTTTACTCATTGAACAAGTGCTTTGGATCCTCAGTTGGACATTCACTATCCTCTTTATTTCACCGTTCATTCATGTTTCTTCCCTTCTTTCTTCCCCACTCTTGCTGTTGTTAACTCCATTTCTCTGCTACATTTACGTTTGCTATTCTAATATCAGTTGCCGATTTTGCTCTGACGCGTGATGGTTGCGTTTCCAGCTTGGCTAGCCGAAAAATGTTGTTTCTTGCTTTCCAAACTGGTCAACTCGATTTTGGGTTGGGCCGGCTTAAAACAAAGATGCGATATTGCTTAAAAAGAAGTTTTATTGTTATTTTATTACACTATAGCAAGAGTTTGAGCTGTACGTACAAAAAATAGTGTCTTCGTGTAAAAGGAACAAATAAATCTACGTTAAAGAAATATCAAACAACGTAATTAAGTACAAATTAATAAAACAAAGCAGCACACAGCTATTTCGAGAATACCTTGGATCCCCCTTTTCAGCACAAGATAGACCAACAAACCCAAAGTCAAAAAGATGGTATGAGCAAAATGTACGGGTATGATAAAATAGAACTTATCGCATAATATTGCAGATGAAAGTCAATTGTTTTAACAATGCTTATTACTTTAACTTTATGCAACTTGCTATATAAATTCATTAGAAAATCGTTGCAATATTTCGAGAAAGGTTCTTGACAGCGTTCTAAAATGAATGCTATCCGTTTTATTATAAAAAATTACGCATAAAATCATAAAATTATAGTTTATTTAACATAACTGACAGTTCTGATTTTTTTTTTTTTTACAATTAAAAAAAAAATTGAGAATTGGAGATGCTTCCAAATCTTTTACCGTGTTTATAATCAACCAACAGAGTTCCAGTATTCACTGGTTCTACGGCAGAGTCGAATTCAAGGATGCTTAAAACGTGTAAATACATCGAAAACTCTAATTCGAAATTTTGTCTCAGTCATAATACTTTCCATATGCAATAGATTATGATATGGAAAGTAACACTCTTTTACCTCGATTTTATCACATTTTTTAATAGTAAAAAAAGTCATTTGAAAATTGTTGGTGTTTTAGAATCTTCGGCCGTGTTTATAATCAACAGAATTCCAGCACTCGGAGATTGCGATAATCGTTGAAAATATCTTTCGAAAGTAACCAGTCGTTCGTCATATATCGGGACCACAGGATTCACGGACACAAACACTACTTCAAATACGTTAGAATCGAGTTCAGGGATGCTTAAAATGTGTAAATATATCTAAAAATCGTATTCGAAATTTTAACTCCATAACGCTTTCCCTATACATTATATTATATGAAAAATTGCACCTTTTACCTCAGGGCGCGGTAGCCCAGTGGTTAGCGCGCGGGAATTGCACTCGGTAGGCCCGGGTTCGATTCCCTCCGCTGCCAAAATTGCCGCCGTATTCACGCGGAGTACGATCACGTTATACATGTGGGTCCGTAAGTCCTTCCGAAAGGTTGGTGGTAGGGGAAGGAGGGTACGGTCCCTGTGGATGCTTCTGGGTTCCGATCAAAATTGGGTGGCTCTTCCCGGCCGTCCAAACAGTTACCTTACACCTTTCTTGTAGGTCGGATGGTCTGGGCCTCAACAACAACAACTCTTTTACCTCGACTTTATCATTCTCATAAAAGCAAAAAAATGTTGCCGATCACGAGTTTTCCGCTTGCCATTGTGAAACATCTCCTGTCATTCGGAGTTGCTATATGATACAAATCATGCGGATAGGCATTAAAGGCTGCTTTTCAAGTTAATGATATTGGGGGAAAAATAGATTTGTGAAGAAGAGCGTTCACTAATCATTTAGAATGGAACGGATTTTAAATATCAAGTTTAAATAAAGGAGGTATTTTCCGAAGAACAGTCAATTTTTAGATAAATTAATAAAAGAATAGATAAATTAAGAAAAGAATTAATAATATCCTGAAGAATTTCGTGCATCTAGAGATAATGAATAGTAAAAAGAAAGAAATTAAAAGTATACCAGAGGAGTGGGAAAACTTAAAGAAATGAGATATGAAAATATACTGAGAAAATTTCCATTCATAAAACTGGGAATAAAATAGTGATTTTACAAATATTAATAAAGCAAAAACAAATGAGTGGGTTCAGAGGTAAAAATGGCGCTCCCCTCAACCCACCCTATAGCCTGTTTATCTCTCACATATTCACACTTTCTAGCCTGTATCACGAGTGACCAGTAAATAAAATGCAAGAGTCTTCAAGCGATTTTTATTAGTAAAAGTATACCTTTACTACAAAGGGAAAAAATATATGTTCAAGAAATTTTTATTTTCCCCTATAAAAATCGCTTCTTTTTACTTAAACTTTACTCCAAATATTTATTCTGAAGCAAACGAGCTGATTCCAATGGCGAAACTTTCAATCCTATGGGCCCACTACCTTCCAAAATATTTTGCCTCAAACACCTTTGCATTTTTAGCCCCTCTACTCACTCTACGAAATTTCGCGGTATGGCAGTTCGCCATCTCTGGCTCATCCTCGACTTCTTTACTTTTTCACGCCATTTCACGGGTCTTGTCTAAACAGTTTCCTAATTTTCATTCACATCTGCAATGAGCTCAATTCCTTTGACCGCCATAATTACAGTCTCTCTGTTAAATATGCTGCTCTAATAAACGTTCTCAGTTGTTGAGATCTCTAGTTTGTGAGCTTCCTTTTTAAAAAAACTGGTGACCATACTTTATATAAGTTGCTAAGCATTTGACCGAGAAACCGCTTCATCGTTTTATAAAATCTGCCCAAGTGTTTCGAATTTTCTGAAACAATTTGTCTCCCTCCTTCCCGTCTACGAGATGTGCGAGGCTTTCATTGGTAACATCACAGCACCTCTTTCCGAAAATGCTTAAAATGCGTTTAAAAAATCTTATAACATAGATTACTAAAACCGTCAAAATATCGAATTAAACATTTTTCGGAAAAACGACACTTTTTCTATGCATGAATATGTGAAAGCAAATATATTTAACGCACATCAAATGAAAATATGGTTTCCATGAATCTTACGCGTGATTCAAAATATCAAAAACGATCTAACATCCATTGAATAACATTTCGGGAAGAAATTTTTGTTACTTTTTTTTATTTAAGAAAGACATGCGAAAGATTTTAACATTTTAATGACGAAAATGATCAAAGTAAATACATAATTGATGCATTAAATTAAATATCTTTATCAGATCACTGAATTAAATATCTTTATCACCTGTATTAAAAAATAATGAAGTAAGTGATAAAAATTTATTTTCAAAACAGTACAATGACATCGTTAAGTGCTTAACACTTTTTCATGGGTTTTATTGTTTTCGCCTAAGGAAGCCAAAGATGTAAATAGTAAACAGTAGTACAACAAAACAGAACCAAAATAAACCTTTGAGTAAAAATCGTTAAATTTTACTTTCCTTATATACACAGGGAAATTATTGCAACGGAGTTGAAAATTTGAATTTCAGTTTTCGGCGAATATACACGTTTTAAGTATCTTTGGAATTGAATAGAAAGTTTTTGAAGAGATATATGTCTCTCTCTCTCTCTGTCTGTCTGTGTGCATCCATGAGTCTGTGGACGCGATATCTCACGAACAAATGTTGTTGTTGTTGAGACCCAGACCGTCCGACCTACCAGAAAGGTGTAAGGTAACTGTTTGGACAGCCGGGAAGTGCCACCCAATTTAGACCGGAACCCAGTGGGGGAGGTATTCACAGGGACCGTACCCTCCTTCCCCTACCACCAACCTCTCGGAAGGACTTACGGACCCACATGTTTAACGTAATCGTACTCCGCGTGAACATGGCGGTAGTTTTGGCAGTGGCTGGAATCGAACCCGGGCCTACCGAGTGCAACTCCAGCGCGCTAACCAATGGGCTACCGCGCCCTCACGAACAAATGTATAGTTTCGAATGAGATTTGGTACGATTATCATAATCAGTGAATTCTGGGACCATATTGATTATAAACACGGTCGAAGATTTGGAATACTGCCAAATTTTCGAATATTATTTTGAAAAATAGTAAAATAATCTGGAAGCATGTTAAATAAACAACCATTTCATACGTAATTTATCATACGAAAATAAATGAGCATCAACCGTTCTCAAGAGACTACGTATTTTTTTTTAATGATAAATTTAAGAAAAAGTTACATGAAATGAAATATTGTTAAAAAGCACATGTAAAAAATCTGTAACAAACATTACCGCGAGTTTAGTACTTTGCAATCACGAGAAAAAGAACACCAGTTTTGTGTTCAGAGATGCTTAAAACGATGCTCTTCAGTCGGAAAATCGAATTCGAATTTTCGGCCCCTTCTTAATACTTTCACTATACATTATACTATGTACGTAGGGAACGCAGTAAATAGTTAATTCAGGAATACTCTAAAAGTATAAATCCATTAAAATACAGAATATCCGAGTACACAAAAATCGGATATTTGAACCCCCCCCCCCCCCTCCCACACTACTTTACCTTTACATATACTCGTACATGTATTGCAGAGAAAACAATTATGAAACGCGCATAGAAATGAACATTATCGAAAAAACAATGTAGGTAAATTCTTAAAAGTATTGCACCCAATCCAAAAAATAATATTAACGATAAAAACATTTAAGCCGACAGAAATGTGCCAAACCAGTCTAAACATAGTTTGAGCTTATTTCTAATGTAAACCACCGCAAATCAAATATCAATTGATGCGTAAAACAAAATCCGTTTTCTTTTTTTACCAGAAGATATAATCCTCTGTATAGTAAACACCAGTAATCGTAGCTCGTACATGTTAAGCGTAACGTAAAGATACGCTTCTATACCATGAGAAAACGCGTCTATACCATGTTAAGCGTAACGTAAAGATGTAAGTAAGAACCGTTCAAACAGTCATGAGAATGGTAATTCTCAGAATCCGTTTAAACAGTCATGAGAATAGCAATTCTCAGAATAGATATATCATTACATTAGTAGGTGAGTAATCGTAGAATTTCGAGAATACCACCTATTTGAATATTTCCCTTCTTAAAATTTCACGATTTTTCGGATTCCAGAAATATACAGTTTGTACCGCATTATTCCAGACCGTGAACTACCACAGTACCCTTCTTTCACACCACACGCCAAACTGCGTTTTATTACCAGTTCTGGTACGCTATTTTGAGATAATACATTTAAAATGTGTCTATATTGCTAAATTGTAAGTTATATATCTATATAAAAAGAAAAACAAAATTGAGGGTATTTCTCCTAACGTAGAGAAACCTTGAAAGGGATTCTTTGTCTTCTCGCGTATCAATGCTGGCGATAAAACTGCGTTTGGCGTCTGATTTGAAAGAAGGGTTCTGAGGTAGTTCACACAATGGAATAATGCGTTTTCACCCCACCCCCCCTTTTACGCATTCCTCAATTTGTAAGTTGTCACGATATTTATCAATGCTCATCCCTTCCCCATACGTAATACAGAAAGTTGGGTTAATTTTTGTAGATTAATTTTTATTCTATAGTATATAACATTCAAAATGTACTAAAAAGAAATTTTGAATACGGTGAAAATCAGTCTTTTTTTCCTGAAAATTTAAAATTGAAATCCTTTTCTTATTTAGGCTCGAAAATTTCAAAGTATAGCCTCTCTATAAATTACACTGGTTTTAATTATTTATTTTTTTTTATTTCAAAAAATCCGATTATAACTTCTGCATTTTTTTACGATTTTTACTTTTCACGCTATTGTATAGAAAAAGTATTGTTTTTTCCTAAATTTTCGAAATTGAGATTTTGACGGATAAGAACGTTTCAAGACCCCCACGGACCCATTTCGAACACTGATGGAAATATATCAGCCTCTCTTTTTTTTCTCTTTATATTTGTGAGGTGTGGATACAATAACACTGACTGTTAGCAACATTTTACATGTGGATACATTATGTAGGAAACCAGAACTAGATAGCATTTTTGGTGATAATCATGATTAGAACACGAAAGATTAAGACTTTCCTAGTACTATTTCCGATAAAAAGCAAGGATAATCACCTTAACGAAGATAATATACAGGAGGGTACCTAGGAAAGCCCCCCCCCCCCCCCTCCCAAGCACACCAATAACTTTGTAAGAAAAGTTCCAAGAATATATCTTATTTAAGAGTATTAGGGCTGTCTACAGTAATGTGATCATATCCAATCGAAAAAAGTGATTGCATCGCCCCTAGTGGATAATTTAAAAAGTTAGGATAACGAACTAGGTAACAAAGTGAGTTACGGTTTTATTACACGGAGCAATTTCTTCCAGCAATTTTTCAACGACACCATACATTCCAATGGAAAAAAATTTTGTCGTCGAATTGTCGCAATTTTTTCGAACTCAGTAATAAAAAATTGCTCAATTTCTGAGAGCGAATCAATCAGAGAACGAACGATGAGATTGGGCGTCACTCCGCTCCACCTTTCTTCTTCTCATTTGCATTACAGGGCGATGGCGACTACAAGCATATCGCTAACTACGTTGGAATCTGGAGATGGAAAAAAAAATTGAATAGAACTTCTGCCAAATTACAGACACATGTGGGACATAAAAGATCAAATTATACAAAAAAAAAAAAAAAAAAATGTTTCCTGGAATGAAATAGGCGGTATTAAAGAGGAGGGGGGGGCCTAAAGAATGATTGACGGACGAAATTGCGGAAATTTAGAAAAAAAAATGCCCCGTGTAATAACACCATTAGAAGAAAATGACAATTAATAGCAATGAGTTGTAGTGGATTATATAAATAGTAGGATTCGACACCCTGAACGCAGGAAAGGTGTATATGGAAGGCAATGCATACCTGTTAAAAAGTCGCATCACCAGGGACTGTAACACTGTGATACCTGCAATGCTTGTCAAAATAAGCGGTTCGTATTCTATCTCTAATTCAAATGTGCATCGTTGATGATGGAGGGTATTTTGAACAGGCCTGAATTTGTTGTACATTTGAGTCCTGAGAATGCAATTGTTGTTTATCTTAATATTCCTGAATAGGTCAATAATACGCTAATAATCGTATTATGTGACATAAATGCATTCTGTAACAATTTTAGGGTCGATTCCTACTTATTAGACAATGGTCAACAACTTTTTAATTAGCTGTTTTTCGTCTGTCTCGCTTTGCAGAACACAACTTTCTAAATTCTCTACTAGGACCGCTGCAATTCCATATTCTGCGATCGACATGGTCACTTTACAATAACAAGCACTCACGGGCCTTCTTTTACAAAGTTTGGGGTGCTACCTCCATAGACTATGCAGGGTCTTTCCTTGGAACCCTACATTGTCTATGGAGGTAATTGATAATACTATGAACTATGTGGTACATAGGAATATTTTTAGTTCATTTGCTTTAAAAAAAAGTGATTGCTAAAATCCGGAAGTTCAGACAGTACAACTATTAAAATAAGCAGACAAATAAGCAAAACAAAACTTCAAAATAGGCAGGCGAATAAGCAAACCAAAACTTCAAAATAGGCAGGCAAATAAGCAAACCAAAACTTCAAAATAGGCAGGCAAATAAGCAAACCAAAACTTCAAAATAAGTAGGCAAATAAGAAAACTAAAACTTCAAAATAAGCAGGCAAATAAGCAAAACAAAACTTCAAAATAGGCAGGCAAATAAGCAAAACAAAACTTCAAAATAGGCAGGCAAATAAGCAAAACAAAACTTCAAAATAGGCAGCAAAAATAGACATTTATTAAGTGCTAATTTTACAAAATTATTTAACAAATCAATTATTTACTTTCGCGGTGATACATAATTACTAGATTTTATTTTTAATTGTCGAAAATTAAACTGTCACTTAGAATGCCCTTTAGAATGTGTTCTGCCACTTAGAATGTTAACCACTTCTGCCATTTAGAACACTTCCCCACACTTTAAAAGAGTGACCTATGCCTGACCAGAGGTGCTAGATTTACCAGTCAGGTGTTCAGTCGTACTTCAGCTGAGAGGGGAACTGTTTTACCGTGGTGTAGAGGTACATGTGACGCGAGATGTGAAAAGGAAGAAGCAGGTCCGCAGTGCAAGGTTTATCCAAACAATGCGTGTCGGTGAACTGTAGTCGTTCGCGTGCGTTGAAAACGGAAATGGCGTTTGAAGAACAACGTGCGAATATCAAATTCTGACGCCACGGTAAAATAGTTTACTTCTCCTCCAATCAGGGTTGGCGTTATCAGCACAGTCTTCGAACTTTTTGATCCTACCTTATATTTATATAGGGCAAATAGAAAACTTGCCCTCTCCCTAAAGTTTTATTCATCCCCCCCGGGGGGCAAAAAGTCCTGAAAGAAACATTGTGTGCTTGGATAAAAGTTAAATTATAACGGATAAACTCTTTCCATAGCATTAATTTAGCAATTCGTATTGAGCTGGATTCTTCCTTATTTAAACTGTTAAAACCGCAGGTGAGCAACTCATCCGAAAGAAAAAGAACCTATTTTTTTGCGAATATTTGTGTCATACAACGTAACTGATCATCCCCTCCACACACCCCCCCCCCCCTTTTTTTGTAAGGGAAAAAAAGGATATAAAACTAATTGAGGTCAATATAAGCAAAAATGCATTAAAAATGTAAAAATGACTTTTCTTCAAATATAAGACAAAAAGGCAATAAAAGCATTTTAAGACATTTTGCCTTAGCGTTTGGGCTTTAGTGATTGCTAAAGAAGTGACTGACACCGCATTTAGTATAGTATATTTTGTCAGGTGATAGGATCAAGCCAGTTGCGATTACCACACCGAAACACCATATCCAGCAAAAACCGCATTTACACCAGATCTAAAAGAGGCAGATTGCGAAACAGAATAACATCTGTTACTGAAAGACAGATGAACATAGTGAAACAGTTTACAGCCATCCAGAGGGCAGGTATGCAGGTAAGAAGATCATGATCGTGATGAGTAATATTATGACAGGAAGGCCATAATGATTTTCGGGAACACCAGACAGATGCTGTTTCAGATTAGGTAAAAGCTGCGGATATTTGAAGACTAGGATTAAAGTAATGGCGTCGTAAGAAAAAGTCCAAATATGTAATTTACAGATTGTACGGGAGATGGTGGAGTATATTTTATCAGCACGTCTCGAAGCGATAGAGGATGTATAAATAGGCATTTTATGATATTGCTGAGCTTACTTCGTCCAGGTGGCGCTTCACTTTAAATCTGCAGGTGGTGGTTTAAAAAAATATAAACAAAAGATAATGATTAGATAATTATTCAAAATCTCAAGGGTCTTTTAAAAGTGATTATTGCGATGTTAATAAAATTGGAAGTTTGTTTGCCTTCCTTTTTAATTTCCCTACAATATATGTTAATGGAAAGTATTGGAATCATGTCTAGAATTTTCAACTGATTTATACTCTTCGAACTAGAATTTATACTCTTTGGATTATACTCTTCGATTTATACTCTTCGGAACTAGAATTTTCAACTGATTTATACGCTTCGAACATTCTAGAACCCGCCGAATCCATTATTTTTAACGTAACGTTTTTGTGCGTATTTGTGCAATGTATGTATCCACTCTGGCGCAAACTATGCAACGAAATTTTACAAAATTTGGCAGGTAAGTCACTTGTGGTTACTCTGTAAGTTACTCTGGTGCCGATTAGTTACTGTGTAAGTTACTCTGGTGCCAATTGGTTACTGTGTAAGTTACTCTGGTGCCGATTAGTTACTGTGTAAGTTACTCTGGTGCCGATTAGATTTTGGTACGACTCGCTGAAACAGAATAGTCCTGGTTTTTTTTTTTCGGAATGGCCCGCAAGAATTGTCAAAATCTGAAAATACAAAATTGTATATTTTTAAACGCATTAATTAAAATTCTTGTTTTATATGGAAATTTTGGCGACGAAAAAAATTAGATCCGCCCTATTTACTCCAGGATAAACCGCCCTCGAGATATCAGATTTTTTTGAATTTTTGCAATGATACCTTTAGAAAATAAGCACAGTCGTTAAATGCAAAAGAAAAATTGGATTAAATGCAGTATAATTTCTTATAACCATCCGGATTATATTGCGCAATTAAATCCACTTTAATACATTGTGAATAAAAGGAAGAGAAAATAAATACAAGTCCGTAGAGAGAGTCATATGATGTTTTTTTTTAAATTAGGATATACATCCCACTGTTCTAAAACAAGTGCCATTCGTTTCTAATGAAAAATTATTTATAAAAAGATTGCTTGTTTAACTTCTTAAGCTGTCCTTATTTTAGGTTTTATTAAATTAATTTAAACATTTGAACAAGTTAGGTTATTGTACGATCTCGATCAAAATCATAAGAATTCCAGTATTTACAAATTCCCCAAATCTTACCAAAATTATTCGAATTGCTTCATTCGTTCGAAAGATATAGTGTCTACCAACTAATCAAGTTCTACATTGTACATGAAATATCCATATAATATTTCATAGCAATATTAGAATTTTTCTTTCTTGAGTTATTTTTTCTAGAGCTAAATGAGAAACCTTTCTAGAGCCTTATCTCCCTTTCTTACAGCTTAAATATCCGATTCGAGCTCAAAATGTGTAAATCCGTCGAACACTAGAATTTTCGATCGCGTCACAATTCATTTCCTGTACATTATGTATGTAAGGTGAGCAATAAAGTAACTAGTACTTAATTAATAATGAATATTGAAGCACTAAAGTGAATATGACTGTTTCGTCTATCATGTAAGAATAATGAAAGGCGTAATTAGTTTTATTTCCCTGAGGTAGGCTTGTCAACGAACCATTGCTGCAACGTGTGACATGAAAACTAAAGAAATATCAACCCACTAAGTATCACTGAGTTTTAAGTACAATTCAATTATTATTACTTTCCTTATATACATAATGTATAAGGAAAGTATTGTGACGGGGTCGAAAATTCGAATTCGAGTTTTCGACGGGAGAGCACGTTTCAAGCATCCCTGATCACGAGTCAAACATTTTTGAAGTGATGTGTGTGTGTGTGTGTGAAAGTATGTGTGTGTGTGAAAGTATGTGTGTGTGTGTGTGTGAAAGTATGTGTGTGTGTGTGCGTGTCAGTGAGTCTGTGGAGACGATAACTGACGAACGAATGGAACGATTCGAAGCAAATTTGGTACAAAAATTACAATACGTAAACACTGGAAGCCTATTGTTCTTATACGTAATTGAATGTTTAGAACCCCCTCTAAATTTTCGAATAAAATTTTGAAAAAAACGTCAAAAAATCAAAACCACTAATAAAATTACGCAAATAGACATTTCTTATGTAATTTTTCATTAGGAAACGATTGACATACATTTTAGAACTCTAACATGAACCGTTCTCGAGATATTGCACATTTTTCAAAAAAATTATCAAAAAGTCATATAAAATGAAAAAAACAATATTTCCTATTGAGAAACATGTTCACTTTTCACATGTTATACCATGCGATAAATTGGGTGACATCATTCTCGTGGATCTAGCTCGTTCCATTCATGAAAAAAGATACTTTGAGTAATACTTTTGTATTTGAACGCCAATAGTCATTTATCTGCTGTAAGAACAACTTATTTCTTCGTCCATAATGCTTGGCGAGAATTTGGCGACGAATTTGACGGAATGTCGCCAACTTGGCGACTTTTTGAAATGTTGCCAAATTAAAGAAAATCTCGCCAAATGGATAAAAATGACGCTAAATCAATGAAAATGACGACTAATTGTTGAAAATTCAATATCTTGGAAAGAATATTAGTATCTACTATAAGAAAAACCTATTTCTTTTACTGTAAAAGTAGTAAATTCATTACATTATATAAGGAAAGTCATGTGTTGCCCACATCAGATTTTTTTTTATAAATACAAGATATTTAGTTAAACAAAAATGGAAATAAACAAATAACTAATATTATAAAATTATAAGCGTAAAAGTGTGAGATGAGCAGCACATAACTTTCACTCAGGGGTCGGCAACTTTTTATACTCGAGGGCAACACTTGGCATTTGAATTGCAAAAAATGCGCCGCATACGCAAAACAGATGATTTAATGGGAAGGGAGGGGGGGGGAGGATGTATAGCAATATGAAAATTATTTCAATTCGCCTTATGAAAATTTATTTCCATCTTGTGAATAATGGGCAATCGTTGCTTGGTAATT
Source organism: Amaurobius ferox (assembly GCA_951213105.1). Classification (NCBI taxonomy): domain Eukaryota; kingdom Metazoa; phylum Arthropoda; class Arachnida; order Araneae; family Amaurobiidae; genus Amaurobius; species Amaurobius ferox. Next base: position 78,561,257 of record OX578144.1, read on the forward strand.
TGTCATGGGTGATTTCTTATAGAGAATAACTGAATATTGTTTGGATATTTCGATGGTAAAGTTACACTGAATTAAAATAAAATTTAAAAACATAAAATAATTTTCGAATCCGGCTATTATTAGTGTTCTACATTCTTTAGTGATATTTTAAGACTATTTTCCATTTGCATTCATTGACATTTCAGCAACTTTTCTTATAGTTGCCATTTTGTATAACTGTTACTTAGCCATATGGGTTTATTTCGTCTTTTAGGCTTTGGGTTCGTTGGTCTTTCTTCGCAGTAATGTACAGGGTGTTTGACTCACTCTCTGCCCCTGATTTTCTCTTATAACTTTCAAACTAGTGGACGTCATTCAGTGAAATTTAACACGGATATAGCTTCCGGCCGCCCAAACTGCTGCTCTTAGTCCACGGATGAGTCGGACGGCCTGGGTTTTCGACGGATATAGCTTGGTGTATGAGAAGCTGCTTTGCCTATTTTGTAGTTCGTTGACATATGCTTGTGGAAATCATCTTCTGCGACAGTTTACATACGGACTTCTGTGGGAAGGCCAATAGTCTATTTTTCACTTTGGGGCTAGAGAGCAGCAATGCTTCTCATATACCAACGCCTCCATGCTTCTCATATATCAATGTATGTCTATGTGAAACGTCATTGAATTGCATTCATTAGTTTGAAAGTTATAAAGGAAAATCAGGGACGGAGAACGAATGAAACACCCTGTAGAAGATTTAATGCTTCCTCAAAACAGTTGTACTCTGCATTTATTATTTTCCTTATATTACATAATGTATAAGGAAAGTATTGTGATGGGGTCGAAAATTCGAATTCGAGTTTTACACGGGAGAGCACGTTTCAAGCATCCCTGATCACGAATCAAACATTTTTGAGGTGATGTCTGTGTGTGTGTGTCAGTGAGTTTGTGGAGACGATATCTCACGAACGAATGGAGCGATTCGAATGAAATTTGGTACAAAAATTACAATCCGTGAATACTGAAAGCCCATTGCTTTTACACACAATCGAATGTTCAGAACCTCCCTAAATTTTCGAGTGAAATTAAAAAAAAAACATCCAAAAATCAAAACCTTTAATAAAGTTACACAAATAGACATTTCTTATCTAATTTTTCCTTAGAAAACGATTGACATAAACTTTAGAACGCTAACATGAACCGTTCTCGAGATATTGCACATTTTAAAAAAAAAATTATCAAAAAGTTATATAAAATAAAAAAAAAAATATTTCCTATTGAGAAACATGTTCACTTTTTATATGTAATATCATGCGATAAATTTGGTGACGTCATTCTCGTGGATCTAGCTCGTTCCATTCATAAGATAAGATACTTTGAGTAATACATTTGTATTTGAACGCCAATAGTCATTTATCTGCTATAAGAATAACTGAAGTCTCCGTCCATAACGCTTGGCGAGATTTTGGCGACGAATTTGGCGGAATGTCGCCAACTTGGCGACTTTTTAAATGCTGCCAAATTAACGAAAATCTCGTCAAATGGATAAGAATGACGCTAAATCGATGAAAACGACGACTAATTAACGAAAATTCAATATCTTGGAAAGAATATAAGTATCTACTATAAGAATAACCTTTTTTTACTGTAAAAGTAGTAAATTCATTGCATTATATAAGGAAAATCATGTGCTGCCCACATCAGATTTTTTAATTCGTGTCCAGTGACGTATGCATGTTTTCCTTATCCGTTGTATAACGTGTTTTTACTATATCTTTTTTTTAAAAAAAGACATTGAAAATGTTGCCATTTCAGTAAATTTTTCTCTGAGTGGCTGCGCTATCGCGTAACACTTGTAATACTACCGGTTGCGCTAAAATGTTGTTTTTTTTTTTTAAAAACCGCATTTGCATTGCAAAACTTCTTATGTATTTTGCAAAAATATTTTTAAATGCCGCAGTAGTCGTGGGGTTATATAAACATTTTCTACTTAGAGAAGCTAGTAACAAGTTCACGCAGTTTGAAAAACATTCAATGGCTGCCGATCCCTGCACTAAAATAAAGTATCATAAATCAGGATCAAGATCGTTTAATAAAGTATCTAAGTATGAAAGTACAACTTCGGTCCTGCGGGAACTTAGCGCGAGTCATTTTGAGATTTAAAAATTTTTTGGAAAAAGGTTGTTCTTTGCGCTGTGCAGGGAGTTTATTTTCTTATAGTAAAGTGGCGAGTGCTTTTTGTGAAATGTTAGTACTTTTTGTAGAACTATTTATCAATATGATTATGTAACAGTGATATAGCAGGTATTGCAAATTGTATTTTACTGCTGTGCACCATTTTTAAATGTCCTTTCAAAATTTGAAAATCTAAATTAAATTTATTTTAAAATTTTAAAAGAAAAGTATGTACCTCTCACCAAGGTACACAAAATGAGCCATCATTGATTAAAATCGTTTCAGTAGTATGGGTTCATCAACACTGAAGAAAATGGCTGAAAGAACATATTTTTCAATTTTTGAAATTCTAAGTTCTCAAAGGATTTCAAAGTCTTAAAAGAAAAGTATGTGCTATCCACTAGAACACACAAAATGTGCCACCATTCTTTAAAATCGTTTCAGTAGTTAAGGCTGCAGGTCTGTTAACACTGAAAGGCGGAAAAGACAGAGATGACAATTGTAAAAAAAGTGCCATTCGAAAGTTGTTTTTTGTTTCAAGTGCTTTTTTTGTTTCAGGTTGTAATCTTTTTTGAGCTTTGTGACCGCTTTACAGAAAAAAAAAATCTTTAGTTTTCTTGGTGTTTAAGCTACAGACGATGAAGATCGAGGTTTGTCACGTCAAGAATAATATACATTGGTCAGCTTCGGATTTGAACATGACTCGGCGGGGCGGAACGCTGCCACCTTGTTAAAATTTTCCTGCCATCCTTTCATTTACCAAAAGAACAATTGCAAAAAAATTCCAAGGATAGAAAAAGCATTAGTTTTTTTTTGTTTTGTTTTGTTTCATAATCACAACCAGGTCTGTGCATATGTTCTGCAAGCAACACCTGTCAAACTTGTATACAGATATGTCCTCAATATTTCAGCTTGCCATAAAGCACGCACAATCAGGTTAATTAAAGAACACCGGCGTCTGGTGGTAGCAGAAGAAACACACCACCGGGTCATACAAACAGTGGTAAATCTTTCTTCTTTCAAAGCAGTTGGATAACGCGGATTGATAACAAGGAAATATGGGTTATGCTTACACAGGAAATATTTCTTCATTTATTACAGTATTTCTTAACATGGAACAGGTGAAAGGTGGGAGTACATTGAAAACTTTCAGCAATAGCGGATAAAAATAAATTTATGTTTTTAATTTCCCTACAATGCGTAGTCCTAATTTCAATACATGTAAAGCGAAAGTATTAAAAAGTATTGAATTTACACGTTTTATGGATCATTGAATACAAACCAACAATTTTCTAATGATGTCAGTATGTATGTCTGCGAGTCTCTGGGTAAGATATGCCTCTCAATTGAATGATTCAAATGAAATTTGCAGAAATTATTTCAATCCCACAAAAAATGTCACTTTAAGGGTAAAAAAAAAAATTCCTGTCAAATGCAAGAAACAAGAAGCTATTTTCCAAAAGAGGTATAAAATTTCAAAATGGTTTGAGATTGAGGCTCCTATTTTAAGATTTCATAACTTTTAAGAAACTGGTTTTTGTCTGTTGTACTTGGCGGGGAGGTTTTTTTGTTTGTTTGTTTTTTTAACTATGAAGTGATGTTTTCTTTTGTAAGATTTCAAAATTTTATAAAAAATATTTACCAACATGATTATACCTAACAATGATATAGTATACAGCCATTACAAATTGTACTTTTATCACCAAGCGCCATTTATTCATGTCACGCTTTTCCAATTTTTGAAATTCTAAATTAAATTTATCTTCAAATTTTAAAAATAAAAGTATGTACCTTCTAGCAGAAAACACAAAATGAGCTATCACTTATACGTTCAGAAATTAATGCTGTCAGTCCGTCAACATCGAACAACAAAAAAAAAAAGACCAGAACGGCAATCCTACAGTGTCATTATCAAATTATTTTTTATCGGATGCTAACGCAGTAATTGTAATTTTCCCCTCACCTTTGAGACGGTTATAGAGGAAAAATAATCACCTTTACGGCTTTAGAGTAAAATGAATAAAGCCTTTAGCGTTCTTGGCGGCTGAGCTACAAACGCCTGAAAATAGGGGTTGTCCCGCGTTTCTAAAATCTGTAATCCTTAAAATTTTATGATTTCCAGCAAAGTGTAGCAAAACTGTTGTGTTACAAAATACCAACGAGAAATTAAGAAGGAAAATTAAACAAAAATTTGTTATCTTTGTATAGAAAAGTGGAATTATTTAATTGGAACCACAGCTTTTATTAAATTGGAACCACAACTTTTTTTAAAACAACTATACTTCCACTCCAGTAATGAATGTGAATAAATAGATGTAGTTGCAATTATACTAAAATGTGATTGGTCTCGCGGATTCCAGATGGTTAGAAGCAGTTGCGTTCCCAAGGGGGGGCTGTCATATCCCCCTCTCTCCACACACCAGGAATCCATCGAAACCCATTTAAGTTCGTAGAAATGATATTGATATTGGGAAACAAAATATTTGGTTACTTTATCGGTTGCGGTGAAATAACAATCAGATAATCTAAACAAGAAAGATTAATCATATATAATATTTTTATTTAAAAAACTACTTAACATATTTTGATGAAATTTTTTTTACACATTTTGCGTGATAATTTAAATATTTCCTAAAATTTTCAAAGCAATTTGCAAATTTTAACCCCGCTCCAAAAAATGTTTGCTAAAAATGAGGTCCCATATGGGTTCAATGTATTTCATTTTTTCAATCCGGGTTAAATCCAAAATAATTGGATAATATTATTCTCTTACATTCCCATATGTCTCACAGACAGTCTGAACAACATACTGAAATTTCATTTTGATAAAGTTATCTTTACGACAGTTATCGTGAGAACGGGAAGACATGAATGAACAAAGTCATAAACACTTTACAACTATGTTGGAAAGTGTTAAAAATGCTAATTTCGATGTATTTAAAAAAACATAAATATGAAGAAATTGTCCTACAGATGCGATTAAAACATCGTTGGAAACAATATTCTTCGATTTTTCCGATGGTGTTAAGATGGAAACCATAGGATAATATTTTCGATAGTTAGGAACTGGTTTGTGTGCAAATCCCTCAAAATTGCGTTCAACATAAAATAAATAAAATCTAATTCGGAGTTTAGAAAAATGAAAAATCGCTCCGAGGTGTCTTTATACCTGACATGAACTTTCACTGCACCGAAATTCTCAGGTGTGGGTCGCTTAGACTTTCTACTATATGACCAAGAGACTAACAGTCAGACATTTTTTTAATCCCTGGTAAATAACATTAAAATGAACTTAATGTTGATTTTAACATGCATGTGAACTTTTAATTAGTACAATGTTTATACATTCAAAATTCTGTTTTAAATTAACTTTATTAATTTCTATAACTTTATTAACTAAATTAATTTAAATTACAGTTTAACACGAAATTAAGACATTTAAAATTCATTCCATTTATTTGTATTTATCACATAGTAATTGCGTAAAAATAACGGCGTTGCTTACCGGTTACTGTTTTTAATAAAGGTGGTTAGTATTTGTTAATTTTCATAAAGACAAGTAACTGCAATGGCACTCAAATGCACGTTTCTTTAATATTTGTCATATTTTTCAAATACTAGACACTTTTTAAAATCCATAATTTATTAACTTTTATTTTCCGTATTTTATAGTAATTTAATTCTATATTTATTGTTCATTCGATAGCACTCAAAACACAAATCTCAACAGGCAATTTCTTTTTAATGACAAGACTCATAATTTTGAGAATAAAATTTAATAATTACTTTAATAAATTTAACACCTATATGTGATACTGGTGTTAAATTTACTGTATTAAATTTACAGCGTTTACATTTTTTACAGTGTTTACATACCCATATTTTTGCACGCTTTATAAAGTCTATAAATACTCGCTTAAGCTGCTGTTTTAAATAAACGGAAAAAAAAATCTTCGTTAGTATTAGCAACAGTATAAATTAGTTGATTAAATGCAAAACCGGTTTCAAGGACAAAATAGAACCTTCTTCGTTAGGATAATTGAGACAAACAGTAATCATCACAGAAAGATAGTCGTTGCCAATCCACAAAATTAATAATGATATGAAAAATCCAAAGAGGTATGAAACTTAGTGAAAAGCAAACATGAACAGCAGAAGAAAGTAAAAAAAAAATCTCAAAACACTAAAATCATAAATATACAAGACTGAAATTTAGTAGCATCTAACAAAAAATAAAGAAAAACAACCGGTTTCGGAAAATAAAATAGCTACCTCCATCATAAAAGAAATAATGGAGCATATACAAGATAATTTTCAAATTATTGTTTTATAACGACAGGATTTAAAAATTAAAAGAAAAATGTGAAGTACGCATTGTGTTCAAAATAGCATTCAGTAACTTAAGCAAATTATTGAAATATGTAACAGTAACTTGAAATTGTGACGTCTCCCTTCATCTCTTTTACGAGTAACTGTAGCAGTAGTTTACTCGTTACACGTTCAAAGTAACTTCACAAAGCTCTAGCTCATATATATCATAAATATTCAAATGTCAAGTAATCTATGTTCAGCAAAAATATGAGATACATGAAATGAGATACATAAAAAATAAAAACTCACCTTTTGTACATTATCACAGCATCCAAAATGATATATCCTCAAAATCCACAACGCGCAATATCTACCGAAAACAAGACGACAACATTGCTACTATAACACACGCACGGCCAAAAAATACACAGCAACTAAGCGCATCAGCGGATACAAAATAGAAATTACTATTTGGAGGTTTTGGGATATGTCCAGAACCAAAAGAAATAAAAATCAGGAAGAAGCCAACAGAAGAGAGGTCCAAGAGCAACGCTTCTTTGGAAAGAAAACGCGCTTTGGAAGCTGCAGAAAGCGTTCTTCCGACAGCCAGATGATGCTGTCGAACACGAGCGGAGGTTGCCAGAAAGTTGGCGGCGTGGAAGTGTGCCAAGGGTGAACGTCGATGAGTCTTGGAATAATAAACTCATTTCGAAAGCTTTACAAAATTATTTGAATATGAATAGTTTTTTAATTAATAGCAAGAGCAATGCGTTATGACTGTTTTGTTTACAAAATATATTCATTGATTATCTATATTGATAAATCTTATTACTATTAATCTTATACAATTTTAGTGACGAATTTAGTACAATAATGCTAATAACACCCTAAGAGGCATGGCCGTTTGATAGAAAATAAAAAAAAAAATGATCTTTTTTTTTTAAATCTCTAATTGAGAGTAAATGTTTATAATATTTAATTTTACCACTGAACAATCAAGGAAGATATAATCCCCATTTAAATTTTCAAATAAATTTTCTTCATTAATGATCCTATACGTAATTCCCACTATTTATGGAATAAATTTATTTATCCCAAATTTTTCTTGATTATTTTTCTTTTTTTTTTTAATTCATTTCAGGACGAAGAAAAATATAACAACAGTATTTCAGTCTGTCAAGAAAAGGGAAACTAACATTAAAGAAATTAAGTTGCGATATTTTTTTTTAAAGCTGTATTTTTTTATTTGACAATGTATGGCGCTTAGCTTCGAAAATAATCGTCTTGCTTTTGAAAATAGAAAAAAATATATATAAAAAGTTTATTATAAAAATAAATTGGTAGTGGCTCCAGTTCGATGGAGCTGAAATGGTTTTGCATGAATAACGTATTGTAAAATCAAAACTTTTCAAAATATTAAAATATCGACATTATAACTACTATTATTTTGAAAACTAAAAGCCCGATCAGAAGTAAAATTATATATTTTATAGTAGTGGTTCTTAAACTTTTTGGTCTCATGACCCCTTTTCACACTTAAAAATTACAGATGATCCACCACACCGGGAGGCTGCAACTGATGATCCCCCCTCCCCCCCCCCCCCCCACAAAATGTCTTCCCCATCCCTAAAATTTTTTTTATGGAAAACATTACTAACGAATTTTATAACAGTACTAACAAATACAGTATTTAATTTAAATTAAATACTCATAATATTGATTACTAATAGATTTATCTTTCAGTATAATATATCTTTTAAAATAAAAGTTAAGAACCTATCTTTGATACATCTTTGGACAAAATATAACAAAAATAAATATTGCAATATATTAAAATTCAAAATAGAAGAAACTACCAATATATATATATATATATATATATATATATATATATATATATATATATATATATATATATATATATAATATATATATATTCTATTTTTTTGCGAACCACCAGTTTAAGAATGTCTGTTCTATGGGGATTTCAAAGGGCTAACAAACTACTCGCTTACTTTACTGTTTATAGCTAGCTAAAATATCGAAATTAGAACTACCTTTTAATAACCACTGTATATTTCGAAAACCAAAATCCCGATCCAAAATCCAATTATATATTTTTGTAGGGCTACAAATGACTCGCTTTAAGCATTACGAACTTTAAAATTGGATACTTCAATCTTCTTCAACTTGACAAGACGATGGACCAGAAACCATTAAGAGCTTCGTTCAATATTGTCTAGAAACTGGATTTTATACAGAACACTTTTATCGCTTTTTGTTTATATCTTTTACAGTGTTTACATACCCACAGTGCTTACATGTTTAGTAGAGCTTTCAAGTTCAACCGGACACCCTGACCATAACCATTATTCGTGTCAAAAGAAACATATATTTCACAGATATTGTTTTTGACTGGTAAAAACAATTATTTTTTTTTTCAACAAAAAATGTATTTTAAATCATTCAATAACTCAAACAGATCAGTTCATCAAATATACAGCAGATTTTAAAATGATTGTTTTAATTTACTTTCGCATGCTGATAACTGATTAGAATTAGAACTAATGTGACTTGCATACCATATGTTTGCAGTTTTTTTAAAATCAATTTTAATACTATTCTGACTTGCTCCATTAAATTGACGATGTTGAACTCTATAACAGATTTTAAAGTAAGTGTTTTCATTTTCATTCGCATGCTAATAACTAATTAGAATTACAACTAATTTGATTTGCATACTGTATGTTTTCAGTCTTTTTTTTTTTTTTTTTTTTTTTTTTTGCTTTAATTTTAATACTATTCTGCTGGGAGTCTTGCTCTATTAAATATTCCGCTTTCTACAACAATTTTGACATAATTACAGAACTGGGAAAGTATTTCATAAATTAAAGTATCAGAGATAAATTATGGAATTATGGGAATTTCCCATTTTTAATTCCGGTATTTCGGGATCAATATTTTGACCAGTATCTCGAGAATTACTAAAGTCACACATTCACATTTCTTCCTTTTAAACTTCCTTGTCACGAACCCTTTAAACAGCCAATTGAACTCTTCATAAACAACGTTTGGCAAAATTACTCCGCAAGTTATTTTGCATTTTTGACCAACAAGGTAAGTTGGCAACGTGCCCAAAGACTTTCTTTTGAAGTAAACAAACGGGGATTTGAAGGTCATCAAACGCATACGTAGAAACAAAACCGCAGAAAATGTTCTACTCCTGAAGAAAGAGAGAGCAAGCAGATGAGGCATAAAATGACAGATAAGAATTGAACTGATACGATAAAGAAGCAAGCAGGCATTTGCTTTACTGGCATGCATGCAACATTTAAATAGTTCAGATAAGTATGAAGGCGGCATGTATTTTTGAGCGAGAATCTTTTATTACATATTAAAAGCCAAAGTTACATTAGTGCATTGGGTGGAGTTGTTTAGCAGCCTACGGTCGTTTATGCACACGACAGCTTATTTTATAGATACCTATAATTTAAAGTAGATAAGGAATAGAACCACTACAAACATTTTCTATACTCAATAATTTCACTCTCTTACCTGGGATTTAAACTTAAGAGTCTATGGGCGGAAGGCCATAGCGATAATCTATCACTCACAATTGAAAATGAGCGTAAAATATAGTATACCATATGAATCAATGAAAATCTATAATTCTTGCATAATATACCCAATATTCGAACACTTTACGTACTTTATCTGTTTTATAACCAAGGGGATATTACACCAACAATATGGAATGAAGCCAGGGGGGGGGGGGACGAGTTGTTGAAGTTTCTGTCTTAGGGGGAGGAATCATAGCTTCTGTACTCCATTGGCACTGAAAATATACATTAATTCTTCAGGGCCCTTGAGAATCGAAACCCAGCATGGTAAATTATTCATTCGGGCATATCTCTGTTTTTGAGATTCTGGCTATGCCCATGGATGTGTATGCTAGGTTTTAAGTTTTTCCCTCCACACAACGTAAATAGAAAGAGTTACCTTGATAAAGTCCTGTATGAAAGATCTTGGTATGGTCTTTCCTTACATGAAAAATTTACGGATCTTTCATAAATATTTTTCCTGCATCGTTAACTACCTTTAACCGACTTTCAGTTTTCATGCAATCCATGCAATATAGTATTTCAATATCATGCATGAAAATTTTGGATGTTCTCTTATTATGTATACATACGTAAGGTGGGAAAAATCAACAAAAACAAATTTACTAACACATAAAACATACCCATATGGAAATCAGGCGAACAATATTAGATGTTTCTCTGGAGAAAAAATATTTTCTTGAGAGAAACACACGTCCGAGATCGTTCTTATGTAAGGAAAGGGAAGAAATGTTCTACGTGTGGGAGAATAGACGCAGAGATGCCACTGAAATGTAAGTCAGCATGATTGGTTAAGCATGAATGAGAAATGCGCATTTGAAAGTTTCTATACCAGCGCGAAAAATAAAATGTCCCAAAGCAGACAATTACAAACAATTTTAGGATCACGCTTCCATTGCAGATAACAGCATCCGTGGATCGGTTTTCAGCTTGTTACGGATGTTTCATAAACATATTTCTTACACAGCGAACTACCTTTAATCGATCTTCAGCTTTCATAGAATCCATGCAATATATCATTTCGACATCATGCATGCAAAATTTTGAAGATGTTCTCTTGGCGATTGTATCCTTTCAGCATAAAGATTGTATCTTTTCAGCTGATACAATAATAATAATAATAAATAAATTACTATGGAAATTAACTAATTTATTTCTACAACGCAGCCGGCATCGATTTTTATAAATATTAAGATTATGCAAGTATGAAGTTGTAAGTATGAAGCTACGAGATCATTACATTACTGCTGATATCTGCATTAACATATTCTGTCAGGGTAACATTGCTGAAAGCCACACGGCAAATCAGGGATACAATTGCATATGAAAAATCGGGATACAATAAAAAGAAAAGAACATTCAAGGGATACAATTGAAAGATGTGGAACATCTGAAGAGTACAACTGAAGTACATGTACTGAGAGTACATGGACCGGCAGAGGTGTACAATTGAATGATATGGACATAATGGTAGTACAATAGAAAAATATGGACCATCATAGGTATAATGTACAATTGAATGAAATGTAAAGTTAATGGATACTATAAAAGACATTGGCAGTTAGGGAAGTACAATTGAAAGCTATTAGCCGTCAGATGAGTACAATTGAAAGCTATTAGCCGTCAGATGAGTACAATTGAATTATATGAACCTTTTGGGGAGTACATTTGAATGATATGGACTGTCAGTGTGAGTACAATTGAAAGATATTGACCACAAGGGAGTAGAATTGAATGATATGCACCGTTAGGGGAATACATTTGAATGATATGGACTATTAGGGGAGTACAATTGAAAAATATTGACCTCAGCTGAGTACAATTGAAATATATAGCTATGGGCCGTCAGGGAAGTACAATTGAATGATATGAACCGTCAGGGGAGTACGATTTGAATGATATGGATTATCAAGGGAGTATACAATTGAATGATATCGAAAGTAAAAGGATACAAAATTAAAAGAAATGAACATTCAGAGGATACAATAGGAAGAAATGAACAGTCAGTGGGGCACTCGGGTAAACAGCTACTGTAGAAAAGGCATAAAATTACATACTGGTAATTAAAAAAAATCCGAATAAATAACTAGATAAATTAACAGCAAATTAGCCATTTTTTGAGTTGCACATTATTCTGAAATATGAACTTTGTTTGAATCATTCAAAATCACATGCAGAAAATGTCCTCTGATCGATCCATACATTATTCAAATTAATGAAGAAAACTTCTCTTGAACTGTATTCGTGATGATTTATGAATGGCGCTTCAACGGAATATTTCAATGGATTGATAGTGGGTTTCTGTTCATTACGACCGCAAATAAATTATAAGATACTGTTAATAGCATCGTAGAATGCATGAATGAATAAATTACGTTACTATGGTTGCAAGTTTTGGAAGCATTTTATCCGCATTAAAGTACTATTAAAGATAACATTATAAAAATATGTGGAATTTTCTTTTCGAATTGGAGCGAAGTTTGAATGAATGATCTGATTTGAATTGAATAACCTCATCTGTAACAATTTGAAGAGATTTTGAAATTATGTTGAATGAAATATATTTCCTAATCATATGAAAAGTCATTACAGCTGCATAACATATTCTTAAAACTACAATGGCGTAATTTTTTGCCTTATCCAGAAATATAATAATTTATAAAGGAATTCAGAATAACTTTATAATTTTTAACGATATTAAATGGGTTTTTTTATAATTAAACTTTTTATTTTATAAATTAAAGTTTTTATTTTATAAATTTCTTGAGTATGGAGTTAAAATGATTAATTGTGTTTATTGGCACAGTATTTAGTTTACAACATTGAAATCTTTGGCTTAGTCACTGTTATAAACAGAGAGGGCAGAAAGGTTTGGTGTGCCCTAGGCAAAACTTAAAATTTGGATTTTGGTTTGTGCCTCTGCTTTACAAATTTATGCTAAAACTTGTGCCTCTACTTAAACAAAATACAAATAAAATGATATCGTTGGTTTCTAGACCGCCTTGGTTCGTTTAATAATGCATCTCGCTCTGTTGGCAAAAACATCTCTTCTTTCTATGATCAACGCTGCCCTTATCAACTAGATAGTCTGTCATAATTTCATGTGCATTGAATCCTGCGTCTTTCCACCACTATGCAAGTGGTCTGCTAACCGCCAGCTGGAAACTACTTCTGCAGATGATTGTAAATGCAAATGAAAATACCTCTCCGATGGCCAACAAGCACACAAGCCATGCAAATCCAATCCAACACGTTTATATTCCATTGATGCTTATCGGCAAAATGATGATGGCGTTAACTTCCACAACATCTCCTCCCCCAAACTGATTTGAATATATTCACATTCTACGGTCGTCTGTCATACCAAATGGTGTTCTGCACCGTTGCATTCCTTGAAGATGGTAATCACCAGTGGATCAATGCCTTCTTCCGTGTTCTAACAAGTTCCGCCGCGAATGCAAACCAGACGGAATGGGAGATTTAGATAGTTACATTAAACTTATAGAGAGAAGAAAATCATTCAACTATAAGAGTGTTCTATAACCGCAAATGAGACCAGTCATTTTATACCCTCAGGTTTGAAAACAAGGGGATAACCATCAACATGCTCATTTAACTCGAACGTAAATAAAACAGTCTGGGTTCGAGCTTATTTTCAAGCAAGAGATCGACATCGTCCGGCCTAAATATGTGTAACAAATAAATCTTCTGTTCTATAGCAAGGCACGTCACATATAAATAATAATAAAAAAATGCTCACCTTGCTAAACCTTCGTTAACTTCGAACCATGATTTCGTCAGAGCCACCATACAAATCGTGCCCTCCCCTTACAAATATTTATTACGTGCCTTGCCTCTATAATTCTTCTCTTTGTTAATTTTTTATGCATTCCCCTAAATATATATTGGGGGTTCGGGCTTCCTCAGAAGCCCGGGTCTCTTTCCACTACCATTCGAGTGGTATCCGTTCCCCCTATGGCTGCTGGTTTTCTCCGTTCATCTACAAAGGATAGGCAATAGGATGACCACAATATAAAGCTCTTCAAACCAAGCATTTTCCTGGCAGAAGTTTTGAAGTATTTTCTTCTAACCCAAAAAGGGACAGGGGATAAATTTAGCTTTGTCATTTTACAAAGCTGCACATAGACCAGAACATATTCTATTATAGTATTGGGACTGGGAAGGGTAGAGAATACAAATGGAACAAATATATCATCAAGAAGATATCATGCGAAAATATCATCAGGGGGTCATATTGCCGAGAAGAATGCTATCTTCGGGGACTATCTAAAGGAAACCGGATGTATTCATATGAGTGTGGATGGAAATTAATACACTACCCGACACGAAAAATGCAATACCATGCAAGAGCGAATAGAGTGTGATTATAAGAGACGGCATATATAAATAAGTGTTGTTAATTCCAGAAGGATAATGCAATGCAGTAATGGCATAAACAGGGTGATCAGAAGGACAACCTCTTGCGGCGATATAAACAGCAACACTTTGAGGAACAGATGCAATGAGCTTGCGGATAGTTTCCTGAGGGATGGATGATCACATGCCTTCAACCATCCTCCAAGGTCACCCTCTGTTTGAGACGGGGTCAGGGGAGTCAAATGACGGTCAATCACGTCCCAGACGTGCTCGATGGATGGGACATGTGGAGACAGCGGAGGCCAAGGAAGCACCTGGATACCTTGCAATGCTTGTCTGCTGATGGTTGCCGTGTGCGGTCGCGCGTTATCGTGCTGGAAAACAGAATTTTTCAACTGCTTAAGGATAGCAATGCAACAGGTCGAAGCACCTCATTCACATATCGTCGTGTTGTCATTGTGCCTCTCATACGAAGCAGATGTGACCGGCTGTCGAAGCCGATGGCACCCCAAACCATGATGCCACGCTGTCGAGCAGTATAGCGTTTAACAGTCGCAGCAGGATTGGATTTGTTTCCACGTCGCCGCCAGACTCTCATAAGGCGTCTGACATTAGACAAACAGAACCGGGATTCGTTGCTGAACAACTACCCTGTCCCATTCAGTCGTCCAAGAAACTCGAGCCAGACACCGTTGCAATCTCTGACGTCGGTGTCTTGTCGTCACTGGCAGTCTTCGTAAAGGACGGTTTGAGTGCAAGCCGCTTTCGGCCAATCGTCCAGAAACTGTTCTCGCTGATATTGGAACATCCAATATACCCTGCAAATTCTGCAGAACGTCGACAGTCGTCGTTTGTGGGGCCGCCATCGCATGTTTTCGAATGCGCCTATCAACGCGTGCTGACGTACGTCTGGATAGACCTGTACCACTGCGACGATTCACATCCCCTTCTTCAATCCATCCTCTCCAAATCCTTTACACAATGGACGCATCTACGCGTGTTTCAACGAAGATACGGTGGTACGACCACCCAGCCGTACGTAGGCTTAAAATGAATCCCCTTGCACGATCGTCCAAATGCTGAAACGGACTTCGATGTCATCGGCTAGGCATCTCTGCAACAACACGTGTCTTCTGAAACGAAAAACAGCTCGGTAAGCGGATTTTTGTAGGCGACAGACAGCAACAACTGTTGGCTCATCTGCCGTTTCCATCTCTTTTATCCCACGCTCTAACCACGTGACCTACTTGCATTTCAGATCATTTGCATAGATCTATTAGCTGCGTTTGTATATAAAATTTGAACAGGTCCGTTCAAATTTTAAGTTATGATTGGCGACTCGTTCTCGATTCTATGCAATTCAAGTCTCTTCATAGTTATTCATGACGTCATCCTTGTGAAATGTATGCTTGACTGTTTTTTCGAATTTGTACTTTTCTGGTAATGTTTTTAACATATGTTTTTTAAAGAATTTTGTACCTATTTTTTAGGTTTATGTGTATTAATTAATAGCCTATTCAACTTACTAATTAATTTCAGATTAAATTTTATATTTATTTATGCAAATTTGTTACGTATATGGCCTATATATGAATGATCCATGTTTGTTTTTCATGTAGCCACTGATGAAGGGTGTATTAACGCCCAAAAGCGCGCTGGCCATGTTTTTAAAACTTTGTACGTCTTTAGGATGTTTTCATTAAATGACCTTCTTCTGTCTAACGATGTTGTGTCCTTAATTTATTTAGTTCAAACAAATGACTTAAGACATTGAATATATCAATAATTCCAGTAATCTTATATCCAAAGATCGTAACTGATACAACTCAATTGAACATATAATATCATTATTTAATAAAAATTATTTCTATATTGATTTCTTTATTATTTAAATCATATAAATTAAAAAAAAAATCGTCTGAGGATTTGCGGCAGCAAAGACTTGGAACCTGTACCCGAATTATAAGAACGGAGCTGAAGCTAACTTTTGCTTTATGCTTAAAATGTCGGTCTTGTAAGCACCAGGTCCCTGGTTCGGGCCTGGTAACATCCTTTCCGCCACAATGATGAATGGACGTTTGAAACACGCAACCTTCTCACGCCAACGATCTCACCTCTCAACACGAGATGGCAGCACCACACGGAGTCAGAGCCCTTGCCACTCCCTTCCTGGTTGACCACGACTGACGTCACGCCCGAGGCGACACGCCTCCCGGCCTTCAGCCCTCAACTGAAATTCGGACGAGGACACGCGGGGGGGGGGGGGTCGAGGCGGCCCCCTCCCCACAGAAATTAGACCCGGGCTCCTCATTGGGTGGGGGACATCTGATCAAAGATGCTTGGAACTTGTACCCGAATTATAAGAACGGAGCTGAAGCTAGCTTTTGCTCTATGCTTATAATGTGGGTCTTGTAAGCACCAGGTCCCTGGTTCGGGCCTGGTAACATCCTTTCCGCCACAGATTAAAGACATTAGATTTAATTCTGTTGTTAAGCAACATACCATTTTCCTCAAATAAAGTTTCTGAAAATAATCGTCTGCATTTCTATAGTCCTAGAAACTCGAAACATGGGCGGGGTTACCCGTTGTGAAGTAGAGAATAATCATACCAAATTAAACAAAAAAAATCCGTCAAAAACTGTGGCTTTGTATACGGAACTGGCAGACAGACAGACAGACAAACGAATAAACAAATATACTTTTAATTTTATATAAATGATAGATTACAAATAACATAAATTTTAATCAAGGACATTTAAGAAAAATGTTGCCATGTCAAAGTTGTTAAACAGCTTGTGTAAACTCTGAATTTTATCTTTCCCAAGCAAATATCAGTTTTCCGTTAATGCTATCTTACAACGAAACTTTAGAAAAAGTGATATCTGATAATACACATATTTAAAAAAAAGTTATAAAATGAAAGTAACGCTTTTGGTGTGTTTGCCTACTTTCTTCATGCAAAATGTTTCCCAGATAATTTTCTACATATTTGATGAAATAATAATAAAAAAATGATAGAAATACGACGCAGAAAGGCCAAATGGTAAAATTTTTATAGAATTATTAAAGTATCTTCGTAGTTTTGTACACATAGGCGTAGCCTAGATTTAGGAATGAGGAGAGGGGGGGGGGGGTCGACGATGGAATGAGGGAGGGAGGGTTGCGTGGGTTTTATTTTTAGAAACTATAGAGAAATAATATAACTGTTCAGATAATGAGAGGGGGGAGGGGTTATGACCTTCAAACTTCCTGACCTATGGCACTGGTTGTGCATGTTACTTTTATTTAATAAATCAGACCACTGGTTGAAGTTTTTGCGAATTTTTGTAACATTTTCCATTAGTAAATGATAATTCTTATATGATATTTTAATAAACAATTGTATGCCATTCTGATTTCTCACTTGCACTTATGTTTTTATAAATGTGTACTTTTTTCCTTTTCCGATTCTCCAAATATATTTTTTATCTTTTATTAATTTCAATCTAAATGTTTACATTTTGTTCTTATAAATGTTGCTAACTTTTAACTAATTTAAATAAAAAATAATTTATTTAGCTCTAAATAGTTCCAATTTCAAAATATTTTGTTTACATATGAAATATCAAAACAATTCAATTTCTAAAGATTTAAATGTTTACATATTGAAATGTTATATGTTTGCCTTGAATTACGTTCGTTGGCATTTAGATTTCAACCACGTCATCCCTGAGAACCAATCAGAAACAAGTACAAATAAGAAATCAGAACAACATATGCTCGTTTTCAGCAATGGTTTCCGCATATGTTGTCATATGAAAAAAACACTTTTTCGCGGTTTTAAGAAATTAATTGGGGGGCCATACAGCTATTTACAATGTTAAATCAAATTATTATAAATAACTTGTTGGTTCCACTTCAAATATAGAAAGAAAGATGCTCTTCTCGTAGCTTATGGCTAGATCGTTATCTGTCTGTCCTCTGTCCAGTAGGTAGTAGGAGATCGGTGGTTCAATTCCCCACTGAGTCAAAGGTTCTTTTCAATGACTTTCGAGCAATGTAACACTACAGGTTAGATATAGTGGATGACTGAGGCCTCCAACCTTGAAAGAGTATCTTCTCGTGTATCAATCAATGTTGGCGATAAAATGACGTTTGGCGTCTGATTTCAAAGAAGGGTTCTGAGGTAGTTCACACAATGGAATAATGCGTCGGGGAGACAGGGGGGGGGGGAGTTTGCCATCCTATATTTTAGGAAGGGGAAGATATGAAATTTTTGCAAGGAGAAATTTAATATATAGGGGGAGTGATAAATGTTTGTAGGGGGTCCTACAATGTGCATCGCCGGCCCTGGAGGTTGG
This sequence comes from Amaurobius ferox, assembly GCA_951213105.1. Lineage (NCBI taxonomy): Eukaryota > Metazoa > Arthropoda > Arachnida > Araneae > Amaurobiidae > Amaurobius > Amaurobius ferox. Next base: position 78,580,056 of record OX578144.1, read on the forward strand.
ACTAGCACTGAAATCAAAAGTTTTCTAGGGCAAGGATTTAATTGCAGTGATTTTGTTGAACGGAATGCTATCTTGTAAATTTTTTTTTTTAAAATAGCAGAGGAATGAGGAGGTCTTAAAGATAATTTGACTTCGATTTCGATATGAAATACAAAGGAGTAAAATTTATGGTCTACTTCAAATACAGAAGGTAAAACACAAATGAATTCGACGGCACGTCCCGTCGACTCTGACAATTTTTCACCAGTCCAGATTTATTTGAATCACGACGGTAGATATTCATTACATAGATTAACCTAACAAACAAATCTGGTGAGAGTGAATATTGCTTTTAAAATGTCGATGTATACACATTCATCGCCCATAAAACTTTATACGGGAAGAGGGGATTGGGGGATAAGATGTATACTACACTGACTAGCTTGATGCCGTACCTTTGTAACCTTGAACGTCTAGGAGGCAAGTTCCCCCTTTTACCCTCTCCTTTGGGCGCACATGTACATCTTTAAAATGGAAGTTAGTGAGCAGGGACAGCCCCCTTAGTTCTTTAAAAGTATCTTACTAATCTAGCATTCTTTGCCCCCCCATTTTGAACAAAAAATCCAATCCAATAAGAAATTAATGTCATGGTATAAAAGAAGATAGCCATTTCAAAAAGCAATGTACAGTAATGGCATTTCTACGTGAAAACATGAAGAGAGCAAAGAGTACGTAAAACGCAAAGGTAGAAAACGATAGCCTTTACGAAAAGAAATTCAGGTATAGCTCTCTCACACAAATGAACGTTTATTGAAATTGTATTATATTGTCATACACTAATTTAAATAAAATGTTCTTTCTGCCTTTTCTTGTACAATTGTATATAGAAATTATTGTATATAAAAGTAAAAAGGATGGTCGACAGACGATCATTTCAGGCCTCTTTTTTACAATCTGGTGTTTGTGTTTGTCAATGGGATTCAAATCTTTGATTCCCTGACTACCCAGATTCTATTCATCGCAGTAGTATGAAATTTAGTATGTCGTTGTCGTTAATGGTACATTTTAATTCTTTTGATTTTTTAACCTTATCGGGCTTAGTCCGTCCTGGGACCGTCGTAGGAAAGTACTGGTTTATATCTCAATTTTTTTAATTCTCCGCTAGGGGCGCTGCAATCAGTTTTATTTGATCGGACATGGTTACTTTCCTATAGAGACCTGACATGTACATACTCAAGGATCTGGTCACTCATCTTACTGCTCATACCCTAGGGTGAGTCGGGTGGCTTGGGTCTTCCACACTCAAGGATCTTACCTTATAAATTTATTGGGTTGCTTAAAGACTTTGTTTGGAACCCTGATTACTCATCATAATCATAGATTATTTTTCCCCCTGGAACATTATGAATATGATTTATTTCACACATCTATAGAGTAAAGATTTTATGTAAATCTACAACTAAAACTGTTTTAGGAAAATTTAGAAGTTATAAAATCAGAAATAAAACCAATGTTTTCTCGAATTTCGCCAAAAGTGCAAAAAGGCGCCAAATCAGTACTCTCTGACTCCATCATTCGTCTCCCTGTTCTCACGATGGCAAGTCGCAAGAAACAAAATGAAGAGAGGAGGAGGGTCGGCAACACATTCGAAACCACTGAAATAGAACGCGTGTGGTGCGTCTGGAACATACAGCTCTATAGTCCAAAAGGAGGAGAGGGAATAATATATTTTTTTTTTGACATCAAACGTGCCAAATCAGCCCTGAGCATATGGTATGAGGGATTTTAAGAGGCGGGGGAGAGAACCATATTCGAATTACATACCCTGGTAATGATAACGCAATGATAAGAAATATCTGATAATGTTTTATGTTTATCTGTTTAAATGTTTTATATAATATATATATATATATATATATATATATATATATATATATATATATATATATATATATATATATCTGGAGAGTGAACCTTCACTCACACAGCTGAGTGAGTTTAACAAAGGGATGAATTATACAGACCCAAAATACTAAAGGTGAATGAAATTATGCATACATGTGGGACTTGACCTACAAGTAATGAAAAAAATATAAAATCTCAAAATTTTATTAGAAAAATTCTTAAATCTCAATTTTATTCTCAATTTATAATCCTCAATTTTCTTCTGAAAAAAGGAAAAGAGAACGAGTAAAGAAATATCTTTACAGCATTTCTAATAAATTACGCTTCTGCAAACAAATGTAAATAATAATATGTATGGAGGTAATAGTAATAATATGTCAAGGTAATAATAAAATAATAATAATAATAATATAAAGGTAAATAATAAACAATAGGGAAAGTTTTCAAATAAATATAGTTGAAGCTGACGTTAAGTTAACCTTTTGCTTACGGGTGGGACAGCGTCCATCCCAAAAGAAGAACCTCTCAAAGAGACAGGTATTTGACATACCCTATCCCAAACAGTTCGATACCCCTATGCAGACATTGTCGTCCACGGACGCCAATGCCTGCAAAGGGGGTCGAACTGTTTGGGATAGGGTATGTCAAATACCTGTCTTTATGAGAGGTTCTTCGTATGGGATGGACGCTGTCCCACCAGTAAGCAGAAGGTTAATAATGGGTAATCCCCATCTATTCCCCATGACTTTACCTATTTTACAGATTCAATGTTTGTTTTACTATAAATGTAACACACAAAATCAGACATGAAATGGTTCTTTATTTAAAATGTCATGAGATCTATAGTTTTATAATAATTATATATTTGGTGAGTTTTGTCTTAAAGTAATGAGAGCAGTTTATTCACTTTGTCATTAAAAATTACGTATAAAACGAATCTTTTAATACATACATGCAAGCTTATTTAATCTTTTATTTCGAATTTTGTTAATTTTTTTACCTTTGTTCGACCCTTTTCTGCTGGAACGGGAGGGAGGGGGGATTACAGTAAAAAAAAAGAAAAAAGTGACCCCCTCCCCCCTAATATTTAACACTTTTAAGGTTGACTCTTAAAAAACCGTAGAGCGAAACAGATTGTATTCAACTTATATTTTCTCAACTTTTTCTCCAACACCCTTACCTATTTAAGTACAGGAAGTGAGGGATACATAAGGGATGTGTAGTATCCCCCAATTTATCTAAAATCACACCCTTGTAGTTCTGCTTTCAGAAATATCATTTATGGAGCAAGGAGACCGGAAGCTGGGATATTTTTTAAAAGGAATAATAAAGTTCGTGATGGCAGCAGTTTTTAAATATCTATCTGAGAATAATGCGTGCCATTTTAACGTTTTGTAGTTAAACGAGTTTAAGGGGATGAAGGAAAATTCCGTGCTAAAGAATTTGGGAATAGGAATTAAGATAAAACATGAGTTAAAGCATTTCTGGTATTAAAATGAGGGTGGATCAGGAAGCTAATGATTAAATTCCAAAGCTAAGAAGAACGGCTTGAGTGTTATTGGAGTTACTTCGTATTCTTAAAGAAAAAAAATAATTCTCAAAGAAAGACAAAAAATTCAAAAGAATGTAGCAGTTTAAATTACTTAATTTCATAATAGATTTAAGAATTATATGTTAATATTTTTACCGTAATTTTGTGACTTTTATGTCAAAGCTATTTACCAAATATTTATTTTGAATTCGTATCTACTTAGACGATTTATGCAGAAATTATGTTACGTGAAATCCTATCCACGTAAAACTTTTAATATAAATGAAGCCATCTAGCAAAACAGTTATTCTGCGAGAACTTAAATTCAAATATCTGCATGGAATTGTATTTAGGAATTAACAGAATTTTAAGGAACAATAGAGATGATAACATAGAAATGACATATATAAGAATGACGGATTATTAAATCAAAATTGTCAAAGAAAAATTTAAATGAATTGAATGCAATCATTCTTATATATGCCATTTCTATATTATCACTTCTATTGTTCCCTAAAACTCTGTTAATGTCTAAATACAATTCCTCTATGGGCGCCCCACAGTTTTATATTTAATCTTATATGACCAAGAATGTTAAGATTAGCTAAAAATTATTTTTTGCTTTTTAGTGCATCTTATTAAAACCGTTTAACTTAAAAAGTTTTTTTTTCTAATGTTTTATTTCGTATTTTTTAGATTTTGCGATTTTGTAATCAATTTTTTATCAGATATCCAATCAAACCTTTTTTAAATCTTTTATTGAATTCGCCATAACCGAACTTAAAATATGAAGGGGTTTTTCCCCCCCTTTAAATTGACGTTTTTATTAACACTTTACAACAAAGTTGAAAAGTGTTTATGACTTTGTTCATTCTGTCTGTCTGTCTGTCCGTTAGCACGATAACTGCCGAAATAATGACTTAATCAAAATGAAATTTTAGTATGTTGTTCAGACGGTCTGTAGGACCTATGAGAATATAAATGAATAATATCACCCAATTAATTTTGGATTGAACCCGGGTTGAAAAAATTAAATACATTGAGCCCTATGGGACCTAATTTTTCAAACATTTTTTAAGTGGATTTAAAATTCACAAATTGCTTCGAAAATTTTAAGTAATATTCAAATTGTTCCATAAAATATATAAAAAAAAATTGATTATATTAAATAAAAATTAAAATAATAATTACACCTCTTCTATGAAGCGATTACGTGACCATGATATGAAAAGATCACATGACCCACTTCAAAATGATATATGGCATCCATCTTGTCTCAAAATCGTGATTTTTTAAGTTCTTTTTAATTCATATTGAGTGTTGTATCCGTCCTAAAACCACTTTATTTTTGCTTAAATTCTGTGCATCTATACATACTGAAACAACGCAATTCCAATATATTTGAGTTTAAATGATCATCGAAATTTGATTATTTCTACAACGAAGCCTATTTTACACTTATGTAAAATGTAAACAGCAAAATATATAGAATGAGTTGTATTAGAATTGCTGTATTTCTTTAACACAAAATTATTTAGCCCATGGAGTCTGCATAGCTGATATAAATGAAATATTCATTGATTTTACAAAGAGAAGGACGATTTTTTTCGATGAAGTTTTAAGCATAGAGTTTAATTACTTGTAGCTCCATGGTCTTAATTTTTAAATAAAATAAATTATTATAGTATTGTGATGAACGAAATGAATGGGAAAATGTTATGAATGAAATGCTGTTTTTATAGAGAGATCCAGGCGTGTTATTTTCTCTATGACGGCATTTGAATGAATTTCAGTTGTTTTCGATGAAGTTTTCAAATATAATAAATTATAGTAGTATTATGATAGTTTTAAAAATATTACCGAGAAATGTATCGCATTTTAGAGATGTTTAAACCAGGCAATTTATATTTCAATGCCGTCATTTGAATGAAGTTCATTTTTTTCGATGAAGGTTTAAGTTTTCAAATATAATAAATTAATGTAGTATTGTGATAAGTTTTAAAATATTACCGAGGAATGTATTGTATTTTAGACTTGTTTAAATAAAATTGCATTAAAGTTGGAAAGTGTTTCATAATCAATGCTTTAAGCATGATTGATCTTTCTTGTTTATATTTGTAGCAGTTTGAGCGATTTAAATTATTTTATTTGGTATTGGTGACAATGCAACCTATACTTAGATACAATTCATCACTAATCTTGAAAAAAAAAATGAAGCCGCGTGCCCCCATAAAATAAAACGTTGCCTCAAATTGATCCAACTCTTAAAATTTTCAAGTAAATAAAATTGCAGACGATCTTGACTCGCATTCAAAACGAGATTCTCACGTAGCCATGATGTATAGAGACGACATGTAAAAACAAATAAGGACAAAAAGAGAAGTGACGACGTCAAAATGTTTAAAAGAATACACCCGGTCTTAAAATGTTTTTATCGTGAAGGTCGAGAAAGAAGAAGATGTAGAAATAATCAAAGTTTGATGATCATTTAAACACAAATACTATATTGTAATTGTGTTGTTTCAGTATGTAGATGCACAAAATTTAAACAAAAATAAAGTAGTTTTAGGACGGATACAACACTAAATATGAATTAAAAAGAACTTTAAAAATCACGATTTTGACACAAGATGAATGCTATATTTTATTTTTAAGTGGGTCACGGGATCTCTTTATATAAAAGGTGTAATTACTATTTAAATTTTTATTTAAAAAACTACTGAACAAATTTTGCTGAAATTTTTTTTATATATTTTATGGGATAATATGAATATTTCCTAAAATTTTCGAAGCAATTTTTGAATTTTAAATTCGCTTAAAAATGTTTGAAACATTAGGTCCCATAGGATTCAATGTATTTCATTTTTTCAATCGGCGTTCAATAAAAAAATAATTGGGTGATATTATTCATTTATATTCCCATAGGTCCCACAGACCGTCTGAAAAACATACTAAAATTTCATTTTGATAAAGCCATTTTTACGGCAGTTATCGTGCTAACGGGCAGACAGACAGAATGAACAAAGTCAAACACTTTCAACTATGTTGTAAAGTGTTAAAAAAATGTGAAATGGTAAAAAGTCCAAGTTAATACCATTCAACGAATTTTTTCCTATTTTTTTCTTTATTCTAAAATTTTACTAATATTGGTTTTGCATGGGCAACTCATATGGGTGTCTCATATCAGACCCACTCTGAACATATAGAAACTGCCTGAGTTGGACACATATGAGATACCCACGTACTTCCCTGATTTAAATTCCATATAGCTTCGGTGGCTTCTCATGTGAATTCCATAGGGGAAACTGATATGCAACCTATGTATGACCCACATGTGTGCATTGCTGGGGTTACAGACTAATGGGATAGAGTATAATTAGTTTTCCTGGATCTTTTATTGATGTAACTATATGTCTCGGTCAGCCTTATGAAAGCATTTACTGTTGCAGTATGGCCATCTCTACCCTCTTTGCCTTTTTCAATGGGTCAAAGTGGCAGAGATGGCTGTATTATGCTGTGTTGGCGTCTTGGCGCAATTTTCTGTATCTGGTTGGCACCCTTGGCACAAGTTCGCAATCGCTTGGCGATATTCTGTTCATTGTTGTCATAGCTTTGGACTCAAAGACAGCATGCACGAGAGCTCCCATATAGTTGGGACATTCGTGTATCTCATAGTATTTTATATATTGTATTTATTTTGTAATCATGTATTAATAAATACAGTCCACAAATATAACAATCATAGTTTATATTGAATTTGTTTTGGTTCATCAGCAACCATGCCACAGTATGCTGCATTAAACGAACTATTTTAATATCTCCTCTAATACAATCAGTATGAAGGTATAATTAGCTGCGGGTCATTTATTGCATAGAAAGCAGAGTACTATAAACACAATCGACAAAAAAAAATGGAAAAAATCCAGAAACTAAACAGAGCCAATCGTTTCAACGTCTAATGCGATCCACCCTCTTCCAAACGAATCAATACCAATTTCTTTCACTCCCTCACACCGGAGGATATTGGGAGGTCTTTTGGACGGGTAATAGAATTCAACCTAGATATATAGGGCTATATTCAAGTTACAGTAGGACGTGCAGTGAAACTTAAAACCGAAAAAAAGAGACCTTTGCCAGAAAAAAAAAGAAAGACCTGCACATGATTCGAGCAGTTCATATTGATCCGATCTGAAAATAGGGAAATACGTTTTATCCTGAAGGGGGAGTTTTGAGAAGCTTCACACGGAAAGGTAATTTTCGGACACAAAGTTACAAATAGAAGCGCAATCGATCATTACTCTGTTTCAGACAATACATCATTGCATTGGAAATTTCACGATGCTTCCAAATTATTAACGTGAAAACGTATTGCTTGCTTTTACTTATTCTTTTCCGTTGAGAAAAAAAATATTGATCTCATAAATCAAAGACTAAGATTTTTAAATACTATTTCTTCCTTACAATATATAGTATTGCACTGGAAAATATTGAAATAATGCAGAACCGTCTATACAAATTGTGGTCCTCCACAAATATTTATCTCGCCCCCCCCCCCCCCCCCATTTATTTGATTTTCCCGTCTTTGTTAATTTTTTATATCTTCTTCATCCTGAAAAAATTGAGGTCGACTCCTTGGCGCTCGCTCCCCACTCGAGTGGTATTCGTCCCATCGATGAGCGGTCCTGAATGGGAGACGAAAATTGGAATCAGAGTTTCGACGGATTAGCAAGTTTAGGGAATACTAGTTCATTACTTTATTTATCTACTTTAACCATCAATTTTAGCGTAAAGACTGTGCGAATATCTGTCTTAGAATATATGTATCCCTTCTAGTTTAAGAACTACCCGACGGAATTTTTTAAAATTTGGTATTAAGTCCTTTAAACGCTATCACGGCGCTGATTAGATTCTGGTGCTATTTTCTAAAATAATTGTTTTTTTTCCCTTTCCTTTTTTTTTCCGAAATGGCAAATCAAAAAATCAAATCAACAAATCTGAAATAAAAGATTATTTAGTTAAATGCTTATTTTATATGTAATATATAATGACAAAGTGATTAAAACCATCCCATTACTCTAGGACAGTGTTCTTCAACCTGTGTTCCGCGAAACCCTAGGGTTCCACTCAAACGCTTTAGGGGTTCCGCGAGTCGATACTACAATTCGTTGTTTTTGTTTTGTTTTTCTTTGTTTTCAATTTCATATGACATATATATGTATAATACAAATACTTTATATGAAATATTTATCTTCTTGTTTGAATTAATGCAAATTTATATCTTATATAAAGTTTTTATAACAAAGGCAGATACGCACCTTGTTCATAACATGTAATACGTAATATGACACATCCCCCCTAAAATCAAATTTGGGTGTGCTACTGAACGAAGGGTTCCATAAAAAAAATATCTCAAAAAAAGGGTTCCGCGAGATGACAAAGGTTGAAGAACACTGCTCTAGGATAACCCTTTCCAGTGATATTTCATGTTCTTTGAAATGTTAACAACTTGTCGCCATTTTAAAATACGCCAGCCAAATCGCCCACACGAAATAGAAAAAAAATATATATAACGTTGTAAATATGATGCAATCTTAAATAAGTATTCGTGGCATGTGTTATTAATCGCATAGACGGCCATACTATATATGTTTATGGGGTTAGGCTGGTCTGGATAAAAATGTTAAAATTTTATGTGCAGAGCTTAATGGCATATCAGTACAATACTGTATGTCTATACCGTAAATTACTCCATAGTAATTTACAGCGTGGACATATTATTACTCCATATTATCCCTACCGTAAATTACTCCATGTCTACGCTGTAAATTACTCTTGGTCCATACCGTAAAGTACCGTGCATAATATCAGCACTATACTCGTGGGTATATTTTTACTTTCCGTATATACATAATGTATAAGGAAAGTATTGTGACGGGGTCGAAAATTCGAATTCGGGTTTTCGACGGGAGAGCACGTTTCAAGCACCCCTGATCACGAATCAAACATTTTTGAAGTGATGTCTGTGTGTTGTTGTTGAGACCCAGACCGTCCGACCTACCAGAAAGGTGTAAGGTAACTGTATGGACGGCCGGGAAGTGCCACCCAATTTAGACCGGAACCCAGTGGGGGAGGCATCCACAGGGACCGTACCCTCCTTCCCCTACCACCAACCTCTCGGAAGGACTTACGGACCCACATGTTTAACGTGATCGTACTCCGCATGAACACGGCGGCATTTGTGGCAGCGTGCAAATCTAGCGCGCAAACCACGGGGATACCGCACCCGAGATGGCCAACAGCACGCGGCTTTCCGAGGTGGTCACCCACCAAGTACTAACCGCGCCCGATGCTGCTTCACTTCGGTGATCTAACGAGAACCGGTGTTTTCAGCACGGTACGGCCGTTGGCCCCTTGATGTCTGTGTGTGTGTGTGTGAAAGTATGTGTGTGTGTGTGTCAGTGAGTCTGTGAAGACGATAACTGACAATATGAATGGACCGATTCGAACCAAATTTGGTACAAAAATCACAATCCATAAACACTGGAACCGTATTGTTTTCATACTCAATCGAATGTTCAGAACCCCCCCTAAATTTTCGAATGAAATTTTGAAAAAATCGTCAAAAAATCAAAACCACTAATAAAGTTACGCAAATAGACATTTCTTATGTAATTTTTCATTAGAAAACGATTGACGTAAATTTTAGAACGCTAACATGAACCGTTCTCCAGATATTGCACATTTTTCAACAAAATTATCAAAAAAACATATAAAATTAAAAAAAAAATATTTCCTATTGAGAAACATGTTCATTTTTCATATGCAATACCATGCGATAAATTGGATGACATCATTCTTGTGGATCTAGCTCGTTCCATTCATGAAAAAAAAACTTTGAGTAATACTTTTGTATTTGAACGCCAATAGTCATTTATCTGCTGTAAGAATAACTTATTTTTTCGTCCATAACGTTTGGCGAGATTTTGGCGACGAATTTGGCGGAATATCGCCAACTTGGCGACTTTTTTAAATGTTGCCAAATTAACGAAAATCTCGTCAAATGAATAAAAATGACGCTACATCAATGAAAATGACGACTAATTATCGAAAATTCAATATCTTGGAAAGAATATTAGTATCTACTATAAGAAAAACCCATTTATTTTACTGTAAAAGTAATAAATTCATTACATTTATAAGGAAAGTCATGCGTTGCCCACATCAGATTTTTCTGTATGTCTTCATGGCACAAGTTTTTACCATTCTTACGATAAAAGCACATCTACATCTCTAACCAGAATGCACTCCGTATATATTTTTTGGAATATTTTTCCGAGAAAGCTTTAAAAATGAAATCTGTCCAAATCGGATACTGCCGAATCAGTATGAGATTTAAATGCGTGCGAGGAAATTCAAAAGATTTTACCCCACAGGTACATACTGGATCTGAGTAAAGTCTTATAAGGGTACAGTATCTAAGCTGTGCATTTTCGGAACCATCCTTCAAATGTAATCTGAAAGATGGTTTTAGAAAGATTTCGCGGGGAAAAAAAGCTTTCAAGGAACTCATAAGGGAATAGACCGATGGTTTTCAAGCTTATATGAAAGAAGCTTCGGGAGAATCCAAAATATTTCAAATTTAAGAATATCCCAAATATGGTTTTTATACATTGGTGTTAGGTAATATGTAATACTAGTTGTTGTTACAAGGCATCGCTAGTGATTTAAAAAATGTGCAACTTCCAGTAGTCTTCGATTATTCTTTAAATAATTTTATTAAAACATTTTTTTTAATTCTCCTAAAAAAAGAAAGAATTCCTGTTTTCGTTAAACAAAATAATCTGCAATGTAAATAAATGTGTAAAATATTTTCAGCAAACTATCTTAGGTAGTTTCTTAAATAAAAATTGAAATAATAATTACACCCATATTTTATAAAGATATCACTTGATTCATTTCAAAATAAAATATGGTATCCATTTTTTTTTTTACCCCGTATAAAAATTGTGATGTTTAAAGACAGTTTAAATTAGTGTTGCATCCGTCACAAATCCGCTCTATTTTTGCATATTATCCTTGCATCTAAATTTTGGACCAACGCAATTAAAATGTTTTTTATTTTAAATGATCACTAAACTTTAATTATTCCTACAACGAAGTCTAATTTCTAGCATGCAGAATGTAAACAAATCAAGCGATTGTAAGATGAGTTGTATAAGAATTGCAAAATTATTCAAATCTATATTTAGGTTTTAAAGTTCTTTAATAAAATCTCCTTTCCTCGACGTACAAATATTATACACGGTCAAAGCGCTTTCGAGCATCACAATGTCCTTCATCAGTGGCTCATCGCAATGCTCTTCATGACGAAGGGCATTGTGATGCCCGAAAGCGCTTTGGCCGTTGTTGTTGTTGAAACCCAGACCGTCCGAACTACCAGAAAAGTGTTAGGTAACTGTTTGGACGGCCGGGAAGTACCACCCAATTTAGACCGGAACCCAGTGGGGGAGGCATCCACAGGGACCGTACCCTCCTTCCCCTACCACCAACCTCTCCGAAGGACTTACAGACCTACATGTTTAACGTGATCGTACTCCGCATGAACACGGCGGCAGTTGTGGAGCGCTTTGGCCGTGTAATTTTTGTACATCGAGGAAAGGAAATTTTATTAAAGGACTTTAAAACCTATTTTTGTTTGTCTTTGATTTTAAAGTTTATACTTTTATTTTATTATACCGTTTACAGAAGAGGGTAAAAGCTTAAAGATTGCTAAGTTGATCAGTAAATTTGGGAATCAGTAAATTTTAATTATTTAGAATAAGTATGTTAAATTACTACAGTATACCCATATCCTCAACTTTTTGTGTAAATTGAAGCTGTGGCAAAATTCGTCTTATAAAAGTAGTTATGTAGTGAATACATTTTAAAAGTAGTTTGTAGTCGCTACTTTTTAAAAAAGTAGTTGCAGTTAACTACATTTGTCATAATGTAGTTGTATAGTTATAGATAACTACAATAATAAAGTAGTGTTTCCAACCACTGGGTATAGTCTTCTTCGACCCAGACCGACCGATCTACCGGAAGGCGTAAAGTAAATTGTGTACAATCGTACATATTTGGTTAAATTGACAACAATAATTACAAGACGAGAGCTTTTTACGAATGGTCTAAAGAGGGCTTCAAAGTTTACGACGCGTAGGTCGCATTAATGCTTTCTAACACTTCGTGAGACAAAACGTTTAAAAAAATAATACACGGAATGTGTTTGAAAAATCAAGAGTAAAATGTAATAAAGCTGACAACAAATTAAATATAATATAGAACACATTTTTTTATATATATAAAAATATTTTAGATAAATTATTTTCGAGCAACATCACAGAGAGGCATGAAACTGCTGTCCTTTCGAAAAATTCAAAGGGATGCTCACACTCCAGAGCAGGGACGTATTTAAGGGGGGGGATGTTCACCCCCCCGACACACACAAAATTGAAAAGTTTCAAAATGCTTCTTAAACACACATGTGATAAAAACAAAATCTCCTGAATCCCCAATTCAGTTTGTCGTTCGGAAATCTTTGAATTAAAAAAAATAACCCGTTTAAACCTCCAATAAATAAATAAATAAATAATAATGAAAAAATAAAATAAGTGCTCAGAATATAGAAACTAAGAATTCAAAAATAAAGGCTACTGCGTCACTGTAATAGGAATTGCAATTCTCCTACTGCAGTAAAACCCAAAGTCTGCAAATTTGGAAAATTTCCGGTTCCTGAAACTGGTAGAAAAATCTAAGCCCAAAAGCCAGTTATTTAGTGACTAGACGACTGCACGGGTCTAATGTAAAATTTTACCCCGCCTGAAAATATTAAGATTTGACTCGGTCAAAGCCCAAATTTTTTTAAAATATTTTACCCGAGCCTAACCCGTCCAGAAACCACCTTGAAGTCATCCACAACGCGGACCGGCCTGAATTTTTTTGTAATACATTGAAGCCTGCTGCCTCGCATGATGATCCAAATTTGCATTTAAGGAATTAAACACAAGTTATATTACATATAGTAATAGATTAAAACGAACCCAAATTTGAAAAATCTGTACAAATCAAGAACGAGCATTACTGTAGAGTGTGTTTTTAACACTTTACAACAAAGTTCAAAAGTGTTTATGACTTTGTTCATTCTGTCTGTCTGTCCATTAGCACGATAACTGCCGTAAAAATGACTTAATCAAAATGAAATTTTAGTATGTTGTTCAGACGGTCTGTAGGACCTATGGGAATATAAATGAATAATATCACCCAATTAGTTTTGGATTGAACCCGGGTTGAAAAAATGAAATACATTGAGCCCTATGGGACCTAATTTTTCAAAAAAATTTTAAGCGGATTTAAAATTCACAAATTGCTTCGAAAATTTTAGGTAATATTCAAATTGTTCCATAAAATATACAAAAAGAAATTCAGCGAAATATATTCTGAAGTTTTTTAAATAAAAATTAAAATAATAATGACACCTCTTATATGAAGAGATCACGTGGCCATGATATGAAAAGATCACATGACCCACTTCAAAATGATATATGGCATCCATCTTGTCTCAAAATCGTGATTTTTTAAGTTCTTTTTAATCAGTATTGAGTGTTGTATCCGTCCTAAAACCACTTTATTTTTGCTTAAATCCTGTGCATCTACATACTGAAACAACGCAATTACAATATATTTGAGTTTAAACGATCATCCAAATTTGATTATTTCTACAACGAAGCCTATTTTTCACTTATGTAAAATGTAAACAGCAAAATATGTAGAATGAGTTGTATTAGAATTGCTGTATTTCTTTAACACAAAATTATTTAGCCCATGGAGTCTGCATAGCTGATATGAATGAAATATTCATTGATTTTACAAAGAGAAGGACGATATTTTTCGATGAAGTTTTAAGCATAGAGTTAAATTACTCATATCTCCATGGTTTTAAGCTTTTAAATAAAATAAATTATTATAGTGTTGTGATGAATTAAAAGAATAGAAAAACGTTTATGAATGAAATGTTGCTTTTATAGAGAGAGCCAGCCGCTTTATATTTCGATGACGTCATTTGAATAAAGTTAATTTGTTTTAGATGAAGTTTTCAAATATAATAAATTAATGTAGTATTATGATAATTTTAAAAATATTACCGAGGAATGTATCGGATTTTAGAGTTGTAACCAGGCAATTTATATTTCAATGCCGTCATTTGAATGAAGTCCATTTTCTTCGATGAAGTTTTAAGTTTCCAAATATAATAAATTAATGTAGTATTGTGATAATTTTAAAACTATTACCGAGGAATGTATCGCATTTTAGAGATGTTTAAATAAAATTGCATTGAAGCTGCAAAGTGTTTCATAATCAATGTTTTATGTATGATTGATCTTTCTTGTTTATTCTGACCCTGTCCAACCCGACCCAAATTTAACAAGAAAGATCAATCATGTACAAAGCACTGATTATGAAACACTTTCCAACTTCAATGCAATTTTATATAAACATATCTGAAATGCGATACATTCCTCGGAAATATTTTTAAAATTATCACAATACTACAATAATTTATTTTATTTGAAAACTTCTTCGAAGAAAATGAACTTCATTCAAATGACGGCATTGAAATATAAATTGCCTGGTTTAAACATCTCTAAAATGCGATGCATTCCTCGGTAATATTTTTAAAATTATCATAATATTACAATAATTTATTATATTTGAAAACTTCACCGAAAACAAATGAACTTTATTCAAATGACGTCATCGAAATATAACTCGCCTTTCTATAAAAGCAGCATTTCTTTCATAAACATTTTTCCAATCGTTTCATTCATCACAATACTATAATAATTTATTTTATTTAAAAATTTGAAAAATTGTTATCTACCATATTTATTTTAAAATGTGAAACCTTTCTTACATATAAATAAATTCAACTCTTGGAAATATATTTATTATATAATATATCTCTTTTTTCTTTCTGGAGGATATAGTACGTAAGAGTCAGAATTTAATTGAATTTGTTTTTCTCCCTATATTAAATAATTTTTATTTAAAATACTACTTAACATATTTTACTGAAATTTTTTTACATTCTTTATGGGATAATTTGAATATTTCCTAACATTGTCGAAGCAATTTGTGAATTTTAAATTCGCTTAAAAAATGTTTGAAAAATAAGGTCCCATAGGGTTCAATGTATTTCATTTTTTCAACCCGGGTTCAATCCAAAACTAATTGGGTGATATTACTCATTTATATTCCCATAGGTCCCACAGACCGCCTGAAAAACATACTAAAATTTCATTTTGATAAAGCCATTTTCATGGCAGTTATCGTGCTAACAGACAGACAGACAGAATGAACAAAGTCATCAACACTTTACAACTATGTTGTAAAGTGTTAATAAAACGTGGCCTGAGCCCGGATCCGTGGGCACGGTCGGGCTTAAGTCCACGGGCCAAGCCCGAGCCCGTGAGCCAGGTCGGGCGAAAGCACATGGGCCAGACCCTCCCCCCCCTCCCCCCCAAAAAAAAATACGCCACTGCTCCATAGATAGGGTATAGTAAGTTATCAACACATACTGAGCATTAATAGACACTGCAGCGCAGATGCACGGCGTGTGTTTAGCTAGTATCTTATAATTTGTGAAAACAGTAAAAGCAGTGACAACATAGAGACCAGGTTTAGCGCAGGTCCCCTAAAATGTTGATCAGCCAGCACATATGTGATACCGGCAGCACACCACAGGCATCTCACAGATCAATATAGATACTGTATACCCCCTCTTTTACTGAAGGGGGCCTATGGATGGGGAATAGAAAGAAGTTTGTTAGGTATCTATAGAACATAGAACTTCATGGGAGAACTATCCGATGCGAAACTAAATAAAAATCGAAGCAAGAAGGTCTGGGGAGTAGTCTCGCCGGAAGCATCACCTTAGTAACACTTATTGGTTTTTGGTTCTCAGTCGATATTGATCACGGAAGGAGGAATGAATACCAAATACATGTTCTAAGAACATTGAGCAAAATGAACCCTCTCCAATGTGTTTCAAAAAGATTGCACCACTAAATGTCTCTTGAACGATGGGCCGTATAGACTCATAATTCTAATTTAAGAAACGCTTTTATTAACCTTTTGCTTACGGGTGGGACAGCGTCCATCCCAAACGAAGAACCGCTCAAAAAGACAGGTATTTGACATACCCTATCCCATACAGTTGAATCCCCCTTTGCAGGCATTGGAGTTCAAACAGTTCGATCCCCCCTTGCAGACATTGGCGTCCATGGACGCCAATGCCTGCAAAGGAGGATCGAACTGTTTGGGATAGAGTATGTCAAATACCTGTCTTTTTGGGAGGTTCTTCGTTTGGGATGGACGCTGTCGCACCCATAAGCAGAAGGTTAAGATAGACTAACATTGAATACAAATTTTGACTCTGTGAAAATATGACTGCAGATGTGGAGGCACTTTAAGTATGGAGAGAGAGAGAGAGAGAGAGAGAGAAACTCCCTATATAGTTTTAAGATTTGTGAACAAAGCTAAGATTTTTTTTTTATATTTGTTACATGCTAACAGAGCATGGTGCAAGACACAGAAATTCTAAAAACATTGAAAATCATATTTTTCTTACCATGCTTCATAAATTAATTCCATGCTTCATAAATTAATCAGAAAGTGTGTTCAGATGTATAGTTCATATGCAAATCTTCATATGTTCTTTATGTAAAAACCTCATCTTATGTCTGTCTATCTGTCCTACTTGGTTGTAAATTTGACGCAATATCGCCAACAACTTTTGGGAGATGTCGAGAAGTTAGCGATAATTCTATACTTCTGAAAATTTTACTTCTTTGATAATTTATGTGGCTATGTGAGAATTATTAATTAAATATTCTTGATTCCAAATAAAGTCCGTTCCACTGTTTGCGGGGCAGGCATGTTGTTTTAGGGAAGAGGGGAGGGTCAAGAGATTGGCATAGTAATTATGTTTTGTTAAGGGGAGGGTCTAAATAATAATAATAATAATAATAATAATAATAATAATAACAAAACGCTAAATTTGTTCTTTGAAACCAGAAATTTGGAAGAACGTGTGTATTAATGAATGAATAAAATAATATGAAATTAATTAATTTAATGTCACATGTTTCAATTTTACTTTAGTCAAATGTTTACAATATCAAAACTTTCGATTTTAAAACACATGCTTTAGTTTATATATTTTCTCCAACATTAAATGTTTTTGCATACCCTTGAAAATTGTTTAGTGTACCCCTGGAAATCGTGGTTTCTATCTATATCTTACAGAAATTTGTAATAAAACAAACGAATAATGAAAACAGAAATGTCTTTTAGATTTAAATTTTGCCTTCTTATACTGC
Source organism: Amaurobius ferox (assembly GCA_951213105.1). Classification (NCBI taxonomy): domain Eukaryota; kingdom Metazoa; phylum Arthropoda; class Arachnida; order Araneae; family Amaurobiidae; genus Amaurobius; species Amaurobius ferox. Next base: position 78,597,888 of record OX578144.1, read on the forward strand.
TGTATGGGGTAAGTATTATTTCTCCAAAAATTTCCGAATTCGGGAACTTAAGCAAAACATATTTTAAGACAAGAGTGCTGCCAAGAATGTATAGATATCGACGACAAGAAAGGATAGTTTGTTTCATGGTAAGATTGTTGGCGTGGGATAGAATGTAAGAAGATCGCGATAAACGCATGACATAAAAAATAATTTGGAATAAGTGTTAGGACAGGAAAAGGCGCTTTAACATGGGGAATTTAAAATTTCGGTATCATGCATCTTTTTGTTTAATTAATTTAGGGAAATATTTTTAGACAACTAATATTGTCTTTAAATGAACAACTTGTAAACAGAAGCTAAAATATACATAAAAAATATATATTCATTTTTACCCAGATAATGATTATGACACAAAATGTGTCAGGAATGTGAGTAGAGTAGGGTCAGTCTTCATGGGCCGCCTAAAAGGCAAGCACCGTGAGGGCCAAAACCTCGAGTGGGGGACTGGGCCTGCTCCCCTGATAGTTTTTGAGTTATGAAAAACTTACAAGGAGAGTACTTTAAATATGGAGGAGGGGGGCAGCGTGACAAATGTTTGTAGGGAGGCTAGCAATGTATGGGCGCAGTATGTATGTGTGTATGTATGTATATATGGGCGCAGTATGTATGTGTGTATGTATGTATGTATGGGAGCAGCAATGTATGGCAAATGTATACGCGGCCCTTAGTAGAGATTCAAACTCCTGATATGTTACATCACAAGCAATACAGACTGTCACTGTTAAGTATAAAATAATTTATTTATTTGCATCTTTTACGCACACAAATGCACGAAGAGTATTTTAACAGAAATGCCAACCATTTTTCCATGGTTCCCAACCCACCTGTACCCACTGATTCAGTATATTTTAATTATACACCTATCCCCCTCTCTCTCTCTCTATAGTAATTGTTATAAATTTGATTTCTTCTAAATAAAAATGCATCACAAGTTTTAAAAATAACACAGAAATTTTATAAGTTTTAGGAAATAAAATATGCATACTCTGTTTAAGATTGGATTTTTTTAGAACAGATACAAAAAATGCAAAACAGCATTAAAAAATATTTATGAAATACGTACAACTAACGGAAATGTGTAACTAAGAACTAACGGGAAAATATAAAGAGAAAGTCCCCTTAGAAAGCGTCAACGGGACATAAAACTTGAAGTGAGATATTTGAAACCAAAACAGGTCCTAAAAAGCTAAATCATTTGTATTTGGGTTTTATATTTAAAATATGGATTCGGTTTTATACAGCAGAGTTTTACATTTATTTTTTTGTCCACAATATCAAAGAAAGTAATCTGATGTATATATATAATATATATATATATATATATACAAGATAGGATTAAAAAATTCGGAGACTGTGCTGATATGTCCAACCCTGATTGGAGGAGAGGGAAACTATTTTACCGTGGCGTAGAGGCACATGTGACGCGAGAAGTGAAAAGGAAGAAGCAGGTGTTTTTTCCAGACAATGCGTGTCAGTGAACTGTAGTCGTTCGCGTTCGTCGAAAATGGAAATGGCCTTTGAAGAACAACGTGCGAATATCAAATTCTGCCAGCGTTTGGGGAAATCGTCGACAGAAACATTGCGGCGAACGACAACATTTCACTGACACGCATTGTCTGGAAAAACCTTGCACGGCGGACCTGCTTCCTCCTTTTCACATCTCGTGTCACATGTGCTTCTACGACACGGTTAAATAGTTCCCCTCTCCTCCAGGGTTGGAGATATCAGCACAGTCTCCGAACTTTTTGATCCTACCTTGTATATATATACTATATATATCAAGTCTGTCATTGCTGAAATATCTCCACGTACTCCTAACTATCCGCTCGAATGCCGCCAGGGATACACGCAAGCCAAGTTGTGAAACTCTGCTCTAAATGTTCGTTTTTAAAGTGGCTATTAAGTGAAAAAGGTTCTCCAACTCTAATTAAAGTTAAAAGCTGCAATTTGAGAAGTCCCGCTTCCGAGCCACCCACGAAGCAATATTAAACGGCTTATCACATCTACTGTAAAATGGAATTTTAAATGATAGCGTTTCATTTCACACATACATACAGAAAAATAATTATCCGAATTCAATCTGATAAGGCTCCTAAATATGCAGGATGGCGCAGCAGAGGCCATCTAGATTCAAAGTTGAAGATTGCTGTACATGTCTGTACATGCCGAAAAGAGGGTTATTTTCTCGTCCTTTTTTCGGGATCTCGAGAAAATTGAAACACTATCTAGACTACTTGATTGATTAGGGCACTTTTTTGAAAGCAGAAGCACTTATTTTACAGTTAAATTGCGTATTAAAAATCGCCGCGTAACATGCGCGCGCCATTGAAATAATAGCACAGGCAGACGATAATGAATTGGGCCGGTTGGAGTTAAAATGGCGGTTGCCTGTGCATTTAGGAGTCTTACAATCTGAAAAATAAAAATTAAAGATGTGAAATGTAATATTTCCTGGTCAACATGGAAATGAGAAGCAGGATAATTTATTCTACAATACTACCCGATAAATTAACTCCAGAATCTCAGATTTCATGATCTTCTTTCAGTAGTAATAATTGACAGCATGCGTTTACAGTGCATCATTATTTTTTCTAAGCGTATGCTTTGAAAAATTTTCCCTGCAGTGAGAATTTTCGCATTTTTTTAATTTTCTTCTTTTTTTAATTTTTCATAGTATTGTGGAGAGAAATTCATTCTAGAATATTAAATTCTAGAATGAAATATTTAATAATTCCCACAAAGCGATGGGGATTAGAAAACTAACTAAATTTAATTTGTCGAGATATGTCATAAGTTTGGCGACATTTTCCAACAGTCATCGAGTTAGCAACACTGGGGCAAGTTTTTCGCCAAGTGAGACGAACCGACAGACATGGCCGGTCGCCGAGAGAAGGCCTTTTCCTATATAGTATCTTATATTTACCGATTAAAATAATAGTACTAAATTTAATGTGAATCATCAATTTGTTCCAGAGATATCGTGTCCCAAAATTAACTCATAGACGCACAAATATCATGGAAAAAATTATTAATTCGCATTCAAGGACATACAAAACTTGTAAATGTCTCAAAACAGAGTATTAACCCCATCACAATACTTACCCTTTGTATCTAGCATAATAATAAAAGATGTTTGTGCGTATGTGTGCAGTTTGTAGCGTGTAATCTAAGCTTCAGACAGCGACGAAATTTAATACTGAGGTACTTCAAGACCCGGGACGATACGGTTCGGCGATATTTCTTTTAAAATTCAAATTAATGTTGAATTATATTATGTTAAAGCACGATTTTGAGGGATATTCACACAAATCAGTTCCTTAGCAATCGTAAATATTATGTATCACAAGAGTTTCCATCTCGACATCATCTGAAAGACCGAAACACGTTCTTTCTCACGATCTTTGAACCGAATCCGTAGGATAATTCCTTTATATTTATTTAATCTTTATATATATCGAAATTTGCATTTTTTTCCCGTTATCTGATACTTCAAAAATGTGATGGGGATGCAGTTACAGATGAGAAAGTTTATCTTAGAAATATCTTTTAGGCGTCTATTTATGATTATATACTATTCAAGGCTGAGAGAGAAGAGGAATTCGCGACAAGTCTTTGCAGACCCTCCAGAAAATTTTAGATGACCAAGAAGGCTGACAGAAACTTTTAGATGACCAAGAAGGCTGAAACTTTGCACACTTATAGTATCCGGCCACTCAAATTGCTGCTCGTGCCTTAAGGCGAGTCGAGTGGTGTGGGTTTTTCACACTTATAGTATCCGGCCATCCACTTTGGTGCTCTATGTCCAAGGAGCTGGGCTTTCGGTCTGGGCTTTCGACACTTACAGTATCGATCTTTGGTCAGGTAAGCCTATTTTAGATGAAGAAGTCTATTTTTGACGCTGAGCGACGTACATTATGTCAAACAAAATAACACTTAAAAAATATTTTTTTTCTTTTTATAAGTGCTATTTTTCCTGCCTTTAACAGGCTTTAATACTTGTGATATATCGGGTGTTTAATGAAGTTTCAATTAAAAATTAACGGTTGGCCCTAAAAGCAAAGTGAAATATGAAAAATAATCAGCAGACAGAGAAGAATTTAGCTAGGTTAATTGCATCCCCCTCTCCCCTTCAGAATTGTTAATTTCATGAAAATGAGAAATTTAAATTTTTATACAGCTCCTTAAAAAAAAAAATGTAAATTAGTAAAATTTACGCAGCTCTTAATTAGGGCGAAAGAAATGTAGTCGATACCTTTTACTGAAAATTTTGCTAAGGTGTTCTAGGTATTGTTAATAGGTATTTTTGGTTCGATTGCAATGGACTAATAACAAATAAATTGTTCAAAATTAAATTGCAGTAAATTTCAATTGACGATTTTCTCATTTTAAATAGATTTGTGGGTGCCCCCCATATTTTTTTTTAGAGGAAATAAAACATTCACACTTTCAGTTCCGGTAAAATAGAATTAGTCGAGAATTTCAATAATCGATATTTCAATTTTTTTTATTAAAATATACCTGGTAAATTAACGCACGTCATTATCGTTTTCCGAATAGCAACAAGCATATTATGTATTAAACAATATAATTTCGAGTGTGAGTAATTTACGCACGTTATTATTGTTTGCCGAATTGCAACAAGCATATGCATATGTTCGACAACTTGGGTTTGTTTACATCATTCGCTTTTAATAAAGTAAGAAATTACGTTATTTTACAATATCTTTTTGCAATAATAACTCATTATCTATATAAATAAAATTGAAAATCTGTCTGTCTGTCTGTCTCATCATCACGAGAGAACGGCTGAACCGAATTTGATGAAATTTTGTGGACAAGCTTGAAATAGCCTCCCATAAATTTAGCCCAAGTTTCGAGTATCTAAGACCAGGGGTTGTCGAGATATTAATGAAAAACGAAACTTTTTCCTAAGAGTTCTACTGTTTATCCACACGAAAAGCTTGAAAATCGTTTGAAAGTTAATTAAAATTTAATCTCTGAGTTTGATGGGAGATTTTTTTGCGCTAATTAGTCACTTTCTGAAAACATGAATTGTTTGAAATATGATTTAAATGGGAAATCTATCTCCGTGGTTTATTTTAAACAAGCTTTTACTGAAAAATGAAAAGTATAAAGAAATCAAAATGGTTATTTAATTTCTCAGTGTATGAGGAAGATTCTATTTTATATTATGTTACTCAGAAACGCAATTAAATTAAATCTGTCTGTTAATTTTAATAATTATTTTTTCGATTTGAATAATAAATAAATGGAAATAAAAATATATTTTAGAAAAGAACGATTTGAATTTTCTTATAGAATTTTTGACTTGATAATATGAATTACGGTCTTCAGATTTAACATTATTATTATTAATATTTTTGGGGATTATTGATATTTTCAAGTTATTATGCAATTGTTTCATTATGACAAAAATTGTTTAAACTCTCATATTGTACGTTGTACGAGTAATCTTCTACAAATACACGGGTATATCTTTTCCGGCCGCCCATTAAGCTGCTCTATATCTTAGGATGAGTCGGTCGGCCTGGGCTTTCGACGGGTATATCTTTTAATCTACGAGAATATAAGTAGTACAGGTATATTGGCATATGTTTTGATATATATTGGCATATATTGGGATCAATTACGACCTTCTGGTATAAAGAGTACGGGGATTATTGATATTTTCAATTTATTACGTCATCTCTTTTATTTTGGCAAATATTTTTGAGACTTATATTGTAATACAGGTAATCTTCTGCTAACACTGGCATATTTTCTAATCTGCGGCAATATAAATAGTACAGGGTTGCATATATTGATTCAATTCCTTTTTTTTTTTTTTTTTTTGTAAATTTGCTTACAAAAGGGGCCAGGATGTTTTATTCTTCAGATCTGCCCGTGAAGATAATTTTGCATAGTGAGAACAGATATTCTTAAACTTCTCTTTAGGTGCAATAAATTTCATATTTTAACAGAATTTGCACATGATTGCGAATTACAAGTTTCTTTATATTATATACTCCGTACGAAGAACGGATATGCTGCTAGTCTATATAAATAAAATTGAAAATCTGTCTGTCTGTCTGCATGCATGTATGTTTGTCTCATCATCACGAAATAACGGCGGAACCGAATTTAATGAAATTATGTGGGTAGTCTTGAAATAGCCCCACTTAAAATTTATTCCATGTTTCGAGTTTCTAAGCCCAGGGGTTGTCGAGGTATTAATAAAAAACGGAATCTTTCATGGGAGTTCTCCTCTCTAACTCCCTGGTTCTTCCAAACGAAAAAGATTGGAAATCGCTGGTTTAAAATGTGAAAGTGAATTAAAACTATCTCTGAATTTGGTTAGAGTTTATTGCGCTTATCAGTCACTTTTGAAAATCGCAGATTTGAAACATGACTTTAAATGGAAACTCTTATCACCATAGTTTGTTTTCCACAGGCTGTTACTCAATAATGAAAAGTATTAAGAAATCAAAATGGTTATTTAATTATCAGCATTTTATGAGGAAGATTTTTTCTTATATCATGTTGCTCAGCAACGCAATTAAAACAAATGTGTTTGTTAATTATTATTATTATTTTTTCGATTTGAATAATAAATAAATGGATATCACCGTTTATTTATAAGATATATAAAAAACATATAAATAAACGGTTTGATTTTTCTTTTAATTATATTAATTGCGGACTACGTACATCACTTTCATTTATTTTGGCAAAGAGTTTTCAAACTTATATATTGTGCTTAGCCAATAAACTCATTTAGCCGAGCCGATTGTTGAAACAGAATAAGAATAGAACGGGTATATCTTCTAATACAATTTTAGTGTTTTCATTTAGAATACATACAAACGGGATCAGGATGTTTTATTCAGATCTGCAAATTCAGATCTACGAATTTGGCGGGATATAGCTAACTTGGAAACTTTTCTTAAACATTGCCAAATTGACGGAAATGTCGTCGAATTGATAAAAACGACGCTAAATCAATTAAATTAATTTTGTTTTGTTAGAAGAGAGTACTGATATGATGTTTCGGTAGCATTTGTCTGTTAGTCCAACCGTCCTACTTAGTAACACATTTAGCGAATTTTTAAAATGTCGCCAAATTGATAAAAATGTCTGTACATCCATAAAAAAATATCTTGAAATTGATAAAATTGAGCTAAATTGATAAAATGAATTGTATTTTATTAGGGGATAGTATTGTGATGATGTTTCGTCAAGTTGTCGCCAAGTGGGGTAGTCCCACTTGGCAATAAATTTGGCGATTTTTTAAAATGCCGTTAAATTGACGAAAATGTTGCCAAATTGATAAAATGAAGCTAAATTCATCAAAAGGACACCGAATCGATGGAAATTCAATATTTTGCATAATTAAGTACGGTTTTCTAGATAATCTCTATCGTTTTGTGAGAATTAAAAAATATTTTTTCTAAATTTGTTTACAAACTGGACCAGGATGCTTTATTCTTCAGATCTGCCTGTGAAGATAATTTTGTATATCGAGCCCAGAGATTCTTATACATGTTTTAGAAGAATTAAATTAAATATTTTAATATAATATGTTGAATAACAAATTAATTTAGAATAGTATATGAATTTGAACAAGATTGTGAATTTTATGCTTCTTTATATCATATATTCCGCACGAAGAACGACTATATAGTGCATACACGGGTATATTTCTAATCTACGAGAATGTAAGTAGTAGGGGTGTATCTTCACATACAATTCTAGCGATTTCATGTTGGCATATATTGGAATCAATTAAGGCCTTCGGTTTAAAGATTAGGGGGATTATTGATATTTTCAATTTATTACATTATCTGTTATTCTTTGGCAAACATATTTGAAACTCATATATTGTAGACAGGTAAACTTTTACTGATACACAGGTATATATACCTTCTAATATTTGAGAATATAAGCAGTACGGGCATATCTTCCCATACAACTTTAGCGCTTTTATTTTGGCATATATTGATTTAATTTCATATTTTTTGTAAATTTGTATACAAGCGGAACCAGGATCTTTTTTATTCGTCAGATTTTCTTGGGAAGATAATTTTATATAGTAAGAACAGAGATTCTTAAATTTCTTTTTAGGAGCAATAATTTAAATATTTTAATAGAAGTCTTTGAATAACAATAGCATTTAGAATATTATAAGAATTTGCACATGATTGTGAATTTTTAAGTTTTTTTATATTATATACTCCGTACGAAGAACGGGTATGCTGCTAGTACTATATAAAATTTATACTAAAAATATGCTTTTTGAAGATATCTTTGACATAAAAAAATATCAAACATTAAGTTCTTTTACATTTATTAACGTCCAGTGAAGAAAAGTTTTTGTGATTTCACGGAAATCACTAGGTTTTTTTTTTCCTCTTTTTTTTTAAAATAATATATGTTATGTAATGAATCCGGCGGGGGGAGGGGGGAGGTGATTGAATTTTACAATACATTCTATTTGTTTGCAAAATATGATATGTAAGAAATTTAAAAGCTTTTTGAAGGATTTAAGAGTATAATAAAACTCTGCACTTACCTAAAATTGGTACATTTATCCCAGTTTGATTTGATTATAAAGGGGAAACAAATGCCAAGGAGATTTAAAGTGAGATTTTTGCCAATACCATCTATTCAAAATCCAATAACTGGAATTTATGAAAACAGGAAGAGGAGCCGAAACAAAACAATGCAACGACCTTGGCCGTAAACTGCCAACAAAAAACGAAAAAGCAAATTTTTCTGCATGGAATTTGTTACGCAGCGCATGCAAGAAGAAAGGAAGAGCTAAAGGATGACTCATGACCATTTTTTTTTCGCCCGCACCGAAGACTTAACGTTTCACAAATAATATAGCAGACGAAATAAAATTTTACCTGTTCAATGCCACGCTGTTTTGTTTTATTTGGGATTAGCATCGTATATGATGGAAATACCGTGAAATCTCTGTAGGATCACCACCTACGATACGAGACCTCGAATAATCTTTCAGACAGGTCTTTGAATATAGGTAGGCCGAGAAACAAACTGTATAGCAAAATCATGGACGATTTAAGACATGAGCTCTAGTTGTAGCAACTCAGGGGCCAGTCTGCAAGATAGAGGCCGTCTATAGATTAAGTGAAAAGTTATTTTATTTGTGAATACTGAATAGTAAATATTCTAAATCATCTGTACTGGTGACAAAAAGTTAAGAATACTGCAAAAAATACTTGCTTTTTTTTTTTTTTTTTGTCTAAAGCTGAATAACGACACTGATCTACATTCGACACGATGCTCAAAAAACTTATAAATAAAAATCTGATGTGGGCAGCACATGATTTTCCCTGCAAACTTATATTAACGTTCTCTGTATTTTAATTAAATTTATTTCACTTTTAATTCAATTTTCGTTCTCATTCGGTAACCGGACTTATTTTCAAAGGTGGCGTACAGAAAATACGGAAAACTAAAATATCTCGAGAACGGCTAGTCCTAGTGTAATGGGGTTGGTCTTATTATTTTCGTCTTTAAAAATTACGTATTAAACGAGCATTTAATGGATACATTTGAGTATACCTAGTTCTTTAGTTTAGATTTTGACGATTTTTGCGGGCCATTTTGCAAAAAAAGGCAGGTTATTTTTCTCCGAATCGTACCAAAATCTAATCAACACCAGGGTAACCCACAAGTGACTCATCTACCGAATTTTGTGAAATTCGGTCCAGTAGTTTTTCGGTTAGAGTGGATACAAGCTTTTGCGGGCCATTTCGCAAAAAAAAGGCGAGTTCTTTTATTCCAAATCGTACCCAAAACTAATCAGCACCAGACTTGTTCACAAGTGACTTACCAACCAAATTTTGTGAAATTCGGTCTATTAGTTTTTTAGTTAGAGTGGATACAAAATCTGCACATACAGACAGACACACACACAGACAGACACATACACAGACACACACACAGACGTCACGCTAAAAATGGTTTTTTCGTATTCTAGAGGTCTTGAAACGTGTAGATCCGTCGAAAACTCGAGTTGCGATTTTCCACATGATTCCAATACTTTCCCTATACATTACCATGTATTGCAGGGAAAGTAAAAATCTGATGTGGGTAGCACATGACTTTCCCTGCAGACTCAAATTCGAGTTCTCTTTATTTCTTCAATAATTCATTGAGTTTATTTGTACAAAATAACAGCCATAATTATTTTAAATGACACTGAATATGCACTTTTAATTCAATTTTCGTTTCAATTTGGTAACTAGATTTATTACTTTCCCTGCAATACATGGTAATGTATAGGGAAAGTATTGGAATTATGTCGAAAATCGCAACTCGAGGTTTCGACGGATCTACACGTTTCGAGACCACTAGAATAAGAAAAACTATTTTTAGCGTGACGTTTGTGTGTGTTTGTGTGTGTGTGCCTGTCTGTGTAATGTAGTATGTATCCACTCTAACTCAAAAACTTATGGTCCAAATTTCATAAAATTTGGTAGGTAAGTCACTTCTGAGTCACCCTGGTACTGATTAGTTTTTGGTACGATTTGAGAAAAAAAACCCTGTCCTTTTTTACGAAATGACCCTCAAAAATCGACTGTATCCACTCTAACTCAAAAACTAATGGACCGAATTTCAGAAAATTTGGTAGATAAGTCAGTTGTGAGTTACACTGGTGCTGATTCGATTTTGGTACGATTCGGAAAAAATAACCTGTCTCTTTTTACGAAAATCATCAAAATCTAAAATAAAAAACTACGTGTGCTCAAATAAATGCTTGTTTTATACGTAAATTTTAACGATGAAAAGAATACGACCAACCCCATTACACTAGGTCTAGCAGTTCTCGAGATATCGTTGTTTTTTCTCATTTTCGTTACTTCACCGTTGAAAAAAAGTCCAGTTACCAACTGAGAGCGAAAATTGAATTAAAAGTGCCAATTGGGTGTCAATTTAAATAATTAGGACGTTATTTCGTGCAATTAAACTCGATATAATGAATTATTGAAGAAATAAAGAGAACGTGAATATGAGTCTGCAGGGAAAGTCATGTGCTGCCAACATCAGATTTTTTTTAAAGGAGGCGCAGCGAAAATACGAAAAAAAATAAAATATCTCGAGAACGGCTAGTTTTAGAGTAATGGGGTTGGTCTCATTCTTTTCATCGTCAAAATTTACGTATAAAACAAGAATTTAATCGATGTGTTGTTTGATCATACGCAGTATTTTATTTTAGATTTTTACGGGCATTTCGCAAAAAAGACAGGCTGTTTTTTCCGAATCATACCAATATCTAATCAACACCAAAGTATCTCACAAGTAACTTATCTATCAAATTTTGAGAAATTTGGTCAATTAGTTTTCAGCTAGAGTGGATACAGATGATTTTTGTCGGTCATTTCGCAAAAAATGCAGATTCTTTTATCCCGAATCATACCGAAATCTAATCAGCATCAAAGCTACCCACAAGGGACTTACCTACCAAAATTTATGAAATTCGGTCAATTAGTATTTGAGTTGGAGTGGATACATACATTACACGGACGATAGACACAGAGGCACACAAACAAACGTTTTGCAAAAAAACAGTTTTTTCGTGTTCTAGAGATCCCAAAATATGTAGATCCATCGAAAAATCGAGTTGCGATTTTCGGCATGATTCCAATACTTTCCCTATACATTACTATGTATTGCAGAGAATGTAAAAATACACTAATCACAATGGTTTTTACTTTCCCTTCAATACATGGTAATGTATAGGGAAAATATTGGAATTATGCCGAAGATCGCAATTCGAGTTTTCGACGGATTTACACGTTTTGGGACATCTAGAATACGAAAAACCTATTTTTGGCGTGACGTTTGTATGTGTATCTGTGAGTCTGTCTGTGCAATGTATTTATCCACTCTAACTCAAAAACTAATGGATTAAATGTTAAAAAATTTGGTAGTTCACTTGGGTGTGACCCTGGTGCTGATTACTTTTTGGTAGACTTCGGAAAAAAAAGAATCCGCCTTCTTTTGCGAAATGGCCCGCAAAAATCCCATGTAGCCACTCTAGTTGAAATACTAATTGACTAAATTTCACAAAATTTGGTAGATAAGTTACTTGTGAGATACTTTGGTGCTGATTAGATTTTGGTATGATTCGGAATAGAACAACCTGCCTTTTTTTTGTGAAATGGCCCGCAAAAATCGCTAAAAAAAAAGACTACGTGTGCTCAAATGTATCAATTAAATGCTTGTTTAATACATAATTTTTGACGGACAGAGTTTTTTTGATTAATCTCTCTCTTTATGCCCTTCATCAGTGGCAAGGGTATAAAGATGCCGAAAGCACTCTGGCTTTTAAGTTATATCTACGTCAATAGGAGGTATATTAAATGACTTTTGTAAAATCCAAGGATTTTTCTTTAATTTATTACTTAATCAAGTATATATTGTTTACATTTTTACTTTCTCATACTATGTAATATTGTAGTATAAAGTATTGTTTTCATGAAAATTTTCGATTTCGAGATTTTGATGCCAATATATGTTTCAAGACCTCCTGAACACGTTTTGACTATTTTTGGAGTGATGTCTGCGTCTGTCTGATATCTGGGGTCGATTTTCTGTATGTACGATAGCGGCCACAAATATTAATGGATTTTCACGAAACTTTATATCCGGCTTTGTTATAATAAATATCTAGAACCAGATAGAATTGTTTTTTTAATTCGAGCGAAAACTTCGAAATTGATTCGAAATTTTATATTTTTTAACATGGCAGCACAGGACACAATTTGACATAATCATGCATATAAAGGGTTTATTTACGGCTCGATCACGTGACGTAATAGTTTCAATCAGTGTTATGAAAAATAGCCGCGATACAATTTTTTGTTTGTTCGTAACGTCATTAGCCGTAGGGGGGCAAGTTATCCCCCTAGGGATATCCATTGTCAAGTAAAGTATCAATCGAAAGATTTTTTAAGCCCTTTAAAGTAAAGGGTAACACGTTATAGTTGTAATCATTTGGACCAAAGATATCAATTTTTCAAATTTTTCTTGTAAAATTTGATAAACACTGGTATGAAAAAGTCGAGTTCAGCTACGCTCCAGTTAATTTTCTATTAGGTTCGGATATATAAGCCTCTAAAGTGTTTAGTTTACATTGTTCGTAACACTTCGATTGTAGCTAGTGTTACGAACAATGTAAACTAAACTACTACCCCGACTAAAGTTATTCCCATCAAAACCCCATAAAGCAAAGCTAAATTTCCGAAAGCACCCAAGACCTATAGCAGAATTCGTGCTGATACATAAGCACCCCAACAGTCAGCATTCCATAAGTTGTTCGGAAAAGTTCTTATACCTCTGACCCGGTGACAGACTAATGAAGTGAGTCATACATTCTTCCGACCAGGGTTCCCATTTCAGCGCGAACCCGCGAGATTCTCGCGCAATCCATGAAAAATCTCGCGTAAAAATTTTGACTGCGCGAGAATTTCTCTCTCTCCAGTTCCGGCCTAAAATTATTTTTTCCTTCAAATTGGATACCGAGAAATCCGATGCCCGATCGGAGATCGGGCCGATTGCTTCGCGACCGCAAATCGCGATCAGTTGCCTCGTTGTTGCGAATCGTGGGCCGATTGCCGAGCGGACGCGGACCGCGATTTCGTAGCTACGTCTGAATCGCAGTCAATCGCGATTTGGGTACACTAAAGTACTACGTTTTTCTAATTAGAGAGATATTTTATAGAAAACTATAAGTGTCCCCTCAGCTTGCGCGGGTGGCAAATTCGATCAAATAAAATTTTGCTTTTTTTTATAGGATTCTTTCACGGATTTGAATTATGCTCTTTCCGCGTACTTCCCGCATTTTTTGTGTTTTGCTCGAGAAATTTTCTTCTTTCCGCGGACGAAAATCCTTTCCCCCGTACACAGTATGTCTACAGGTTACAAAAATCCCGAAAATGTCGTGAAATTGGCCATATATGATGCCCAAAAAATGTTACAAAATTTGAACAAAGCAACGAATTTTTTATCAGAGACATTCCTTTCTTACATAATCTGAAAATCTGTTTCTCCGCGATTGCGAAAACGGCGTTCGCATACGGCGATTCCCACATTTTCTGAGGAGAGATGACCAATGAATATCTTTTTGCCATTTTCACAATATATTTGCATCGACTGAATTTTTTTATAATTATGTTGTTTAATATACAAATAATAAAAACCAAACCATTTTTCTACCGTATTATTAATAAAATGAAAGGTTATTTTGCAGCAGTATCACGAAAAATCTGCATTTGTACGCTATCCTCGGCATACCTCGTTTAATTTGAAAAAATATTTCCCACTTTTCCAATCTGTTTGCATCGACTACAGTGTTTGTAATTGTTTCGCGTTTTATACAGAAAAATTATTTTACAAACGTATTATTTATGAAATAAAGGGCTATTTTGAAAACAAAAAGAAAAAGTCGAGTCAAACAAAATGGCTAAAATCACATGACTGGCTTGAGATTCAACAAAAGGACGATGCAATCCTTATGTTCTGCAAGTTTTGTAAAAAATACAAAAAAAAAAATCCATTTTCAAACATAAAGTCAAATTTATTACCTAATTCTATTTGCCTAGTGAAATAGTTTTCGTCGATATTCGCCTTCGGCGATCAAAAATCGTTTAAAGTTTTTAATTGCTATTGCTGCATGAAAATTGATCATAAAATGATTTTAAAAATCAAAATATATATAAAGTAAATACAGTCGGCCCTCGACTTTTGCAGTTTACAGACAAAAAAATCGTAAATTCGCATGTGAGTCATTTTACATAAAATAACCCATGTAGACGTTTTTATGTCAGCAAATAAAATCATAACGTAAGCATGGGGGAAGTCAGGAATTTGAGTATTTTTGCTAACAAGTGGGGGGGGGGGGGAGAGCTATAAAATTACCAAAAATGTGCTTACTTAATACCTAAACGACTCCTAATTCATTTTCTAAAAAGAATGTTAGTAAGAATGTTAAAAGAATGTTAGTTTTAAGAATTAAAAAATTTAAATGTCGTAGAATATGAGTTATAGTTAATGCTTTCTTTTTTATTACTTTCTAAATTAGCATCATAAAAAAATGAAATTTTAAGTGTCTCTCCTTATAACAGAAAATCTCTCCCAAAATGTTTTGGAAGGAGAGAAATTCTCCCCCTCTTTTCCTGACTTAGTGGGAACCCTGCTTCCGACTTACTCCCGCTCTGATATTCGTTATTTTTGGATGGCAAAGTGAAAGAACTTTAGAGGTAAGTGAAGGATGAAAGAAATATACTGTATATTTGGAGCTATCTTTCTGACAGTTGCATATTAGCGTTTAAGGAATGTGGATTCCTTTAGAATAACGCAGGAGTCTAGTCCCAAAGGGGAAAAAAAAATCTGATGTGGGCAGCATATGACTTTCCCTACAGACTCAATTCATTTTCTCTTTCTTTATTTTATAATTCGTTAAATTGAGTTTAATATGACAAAATAGATCCTGATCATTATTTGGAATGACACTGGATTTGCAGTTTTATTTAAATTTTCGTTTTCATGGTTCATTCGCAATTTTCGTTCGACTGGACGTTATTTTCAGAAGCGACGTAACAAAAATGCGAAAAGACTAAAATATCTCGAGAACGGTTAGTCCTACAGTGATGGGGTTGGTCTTATTATTTTCGTAGTCAAAAATTACGTGTGACACTTAGGCAGTTAATGGATACGTTTGAGCACATGTAGTCTTTTATTTTTAGTAGGCAATTCAGCAAACATAGGTAGGTGTTTCCTTTCCGAATTGTACCAAAATCTAATCAGCAAAGTATCCCACAAGTGATTTATCTACCAAATTTTGGTAAAATTGGTTAATTAGTTTCTCAGTTATAGCTTATACATACATTTTTTGAGGGTCATTTTGAAAAAAAAAAAGGGCAAGTTATTTTATCCCGAATCATACCAAAATGTAATTATCAACAAGGTAACCCACGAATGACCTATCTACCAAATTTGGTGTAATCTGGCCAATTAGTTTTCCAGTTAGAATGGATACATACAGTACACGCGCACACACATACGTCACACTGAAAAAAAGTTTTTTGGGGTTCTACAGTGCTCGAAATTTGAAGATCTGACAAAAAATCAATTTCCGATTTTCGACACGATTCCAATATTTTCCCTATACATTGCCATATATTGTAGGAAAAGTAATAATGGGAGCTCTAAGCTATTGATATAAAACAGTGGTAATCGATATAATTAAATTTATTTTTGTATATCTATCGATATGACAGAAAATTATAACTAAAAAAAGTCCACAAATGTTTGTAACTCCCGCTATCATGCTTGTCCTAACATTTTCGAGATCTACTATCAGCTACCTGTATGTGATTTACTAACCATGGCTGTCTTAACATGGGGGACTAAAATCTTTATAAACGTTAGTAAAGAAAGTCTCTTGTAACGTTTAAAGCAAATCGAATTTTAGTTACAATCAAATTCCCTGTACTCACCCCCTTTCGCAGTCTGCCGTGCTAACAGGCAAAGAATTTTTTAATGGCAGTAGTTCAATAGGTAGCTTAAGTTGGGTTGTCAAAAAAATAAATTCTGCACACGTGTGAAGAAAATGGAATGTGAAACCTCTTACAAAATTAGAAGTACTTCCCCTTCTTGCTACGACCATTCAACATTCCTTGATCATTTGCTAGGATCATTAATAGCATCCATTTGATCCATTAATTCCACGTAGTCCTTGCTGATATTTACTTGGTCATTCATTTTACTAATGTTTGCAGATTTATCGGTAAACGCAAGACTCTTCATGTGATTTATTACACTTGCATTGCAATAAACTGTTTTCGATGAATGCAGCTGTTTAGGGGAAAAAGCACGTTTACTTGAAACTCTCGAGTCATATTTTTCAAAGGTTCTGGAATTTTAAAGAGAAATTGATGAAAAGGCAAATTATTTTCTTTTCATCAAGAAGTCGGATTCGGCCCCACCTTTTGATGAAATTTGTATCGGGGCTCATCCCCGCAACCTTGCCGAGGCTGAGTCCCGACAATCTCCGGCCCGACTAGAGCTCTGGAATAAAGTGAAACTGCAAAAACTTGACATGATTTCAAAAATTAACGTCAACCACTTTAATTTAATATTTTATACGACGTCCCCTATGTGTACAGTAAATAGGCGCGAAAATTTTAACATTAATTTTCTCTGTTTACTGCGCACATTATATTAATTTCACCTGTATTATTTTCAGATAAATTATGTGAATATTATTTTTCTCTCAAAGCCCTCTAAATCATCTTAAAAGATAATTTTCAAGAAAAAGATTGGAAGCATTTACGTCAACGTAAAATCTAAATATATAAAGCAATTACCTCACTAGTTCGTTCACTCATTCACTCACAGTATCTTTTTCCAACCAGAGCTAGAAACCTGATTTTTTAGAGGCAGTTCCTCATAGGTCACAGGTAAACAATAAGAACCAATTCTGTTACTCGCATAGAGCTGATTTATATAGTTCTTTAAGTAAGCGCTATTTGTATTTGTTATCGTAGATTTTTAAAGATAATCGCTGTTGAGTCAAGCCAGGGGTGCGGACCCGTTCCATTCGCCCTCACCCTTTTATTATTAAGAAAATAGAGTTAACTTCTACCATTTCCTGAAGCAAACACTATTTATTACTGTTTATTTAAAAAAATAATCGTTGAGTCAAGTTAGGGATATAGCCCCGCACCATTCCTCCTCATCTCTTCTATTAACAGAATTGAGCTGACTTATACAGCTCCCTAGAGCAAAAGCTAGTTGTTATTGTAGATCTTTTAAAATAATTGTTGTTGAATCAAGCCAGGGATGCCGATCAGATCCATTCGCTGTCACCCTTTCATATTCACTGAATAGAGCTAGCTGACTTATACAGTTTCCTGAAGCAAACGCTATTCATTTTAGATCTTTAAAGATAACCGTTGTCGAGTTAGATTACGGATGCTGACCATTCGCCTGAAATCTTTTCTATTACAAAGGAGGTAACCTCCTTGTCCATTACCTGAATAGATATGACCCACTGCTTTATGGAGAGTTTCGGGAAAAAAATCGAAACCAGTTTTCATTGGACAATCAGCATCGCAATACATTCACCAAAATATGCACCCATCTCCAAACTGCAAAGTAAGACTTGAAATCCCGGAAAGATCCTATTTGTTATCTCTATAAAAGATCTTTCGGAAGATTTTTCTTTTAAAAGATCTATGGAAAGACCCGATATATCACAGATTTCATAACAGAATATAGATTATATTTCGTCTTTGTCTAATCCTTAATTCACCCTCTAGCTCAGTGGTTTTCCACCTTTTTTTATCCACAACGTCCTGGACAAATTGTATCCTTTTTGGGTCTCCCCTGTAGCTATATATGTCTACAGCTTCAATAGTCAATGCAAAACTATCGGTAATCGAAAACATTCGAGTATTTAATATTTTTTGGAACAATCAACAATAATCACGTCCACTCAAGACGCCCCAGTTGAAAACTACTGCTATGCTACTCAAAAATGCCTGGAAGTAAAATATTGAAAAATATCGCATACTAACTAATAATTTAACCTACATTGTCCTACATGTGTAGTGTAACCCCTTTATGCAGGGGTTACACTACACGTGTAGGTAAATCCTGGAGGGGTCGTTGAATTTGCGAGTGACAGAGCCCTTGAATCCCACCAAATTTAATCAAGGGTAATCTTGATCGAAATGGATTTTGCTTTGGGAGAAGCCCACCTGTACGACCCGGATTCAATATTAGTTCTTTTCTTCACATATATAATTTGAATAAAAACATTTTGTCTGAATTCATACTATAATAAACTCTTACCACATATATTTCTGTCCATTGGCTGTTCATATCTTTGTGTATAAATCCGCGTATCGTGGTCGCCATAATCTTGTCCACCATCTTCAATGCGATCCTGTTGTCTTAATGCAGGGGTTCCTGGCCGATCACCTTCATATATCACACTGTTCCTGATCAGCTCGGATGAATTTTCAATTAAAGGCGCGTGATACTGAGAACTATAGATATACTGGGGTCTGGGGGATTGATGTAAAGAACTGCTGTCAATATGAATATGGTTCAAAGATGTGCTCCTGGGCGTGACAGAGGGGTGTACAGCCGAACTGTATCTTATGTCAGACCGCTTTGCAACCTGAAATGAAAATTACTAATTATATAAATTATAATTTAAAACAAGTAATATCTACTGCAATCATGCCTCAGGTGGTGGCATAAGCTTGCTCTGCAGGAGAAGGGGGAGGGGGTCTTCTTCGAATCCAAGTAGTAGATATTTAAAATCTAACACGGTAAATTCAGCACAGTATATTTTTACAACTCAATTATAAAACCTTATTTTTTCCCTACAGGGATTTTCAAAATGTTTGTACGACTAAATCTCAAATAATTGGTGACAAACCCACGGTTCCAATTTAGGAAATAATTCAAATAGGATAAACTTTCCGGCTGGATGAGTTTGGTCAAATAACACGTTTTAATAAAAAGTACAAAATTTAATTTTTTATACGGGTTCTCTATAAAGGAAGTTGTTCCAATTAGTAAATTGTTCTTTATTCGTTTAAAGATCTTTTGAAAAGAACCCAGGTTTCTAATATGCAAAATTGATAGTGAAAAAAATTCAAACTTAAACCTGATCAAAATAAACAGCAAAAACATAGATTTCAGGGGTCGTACAAAATTAAATTTAGTTCGATAAAATTTCCATTCTCAAACTTACATTCACATCAATTTTTAGTAAAAGTTTTGTACAGTCCCCAATTATCGGTCGAAAACGTCTAATGATATCTCGGGTAATTTTGATTATATGACAGTGAAACTTTTTTGTGTGACACACTGTACTATGGCCGGCCATCCATTTTGTTACTCCATGTCTTCGGATGAGTTGGATGGTCTGGGCTTTCGACACTGTACTATGGAAAATTAACTTTAATAATTGGAATTTTGTTTCTATGATAGTCAACTTTAATTAAAGCATTTTTTAAATTAATTAAAACATTTACAACTCATTACTTACGAAATATTTAGTCGTGCAATATTTCTGTATCACCCTGTATAATTTCAAACATTTGGTGCAATCAACAGCGGAATTTGTGGATGGTACAATGGTGTTGTACCATGCGTACCACTGGTCTTCAATGCTTTTAGAAGGAAGGGGGGGGGGGGGTAAAGAATGTTGAATTTCGTTTCCTAATATGGACCCCCATGGAGAACTGATGTAATTGCGTTACGGCAATAGAGGAACTATGAATCCCCATACCCCTATTGTCATTGGTTTGGAACATCAAGAACAACACGTCAACCATTTTTAGTGAAATTGTTTTGGACGGCATATATAGTTTATCTACTCAACGCAAACGTAGAACAAGTAATTTTCATTCTTATATACATTGACTTCCAAAAGTTAGGCACGCAATGCAAATTTTCATTTTTCGAAAGCGTATTTGAATTTGAGTGGCTGAAAATCGCTGCGTATGCAGATGTCAGTATGCAAATATTGTATGTTACAATCAATCACGATTGACTGTCCTGATATATGCTAATTAGGCAGTCGTTGAAGACGACAGCATTCTGAAGGGTTTGAAGAGGTGCATTTTAAATGCTGATACGAAGTGTTTATAACTTTTGTAGGATTATTTTTGATGATATTCGTGTTTCTATGGCTGAAAGGAGACGAATGACAGATAGTGAGCGCTAGCGTGCTGTCGAACGCATTGAAACAGGACAGTCAATTAAAGATGTCGCTATTTTCTTTGGCGTTGATCATTCGGTAATTTCTCGATTATGGAAACAATTCCAAACAAGTCAAACAGTTGTCCGGAGACCTGTGCCCGGTCGTCCAAGGGTTACCACCCCCTCTGATGATCGGTATATTGCTATAGTAGCTAAGCGGAATCGACGAGCGACCTCCACAACTGTTAGATCCATAGTTGCAGCGGCACTTGGTAAGACAATAACTGTTAGTACTGTGCGCCGAAGGCTCCAAGTGAAGGGACTGTACGCCCGAGTACCACGTTTTCGTGTTCCACTAACCTTTCAAACCAAAGGGGCAAGATTAAAGTGGTGTCGTCAACATGTCAATTGGACTGTCTCAGATTGGTGCAACGTCTTGTTCAAGGACGAGTCCAGATTTGCCCTGGAATCAGATGATAAGCGTTGAAGGCCCAGACCACACGACCAACCCAAGGGTTTTCGGTAGCAAAGTGTGTGGCCGGGAGATGATAAGCGTGTAAAGGTCTGGAGAGAACGAGACACACGCAATCAGACCAAGAACATCATCGAACATCACGCATTCAGAGGTGGCAGCGTCATGGTGTGGGCTGGAATTTCAATGGGATATCGCACAGAGCTGCACATCTTTAAAGGCGGTTCTGTCACGGCTGCGTGTATCGGGATGAAATCCTAGATCCCATTGCGAGGCTCTACACTGCAGCAGTTGGTCCTGATTTCCTCCTTATGGACGATAATGCCCATCCCCATTGAGCTAACATCGTTGACGAATACCTTGAAAGTGAGGGCATTTCTCGTATGGAGTGGCCGGCGTATTCCCCCGACCTTAATCCCATTGAAAACCTTTAGGATGCCCTCGGGCGTGCTGTCTTTGCACGTTTACCTCCTCCAGCCAATCTCAAGAGAGTTGGAAACTGCCCTATTGAAGGAATGGCCATTGCTCGCATCTGCGACGGTTGATCACCTCATTGAAAGCATGGAACACCGTTGTAAAATTTGTGTGAAGGTTCGAGGTGGTCACATACCATATTAATGTAAGTTTTGTTTGGATTGCTTGCCTTTAGCAATTGGCTCCATTGCATTTTCTTTACCCTACATATTATAATGTGTCGAAAAAAATTATGAATGAAGTCAGAGATTCTAATTCATTTTTCCAATGGATTTACAAGTTCCTTAACAATTTTCTTTAACTACGAAAATTGATGGGTTGTTAATTAGAAATTCTCTTGGTCTTTACATTAGAGCTATATATTATTTTAACTTTTTAGTGAGACCTAAATTAGAATACGCTTCATTATTCTGGTGTTCTGGTTATGCCTTTTACAGTCAGTTTAATAGAATTTCCAAGCTGAATTTTTACGATATTGATTTTTTTCCAGGCAACGGCTATTGTTCAAATGATCTTCCTAGTGCAGTGTTGAGAATAACGTTTGGTAAACTGTAATTGCTGAAGAATTACTGAATTTCTTTAAAACAAAATTATTTAGCTCTGGAATCTTCAAAATAGCTGATATGAATGAAACATTCATTGATTTTACATGGAGAAGCAGACGATTTTTAGCAGACTATTTCAATGAAGTTTTAAGCATAGAGTTAAATTACATTTACCTGCATGGTTTTAAGTTTTAAGTAAAATAAATTATTGTAGTACTGTGATGAATGAAATGAAAACGTATAAATGAAATATTTATTCCTTTTACATAGAGAGCCAGGCGATTTATATTTCGATGACGTCATGTGAATAAAGTTCATTTTTTTCCCGGAAGTTTTAAGTTTTCAAATATAATAAATTATTGTAGTATAGTGATAATTTTAAAAATATTGCCGCTGAATGTATCGCATTTTAGAGCTATTTGAGTAAAATTGCCTTGCAGTTGGAAAATGTTTCATAATCAATGCTTTATGCATGATTGATCTTTCTTGTTTATTTTTATGAAAGATTAATGGATAATTTTTGAAAGTGTGTTTTAAGATACAATGCTGCGTACAATTTCTGGATAAAATGTGGCACATTAATTCCCAATTTTTTAATATACTCTCTTAAGAGTTAACCCCCATCTAAATTTATATTGAAGTTTAAAGAAAAGTATAATTTTGGAATCACATGTGAAAATTATCAAAACATTTTGTAGATTTTTTTTAATAAAAATTTATGGACAGATAGCTATTTAAATTTAGGCGGAGTATATATATATATATATATATGTGTGTGTGTGTGTGTGTGCGCGCGCATGAGCGTATGCAGGATTTTTTTCAAGGGAGATGCTAAAATCGATTGCATTCAAAATGTGGGGATTATTATCAACCTTTCATTTTCAGAAATTAAATTCTCGAAAATTAATTCCCGAAATTAAAAAAAAAATCTGATGTGTGCAGCACATGACTTTCCTAATATAATGCAATGAATTTACTTCTTTCACTGTTAAAAAATGATGAAAAGATCAAGTTGAACTGAACACTATGTAATACGATTGTTTGATTGTACGTCGAGTGGAGACTAATACTTCATATATTTTATTATTTTCATTTTATATATGATTTGATTATTATTAAACTAATATCCATCCAAATTGAGTTAACCATCTACTTCGGCATGTTTTATATGTATTGAATGAAATTCCTGGATTTAAACTTACTACCAGTTTTCTCTACCAATTTTTAAAAATAATTACAATCATTCCATATATATGGAAGACATATGTATATATATTTATACTCAGATTGGTAGAAAATATCTAAACCTACACCTTGAAGTTACAATTTCTGATTCACTAGGGTGCGTCCAATCGGACGAGGAGACCAATCTAGCTGATTTAGTCTTACTACGTTAGCACTCTAGAGGCGAGCGTCCTCTGCGGCTGGAGACCGTTCTAACTGATGTTGAAATTATGCGACTACATTACATATTCACTAGAGTCGAGCGTCTTGTTCGGTTGGAGACCAACCTAGTAGATGTAGGAGTTCGATGAACACCTCATGCACTAGGTCAGCGTCCACTCGGATGGGAGACCAATCTAGATGTTGAGCAATGGATGCTGCAGGCTTTTCGGTGTAAGAATGGATTTCTAAAGAATTTGGGTGGAATATTTTTGTTTAAACATCATTTTGTTAATGACCTAAATGTGACGTCATCATATAACTTACGAAAAGTAAATATTTTTTTTCAGCTTTGTGCATAACTCTTATTTTCTTTAATGCATAAACACATTTGCTACTTTCATGTACAATTTTGAGTTAATCAAAGATTTACTTTTCCATTTTTGTTGATTTTACCGTCCGTGCTTAACTTTTGGAAGCCAGTGTGTTGAAGACCCAGACCGACCGGCTCGTCAACAAGGACATGAGCAACGGAAGCCAGTGTGTATAAAATTATAAAATTTCATATGACTAGTTGTAGATTTTAGTGTGATAATGACAATAAAAGTGGTTCTTTAGGGTTCGCCATAACTAGGAATGTGTGTCCCTTAAGCAAAATATGTGAAGGTACAAGGGCTCCGACTCAAAATTTTGGGCCCCCTCAAATTTTAGTTTTGAAAGAAAGAAAAAATTGGGGTGGGGGGCAACATTTTAGTGTAGTCCCCTTCCAATTGGTACTTTCTTTAATTTCTATTATTTTTTCTTTTGCTCTTATTCTTTTAAAGCTTCACTAGTTTTCCTTAATATTTTTGTCAGTCATAGGTAATTAAATGAAAATTATTTTCAAATGTGTTAAAATAGCTTAAGAAACTATTCACTGCTTCAGCTTATTAAAAATCCTTTAGAACCTTAAACGATTTTTTACACTTCGTGTGTTATTTTCCGCCACGAAGTGAAGACAATTGAAAAATGAAGTAAGTCATCGTTAAAAGTATGCACACTCGCTTGGCCTCGTTCTGACTCCCGCCTTGTGCTTGAGAGGGGGAGGGGGGCACTGCGTGTTGCAAACTTTGAGAAAAAATAGTGTTTACATTTAATACATAACGGATATTTTATGTTGTTGTTGTTGAGACCCAGACCGTCCGACCTACCAGAAAGGTCGGATATTTTATGTAAAAATGTTTGAGTATTTATCGTAAAAATCATTTTAATGAGTCATAAATAACTTAATGCGTATAACTGTTATAATAACAATAAAATACTTATGCACAGCAAATTAGCGGTTGGTGATTACACTCGTTTTAAATTACCTATATCTTCTGAAATTGTTATTTTTTAAATCACCTACATTTTCTGAAATTGTTATTTTTTAAATCACCTACATTTTCTGAGATTTTTATTTTTTCCGAAATTGCTTTGTTTTTGTGTTTAAACCTATATTTTCTGAAATTGTTATTTTTTCGATGAGAAAAATAACGATTTTTGTTAAATACAGGAATAAAATGCCTTTTACAGGAAAAATAAGTACCTTTTAAGGACTTTCGAGAAAAATAATTACTTTAAGGACCTTTGATGAAAAAAAAGAAACTTTTAAGGGGTCTTAAAAATGAAAAAAAAAAGAAAAAAAAAAAAAAAATATGGACATTCTAAAGACCGTCTATGGATATTCTAAGGAATTCCGTTCTTGAAATGGATCACAAAAATGCATGAAAACTCAATATGCATGAAAATTCAATATATATTTAACATTTTAAGCATATAATAATGCATATAATAATTCATAAGTAATGTTGCTTTCCTGATATTGCCAACAAATATATTTGTTACAGATTGCATATATAACAAGCTTGTATATTAGGTTATACATTTGAAAAATGTATTGGACCTATAGAGAAAATTTTATAAGCTATAAAATGCTGCGCAAGCTAAATGTAAAAAGCAGACGACTGTTTCAGAAACATTTGGGCATCCTTCTTCAGTGCGAGCAAGAAAAGAGCAGGACGCAAAATGTAAATTTAATGGAGTGCTTGCGAAAATGTTGACTTCAGAACTAGTTTGGTGGCGTTATAGTGTGACGAAAATGAAGTTAAACGAATAAAAAGCGATCAAATGCAGTAAATATGGAAGGAAAGTGCAGTGCAGAAAAATTCTAAGAGAAGCAAATTAAATATGTCATTGCTATAACTTCGAGAAATATGGTACAGACAATTAATGAACCAAGATTCCAACAATCTGGTTAATGATGTGTGTATGATACTGTATATTTTGGAATTTTGGCATGATCCTTGATTAATTTGCTTCTCTTTGTTTTTATTAGTATTAATGCTTTGTATTTATTTATTTATTTTGTTGTATAGCCATTTGTGCCACATATTTTCTGCATTTCATTGCCATTTCTTGTTTTACTTCTCTTTCGTCAAGTAGATGACGCCACTACATAAGGTGTTGAAATGTAGCATTTTTGCTAGCACATGGGTAACTTCTCATTTGGCGTTCAGCTTTTTTACTTTCCCTGCAATACATGGTAATGTATAGGGAAAGTATTGGAATCATGTCGAAAATCGCAACTCGAGTTTTCGACGGATCTACACATTTCGAGACCTCTAGAATACGAAAAAACCATTTTTAGCGTGACGTCTGTGGGTGTGTGTGTCTGTCTGTCTGTGCAAATTTTGTATCCACTGTAACTAAAAAACTAATGGACCGAATTTCACAAAATTTGGTAGGTAAGTCACTTGTGAGCGAGTCTGGTGCTGATTAGTTTTGGGTACGATTCGGAATAAAAGAACCCGCCTTTTTTTGCGAAATGGCCTGCAAAAGTTTGTATCCACTCTAACTGAAAAATTACTGGACCGAATTTCACAAAATTTGGTAGATGAGTCACTCGTGGGTTACCCTGGTGCTGATCAGATTTTGGTACGATTCGAAAAAACATAACCTGCCTTTCTTTGCAAAATGGCCCGCAAAAATCGTCAAAATCTAAACTAAAGAACTAGGTATATTCAAATATATCCATTAAATGCTCGTTTAATACGTAATTTTTAACGACGAAACGAATAAGACCAACCCCATTACACTAGGACTAGCCGTTCTCGAGATATTTTAGTTTATCGTACTTTCCCTACGCCACCTTTGAAAATAAGCCCGGTTACCGAATAAGAACGAAAATTGAATTAAAAGTGAATAAATTTAATTAAAATAAAGAGAACGTTAATATAAGTCTGCAGGGAAAGTCATGTGCTGCTTGCTCACATCAGATTTCGCACTGAAGCAAAAAATCTATGTATTTACGAATCGTTTGCTTTTTACATTTTATTTGCACCGCATTTTGCGTTGTCTATTTATTTATTTATGTTATAATTTAGTTTTTTTTTATCGATTTGCAAAAAAGTTAAAAATTGTACCTGAGGAGAAGAAACAGCATTCTTATTCTCAACAGATTCATCTTGATATCCGTTACCAGTATACTCGGCCATAATCCAAGGGCCTAAAATATTATAGAATTGCTAAATTTAAACCTACTAATTCCCCTACATGAATAGCTAGAATAAAAATAATTCCACTCTTCATGGAACATAAGATTATATATTCTCTTTATAGTAAATATTGATTATAAAGAAAAAACCTACATGAACATATATTAAAGGAATCTCTTTAATATACATAGCTCATATGCACTCAAGTAGGTACATATATTCACAAAAGAAAGCTAGATGAAAAGTTATTAAGAAAAATTCCCATTAGAAAATAAAAATATGTATTTTCTTTATAATAAATATTAGTTATAAAGAAAAAGAAAAAAACACTAAGGAATATATATTAACGAAATTTCTTTAATAAAAAATGCATATATTCACAAAGAAAATTTCTAAATTTGACTTATAGCTACATATAAACGGATATTAAAGGAAAATTTCACTTTATACAGAAAATAAAATTATATATTTTTTACATAACAAATATTAATTATAAAGGAAAAGAAAACCTCCACATGAATATATACACTCTATTGAAAAAAAAAAAGTCTCCCCCCTCCCCTCCCCCCCCACAAAAAAAAGAGCTATAGCCGCGAAACTCGGCATGCAATTGCCGTTTTAAGAGTTATGCAAATGATCATACTGTCAGCGCCAATGATGTTATAGGGCTCATGCCACGCTCATGAAAACGTCGCATCATGCAGAATTTAAAACGACCGGTGTACTCCCCGATGCGCAATTGGAACTGGATTGTGTACTTTAATACTACAAGTTGTGTACACAGATGCTCCCGAGACGTACTCGACGGTGCTACGAATAATTGTCGTATTTAG
Organism: Amaurobius ferox; assembly: GCA_951213105.1. Lineage (NCBI taxonomy): Eukaryota > Metazoa > Arthropoda > Arachnida > Araneae > Amaurobiidae > Amaurobius > Amaurobius ferox. Next base: position 78,625,906 of record OX578144.1, read on the forward strand.
AGAGAGATCGCGTTATAGGCGTAAGGGAAGCTGGTTTGTCCAACAGGAGTATCAGTTGCCTTCTTGGTCAGAGCGATATGGTAGTTGCTCAGTGTAGGCAACAGTGAATCAAAGAAGGTACAGGATGTCACAGAGGCTCAGGATGCCCCAGCCAAACAACAGCTCGAGAGGATCGTGCAGGCAGGAGAAGAGCTATGTCCAACCCAATGACGTCGCTAACTCGAAGGCACTTGCCATCCTTAGTATCAAGGGATACTATTCGGAGACGACTGGCAGAATGTGGGATTAGGTGTCGACGTCCATTAAAGTGTCCACTACTGACCCCTCAACATAAGCAGAGCCGTCTGGATTGTTGCCGAGCCCCGTCAGCCTGGACAGTGTTCGATTGGAGGCATGGTGCCTTTAGCGAGGAATCCAGCTTCTTTATCAGTGCTGATAACCGCCGCATATATGTATGGAGCAGGACTGGACAGCGTTCTGATTACGAATTTATTGTCGAGCTGCCATCGCACGTGGTGTGATGGTCTGGGGAACCATCTCGGGATAGGGAGACCGATCTCCTCTAGTTAGGGGTCAGCCCAGTGAATAGAGCCGGGGATTGCACTCGGAGGACCCTGGTTCGATTCCCGGCGCTTCCCAAACAGTCGGGCACGTTAAATATGTGGGTCTGTAAGTTCCTTCGAGAGATTGGTGGTAGGGAAGGAGGGCACGGTCTCTGTGGATGTCACACTCACTGGATTCCGGTTTAAATTGGGTGGCATTATCCCGGCCGTCAAACAGACACCTTACACCTTCGGGTAGATCGGACGGTCTGGGTCGAAAGAAAAAAAAAGTTTCCCCTAGTTGCAGTGACAGCTCTCTTGTACGTCGACAATATTCTTCAGCCGATTGTTCTGTCCATGCTATCAAATCACACAGGTTCCATTTCCCAACAAGGCAACGCTCGACCACATACTGCACGACTTTCTCAACAATGTCTTCGAGGACCTTCCCATGGCTATCCAGGTCCCCAGATCTATCATCAATAGTCGTCACACGTCTGGGACTAGACGGCAATCGCAGCTTTTACAGAATACCACTGAATTAGCTAACCAGCTGCAAAACTTGTGATAGAATCTTCCGCAGAGGGACATAAGCAACTTAATTGACTCTATGCCGCACCGAATATCGGCTTGTATAGCTGCCAAAGGAGGATTTACCCCTTGTTAAAATGTCATCTTCTTGTTGCCACCGTTTGCTATTAAAACGTTTTTTTGCTCCCAAATTCTAATCATTTGCATATCTTCTAAAATGATATATACATGCCGAGTTCCGCGGCTGTAGCTTTCTTATGGGTGCATATATTTTTCTGCAACAGTGTATATAAATATTAAATACATTTATTTAATATACATAGTTCATATACTATACTAAAGTATATTATATTTATAAGCAAAATTTCTAAATTTGACCTGACCTACAGCTACACGAATGGACAATTTAAGGAAATTCCCAATTTTAATAGAAAATAAAATTACATATTTTGTTTATAATAAATATTAATTTAAAAGAAAATGAACACACCATATGAAAATATATTAAAGAATCTACATTACTATATGTAGTACATATAAAGTGTGTAAAGAAAATGAATTAGAAAACAACTCACAGATTTTTGTAATTTAAAATTTCAACCAATTTATATAATGTCATTATATTCATTCCATATCAAATTTGGAATGCGAGTGACAAAAGAAGTCCAGAGGCCAGTGGATAACTCCTTACTTCATGTGTCTAGTGCTAATCCTTTCTAATGTTTAGCAATCAGGTACTATAATACCCTAATTTCTCCTGAATGTTTTTTGGATTGTGATTTCAGTATAATTAAACCCCTTGGGATATAACACATAAATTTTTACCATGATTTTTCATGGGCACACACTAGTAATGTCTTAAAATTTAGTTGTTGAAAAATTTGTTTAATAATTTTGTAATTGAATAATAGAAAAATTATGCTATGATAAAACAGTAATGAATATAATAAAATATCTCTCTCCCATATGTGTGAAAAATTCAGATTAATTTTATGATATTAATGCAATTCTTATATAAAAAAGTGTTTACAGAAAAATAAATCTCAGAAAAGTTCATATTAAATTGTAAAAAATAAAGCCAATGGAGTCAGTAAAAATAAGTTCTTACTAATTAATACATCATTATTGATATTTATTCATTTTTTATTAAATTTTGGTAAATGTTTCTCATAATAAATGTTTGTGAAAATTTCTTACAATAAATCTGAATAATAATACTTCAAATAATATTAACTTTACATCATTAGTTCCAAGCTTAAAATTTGACATAGGTCTTACAGCATCTAATCAGTTATTTAATGATAAAAATATGACCCATGTTTTAAAATGCAATTTAAAAGTATCACAATCAAATCCATCCAAGTATAACAAGCACAATATATTTTTGAAAAATATTAACACCTTTTCTCAAAAATATATACATATAATTATATTTGTAATGGAAGTTTACACTGCAGGTTTGTATATAACAAATTTAGTAAATAACTAAATTTCTTACAACAAATTGCATACAGATCAACAACATGGTCTCATACAAATCTGAAGAATTCCATGAAAAGTGAATCATTAAGATTTGCATATTTATAAAAAATATGTATAGTATAGATTTGTATAAGATTTGCTGGGAGATATATTTGGTCATTTATGGAATTTGTTGCATACAAATATGTAGCATGATTGTTAATATTCCAATGAAAGCAAGGGAAGTACAGATGTGAAACAAAATATCAAGATAAATTAATTACTATTAATAAATTTCTCTTGTTAATCACTCTTATAATCTTTTAATTAATTACTATTAATTAATTAAGAACATCACATTATTATTTGCCAGTATAAGAATTATAAAAACACATCTTAGAAACAAACAACAAAATGTTTCGAGTGGAACAAAATAAATTTATTTCAAATTTATGAAATTAAAAAAAATTAAAGTTTATAAGAGCAATGTAAAATTGATAAATGTTATTTATTAAAAAGCCTTTTCTATCCCCAAGGAAGAAATCTAGGTACAGAAGGTATAAAATTTTGAAGATCAAATAATCAGAATTTAAAACGTTAATATAGGCAAATTTCAATCTACAGAAAAATGAGAATTTTAGGGTACTATCGAATCTGCGAATTTATATTGTTTTTATTAAATTCCGATAATTAATTTTTACGTAAATGATAAGTAAATTCTGTAGAGCAAATTCCATTTGAAATAAAGAATTCATAAAAATTTAATAATGTTTTACACGTCATAAAATCTTGCAAATAGATCGAAATGTTTTGAGCTGAGCTAATGCAGGAAAATAAATGGAGTATGAATATTATATAAATACATTCATGCAATCAATATAAACCACGTTACAGCAGAAAACTTCTAAGTACATTGAATTATATTAAAATATTACTAAAAAGTATTTTAGTGCAATGACTCACCATAGAACTGCTTAGAATAACAGAAATACCCATGCAATAAAATTAAAATCAAAAGATATGTACATCAAAAATTAGGAGATTGAACCTTGTTGCTCCCCCTGTGTGAGTTCTCATAGCACACGCCTATTTGGTATATATAGGAGAAAAATCTATTTTTCCAAAATTAAAAACAAACATCTGCCAGACTTTTTTATTAGAGTGCGGCAAATTCAGCTGCTCGAATGTGATAAGTGCTGCCATCTAGTGATGTTACCACTAAAAGAATTTCAGAAAAATTTAAAAATAAAATATTTCTTGTCAGAAATTAAAAAGTATACAATTTCTATTGAAAAACAAACGTTTATAAGTAGATAGGTAATTAAACAATATTTTCAATTTGATACTGTTTTTAATTATTGCACAGTATCATTAGATATTTATTTCCAAAATGGGAATTGAAGGTGGAATTAAATCGGAACAAGTTTTTATTGTTATTTATATCCCATTACCTATAAAAAATAATTTTTAATTCAGATTAAAATATTCTAAATTTTAAACAGTTAGATTCCTGTTAAAAGCCCTAGCACTTTTGCTTTTGTAATGGCGCACTGAAGATCACAGTCATATTTTATAAATGGGTTTTACCGAAAATAGTGCTGCCATCTATTGCACAAACTTTTTTTAACTAAATAGATACTATACATTTTACAACTAAAATTAATATTTCTGATCTTAGTGTTATGATCTGTATTCCATGTTTAATATGATTTAAATTATCCATTATTTTTATATTATATTTTTCGCATCATAACTAATGTTCTCAAAAAGAGAGAGAGAGAGTTATTAAGAGAGAGAGACACCATTAAGAGAGAACATATTAAGAGAGAGAGAGAACCTATTAAGTGAGAGAGACCATTTTTTTGGTTATCTGAAAATTAATTATATCCATTTTTGCTTCCCAGTAGCTGAATAATATATATATATATAATTATTAGTTGTAGTTCAATTGGGAAAAATTGATTGGTATTGATTTCGGGGGTTGGACGGTCCCTAAGATCCCCCCCCCCCCCCTCTGCCTACGCCCTTGGTAGTGTACGTAGGTGACAGTTAGGGATAAGACACACATTTGAACAAGAAACTTGTTGTCCATTGGGTCCACGCTGCTTAAAAAACTCATTCGATCGTTGAGCGCCATTTCCGCGATCTTGGGCTACGTCTGTACTTGAGGATATTTTACACCACCCTCCCGGTTTACACTATTCCAGAACCATGTACGTACGTCTTCGTCCAAGAACGGATTTATTGATAAATGGTTGCTTAGAGATCCTCGAATTCCTAAATGCTTTATTCAATTTATAAATATAATAAATTTTATTTATTATGAAAATTAACCCTTTGCATGGGCGTATTTAGGGGTTTTAGATGGGTGCCAAAGCACCCCTTGGAAAATTGTTAATTTAATTAAAAGCCAATATGAGAGAAAACAAGAAAGATCAATCATGAATAAACCATTGATTATTAAACACTTTCCAAGTGCAATGCAATTTTATTTAAACATCTCTAAAATGCGATACATTCAGCGGTAATATTTTTAAAATTATCACAATACTACATTAATTTATTATATTTGAAAACTTAAAACTTCATCGAAAAAAATGAGCTTTATTCAAATGACGTCATTGAAATATGAATCGCCTGGCTCTCTATGTAAAAGCTGTATATATTTCACACATACATTTTTATTCCATTCCTTTCATTTATCACGATACTACAATAACTTATTTTATTTAAAAACTTAAAACCATCGAGGTACAAGTAATTTAACTCTATGCTTAAAACTTCATCGAAAAAATCGTCTGCTTCTCTATGTAGAATCAATTAATGTTTTATTCATATCAGCTGTATTCCAGACTCCAGAGCTAAATAATTTTGCGTTAAAGAAAATCAGCAATTCTTATACAGCTCATCACATCTTTATTTGTTTACATTCTCTATAAGTGAAAATTAGTCTTCGTTGTAGAAATAATCACAGTTTGATGATCATTTAAACTCTAATGTATTGTAATTGCGTTGTTTCATAATGTAGATGCACAGAATTTAAGCAAGAATAAAGCGGTTTTAGGACGGATACAATACTAAATATAAATTAAAAAGAATTTTAAAAATGACGATTTTGACACAAGATGGATGGCATTGATCATTTACACTCAAATATATTGTAATTGCGTAGTTTCAAAATATAGGTGTACAGAAATTAAGCAAAAATAAAGCGGTTTTAGGACGGATACAAGACTAAATATAAATTAAAAAGAACTTTAAAAATCAAGATTTTGACACAAGATGGATGCCATATTTCATTTTGAAGTGGTCTCACGTGATCTCTGCATATAATATGGGTGTAATTATTATTTTAATATTTATTTAAAAAACTACCGAATATATTTTGCTGAAATTTTTTTCATATTTTTATGGGTTAATTTGAGTATTTCCTAAAACTGTCGAAACAATTTGTGAATTTTAAATTCGTTTAAAAAATGTTTGAAAAATTAGGTCCCGTACGGTTCAATGTATTTCATGTTTTCAACCCGAGTTCAGTCAAAATTAATTGGATGTTATTGTTGTATATTCATTTATATTCCCATAGGTCCCACAAACCGTCTGAACAACATATTAAAATTTCATTTTGATAAAGTCCTTTTTACGGCAGTTATCGTGCGAACGCACAGACAGACAGAATGAACAAAGTCGTAAACACTTTTCAACTATGTTGTAAAGTGTTAAAAAATAAGAAAAATGCTTTGTGGAATTAGAACATTCAACCACAATTGTGTGTTTTCTCCCACGTGTATATTAATAACTAGCCGCCTTTGGCGACCAGCCTGTTCGCTACCCTTGAAAATTCTAACCGTGGCAAACTCGCTGGCGCGACCTACCAGAAAGGTGTGGAAACCCCAGGCCGTCCGACTCATCAAGAGGACTTGAGTAACTATTTGGACGACCGGTACCAGAAAGGTGTAAGGTAACTGTTTGAACGGCCAGGAAGTGCCACCCAATTTAGATCAGAACCCAGTGGGGGAGGCATCGCGTGAACACGGCAGCAGTTTTGGCAGTGGCGGGAATCGAACCCGGGCCTACCGAGTGCAATTCCCGCGCGCTAACTACTGGGCTACTGCGTCCTCCGCGACAATCTCCATAACTTTATTTTTATTCGCCCAATTTAGACCAGGACCCAGTGGGGAGGCATCCACAGGGACCGTACCCTCCTTCCCCTACCACCAACCTCTCGGAAGGACTTACGGACCCATATGTTTAATGTGATCGTACACCGCCTGAACACGGCGGCACTTTAGGCAGTGGCGGGAATCAAACCCGGGCCTACCGAGTGCTATTCCCGTGCGCTAACTTCCCGCGTGCTAATTTAAATTTTATAATGACCATATGCTTAGCTCTTAATTCCATCATCCTCATTCCATCGTTCTATCATTTAAAATTATTATTTATCCATATTATTATTATTTATCATTATTATTTATCCATAAAATTAAAATATCCATCGTTCCATCATTTAAAATATCCATTTAAAAAATCCATATCGTTCCACCAAATATAATTTTAAATACATCACCACTATACAATACATATGCTAAGCTCTTAATTAATTTAAAACCGGAAGATCGGTCTCCATGGAAACGGGGAAAAAAACTTCTGCGGGGAAAGAACTCCTTTAGCGGATTGCCGAAAAATTTAGAATCATGACGTCTTTAAAATTGCGATCCTGCGGGCAATTTTCATTATTTCTTGACCAAATTGGACTTGTAAAAATGCCAGATATTTCAGCTTTCTAAAAATGTAAATTATTAGTCGAAATTATGAGTACTTTTTACTATGCGAGAATTTAAATACCAAAAATCGTTTTTTTGAGCCAAAAGTGACTTTTGTTTTAATATCTTTAAAAAATATTAGAATTTGTCCCTGAGATTTGAAATTTATATATTTTTACTTGCAATTGTCTGCTCTTTCCGGTGTTGTGATTTGTTTTTTTCTACGACGTCTGGATAGTAGAGAAAAAAGGGGGGGAAAACGGTCGAAATCGCATAAAACATTAAATAATTAAAATTTTAAAAATCGGTTTTCATGTGTCAAGTTTGCGACAAGTTTGTGGATTCTTACAAAGATCGCATTCTTAGAAATTTTCATGGTCATCTCCATCAATCACTGTGTAGTCGATGAAAATACTTCCGTCTGCAAAAACAAATACGTCATTAGTTAACAGCATACAAGGTTAAAGTATCAACCGGTTTTTGAAGCAAAGAACAATCTCCTTCTTCCGGATAAATAAAACAGAGCAATGAGCACTAACAAAGACACGAACGTGCCTGTCCAAATTTTTTTAGGGCGGATGTGCTTTGGCCTTTATTGGTGCTCTGTCTTCACATCATGAAGGAAACGGATGTTTTTTGCTTTCACAACTGGTTGATACTTTTAATTAACCTTCTACGTTCTTAACTAACGAAATATTTATCTTTGCAGATTGATTCAGGCATCAGTTTGAGCAAATTTTTATATTTATATTCAGAGTTGGACTGACCTATCAGGCGTTGGGTCAGAGGGCCGCTTTGGTTTGCGAGCATTCTAATCGCTTTAGAGATTTTCAAGAGTTTTGGGCTGGTTTTAAGGGTGAGCGTCAGTAAATTTTCTGCTCTATCCGCGCTTTGTTAACTTTCGCGGCACACATATTTCGCCGAAATTCTGCTCAAACTGTTGCGAAGTATTTTCTTATAGATAAAATGGTATGCTTAGATTATATTAAAACTAAATTTAATACCCAATAAAACATAGAATATATGTTTTATTTTAATTTAAAATATTTTTGGTGTTGCCATCTGTTGTCGTAATTTAATTCATACCTACTATTTTTATTTTTTAATGAACATTTTTAAATGTCTATTCCTTCTAATACGCTATTAAATACAACAGCAGATCATATATAATGCCATAATCATGGAAACGTAATTGAACTTGGACTTGAAGACAAAGGAACTTGAAGACAAAACTGCAGTCCTCAGTGATGTACATTCAGATCCCTTATCAAATTTATAGAATGATAAATTACCTTTCCGTGATTGTGGCATCATTATATATGATCTGTTGTTGTATTTAACACTGTATTAGAAGGAATAGATATTTAAAAATGTTCATTAAAAAATAAAAATAACCGGTATGAATTAAATTACGACAACAGATGGCAACATCAAAAATATTTTGGATTAAAATAAAAAATATATTCTATGTTTTTTGGGGCATTAAATTTAGTTTTAATATAATTTAAGCATTGCATTTTATCTTTCAGAAAATATTTCGCCACTGTTTGAGCAGAATTTCGGCGAAATATGTGTGCCTCGAAAGTTAACAAAGCGCGGATAGGGCAGAAAATTTACTGACGCTCACCCTTAACCCAAACCCCCTGGACTGTCGGCACCAAAGAGCTAGTATTTCCTCGAAGGTCGGCACCTTGTCATACAGTACCATGGCGGCCCGGGCCCATCGAAGACCGGGCTGGCACAGTGTTAAACAGTTAGGGCAGTAATGACTAGAAATAGAGAAACCAAATCATGCAAAATAGTGCACTGAAAATTGGAGAGAAATAAATCTGGAACGTACTCTTAGTTGAACGTCGCTATAGTCAACAATGTCCTTAAACAAATTTGTATATTAATTATTTACATGCATTTTACGATGAAAACTTTAAAATATCTTATAATTACAATATGCTAAAAATCCGCTAGAAAATTATCAATCGCTTTCGTCTAACTGAGATTCCCGTGTAATATGTGATTTTTAAAGGTATATCAGATTTATGTTTTCTAAAATTCTCAAATATCAAACTGATTTTTCGTCATATTGATGAGATAAAGAGCTAAGTCTACTACGTAAACTACTTAATTTTAATGGTAGTCATTATTAGTGTATTTCTTTGTCTTTATATTGTTTTAATTTAGGTGAAAGTCAAATTATTCGTGAAAAATGCCTCAAATTATTTAGTATTCCAAATATTGATTAATTTTTAACACTTTACGACATAGTTGAAAAGTGTTTATGACTTTGTTCATTCATTCTGTCTGTCCGTTCGCACGATAACTGCTGTAAAAATGACTTTGTCAAAATGAAATTTTAGTATGTTGTTGAGACGGTCAGTGGCACATATGGGACTGTAAATGAATAATATCATCCAATTAGTTTTGGATTGAACCCGGGTTGAAAAAATGAAATACATTGAACCCTATGGGACCTCATTTTTCAAACATTTTTTAAGCAAATTTAAAATTCACAAATTGCTTCGAAAATTTTAGGAAATATTCAAATTATCCCATAAAATATATAAAAAAAAATTCAGCAAAATATATTCAGTAGTTTTTTAAATAAAAATTAAAATAATAATTACACCCTTTATATGAAGAGATCACGTGACCCACTTCAAAATAAAATATGGCATCCATCTTTTGTCAAAATCGTGATTTTTAAAGTTCTTTTTAATTTATATTTAGTGTTGCATCCATCCTAAAACCGCTTTATTTTTTATTTTCTTCTGTGCATCTATATACTGCGTCAACGCAATTACAATATTTTGGAGTTTAAATGATCATCAAACTTTGATCATTTCTACAACGAAGCCTAACTTTCACGTATGGAGAATGTAAACACATCAAGCTGTATGATGAGTTGTGTAAGAGTTGCTGAATTTCTTTAACGCAAAATTATTTAGCTCTGGAGTCTGCAATATAGATGATATGAATGAAACATTCATTGATTTTATATTGAGAAGCAGGCGATTCCATATTATTGCTTTTTTAATGAAGTTTTAAGCATGGATTTAGAAAGTAATTTTACTTCCATGATTTTACGTTTTTAAGTAAAATAAATTATTGTAGTATTGTGATAATTTAAAAAATGTCGCCGCTGAATGAAATATTCATTGTTTTTATATAGAGAGCCAGGCGATATGTATTTCGACGACGTTCATTTGTTTTCGTTGAAGTTTTCAAATATAACACATCATTGTAGTATTGTGATAATTTTAAAATATATCAGCGCTGAATGTATAGCATTTTAGAGATGTTTAAATAAAATTGCATCTCAGTTGCAAAGTGTTTCATAATCAATGCTTTATGCATGATTGATCTTTCTTGTTTTTTCTGCGAAGAATAATTAATAGAACCGTGTTTGACCCAAAATGGCGGATCCATTAGCCTTGCCCGAGAAATTTTATTTCTGACTCTCCACCCTCACCTACGCGTTATTAATGAAACACACGTCACACATTCAATCATTGTCGTAAGTTTGACTATTGCTTTCCCCATAGAAAGAAGATAGCTGTAGGTTAGCATCTTTCTCTTGTTAGCAGCGAAAGAGGTGCTTAAGAGCTAGGAGGTTTTAATACTATGTTTCTCTCAATACACTGTGAAGGCGGGGGAATTTTAGCCTCTAAAACATTAAGAAATGCGTTTTAATAGGAAAAAATACTTTGAAACGTGCCACTTTAGAAAAGTGTAGTGCAAGAATTTTCTATATATATATATATATAATAATATCAGTTTAAAAATCCAATGAACGAAAAGTAAGAAGCTGCAACACGATAAACCTAACTTTCTAAAACACCCACAGAATAAAATATAAAACAGCAAATCATCAATCAAATGGAAAAAAAATACAAAACACGAGTTATCAAGTTATAGAAAATCAACAAAATTCAATGGTATGGAAACGAATAATGAAAAACTTAAAAAATCAAGTTATATCGCTATACACGTGGAAAAAGGGCTAAGCTTAAAAAAATGGAAATGTTCACTTCGTAAAATTCGTTTTCAAGTCCAAGTATTATGACGAAGCAAACACAAAATATGTATGTTTCTGAAGAAATAGATAGATTATATCTATAAACTATTTCTACTTGGACGACATACATAAAGATGGAATAAAAAAGAAAACTTGAATACCTGGAAAATGCACAGCATATGTACAAACGAGTCGAAACCGGGAAACTCTGAATGAAGAGACCGTGTTGCCATTCGCAAAGAAAAAATAAAAAATTATCTACTGTTGCCATTCATAAGAATTGAAAAACAGTAAAGCGAAAAGGTAAGAAAAAGTAATAATATACAAAAAGAGCTACTAAAAGGTGGGGCTAATAATAGTAATACTGACGTTGAAGAGGATGTAAAAATAAATGTATTAATAATACAAGAGAATGGAGATGTCTATCTAATATAAGATACTATGAATAGAATTATAAGATACTATGAAAAGAATTATAAAAATCCAGCTATTCTAAATTTTTTAACAATACCATTTACTAAATAAGAGGGATATTTATATAAATTGCTGGTGATTTTGAGATTATTTATACGCATAGCATGTAATTTTTTATCAGATAATCAGCTTTTTAGAATTTATAGATTAAGTATAATATTTCTAAACAATTGAATCGAGTTACAGGAATTAAATGGTAAGATTTTATTAATATTAAAATTATAATAGTCTTTTTTATTATATAAATTTGTAACAATTCTATTAGAAGGATCAATAAAAAGATTTAAATCCAAAAAAATTAACATTATTACGAATATTAGCTTCATTAGGAATTAATTCCAAATTGTCTGGATAGAAATCTATATCTATGAGAAAATTTTCTGTATGTACTAAGCAATCTTCTTTAATTCTTTACTATTATTTAGAATAAGGTAATTATTGCTAGTCTGGCATAAACTATTATTTATTAGATTTAAAGAAGTTAGTAATAATTTAATAGCAGTAGTAGAGTAAGTATTATGGCCACTAGTTACAGTTCAAAATTTAATAATATATATATATATATATATATATATTATATATATATATATATATATATATATTGTACATTATTTCTGTAATACATTTTACAGTTGTGTAAACAGAAACGTAGAATCAGCATTAATGAAACATGTATGGCCCTTGATAACGTACATGGTTTCAGAAATGCTTTTCATATTCATTTTATTCCTTTTATATTCACTAGATTCCATTTATTCAATTTCCAAACTTCTTGCCTAGCTCATCGTGCTACACTTGGCTTCTGATTTGCAATTTTTTTACCTTTACCTTCAGTTTACAAGCAATTTTCTTTGGTATTTCTCGGGTATATATATATTACAAGTAATCATAAAAATCTTCAATTATATATATATATATATATATATATATATAATTGCAAAGTTATTTTAGAAATTATAATAAATAACAGTATGCTTAAATAATTCTTTAAATTAGATTTTAAACATGGGAGGCTCAACTTTTTAGCCTCCATGGAAGCTACGCCACTGGCATACAGTTATTCTCTTGGAAGCAGAAATCCGATGTCTGGCAGTAAGCAGCAATTTTTCTTGTTACATATAAAGGTTACATATAAAGTTTTTGAATTAGATTGGATTATTTTGGCTCGCTACCGTCTTTCTGATGCGCACCAGGGCTACTTTGACCGGAACCTGAATGTTTAAAATAAATTTAGAACAATTACGGACATGACATGGATGCATACACAGAGTTCATCACCCGTACCTGGAATTCAAACGGACTTTGAATTCAAGTCTGAGATGGAAATTCAGGTTTTTAGGCCAGAGAGTGAAAACTTTGGGTACACGCAACACAACCTAGAGGAACTTTAGGTGGAGTCTGTACAGGTGGACCTTGCAGTTCGCTTAAGAGTACCCTCCCCCCCTCATAGTTTAGAATATCAACCTTTTTAAGGCTTTAGAAAATCCCATTGTTGAACATTTTCTGGGTTCAGAAATAATGGTGTGCCCTTACAAAAAAGACTAACCTTCAGAACTTTTCGTTATCTGTGAAGAAATCTCAAGGATATGGATACATTGGCGAAAATTTCGCAAGATAACATGCTTCCAAAAATTATTCTTTGGGTTGTTGCTGTGAAAGGATTAATTTAATTTTTAATCAAATCAGCTGTTTGTTCGGGAAATTTCCTAGATATTTTGCACGGAGGAAACACTTTCTTGAGATTTCTTTACTGATAACGAAACATTTGGAAAATTGCGTCGTTTTCATATGGGAAACACGATGATTTCCAAGATAAGAAAACTCTTATCAAGATATGTTTTTAGAGTAGCCAACACAGAAATTCTACTCATAGAGAAAACGGCTTTTTGCGAGTTGCAAGGCCCACCTGTAGCAGAATTGTTTATTTTCTGTCTCTGGCCTTCAGGTCCATAGGAGCAGGGTTTAAGTCCCGGATACGATTAGATAGCAATGTGCATTCATGCATGTTTTTAACGGTGAATACTATCTTTTAAACTGTAGATCCTGGTAAAAGGTGCTATTGTGTGCATAAAATAAATAACAGAGCATCAAAATCATCTCAGTCCAATTTGATAGCTTCAATCACCAGAAGGAAAAAGTTCTCTGCTGCATTTAAATTTCTTTATGTTATAGGACACGAACATTTTAGTAATGAAATATGTTTGATTTCTGATTTCTTTTCAATAAAACAAAGTGAGTTTTTTGTGACTGGAAAAGTATAGAAGACATTGTTGAAATGTTGATTTGGTATGAACTGAAATCATTATCCGCATATCCTTTAGATAAGCGGTCATAGATCAACCAGATAGATGAATAGCTTTTACTGACAGCTGAATATATTTTATAAGAAAACGCCTCCCTTAAAGACGTTTTTTTTTAATGACCACAGTTTGCTTTCTTTTATTAGAACTTTTTATCTTTGCTTCTATAACGTCCCTTTATATGCCGAGTAACAATATTGTTGCCAACGTATAATATTCTCTTTCTTTTGGAGTTTTTCGTTTCTTTCGAAGACCAGACGGAGAAAACACCCGTACAGGCATCTTTTCCCGTCGAAGAAGAGTTGAAGAAGAAAAGTCGAAGAAGGGTTGCCAGATTTGGCGACTTTCCGAAGGATCGCGAAATAACGCTTATTCTACGTGATATGAGAGATTTCCAGAAGTTTCTATGGAGAGTCTATAAAAGGAATCTGTGACACAGTGGCAGTAAAAAGTGTTACAAGTTCAAAAATTGGCAAAGCGACAGAATGGCACCTTTAAATTTTAAGCTTTAAGTATTTATTTTTATACGCCACAAAATCATCACTTAGTCGGAGAGTAGTTGACAAGATACGAGCTACATTGAACTGCGACTTTCGTCAATGTTTTGAGAATAGTATCAGTTATTGTGTGAAATTGGTGAAGCATTTATGTGTTGTTTTACTATATATTGTTCCTGTTTACTATGTACTTGTGAATAAACGTGTTAGTTATCCAGAAACTTTGGACTCATTCTTGTACCTTGAGAGCCCACCCACGATCCCAGAGGATCCGTTGTAATATTACACATACAAGTAATAAAAGGTTTCCAAATGCTGGTTCTCATGGATGTCAAAATCCAAATGTTGCATTGGATGTTAAAATGTTCCATTGGATATCAAAATGTTGCATTGGATACCGAAATGTTGCATTGGATATCGAAAATTCAAATGTTGTCCTTTCAATCGTCTGTGTCCGCATCATGTATCTGCAGCATGTCACGAGCAATGTTCTATATAAAATCTTGTCAAGATAGACAGTTGAAATTCGATATACCGAACTACATGTCACGGTATTTATACATTTGTGATAAAATTGGTGAACTTCAGTGAGTTTCAGAAAATACCAGAAGGAATTAGAAGATGGTGTAATTAATTTGTTAGGAAATGCATGGGATTTTATAGCCTGTGGTTTCGGTAAAATATACGCTCTGAAGATTTTTTTTTTTTTTACACCAGTTTTACTCATGCAGTTACCATGATTAAAATAACTATTGATTTCATGTTTGAAGGGATCATTGGTCCTTCTTTCTCAAGCACATTTAGAACAAGACGGCTTGCTCTAGTGTGCTTGAAAAACAAAATAGTCTACAAAAAAGATTGAAAAAATAAATAAATTATAAAGCTAAGTTCTTTAACTTTTCCAAAAAGTGTCAACCATGAATCATGATAGTGGACAAGCGGTCGCCAAGCTTATTAAACGGCATGTCACGAGCGAAAAGTGCAGACAGGAAAATTTATTGGATATCTCGTAATAAATTTGCCAAAATTACGTATTTAATGCAAATCCATTTCTTGCTGCAATTAACCTATAGATGAATTGAAAGGCGTTGGGGTGATAAAACATGAATTGCATGTACAGGCTTCCATCATAAGTTCTTCTGTATCCTTTTAGCTTTCGATTAAAGTGAAAGCAGGGTTTACTAATATACTGTGACCAAACGCTACCGACTAAGAACATTTGCAGCGTCTCTAGCGGTGAATTGAAGAAGTTAGAAATTATATCTCAAAAACGAAGCTAGATAGAGAAACATTTTCAATTACAAAGTTGTAGAACGTTTTCTATTTAATATTGAAAGACAGGCGGTTTGCACATGACATGTACATAGACGATAAAAACGACGTCATCGAAAAGGAATAATTATTGTACTGCATTATTTGTCTGCTATTTTTATGCTTCAGATTTCAGTTTGCAATTCAGATTTCAAATTGAAATTTTATAGCACAATAATAGTTTTGATCCATTACAACAGAAAACGTATCAACATTGAACTAAACTTCAAATAACCTTTTTAAAACTTTAGGAACAATCGCATTTTTACTTTCCTTATATACATAGTGTATAAGGAAAGTATTGTGACGAGATCGAAAATTCGAATTCGAGTTTTCGACGAGAAAGCAAGTTTCAAGCATCCCTGATCACGAATCGAACATTTTTGAAGTGATGTCTGTGTGTGTGTCAGTGAGTCTGTGGAGACGATATCTGACGAACGAATGGACCGATTCGAACGAAAATTGGTACAAAAATCACAATCCGTAAACACTGGAAGCATACTGTTTTTATAAGCAATCGAATGTTCAGAACCCCCCTAAATTTTCGAGTGAAATTTTGAAAATATCGTCAAAAATCAAAACCTCTAATAAAGTTACGCAAATAGACATTTCTTATGGAATTTTTCATTAGAAAACGATTGACATAAATTTTAGAACGTTAACATGAACCGTTCTCGAGATATTGCACATTTATCAAAAAAATTATCAAAAAGTCATATAAAATAAAAAAAAATATTTCTTATAGAGAAATATGTTCACTTTTCATATGTAATACCGTGCGATAAATTGGGTGATATCATTCTCGTGGATCTAGCTCATTCCATTCATGAAAAAAGATACTTTGAGTAATACTTTTGTATTTGAACGCCAATGGTCCTCCGTCAATAACTTATTCCTCCGTCCATAACGCTTGGCGAGATTTTGGCGACGAATTTGGTGGAATGTCGCCAACTTGACGACTTTTTTAAATGTTGCTAAATTAACGAAAAACCCGCCAAATAGATAAAACTGACGCTAAATCAATGAAAATGACGACTCATTGATGAAAATTCAATATCTTGGAAAGAATACAAATATCTACTATAAAAATAATCTATTTTTTTTACTGCAAAAGTAGTAAATTCATTGCATTATATAAGGAAAGTCATGTTGTGCCCACATCAGATTTTTTATCGTTCATCTGTGATTCGTCCTTGTCTTGAGTCCATAAGGTTTCTTCCACGTGGAAAAAACGTAAAAAATAACTTTGTAATTGAACAGAATTTTAGTTATTTTTGAAGTGAATAACATTCTATACGGTTGGAGTTTTTCTGGAGGCAAAAGCAGAGCATTACGAAAAATGTAAACATTTTGGAAGCTTATACTCGAGCTTAACAGATAAAAATGTAAACAAGTTTTCTTGTGCTGTTGGAAATAGGGTCCAGATAATGAATATATAAAAATAATTTCATTATTTTAATGTTTTAAAAAAAAAGAAAAAAAAACTTTAAAATAGTTTTTCGAGCGAGTGTAATTTTTTCTTTTCATTTTTCTAACTTTTGCTCGAAATATACAGTACACTATAAAAGAAAATATAAATAGTAATGATAAAAATGTGTACTAGAAAATTCAGTATTGAAATCTCCATTTACTGATAAAATAAGCTCTTATAGTTTTCGAGTAACCGTCTTGTGAAGTTGAAGAAGATTGAAAATTTTTCGTTTTCCAAGTTTGTAATGCCCATATCTTAAAATACTAAAAGAGTTAGCTTTAAACAATAAGCGAGATTTTGTAACTCTTTGAAAGCCCCTACAAGTGTATATAATTGGATTTTGGATCGAGCTCTATTTTTTGAAAAAATTTAAAAATGTTTCTTTTCAAACATGTGTTTTTCTTTTCATTTTTTCATATTTTCACTCGAAATATCGTCGAAACTATAAAATATAGATATAAATAGTAAACGACAAAAATATATATGAGGAAATTTAGTTTCTAAATTTATATTTATTTTTAATAAAAGCTCTTATAGTTTTCGAGTAATTATCTTGTCAAGTTCAAGAAGTATGAAAATGTTACGTTTTTTAAGTTTGTAATGCTGATATCTATCTTAAAAACTAAACGTGATAGCTATAAACAATAAGCAAGACTGTGTAGCTCTTTGAAAGTCCTATAAGTGTATATAATCGGATTTTGGATTGAGTCCTTTGTTTTTTGGATATTACAAAAGTTACAAAATGTTATTCACACGACTATTTTGGCTCTCCATCGGATTGGAATCAACGTCGATTTTTTTTTTAGTAAGAAAATAAAAGTAACGATTTAAATTAAAGTTAACGTAAAAAATTAGTTTTTAACTTCATTTTAACTTTTAAACGACGTTATTCTCAAGTTTGATAGTATATAAACAATAAGATTTGATAATTAACTAGTCAAGAGAATAGTATAAGAAACATTTCTCATGTTTGCATGAAATATATCAAAGAACAAATTAATAAATAGACGACATTTAGTTTGAAAGATTTTAGCTTTCGAGGAAAACAACCAGATTATCTTGCGTATTTTCAGCCGCAAAATCCGACTTATTTTCAGATACAGTACTAACTATTCCATGGGCCCGAAGTGTCGCATTATATTGACAGTTGTGTTGCTCTGAATCAAATCCTAATAACAAAAAAATTGTAACCAACGCTAATCTTTTCTGACGCCAACTCCAGCAAGTTTTAGCAAGATCTTGCAGCTAATAACAGATACTCTGATGCCTGTAATCCCCCAGTGTCCAGATGTACAAGTCACTATATCAAGATGTAATTTAATAGTGTATTATATTCCTGTAAGAGTTTTCGCCAACTTCCAGGTTTAGTTGATGAAGAAATTTTACTCATCAGAGATGGACATTAATCCATTAAAATGCATTTTACGTAGAGGGATAATTGCTTTTAACTTTCACAAAATCGATTTCACAAAATAAATGAAATATATATATATATATATCTGTAATATAGGCTACAATAGTCCAGTGCAGAGACTTTCAGGGTACCAAACATCTACTTTATTATATGACACTCGAAAATCATGATTAGTTACATAAAGCCACGCTCCTCGTAAGTGACCAGTTCTTAAGACATCTCAATGCAGTCTGCGCTGGTTCACACATTGTACAGTTACAGCAAAGGGGGAGAAATATGAGGATATGGGAAACATTCTGCCTTCGCGTTCTTTATGCTTTAAAAATGTGATGGGGAAGCAGTTTCATATGAGAAAGTTTACGCAGAGGTTAACACTAGTGACCTTATATGGTATGGCCGAGGAAAAGAGGAAGTGCTGGCAGACTTGGTTAATATTAGTGACGTGGAATAGAATTTAATATAGTTGCAATACGTGCTAGACATGAAATAGAAATTTGTAAAAACAATTATGAAAGAAAAGGGCACGTTATTGGGGAAAGCTTAAAATTTTTGTATATATATATATATATATATATAAAACAAACCACATCAAAACTACAGCATTAAAAAGTGCATTTGTATACATTGCAATTTCCCCAGTTAAATCCCAGTTTAATAAATGGCGGCAATTTTTGAATCAATTTAATATCGAAATGGTGACAATTTAGACGCTATCTCATTGAATATTCCTTCAATCAGGTTTGAAGAATCTGGATTTGTGGGCAAGATGGCAGAAATTTATTCCCCACCGCTCATACTCTCAGGACATCTTTCTTGTTATCCTAAATATTATATAAATTTTCTAAAATGTAATTTACGTTTCATTCCTGTTAAAAACGTGTATCAATCCTATAACTAAATGATCACACTACCGCTGATCACATGACCCTGTGTCCCAGTTATAACAATAGCTGGGTAATATTGTTAGATAAATTTTGGCTCAGTCATAAATCGGCTTAAAAACAAAATTTAAAAACAACACATACCAAGAGGCAATTATTTAAAAAACAAACAATCGCACCTGGCTGGGATTGAACCAACAACCTTCCAGCTATTGTTTCACCATCGAGTTACACCCTTCCAGCCTGACTGCAAGGTTGCTTGTTTTTAGCAATGGCGTCACCAAGAAGGGGGATTTGGGGGCTATATCCCCCCTCCCGAACCTAACAAAGCCCAGGGAGGGTCAGAGATCAAAAGACCAGAATGCCGCCGTTGACAGTATTCTAGAAGGCGGACGTTATCGCCGTTCGTGACGGCACTGAGTTAGAAAAAGAAGTGCCAGTTTCTCCGACTAGCATTCATTTCTATGGGAAAACAGACTGTGTCAGTCGTTGTTTTAATATAATTTGTAATTCTATCGTAAAAGTGAAGTTTAAGTGTCAATTTGTGTATTATACATGTATATATATTAGTATTTTCACGTATATAAAATATAATTTTGGTAAGCACAAAAATGCCTGGTTGATGCTCGGTTGCTTTGTATTCAAATTATTATAAGAAGTCAATGCGATCTATCAGTTTTCATAGATTTCCAAAAGATCCTACACTCCAAAAATTATGGATCGTGAAGTGCAAAAGAGAGGATAAAATAAACATTGCTAACGCAACTGTCTGTTCGAGTCACTTTTCTGATGAAGATTTTGAAGAAGATTTTCGGGTTAATTTTGAATTTGAAGCCGATTGAAACGATTAAAACAAGAAGCCAACGGCACAAAAATCTCACATACCATTAATACCGCAGTTAAAAATAATGTTGTTAATATAGCAGTATAAAAAATACTTATGATTGACATGTTTCATTGATATGTAAAATAGGTGGTCCTCTAAGTAATCCAAAAAAATAAAATTAATAAAATAAAAACGACTTCATATGCAGTATCTAAAATATATAAAAATAATTTATATTTCTGATACTAGCAATTATGGAGTTTTCTTTCTTTTTTTGGAAGGGAGGGGGGGGGGGGGGAGATATTAGCATTTTGTAAGCTAATTTTCAGTTTAGTTTACTGCAAAATGTATGTAAAGTTAATTTAAAATACCTTAAGCATTTTACTTTGTTATTAATATGCATAATCATATAACGCAATTCTTTAGTAATCATAATATTGACATTATATTCACATCATCTGAAGTTATGGGACATTTCGTTTTGATATGTAAAAAGTTTAGAATACGAAACTAAAATCATCAAAGTTGAAATATAATGCATAAAAAATTTATTTACAATAAAACTAAAAGCCAACAGCACATTTTCCAGAAGAAATAAAAAAGTGGGTGAATGCTTTCTTAGCAATGCATGGCGGATATATATCAAAAGAGAAATGCATCATTAAGAACTTGCAGTCAAAGTTAGCAAACATTTCACCTTCTATACCACTAAAAGCCATAACTGTTTTCACGAACCAGAACATTCATTCGCATTAAACACTTAAATAAGACTTTCATGCCACAATTAGTAGAGAGAAAAAAAGCAAAGAAAAGCCTCTAAATGGTGTAAAAGCAGTATCATGGCATAAAAATGGTATGTATTGATTTATTATTTATGATCCACGTGAACATTGCTTTAAAATTTTAAAACTGTACATAGTTTATATATTTGAAACGCTATAATGTTTAATAACATCAATTTTGCATACTTAAGATATCTTTGTGAAACTGACAGATCCAGTGGCTTAACCAAGAGTCATAGTACTCTACTAGCTCACAAAATGCATCGTCTTTTTGTTGGGTAAATAAAATAAATCTACTGCCATTGACCATCCATTCGACCGTCAACTCCCCCCTTTTCCCAAGATCCGATCTACGCTTCTTAATATAATATATAGTTATGTAACTACTAGATTGATGATATTTCCTAGCCATCAATATATGTTATATGTATGTGGGATTTTTTGCGCAATTAGATATTTTTGAAATACATATTTATATTACATGTAGAAAGTATTATCAATGTTTAAGATAATGGATACTATTTTTTAAAAATCCGATGATTAGATATTTATTCATATCATCATATCTGTATTAAAACACTTGAAATGTAATTTTTATATTTACTACACTTTTCACGATATATTTCAGCTTTTATTATAAATAATATATGCATTATAATATTTTAATGATAGCCCTATGCATTTATGAGTAGAATCATTTAATTTCATTCTTCTAAAATTTTATTACGAATGATCTTATCTCCTTTTCGAATGATAAACGCGAACTTTCTAAACTTTATACACGTATCTCTATGTCCCCTCTTCTTGACTTATAAGTCAGTGACGTCACGTTTCAAGTTTCTCTCCCGGTCGAAAAGCAACCCCCCTTCCTTCTCTGACCTACCTTATGTTTAAAGTACCTTGAACAAAGCCCATTGAAGTTCGTAGAATTGTATTATAGAAATAGGAATATTTTGTTACTCCCTCCAAAAAATTTTTTTTCTGGCGACGATACTGATTTTTAGAATAATTACATCTTGGTTTTTCTTGTTGATAACTTTTTGTTTTAACATCTTATTACGTAGATAACAGTAACTATTTTCTATTTTTCCACTATGAGGGCCAAAATTCTGCAAGCCTATGAATTTTAGGCCCAAACTCATAGCTGGTTATAATTCCTTAGTTGCAACACGTTGTTCCATCTGGTAACATCACATGGCGCCTAATACCGCAGAAACTATACTTATACAACCCCAAGTTAATATATTAAGAAAGGAATAAAATGGCAGATGATAGCGCAGCATTTCCTACATTCCCAAATTTTAAGTCGAAGCTATCAACTTTTCATGACAGCTTTGACATCAAGTTGGGATTAGATCGGATTCCAAATCGGATAAGGTCCAATTAGATTCGAGGCTGCAAACCCCACTAAGATTATTACTTTTCAGCTACAAAATTCTTTTATCTGTACTTATCGAAATAAGCTGTTGAGAATTGATCTCTGTTTTGCCCCATCTCACCAACAGGATACTTATATATAGAAATATGTCCTCCTCAGCTGTTCCGATTATCTTTACATATCATCCTGGTATCAGTCATCCCAAACTCTCTAACAGATTATACAGAACTAATAGAGAAAGGATTACCTGTGTCGCCACCGTTCTGAAAATATCTTGTAAGCAGAACTAAATATATCGCGTCAGAACTTCTGGAAATATATACAATATTAAAAGTAATATATTAATTCTCTTTGCTGTTAAATACTTTCGTTCATGTGGAAAACCATTTCTGAAGGTAGTTTAAAGCAGTCTAATACTCGATTTATCGTGCCTACTGAAACACCCATGTTTATTATTTGTTAATGATTTGTCTATGACGCTGTATTTCTTCGAATCATGGCATTATCATGCTTAATTTGTTTTTTTATATTCACATTTTCGCGTTATTTTTCATCTGTATTTCAATACTGTTTCTCGTTTTATTTCTCTTTCGTCCCACTAGGTCGCGCCACTAATGCTGAATTTCTACATTTCGTATCGAATAGCACGGGCTATATGTTTATTATTTTCGCTTCTATCAGTCTGATTATAGCAGTTGATGTCTGTTAGCCATTACCTATCTGTGTAACGGATGATCGAAATACAAGTTGCTATCTGTATCTGTATTTAAGTAACACGCGCTTATTTACTAGAAACTAAAAAATGTACCCGACGTTGCCCAGGATCTAAAATGAGCGGTCGTGGCGTGCGCAGCACAGCAAGTTTTTCCTTTTATTTTTGTTACTAGAAATGTATCCGTCGTTAATCGGAATTTAGGATGTAAATCTTCGATAAATACTACACCCCGAACTCATAGCGAATTCCTGAAAACCAAATAACATTTAAACAATACGCTCGTTAAAAAAAAAAAAAAGAGAAAAAAAAGTTGCATAGCTACACACACGGCTATGTACCGACTTCTCCCTCTAACTCCTAGACAATGCCAGGTATATTTTTTGCTAAAATATACCTGGTTAAATACAGTTAAATTAAAGGTTTACATTTTTGTTGTTATACTTTTAAATATTCACAGACAAAAAGTCAGTGTTTTTTACATTCAACTTTCTGGCTTCGATGTTTTTACTTTCCTTATATACATAATGTATAAGGAAAGTATTGTGACGGGGTCGAAAATTTGAATTCGAGTTTTCGACGGGAGAGCACGTTTCAAGCATCCCTGATCACGAATCAAACATTTCTGAAGTGATGTCTGTGTATGTGTGTGTCAGTGAGTCTGTGGAGACGATAACTGATGAACGAATGGACTGATTCGAACGAAATTTGGTACACAAATCACAATCCGTAAACACTGGAAACCTATTATTTTTTATACGCAATCGAATGTTCAGAACCCCCCTAAATTTTCGAGTGAAATTTTGAAAAATCGTCAAAAAATCAAAACCGCTAATAAAGTTACGCAAATAGACATTTCTGATGTAATTTTTCATTAGAAAACGATTGACATAAATTTTATAACGCTAATATGAACCGTTCACGAGATATTACACATTTTTCAAAAAAATTATCAAAAAATTATATAAAATAAAAAAAAATATTTCCTATTGAGAAACATGTTCACTTTTCATATGTAATACCATGCGATAAATTGGGTGACATCATTCTCGTGGATCTAGCTCGTTCCATTCATGAAAAAAGATACTTTGTGTAATACTTTTGTATTTGAACGCCAATAGTCATTTATTTGCTGTAAGAATAACTTATTTCTCCGTCCATAACGCTTGGCGAGATTTTGGCGGAATATCGCCAACTTGGCGACATTTTTAACTGTTGCCAAATTAACAAAAATCTAGCCAAATTGATAAAAATGACGCCAAATCAATGAAAATGACGACTAATTGTCGAAAATTCAATATCTTGGAAAGAATATAAGTATCTACTACAAGAATAACATTTTTTTAACTGTAAAAGTAGTACAATTATTGCATTATTTAAGGAAAGTCATGTGTTGCCCACATCATTTCATCAGTGTTGCCCACATTATCATGTGTTGCCCACATCATTTTCATTTATTCACTGTTAATTAGAATGACAGCAGATATACTACGAAAAATTCAAAAAGTGTAAGGAAAACTAGAGCAACGTAAATAAGCACAAATAACACACTAATACAGAATACAGCTGTTTCGAGGATGCGGTGGATCCTCTTCGTCAGTGCAAGAGAACCAATCAACCCGAAATCCAAAAGAGGAACGGACGCGAAAGGAAGAAGGAGAGGGGATTATATACCCAAGCCCTACTTCTTTTTCTTCGACCCAGGCCGTCCGACCTACTCGAAAGTGTAAGATATTTGTTTAGACCGCCGGGGGTGTGCTACCCAATTTAGACCGGAACCCAGTGGGGGACGCATCCACAGGGATCGTACACTCATTCCCCTATCACAAACCTCTCGGAAGGACTTACGGACCCACATATTTAACAAGCCCGTATTCCGCGTGAACACGGGGAAGTTTAGGTACAGGCGCAAACCGAACTCTGGTTGTTTGAGTGCAATCCCCGTGCGCTAATCACTGGACTGTCCCACCCCTATAACCAAGACCTTGATTAAGAAATTGAGCCAATTAGAAAGCAGCATGAAGAACAGTCCAGCCAGTCCGAAACGAGAAGTAACACCCAAGATTGGCGTGAGCCCAAACAACAGGAATATCCCGACAAGACAAATGATCAAGAATAAATGAGACCAAACAAGACGAAAAAAACGACACATAATGACTCCAAAGGAATATAAAGAAGAAAGTGGAAAAATTTTTATAGGACAATCCGCCAGAACAAAAATGGAGTACTGGACAAGTCATTAACTAAATTACTAGAATTCCTTTTGGATGTGGAAGGCTCCGAAAAAGTCAAGTTCATAGGTCGACGTGCATTTTTGTGCGATCCTTGCTAAAGAAAACTCAAAATGGTGGTCAAATTGATAGCAATGCTCAAAAGTGTGTTTGAATATTTAATGCAAAAAATATCCGAGTTTTATGAAACGGAACAAAATCAGAAGATTTTAATTGGGAGGGGGGGGGGGGGAGACTGATTTAAAATTGAATGGAGGAGAGTGCATTAATTTCCAAACTTTATAAAATATACATTTTATTAAAGTACTTATTCTGGAATAAAATGTTCAACCACTTAATTAAATAAAATTATAAATGACGTTTTTACAATTCGATGAATAATAGATGGTTGTCATAAAAGTCTTCCTAGAAACAGACAGAAATGCACATTGAAGGTTTAATTAAATTAAACAGAAATAATTTAATTTCTTTAGAGGCATATTAAATGGCTTACTCGGCGGAAATATTTGATTTTAAATTAAGAGGATTAACTTTGAAGTATATATAATTTAAACATAACGCCCAAAGATAATCTTATTGACTTTGTTTAAATATATTCTGCTTTTAAGCTGCTTTTGGTGGTAAAATGGAATAAATTTATACCACAAACACTACGAGAATACTCAATCACTTGTCAATGTCGAGTTATTGGATAGCTGTTAAGGGTATTTAAATACATGGACGACATCTGATGTGGGCAACACATGACTTTCCTTCATAATACAATCCCTTTGCTTCTCTCACAGCAAAGTAATGGTGTTGTTGTTGTTGAAACCCAGACCGTCCGACCTACCAGAAAGGTGTAAGGTAACTGTTTGGACGGTCGGGAAGTGCCACCCAATTTAGACCGGAACCCAGTGGGGGAGGCATCCACAGGGACCGTACCCTCCTTCCCCTACCACCAACCTCTCGGAAGGACTTTCGGACCCACATGTTTAACGTGATCGTACTCCGCATGAACACGGCGGCAGTTTTGGCAGTGGCTGGAATCGAACCCGGGCCTACCGGCAAAGTAATGGTGTGTAAGATCTACGGCATATTTTCTTACATTGAATTAACATTATTTAAATTAAAATGTAGCGATTTTGGCAGCTTATTAGTCCAAAAAGAATGACTTTTTCATACTCAAATCTTTATCAAAATGCAATGGGCATTTTATTAATATCCCGTGGAATAAATGATTACTGGCGAATTATTTGGCGTCAATATACAAAAAAACTATTGCAAAAAGTATCTTCTTCTCTCGCGATTCGTATTTTATAATATATTATGGCATTTTATAATGCTTATTATTATTATTATTTTAATTTTATTATTATTATAAATTTATTTGAGAAACGTGTGATATTTTAAATGGTTCATTTCAGCGTTCTAAAGTTTGTGTCATTGGTTTTCTAATGAAAAATTACGCTCGAAATAATTATTTATTTAACAGTATTGAAGGTTCTCATTTTTTTTAATGATTTTATTTTCAGACATTAATTCGAAAATTCATAATATCTCTAGAACGGTTCATGCTAAGCACTCTGAAGTTTGTATCATTCGTTTTCTACTGAAAAATTAAGTTGACTGACATTAAATTTCGAACTTGGATACTTCGTGTACGGATTGGCGGGGGCATGAAATTTGGCGATGACCAGTCTGGAAATAGACAATCAAAGACATTTTACAAGGAACAGTTTTATTGATTATATTTACAACAGGTGCAGGGGTGAAAAACCCCAGACTGTTTGCCGTAGTCTGATATCGAGCAACTGAGGTGGAGACAACAGACACCAATGCTCGGGGCAAGTCAATGGGCAATAAGTCATCTGACCACCCAGTGGCGAGCAGCCACAGTGTGATATCACCCCCCTCCCAACATGGGCTCAAAAATTTTTCAGTATTTTTCAATCATTTGCTATAATAATTTTGAGATATGTGGTTGAAAAAGTTCGCAGCTAATAAGAAGGAAAAGGACATATTGTCCGAAGCCAGAAAGATGAGATATGCCGATCGGTGGCTATGGTGTATGCAGCACTTACAGAGAACTGGAATAATGCAAAGTGAGCCACCTATTTTTATCTCCCTAATCAATTTGCAAATGCTTCGAACCAACTAATAAACGCTTAGGACGTTGAAATGAGCAAAAATTGACTAAAAAAGAAGTTTTTTTTTAATATAAAACATTATTCTACACATTTAACTGTGCCAGGTGCAAAAAACTGCTAGTATCTATGATGATTTTTTAGGAAGTTATAAGCATTTAAAGTTTGCAAACAAACACATCATGGACCTTTATATACTATAATACTTTCTTACTATAATATTAGTTTATTATTCTAAAAGTCACATAAAATAGTGTGTATATATATATATATATATATATATATATATATATATATATAAAGCAAAAAATCTTATGTGGGCAACACATGACTTTCCTTATATAATGCAATTAATTTACTACTTTTACAGTAAAAAAAAATAGGTTTTTCTTATAGTAGATACTTATATTCTTTCCAAGATATTGAATTTTCGACAATTAGTCGTCATTTTCATTGATTTATCGTCATTTTTATCCATTTGGCGAGATTTTCGGTAATTTGGAAACATTTCAAAAAGTCGCCAAGTTGGCGATATTCCGCCAATTTCGTCGCCAAAATCTCGCCAAGCGTTATGGACGAAGAAATAAGTTATTCATTCTTACAGCAGATAAATTGGCGTTCAAATGCAAAAGTATTACTCGAAGTATCTTTTCTCATGAATGGAACGAGCTAGATCCACGAGAATGATGTCACCCAATTTATCGCATGGTATTACATATGAAAAGTGAACATGTTTCTCAATAGGAAATATATTTTGTTTATTTTATATGACTTTTTGATAATTTTTTTGAAAAATGCGCAATATCTCGAGAACGGTTGATGTTAGCGTTCTAAAATTTATGTTAATCGTTTTCTAATGAAAAATTACATAACAAATGTCTATTTGCGCAACTTTATTAAAGCTTTAGATTTTTTTATGATTTTTTCAACATTTCACTTGAAAATTTAGGAGGGTTCTGAACATTCGATTACGTTTAAAAACAATAGGCTTCCAGTGTTTATGGATTGTGATTTTTGTACCAAATTTCATTCGAATCGGACCATTTGTTCGTCAGTTATCGTCTCCACAGTCTCATTGACACACACACACACACATACTTTCACACACAGACATCACTTCAAAAATGTTTGATTCGTGATCAGGGATGCTTGAAACGTGCTCTCCCGTCGAAAACTCGAATTCGAATTTTCGACCCCGTCACAATACTTTCCTTATACATTATGTATATAAGGAAAGTAAAAATGAAAGATAGTGAAGTGAAATAGCATATATGCGCTAGGCAGCAATAAATACTATGCACAATATATTATATAAAATATAAGATGTGAGAGTAAAAAGGAAAAAGAAGGAAGGCTTAGCGAGATGCTTACATAAAGGCGGTAAGGGGTTGTGACCTTACACCCCAGTTGTCAACATGCATGTCTTAAGGGTGAGCGTCAGTAAATTTTTTGCCCTATCCGCGCTTTGTTAACTTTCACGGCACACATATTTCGCAGAAATTCTGCTCAAACAGTTGCGAAATATTTTCTGAAAGATAAAATGCAATGCTTAGATTATATTAAAACTAAATTTAATACCCCCAAAAACATAGAATATATTCTTTATTTTAATCCAAAATATTTTTGGTGCTGCCATCTATTGTCGTAATTTAATTCATACCGATTATTTTTATTTTTTTAATGAACATTTTTAAATATCTATTCCTCCTAATACAGTGTTAGATACAACAACAGATCATATATAATAATGCCACAATCACGGAAAGGTAATTTATCATTCTATAAATTTGATAAGGGATCTGAATGTACATCACTGAGGACTGCAGTTTTGTCTTCAAGTTCTTTTGTCTTCAAGTCCGAGTTCAATTACGTTTCCGTGATTATGGCATTATATATGATCTGTTGTTGTATTTAATAGCGTATTAGAAGGAATAGACATTTAAAAATGTTCATTAAAAAATAAAAATAGTCGGTATGAATTAAATTACGACAACAGATGGCAGCACCAAAAATATTTTAAATTAAAATAAAACATATATTCTATGTTTTATTGGGTATTAAATTTAGTTTTAATATAATCTAAGCATAGCATTTTATCTATAAGAAAATATTTCGCAACTGTTTGAGCAGAATTTCGGCGAAATATGTGTGCCGCGAAAGTTAACAAAGCGCGGATAGGGGCAGAAAATTTACTGACGCTCACCCTTAAATGCCGCGGCATTGCACTCCTGGACGCCAGCACTGACTGAAGCCAACCTCCGAAGTGATAATAATAATTATCACAAAACCTTTTGAAAGGAAAGTCCATGGAACAAACATTGTTTGTCGCGTTACCTCTACCAGTTTCTCAAACTGCATGTTTGTTGCCTCCTAAATACCACATTTTTGGTATCTTGCTGCGGTCCTGTCCTGATGGCGCTACAATCACATTGTTTGTGATTAATCAACTTTTGAGATGAGATAAAATTGATTTCAATTCCAATCCATATTTGTTATTTTTACCATAGAAATTATTAATATAATGTTTCATGAAAGGTATGGGATATTGGTGTTTATACGCCTGTTGTAGGAATGCCTCATCATATCTGATTCTAATGACGTCATTTTTGATGATTCTTTGTATTCTTGACAATCTTCCCAAGAATACATTTCTAAAAATGTTTATGTGTAGATTGGAATTCCAATGTATTATTCTAGAGATGGGTATATTATAACTTTTTCTTTTGTCATATAAAGTAAATGTTATTGGAATTCCATTAAAGTCTATGCATAAATACAGAAATTCTACTATATTTTTATGTGTGGTTGGATTTTCTTTTAAAATTAAGTTGGATGGGTAAAAATCAAAATTCACTTGATAACTCTCATCTTCATATCCAATGATCAAATCATCAACGTAACGTAGGAATAAAATTTTATTGTTAATATGAGATTTGTTTTCGTAAAAGTTGAGATATGCTAGTATAGACGAGCATTCCCCCCCCCCCCCCCCCCCCCATGGGGATGCCCTTGATTTGCTGATAGAAAGAAATACCATTAAAAAGGTAGTTTTCGTTGATAACTATTTTGATTAAAGACTTGTATTTATTAAAATCTATATTATGTTTCATGTCAAATTCTTCATATAACAAGATAAGGATGTGTGAAAGATCCTCAAGATCAATACTGTTGAAAAGTTCTTGAAAATCATACGTTTTGAAGTATAATTGAGTTTTTTGATATTGTAAAGACTTTTACTATTGTAATTACTTCTTGGCTGTTCTTGATGATGTAATTTCCTCTGTTGCTAATTTGCTTCATAATAGGTTTTAAAAGTTTTAGTAGAAATGTGTTGGCTTTGATGAGGGAAGTATTAAATCCAACAGTAATTGGTCTGAAGCAAATGGGATCTTTATGAAGTTTCGGTATATTAATTAAGTAAGGGTACTTAATTGTTTTGGTGTATTTTATACCTGCTTTTAGACATAATACCTTAATTCTATTATCAATCACGATATTGGGCATTTTTACATTCCGATATAGCATTTCGTTTTCATAATTAGCCTTTAAGGTTTGAATATAGAAGTATTTGCAAGTAAAAGCATAATTGCTTGATACCTTATCAGTGTATGTAATAATGTACTGTTCTTGTATAGTCTTGAGACTCTTGATTCCCAAACTGCAACTTTTATGTGGTTGGTAGTAATGTTTATAATATGCTTGGAAGTCCCAGCATATCATATAACGCCATTTATTGAATGTGAAGTCGGGTATGCTGAATCTTATTGCCATATCGTATATAAATATGTCCATATTTTTTTTAAAGGTTTCAAAGGTGTTTCCTTTATATGGGTTGCGAATACTCTCTTTTTACTCTCACATCTTATATTTTATATATATATATATATATATATATATATATATATATATATATATATATATATATATATATATATATATATATACACATATATATACTTACATTGCATTAACCATCATCTATCCACTATCTACATAGTATTTCTGTCTTATTTACTTTAAATGAATTTTTATTTCGAAACGGAATTTTCGAAGGTTTTACATTTTTAAGATGCTCCATGGGTCTAAATTTTTGTTTGAGATGTATGAAATTTGGCAAGAGGTCACCTTTCCTACTTTCTAATGAAACTGGGTATGTATTTTGTAATTGGACTTTATTAAGGTAATTAAAAGTGAATAATTTAATTAAATGCGAAATGTTGATGAAAATTAAGTTTTAATGCAGAAAAATATTTTTCAAAAATTAACTTTCTAAGGGATTTAAAAATAAATACACAAATGTGTTCATAGTGTGTTTTTAAGTGATTATAATGTAAAATTAATCAAAAATGTGAACAAATTGAACGCAAGGAGCATTTTTAAATTTTCGTTAAAAAATTAAATTAAAAAAAAATACAAAATTATAACAAAATTGAAAAAAAATTTAATGGTATTTTATATACAAGTAGTAATGTTAAGAGGAATATTTATACAAATTTTGATGTTTCTAAGTCAATAAATAAATAAAAAAAATTTCAACAACGTCCACCGTTCCCTTAAATGTCTGATTAGCAATTCAATAAAAAATATTATACAGTACACCAGTGATGCCAATTAACCAGAATGATTTAAAATTGTAAATGTTATCTGCTGTAAACATCTAGCATGTAAATAAAATTATGTATATTATACCTGATAATGATTGGATTCATGTGAGCATTTGGTCCCCACGCTTCAATCATTTTAATTAATTAATGTATCGCTTTACAACGGCAACAGGTAAGTAGGGAGTTAATACCACATATGATACGATAATTTATTTATCAAAGGTCAAATCTATCTATATTATAAAGAGCAGTATTCTGGAATTCTATGTTGCGTATGACATCAGATATTGAAAAAGAAGCTGGATATTGGACTCGTTTTTAACTTATTTGCAACAATGGAGAATTCTAGAGCTTTACGTCGCGTATGACATACTGAAAACGAAGCTGGATATCGGACTCATTTTTAATTTATTTACAACAATGGATATATAATACCTCCTTCTGTGTTGTGGCTTCTCAGACAGTGATTGAGTGTTATCTTTTATTATAGTAAGATATCCCACGAATAAACCGTTTTCTTAAAATTCGCGAAGAATGCCCATGGGCCTCACTAGTATAAATAAAATTGAAAATATGTGTGTATGTGTTTGTCCCATCACCACGGGAGAAGGACTGCGCATAATTGCATGAAATTTTATGGGTAGCCTTGAAATAGCCCCACTTAAAATTTAGTCTATGTTTCGCGTTTCTAGGACCAGGGGTTGTCGAGATATCAATGCAAAACGAACCTCCCATAGCGATAGCATCATGTAGACAACAACGCATTTAAATCAAATGTGTTTATACGGTAGACGATTTTTATTATTATTTCTTCTCAATTTAAATAATAAAGAAATGGATATAAAATTAAATTTCCATAAATGATCGGTGTTGCAGTTTTGATTTGATTACACTATTAATTCACGCCTTCGGGTTTAAAGATTACAGGAATTATTGATATTTTCAACTTCTTACGTCGTCTGTTTAATTTTGGCAAATAATTTTCCAACTCATATATTGTGTTTAGCTAATTATTGAAACAAACTGAAATGGTACTTACCATATTATTTTAGCGCTTTCATTTTGGCATATATTGATCCAATTTCATATTTTCTTTAAACTTGTTTACAGGTGATTTTTTATATACTGGTTATGGATTCTATGTTATTTATTTATTTTTTTTTGTAACTTGTTTACAGGATTTGTTTGACCAGGGTGCTTTATTCTTCTGAAGATAATTATATATCGAGAGCAGAGATTCCTTCTTTTTATGAGAATTAAATTAAATATTTTATAGAATGTTTTGAATAACAATGCCATGTAAAAAAATCTGATGTGGGCAGCACATGACTTTCCTTATATCTAGAGCTGGGGGGAAAAACCACTTAAGTCAAAAACAAGGAAGTTGAGATATTAACGAATGAAAATAATGACATTTTTAAGACATAGTTTTTTTTAATTTTGATTTTCAAAATACACATTTAATTTTTATGGTATTTATTACACATTTATAAGCTAAATAACCATACATTGTATTGTAATTTTGGAAAATGAATTTTTAGGTAAATTCTGACTTAAGTGGTTATTCCCGAAGCAAGTTTGTGGTAAATACCGACATAAGTTATTATTCCTGACTTCAGTATTTATTCCTTAAACACAATTACGATGTGTTTACAAATACAGACATAAGTAATTGTTTAATAAAACATCGGTCATAATGCAGCATTTAATTGTGCACTCTAATTCCAAACTGTTATTATTATTTAATGTTTTCTTAGGACTATTTTAAGTAAATATTTTGTAAAAATTATAAAAAACGTCGAAATGATGTTTCAACTGATTTTTCTGAAAATTGTTTAAAAATAAAATTGAAAGTTAATGCACCTTTTTTGTAAATTAATTAGCTAATTTAAGATGTATATAAATATAAGCATATAGAACTCAAACATATAAAACTGAAACTCAAACATCGTTTATAGTTCATCCGGATCAATTTCAATCATATCGGGATCAATGTCTGCTTCATTTGAAGTCGGAAGCATGGAATAGAATTGATTCATTTGGCGAGATTTTCGTTCATTTAGCAAAATTTAAAAAGTCGCTCAGTTGGCGACAGTCCACCAAATTCGTCGCAAAACTCTCGCCAAGCGTTATGGACGCAGAAATAAGTTATTCTTATAACAGATAAATGACTATTGGCGTTCAAATACAAAAGTATTTCTCAAAGTATCATTTATCATGAATGGAAATAGCTAGGTCCACGAGAACGATGTCACCAAATTTATCGCATGATATTACATATGATAAGTGAACATGTTTTTCAACAGTTAATATTTTTTTTTTACTTTATGGGATTTTATTGATGAATTAATTTGAAAAATGGTTAATATCTCGAGAACAGTTCATGCTAGCACTCTAAAGTTTAAGTAAATCGTTTTCTAAGGAAAAATTACATAAGAAATGTCTATTTTCGTAACTTTATTAAAAGTTTTGATATTTTGATGATTTTTTCAAAATTTAACTCGAAAATTTAGGGGGAGTTCTCAGCATTCGATTGTGTTTAAAAACAATAGACTTCCAATAATCACGGATAGTAATTTTTGTTTCGAATTTCACTCGAATCGCTCCATTCGTTCGTGAGATATCGTGTCCATAGACTCACTGACGCACACACACACACACACACACATCACCTCAAAAATGTTCTATTCGCGATCAGGGATGATTGAAACGTGCTCTCCCGTCGAAAGCTCGAATTCGAATTTTCGACCCCGTCACAATACTTTCCTTCTACATTATTGTATATAATTAAAACAAAAAAATAAACTGTTCCCTCTTCAAAGCAGACTAATCAGACTACCACGGAGTCTCGTTTTAATTGCATCAGCGGTTACAGAGGTAGCTAAGAACAGCTGATTTAACACCAGCATACATGCTCCAGGCCACCGCAAATAAACTACAGTATATTTAAATATATGGGGATTTTGTTTAGCACATTCCCAGTGAGAACATGTAAAACTTGCACAATCAAAACGAGCACAATCAGTACAATTTTCCCGTTAACTATACTTTATTAGCTATTGAGACGAACATCGTGCCACAGCGCAGGAGTAAGGTATTTTTATTTATGTTATCTAACATAATTCAAAACGTTTTACTATTAAACATTTGTTCTGCCTCCCCCTATTCTTTTGCAGAGATTCATTTCTGGCTACACCGCTGACAGCACAGAAACCTTTTTATTTTTATGCATATAATTTCTATTAAGAGCCTTGTTCTTAAAACTCTAGTTTCTATTGTGGCTAAATCTTACGAGAGATATTTAATAAAATACAACATACCTGAAATATTTTTACTCTTGTGAATTTACCATTAGTTGTCCCCGTGACAACATACTAATCTAAAATTAAGACACCACTCGCTAAAATAAAGTGTTATTTCAGCACTGTATGAATAAAACAGCTGCCTAACAATAATCAATTACCAGACGAATAAATTCACAATCACCGGAAATATGCATCGAAAGAGGGGGGAGAGAACATCGCGCTCGCCTCGAAATTTTACGAAATAAAAAAAATATTGTAACGTAGTTTCAACAAAGAACA
Source organism: Amaurobius ferox (assembly GCA_951213105.1). Classification (NCBI taxonomy): domain Eukaryota; kingdom Metazoa; phylum Arthropoda; class Arachnida; order Araneae; family Amaurobiidae; genus Amaurobius; species Amaurobius ferox. Next base: position 78,661,806 of record OX578144.1, read on the forward strand.
AGGTTGTATAAACTGTACGGAATGATAACATTTCTTCACTCATGTTTTTTAAACGCTAAAATCTGCACAAATAAAACGGATAATAATAACTTTTCTTGACATGTGCTTTTTCCCGAATAATATCTGTTAGAAAATTAGAGAAAAATAACTTTTTATGACTTATGTGGTTTTTTCCCGGCTGAATTCGGAGTAAAATCTAGTAGGTTGTTTATGGTGTTTTTTTTTTATATCTTAGAAGTCCAACAGATGTATGTGCTTTTTCTACAGCATAGTTCATACATTTCTTCAACAGAATATGTTATAAAAAAAAATTGCAATTTTTGACTTATGTGTTTTTTCCCGCCACGTCTAGATATAATGCAATGGATTTACTACTCTTACAGTAAAAAAGAAATTGCTTATTCTTATAGTAGATACTATATTCTTTCCAAGCTATTGAATTTTCGTCAATGAGTCGCCATTTTCATTGATTTAGCGACATTTTTATCCATTTGGCGAGATTTTCGTTAATTTGACAACATTTAAAAAGCCGCCAAGTTGGCGACATTCCGTTAAAATATCGCCAAGCGTTATGAAAGGAGAAATAAGTTATTCTTATAGCAGATAAATGATTATTGGCGTTCAAATACAAAAGTATTATTCAAAGTATATTTTCTCATGAATGGAACGAACTACATCCACGAGAATGATGTCAATAAATTTATCGCGTGATATTACTTATGAAAAATGAACATGTTTCCCAACAGTTAATATATTTTTTTTTAATTTATGGGATATTTTGATAAATTTATTTGAAAAATGTGCAATATCTCGAGAACGGTTCATGTTAACGCTTTAAAGTTTCTGTCAATTGTTTTTTAAAGAAAAATTACATAAGAAATGTCTATTTGCTTAACTGTTTTAAAGGTTTTGATTTTTTGATGATTTTTTTCAAAATTTCACTCGAAATTTTAAGGGGGGGGGGGGTCTTAACATTCGATTGTGTTTAAAAACAATAGGCTTCTAGTATTGATGGATTGTAATTTTTGTACCGAATTTCATTCGAATCGATAAATTCGTTCGTGAGATATCGTCTCCACAGACTCACTGACACACACAGACATCACTCCAAAAATGTTCGAATCGTGATCAGGGATGCTTGAAACGTGCTCTGCTGTCGAAAAATCAAATTCGAATTTTCGACCCCGTCACAATACTTTCCTTATACATTATACTATGTATATAAGGAAAATAATACTACAGAAATTTGCACATAATTGTGAATTTTAAGTTTTTTATATTATACATTCCGTAAGAAAAACGGGTACACTGCTAGTTTCTTAATATATAAAAAAAAATCGATGATTGGGGTGGATGATCGGAGCTTCCGAACGTTCCATCTAGTTAAAAATTAATAGGGTTCCAGGATAAACTGCTTGCGCTCATGAGCGCCCATAGGACTTTTCCGAGGAGGGGGAAAACTACTAACAAGACAAACGCAAGGATAAGATGTACAACATCGACTAGTTGGATGCCCACCTTTGTGACATTGAACGTTCGGGGGGGGGGGGGGGGGGGTAGTGCTCCTTCTTGCCCTCCCCTATGGACGCTCATGCTTGCGCTTTATTCGTTGGTGAGATACCACGTGTACAGATTCACTGACACACACGCACACATAGTAACATATATGCACACAGACATTACCTCCAAACATTGAATTCAAATTCAATGATTCTTGAAACGTGTAAATTTGTGAAAAACTCGAATTTGAATTTTTGACCACCATCACAATTCTTTTCTATAGTATATTGTACTACGTGAAATGTAAAAACAAGTTATATATTTTCAGATTATGTAACCAATATATTCTTTTTTATTCTTTTGTTATTTTTTTTTCTTTTATCAAATTTGCAACAATTTAGTGACTCCGATGAATTGAATGAATTTGATTTTTCCTTGTTAAAATAAACCATAGACATACATAAACTTCATAATACTTCCATGGGAAAAAGCAGTCATAAGAAACTACAATTCACTATAATTGTTTCGAGGGCATTCTCGAAGCCCTCTTCCTCAGGTCAGGCACACAGAGTTCTTAGCAAAGGGTTAGCGATTGTAACGAGCACTGTTCTAAATATTTGGAGCACATAGTATAATAACGTGGTGTTCCAAAATTTTCTTAGAAACTTCTCAAGAACTCCTTTTTCCTATTCCTATTTTTCTAAAGTTAAAAAATAAGAATTTAAGCACCTAAAATTGATAATTGCAACAACACATATACAGGCCCGGCCACACAACTTGTTACCATAAACCCCTGGGTTGGTCGTGTGGTCTGGGCCTTCAACACATATACAGGGGTAAAAGTTTACAAAGAATACATGATACAGAAATTTTAACCTTTTCTATCAAAAGCACTCTTTAAATCTTATTCCAAATTCTTTACTATTTTTATTCGCGCTTATTTTAAACTTATTTAATTCCAACGTATCACAATCTCACGCCATTTGGTCAGTACAATCTAAATTATCACCTTATTTTCGTCGACATCGGCATTAATAATGTAAACTCTTCGGGCAACAAGAGCAAATTTTCTTCACAAAGTATTCTGAGAACATACTTTTTCTCATTATTAAGAGTTCTAATTAATAAACTGTCCATGTAAATTCTGTCTGTCACGTAAACCTCTCTTCGGTAAAAGATTTTTGATCTTGCTTCTTCCATTCTTTAAAAACTGCGTTGTTCTGTATTTTTCCAAACCGTTCCCAGGACCTAAAATGAAAACAGTTTGCGCCATTTATCAAAATTTCTGAGTCAGCTTTTAGAACGCAAAAGAAATCTGCTTGCTCCTTTCCAGCTATGCCGCAGGGTTGCCAGGTCTGGCCAATTTTAGCTAATTTGGCTATTTTTCAGCATGATAGGCTAAACAATTTTTGAGAAACTAGCCAACCATTATTTGGCTATTTCTGGCTAATTTACTTCCTTTAGAATAAAAATGTTGACAGCAACAGTTTTTATAATGATTATTTTAATATTAAGTTGGTCATCTGGTTTGCCTGAACACCAGCATGACCAGACTCTAGAAAATATAATCTCAAATTTTAATCTTTTTTTAATTTTTTATATTAATATTAAGGTTAGTTAAATTTTGGAAATTATTATATCGTGTGTTCTTCTTACTTCTGTATAAAACAGATAATAGTTTTTTGCTTTTATTGTTAAGTAAGACTAACCAGCTCTATAAATTAAGGGGAATTAAAATAAAGGGGGGAAAACACCTGCTAAAAAGAAAATTAAAATAAATAACTTCGTTAATATATAACATAAAACAATAATTTAAGAAGGTGACAACAGATTTCCAAGGGAAGGGGGGCAAATCGGCTTCCTTAAGAACAAAAAACAAACAAACAAACAAAAAAACTGAGCGACTAAACCAGCAAAAACAAGAATGACTTTTAAAATTATTTTATGCTTATATTAACGAATCTATTTATTATAATGTTCTATAAATTCTATTATTATTTAAATTAGTCATTACGGTGTCAATTTTTAAACGTTTTTTAAACATTTTGTATTAAGACATAATGCAGATGTAACTATATATTTTTTTACTTTGAATTTTAAAGCTATAATTTTAAATATATTTCCATTTAAACATATTATTACCATTTTTGTATATACTACGTGAGCAACATAAATTAAGTATGGTACTAAAGTGCGCATTTGTGTGGGTTGGCTAAGTTTGGCTAATTTTAGGTTGTGATTTGGCTAGTTTCACTCAACTCAAACCTGACATGCCAAAGAACTGTGGTTGTGGACAAATTCATTCATTAAGCTCTATCATTTTATAGTATAGCTCAGTGAGTGAAGGATAATTTATGATAGACAGAGGGCCACCATATAATAAAGATTTAACATCAGAGGGCCACACTTATAAACATTTTGATAACTACTTTCTGGAATTCCGTATTAAAAATACTAGTGTTATCAATTGATTATACGAAGGTACCTCATTCGGTACTTTATACTCTATTTGCAGGTATTAATTACACCTTTATTCGTACTTTATAATAAGACAATACATTTAAAAAAAAAAAAAAAATTTTATATGTTATTTTAATGCGAACAGTGGGGCTTGTCAAAACTTCTTACCAGAGATTGAAAGTTCTCTGTCATTTCTAATGTAGAAATCCTGAGACAATGCCGATTCAATTTATCTGTTAATCAGTGAAAAAGGCGTGACGTTTAACTAGGAATTAATGCTTGTGTGTGTGGGGGTGATAATTGAGGAATGCAAAACTCTTATTATTTTTTTAAACAGGGATAAGAGCTGGGGTGAAGTAGAAGAGAAATAGTGGCTACCACGGCAACTTGGACGATACAATGTATTGAATAAGTGTAATTAATACCCAGACTATAATAAATAAAGTGGGGGCCGGATGTGGCCGGCGAGCCACGATTTATCCATCACTGCTCTACAGTTTAAACTCGATACAATTTTAGAACTTTTCAAAAGTTGCCAGATTGGCAATGTATAACCACATTTGTTTAAGTGTGAGGGTCAGTAAATCTTCTACCCTATCCGAGCTTTGTTAACTTTCGCGGCACACATTTTTCGCAGAAATTCTGCTCAAACAGTTGCGAAATATTTTCTGAAAGATAAAATGCAATGCTTAGATTATATTAAAACTAAATTTAATACCCAATAAAACATAGAATATATTTTTTATTTTAAACCAAAATATTTTTGGTGCTGCCATCTGTTGTCGTAATTTAATTCATACTGATTATTTTTATTTTTTAATGAACATTTTTAAATATCTATTCCTTCTAATACAGTATTAACTACAACAACAGATCATATATAATAATGCCACAATTACGGAAAGGTAATTTCTCATTCTATAAATTTGATAAGGGATCTGAATGTACATCACTGAGGACTGCAGTTTTGTCTTCAAGTTCAAGTCCAAGTTCAATTACGTTTCCGTGATTGTGGCATTATTATATATGATCTGTTGTTGTATTTAATAGTGTATTAGAAGGAATAGACATTTAAAAATGTTCATTAAAAAATAAAAATAGTCGGTATGAATTAAATTACGACAACAGATGGCAGCACCAAAAATATTTTGAATTAAAATAAAAAATATATTTTATGTTTTATTGGGTATTAAATTTAGTTTTAATATAATCTAAGCATTGCATTTTATCTATCAGAACATATTTCGCAACTGTTTGAGCAGAATTTCGACGAAAAATGTGTGCCGCGAAAGTTAACAAAGCGCGGATAAGGCAGAAGATTTACTGACGCTCACCCTTAAGGTCTGGGAATCCCCAGCGTGCCCTTGTGGCGGCTTGGGTGACCCTGACCATTACGTCTTTGAATGCAGGTTTAGCAGGGAATTGGCAGCCATTTGGCCCGACCGCTGGAGGAACATAGAGCTTTTTGGGTTAAAAGGGTTGTCGCCCTCGCTCCATCAGGAAAATTGTTAATTGTGTATTAATTGCAAAGAATATTACTGAAGATTTTAATAAATACTTGGAGTTATAGGTTTATTGTGAATTGTTTTTATTGATGTTTTTGTATTTAAAGTGATTTAAATTTGAGAATATTGTAAACTTTGAGGGAAAAGTTATTTTATTGGTGCTTGTAATCCTTTGTACATTGATTATGATATTTTATGATGATTGATTGCATCTTTGGGGTTTTTAAATTTCTAGTTATAAACTGATTTATTGTAATAATGATAAAACCTTGTTGGCTCCGATGTGGGAGTTGATTTTTGTGTTAATTATTACTATATGTTGTGGTTATGTTATAACTATAGTGTTGTTATTATTCATTTGTAATATCATAGTGATTGATATAATTTTGGTTTTTATTCCCCGCCTATGCGGAAGATTTTTTGTAAAAGTCTCCCATGAGGAGCCATGTTGATTATTATTTGTGATTAATAAATCCTTGGGTGTTTTGGGTTGTGGGTGCGTCGTTTGGGGGAGTCGGCGGCTTCCCTTGTCCGCTGGGCTTGGGTTGCCCGTTGGCAGTTCTTTTTGCTGGGAGTCGACTTTTTTCCCGGCCAGAGATTTAAGTTGCTCGGCCTCTTTTTGGTGAGCCCTCGGGTCTGGGCCGCGGTAACCATATTTGTTGCTACAGTGATATGTTTGTTCACACCCGGCCAACCTTATGTGGATGTTTGTTTCTCCGAAATGACAATTGGTTTACAACCTGTAAGTGCGAAGGGAGGGGTGGGGGGAAGGAGGTACTAAGTGCTTGCAGCAATATTATTAAAAATTCAAACACATGTATGAAATAGTGGTGAATTACACTTTATTTAATATTTTGTATATACTTTTATAAATACAAATTTACAAACAATCTGTTAGACAGCATAAAACATAGTAAAAAATAGGATTGCCACATTTTAAAATTAATTTCACAAACATGCAAATATCCCCCCATAAGTACCTCTATAAGAATTTTGTAACACGCATTTAGTTGAATTCAAAAGTCATTTGGCAATTACATTTTTGAAAGCATAATAAAATGTTCTTTGCAATTGACAATGCGTGCGAGCTTCGAGCGTCGATTCTTTAAATTGCCTCAAATCTGATAATATGCAAAAGCTTAGTTAACATAGTTAAACTCGACTGATTCGATTTAAATTTTATACATAGCTTGAATGACCTTTCTGGTAGGTCGGACGGTCTGGGTCTCAACAACAACAACATAGCTTGAATGAATCATGTTTTAGGTCATGAAGAAACCAGAATTTTAAATTCCAATCTATGTACTGAGATATTTGAGGTCAAATGTCAGATAATACTATATCTATGTAAAAAAATTAACTTAAAACAATTCGCTTGGTAGAATTTTTAAATATATTGGTACCCGCTTATAGCGAGCTCGGAAATAGCGAAGTATCGATTTTTCACCTCCCCCCCTGTTAAAATTGCGTAATTTGGATTTATTTTCATGCAACAGTAGGCTTACCATAATTTGGGAAGCCCAACCCAGGACACTTTTTAAAAAAATGAAAATGTACAGATGCGTGACCACGGGGGGGAGGGTGGGGGTACACCCCTACAGGGATATTTACATTGTAACATTCCTTTTTGCTAGCAATTGCCTCTTATTCTAACTATGCATCTATGTATACAGCACCCTCTTCCTTATGGTGAAATCCTAGTCTGAGGGGTTGAGACCCAGACTGTCCGACCTACCAGAAATGTGTAAGGTAACTGTTTGGACGGCCGACCTAGTCTGAGGGGTGGATCAGGAGAGGAATTTTGCTTGGAATTTTGGTGGGAACTTGCATTGCCAAATCAGCAACGGTGATGATGATAGTTGCTGCCACTATCAACGTCGTGTTAATTGACTGATTTTGGGGGGAGAAATTTCCCCTATCCCCCACCCATGGATCCGCCCCTGCTAGCCTCGCCTAAAGAATGTATAAATAATATTTAGAATACAGAATAGACTACTAGTCACAAGGCAAAATTAAAATGCTTTGCACAAACTTTCCATAACACAATACCACTTTTTATTGAAACAGGAAGCTACACAAATCAAATTTGCTCTGTAATTCATTTATTTCATTTTGAACTGGGTCCTCCCTGTGGATCATCAACCTCAGTATCACCAGTACATACTAAATTTGGAAGTTCAGGCAAATTGCATTTTGACCATTCATATTTTTCGGAAGATAAAATCTTCTTTAAAATGAATAAATCTATGGAATTATTTTTTACGTTCAGTGATACAAATATTTTTAGTTGATTCTTTTTTTAAAATATTAATTTTTTTTTTTTGCTTGCTTGCTTGCTTTCCCCAGACATTTTACTAACTACAGACCAGACACAGCTTCAAAACCCGGACTATCCGGGGAAATCCCGGACGTGCGGTATTCATATGCAAAAGTCTTATTCCCTATTTAGCTTGAAAACTGAGAAAGCGAAATTGTTTTAAAGAGAAATCGTTTCATTTTTATTCGGGTTTTCAACATGCTTGTTTGCTTTGCACTTGTTGGTGCCTGGGAGCTGCGATTGCTAGTGTTGGAGTGACGTAACTCTTTTTTTTTTCGTATTGCAGATAGCCTAGGAAGAAGCGTGCGAGGTGTGAAAAATGGAAATTAATTGCTAGATTGAAAGTTTGGAGGAAATTTGGACAAATAAGCATCTGAGCTTTGTGTGGCGTTTTGGCTCTGAGCATGACGTTCAAGGAGTAGGGGGTTTCATCCCAGGGCATGACTAATTTCATTTTTTATTCTGGCTCTGCTCATATGATGTCACGGGAATAGCAAACGCGCACATTTTATTCTCGGACTCTGAAGAGACCGATAATCTCTTTAGACGTCGCTGAGGAAGGTGTGCACAGCACAATTAAAACACTCTGCCCAGGTTGTTTACCTCTGGATATTACCACTTCAAAATTAACAGACAATTTTTAATTGTAATAATTAGTTTGATAACACAGATTCATTTTCAGGTACGATTAACCTTAATACTTTCCCAAGCACATACCCAGATACATCGAGATAACCTAAACACGTGAAGATTTCCTGATAATTTTAAAATGTGGTCTGATGTGATTTTTATTTGCAAAGAAAAATTGCTGGAAATATGCTGAGATTTTATGTGAAATCCGATAATGCTCCATTTTCGATCCTGTGTATAAACATAGTTCAATGTGGAATACGTTACGAGAAAAAAAAAAGAGTTCTGCCAGGGGATCATTCTTTTGACCTAATGGAGTTTAAAATTGATTTGAAACCACTGCAAACGCCCCATGCATACTCAGAGATGTTTACGAGTTTTCAAATATCAGAGATTCTAAAAACGTTATATTTTAAAAAGCTATAACTAAAGTTTCTTTACTGAAATGTCAACTTCTCAAAACTTAGATTTAGAATGAAGTATGGATTTCTTTCTACATCTGCTTACTAGCCGAAGTTTTGGCCGATAATTAGAACGCGGTCCTTTCCTTTCCAAAACCATAACCTTAACTGTGATTTTTCAATGCAATAGCCGTGGATTGAAAATCGGAGAAAAAGATGATTCGGGCAAACTCTATTCGACAGATTTGGTTGTCCTCCTATGCTTCCATCTGTTCCAACCATTTAACTAAAGTTGGAAGAGAATATAAGAATCTTGGAAAATATGGTAACCCTACTTTAATATGAAATAAATAACTTATTTATTGACTAAAGTCTCGTTCAAACTACCCAGCTTGACGGTTTTCTTAATCTAAATCTGAAAGAACTTCGAAAGTCATGATAATAGGATATGACGTTATCCACGAAAGTAGAATCTTCACTCTCGCCCCGTAGGCGCTCTATTGAAGTTACAGGCTTGTCGTCCAGGTAGCGCAAGTGTTCAAAATAGGTGATTACATATTGTCTGCAAAAGAAGAAAAGATTTCATATTTTATGGATATTTAAAATTAAACACAAAAATAATAAATTTAAAAATATAAGAAAAGTTTCAATCTTCAGTTGCAGGTATAGAATTCTGGTATAATGCAAGTAGTTGAGTTGTGATACAGTTCTGGCAATATGAAGAAATGGTTATACTGTCATAGGTGGAAAATCCACAAGGAAGACGTTTCAATTAAGCTAAGAGGTCGTTAAGAGGTCCTTTTGATATTCAGAACATTTGCAGTTTACACTTGGTTACTATGCCTTTAAATTACTTCAATAGATCTAACTTGTCACTCGTGTTGTAAACCGGTACAGAAGTTGTATACCAAAACGCCCTGTAACGTATTAAAAATCCCGATGAGTCTCCTTTAATATAGAACAGATGAGCAAAATACGCAACATGTTGATGCCTTCAAAAGAACATATGCCCACAAATGAAATTCCCACACGTGCCTTTGCATGAGTAATTGCACCAGTGTTGACTGAATTTTGCCACTTTTCTAATAGCTTTCAGAGAAGTTGGATGCTTTTCGGCTCTTTTTTTTCTTTCTTTCGACCCAGACCGTCTGACTTACCCGAAGGTATAAGGTATCTGTTTGGACAGACGGGACAGTGTTATCCAATTTAAACCGGAACCCAGTGAGGGCAACATTCACAGGGGCCGTAACCTCCTTTCCCTGCCACCAGTTTCTCGAAAGGACTTTCGGACTTACAGATTTAAAGTGCTCGTACTCCATGTGAACACGGAGTTAGTTTGGGCAGAGCCGGGAAACGCCGGCTCTTTCTTTTAATCCTCCTTCCTACTGAAATAGTATGTGACAAAATGAACTAATTTCTTCTTTAAGTAAGCATCTCTCTGATCTCTCCAATGATTGTTAAAACTCTTCGTGATCACGATTTATTGTTTACATAGTATATATATTGTGAATAAAGTAAACAATCATTCTGAATAATGATTCTGTTTCGGATGTTTACTTAGATGCATCACTGGCATAGACGTTGCTCACTGTGTTTTAGTCTTATATCAATAGAAATTTGATAAGAAGCGTTCAACTTAAAACAGCCTATGGAATTGCATAATTTCCGTTGGTAGTAGTGTTAGCAATTCGTGCTCATGAAAGTCACTGTGTATTAATGAAATGAAGGCCATGGCTTGAAACTGTTTATCGCTATAGGCGTGGCTGAATAATTTTCAAATACTCATTTGTTAGGCTTAAAATAGGATAAACGTACAGATGTTTACTATGAACTCAATGAAGTTTAAACTTCGAACCATAAAGAAATCCCCAAGACAAGATAAATCCTGGAGCCAAAGAAAGCAACCCCCCCCCCCCCCAAATTTTCGTTTACAGATTTCTAATTGTAAAAAATTCAGAATTTTGAAATTTTTGTTTTAAGGATTTGCGATTTGCTAATTATAAAGCAGATCGCACCTTAAATGTAACTTTAGCTTTTCAAAAAGCATTTAAATCTGAAAAAAAAACAGTATTGTAGCAGGAACGTACAAAACCCATGAGTACAAAATAAAAAAAAAAATCTTCCAAATTAAATAGTAATTTGTTGGCGTCATTGAACTATATGACGTCACTTATGTATTGGTTTATTCCGAATAAAATTTTGTAACTCAAAATTAAATAAAACAGCAACTAAAGAAAAACAGATTTTTGAGTCACGAAACTATAAACATATCCATATTGGAAGTTTTCCCTGTATAATACACTAAAGAATAATATACAATACAGACATTTTAACTTACCATATAAAAATCATTCCTTTTACAGATACCATTATTGAACATTTTTTATTATCACGTTGATAGCTAGCCTAACTCTTAATTAATTCCAACGCATTACTCTCTTACGCCACTTCACAAACAGCCACATCTAGTATATGCTCTTAATTAATCCCAACGCACTAATTTCTTACGCCATTTCACAAATAGTCACATCTAGTATATGTTCTTAATTAATTCCAACGCTCTACTTTCTTACGCCATTTCACAAACAGTCACATCTAGTATATGCTCTTAATTCCAACGCACTACTTTCTTACGCCATTTCGCAAACAGTCACATCTAGTATATGTTCTTAATTAATTCCAACGCTCTACTTTCTTACGCCATTTCGCAAACAGTCACATCTAGTATATGCTCTTAATTAATTCCAACGTACTACTTTCTTACGCCATTTCACAAACAGTCACGTCTAGTGTATGCTTTTAATTAACTCTAAAGCACTACTTTCTTACGCCATTTCACAAACAGTCACATCTAGTCTATGATCTTAATTAATTCCAACGCATTACTCTTTTACGTCATTTCACACACATTCACATGTAGTCTCTTTATTTTCATCGATGTCAGCATTAAGATAAATTCTTTAGAGCGCTATAAGAAAACTCATTTTTTAAAACATGCTGATCTATTAAACTTTCTCATTTTTCGAACTCTCTAGTTCAGCGATTCCTGAAGTGGGGGTACATATTTATAGATTTAGTAATTATTTGTAGAGTGAGTACGTATTTATAGAGTAATGAATAATATTTTTTTGAACGTAGATTTGAATTAAATTCCAGTTCGATCCACCTTCAGTGTTCTATCAGTATTCTAGGACTCGCTTATGTTCCGGTGTAATTTTAATAAGAGGTTCACATCTTCCTGCACAACGCACATTTTCTAGTAATCATTAAAGAACTGCATTCATGCAAAAACATAAATCTACATAAATCATAATATCGGTAAAGCGTATTATTTTAATTTTTTCTGATAGATTAGTATAAAAAAAAATTGATTATTCTTAGATCGGCCAATCTACCCGCCCTTCTACTACCCCCTGCTTGATAAAACGACACTTAAATTAAATTTTTTCCACGAAGCAGCAGAAATAAATAATTTCATTCTAGATATATACTACGGCAGGAACTTAATTTCCATTTTCTGCGTCACGGTATGCTCATGGAAAAGAACAATCCATCACATTAAGTGATCTATCATCCAAAGCAATTACGGGTTCCAGATGAATATCAAAAGGCCGTTTGATATTGGACTTCGGGAAAAGAAATGTACAATCGTCCGTCAAATATTACTTAGGGTATATGCAGAAAATACGCAAGTTAATGTGATTTTATTTGTATAAGTTTTGGTGTGTTTAAATTAGATTTGAATATAACAGTTTAACACAAGATTTTAAGAGACCGGGTATATAAATTTATGTAACCATTCAATTTCCAAATCGCCTGGTTTTAATCAAAATCATTTCCATCACGTTTCATTTTTTTTCATGCGTAACCATGCCAATAGTGCAACAAAAACGTAATATGCCTTAAGCTCCGTTGATACGCCTTTAATAAGCGCGCTGCAATGATCCACGCATGTGCACAAACATCTGGTTAGTCGATTGCCGGTCGTTGGCAGAACGACACAGAAGCATTTTATATGCTTTATATGTTATCTTTTAAATTGACGAAGTTAAACTAAGCTGATATGCGACAAGTTAGATGGAGTGCTTTAAATAAATACTAATAAATGAAAATACTTAAGTCGAAAAAAAAATCATTTATCTCAAAAGTAAAATTAAATAAATAATTGCTATGTCACAGTACATTACTATTTACAGGACATATTCTGATATTTTTAATAATTATCCAACTTTACGAATTACCAGCCTCTTTTCGAAATGGATGTGTGACTTTCAGGCCATAGTAACAACACTTTTTTTATTTCATTGTACAAGAAATACTTTCTCACGAGAAAGAATTCCTTAGAGTTCTTCTCATGCACCTGCCCATTTTAGGAAACATTCCTAACAAAATGCCAAATGTGTTCTCACACTGTAAGAGAAATGCAACTTATCGCACAAAAGGACAGTACTTGAGATTCCCTGAACAAAATAGGGAGAGTTCTACGAAAATGCTTCAGAATGGCAATTACGACCAACTAAAATGTCAAGAGACAAAAATTTAGTACTTCAAGTGCACGCCTACTCCCTTATGCTTTGCCCAAAGTCAAAATAGAACGAAGACAAGTAAAGCACAGTTTTTCTAATTTATTTTATTTTTTGATGAGCGTTTCTACTGCGAATAATACCAGGAGTGGAGCAAGAGGTCATGTGATACATAGATGTCCAGCGGAGGAACACAGCAAAAAACATCAACCTTACCACTCATGTATCAATGGGCAATAGCGCCTTGTACCATACAGGCACTAGTGTAGAATTCAGTTGGCGAAAGAGATCTAGGGCAGTTCGAACTTCGGTATGACTGTCTTGGAATTGGGCTGATGTTATTTTCGATGTCATTCGCTTACCAGATGCAGGACCGAGGGGTCGCTCTATAAGTGAGCTCTGCAATGAACTGCAATTACCATCTCTACATATAGTTGACGTTTGCCGATGTCTTTGAAGTCAATGAGCTTCCTATACATTGTTTACAAAATAGCGTGCAGGTAAACTATTCCTTTATGCATTAAAATGCTGAACGAGAATAAACTTCTTGCTTGTGAACTCATACGCAATGGCAGCCGCTCCTTTAGTCTATAAGGAAGCCTGAGGCGCTTGCAAAATCGACAATATAACCATCAATAGGTTTCCAGAGCAACCATCAATGGGTTTCCAGAGTAACCATCAATAGGTTTCCAGAGCAACCATCAATAGATTTCCAGAGCAACCATCAATAGATTTCCAGAGCAACCAGCAATAGGGTTCCAGAGTTTCCCAAGACGAAATCTCAAAAACTATCTGATAGAATGAACTTTTGAACTCACGGGTGTACGGTCAAAACCAGCGGCCTTATAAACCGGCGTGTAGTCGACGCCCCATCAATGCGAGAAGCTTCGGTCGACGCAAGCACGAGTACGGAGTGAAAAGAGTGATGGGTAGAAGCCAGAAACGTCGATCTACGCAACTGACGGACTTCGAGAGAGTCCTGATCATCGGGCTGAAAATCGCAGGGTGGTCAGCGCGCCGGAAAGCCCGTCACGTGGATCGTTACGACTATACCGTCCGACGGTGTTGGGAGCACTGGTCACGGGACGCCGCTCAGACACAGAGGACCGGCTCTGGACGGACGAAGCATGCTACGAGTAGAGAGGATCGAATGATTGCGCGGCAGGCCCGTATAGAGCCCACGGCGACCCGATCTGCGGTACAGGCACACGTAGCGGCTCATGTGTGCCCACGAACCATATCTAGATGCCTGAAGGAAGCGAATCTGCGATCCCAGCGTCCTTTACGTGTGCTACGGTTGCAGTGGTGCCGGGCCAGAACAACGTGGAACGCCATAGATTGGCGATGTGTGGTGTTTGGCGACGAGTGCCGCTTCGCTTTGGGGACCGATTCGATGATCAGTGCGTCTGGGTGTGGAGGTATTCTGCACAACGCTACAACCCCAACCTCGTTACCGAGCGCCAGACCAGCCCCACTGCAGGCATCATGGGCTGAGAAGCCATAGCCTACGACAGCCGATCTGCTCTAGTAGTGGTACCTGGAACATTGATGGGTCAGCGGTACGTAGATGAGATTCTATGGCCTCATGTGCTCCCATTCGTTGCTGGGATTCCAGCTGCGCAATTCCAGCAGGATAATGCCCGGTCGCACACGGCTCGGGTAGCCCAGGCCTGCCTGAGTCATGTCCAGACACTTCCATGTCCAGCCCGCTTTCCAGACCTATGCCTTATCGAACATGTATGGGCCCAGTTGAAACGTCAGCTGCCTCGTTGCCGCAATCTTCGGGATTTGGAACGTAACGTCCAACAGGTGTGGACTCGTCTGCCGCAGGACAACATCATGCGTCTGCTCTACACCATACCGGACCATATTGCTGCTTGTATCGCAGCACGAGGCGGTGCAACGCGCTATTGAGGATGACCGAACTGTGTACTACAGCTCCCTCTGTACGTCGCTGTTTTTGTGATCATGTATATCATTCATCTGTATCCTTTCATCATAAAATTTCAGGTCCATCCTACGCTTCCTTCTTGGTACGCAACTTTCATTGTCCGTGAGTATATTTAGTTTTCAAAATCTCATTCTAAAATTTGGAAGTCTTTTAAAAATCGATCACAGTTAATATTAAGAGTTCCAATATTTACAGATTGTGATAATTGCATCAAATTTCATTCGAATTTCATTCTATTCGTACTTGAAATATTAAGTGCGCGCGCATATACCACACACACACGTACATCATATCAAAAATGCTCGATTCAAGTTCAGGGACGGACAAATAAGCCAAAAATTCGAATTTGAATTTTAGACTGTTTCTCTATACATTATATTATAGGAAAAAGTAGGAAAAATAAAAGCTTTCGTGTTCAAGCTAAGTAGCTTCTAATTTAATTGCAATTTTCTTAACGTAAATTCTCATGCACTTAAATAATCTATGTGCAGATGGAAAAAAAAATTCCTTAGGATGAAATCAAGTTTTAAATATCTTATGTCATGTTCTTCAAACCTAAAACCATTGATAAAAGGGCTTAAAAAGCCGCAAGCGATAAATAATTATAAATTTCTCTGTATTAAAAAGTGCTCGATTACCACATAACTCAGGTATTGCTAGCTTCACCTTATATCACATTGATGGATTTTCAAAAGTTACACGGATTGTTGACCAGCAGGTGATCGACATCTGTACTTAACAGTGTTGCATTGTTGATGCTTTAATTAATGGACTCACGCGTGTCATGATTACATTCAGGCACGTAATATCTAGATTCTAGTCGAATACCTGTTGAAAACCAACTTGCAATAATAAATAAATTCCTAGCAGTAATATACGTATTTATATAATTGAAAGTATTTAAAAGTTTACTTCATTGTTGAATGAATATATTTGTGGAATGTCCTGTCAGTTTTATCAAATGATCTAACTTGTACCAAATTTCAATTTTCTATCTTAATTGTTTTAATTAACCCGTGAACCTAATTTCATGTCTCTATCTTACTTAAAATTAGAGTTTTATTTTTATATTTGGTATATTGAACATTTTAGTGTGTGACAACAAATATTTTAAATAACAAATAATTTTAAACTTTAATTTTTTCCCTTCTTACTATCCGCAGGTGGGATTTGAACCCACAACCCATCAGTCGAGAGAGCACGGGGAAGCACTTGCCTCATACCTTTCAGCTACCGAGCCGGCTCCTAGTATCATGTATCAAGTCTCCAACTTATTAGGAAGAGTGTTTCCTAAACAGTGCAAATTTCAAACCTTTTTGATTTGGTGCACACTTTCAACTGTAAATTTTCGAATCATTCAATATTAACGAACTTGTTATCCAAAGATTGATGCGTTGTTGTTGTTGAGACCCAGACCGTCCGACCTACCAGAAAGGTGTAAGATAACTGTTTGGATGGCCGAGAAGTGCCACCCAATTTAGACCGGAACCCAGTGGGGGAGGCATTCACAGGGACCGTACCCTCCTTCCCCTACCACCAACCTCTCGGAAGGACTTACGGACCCACATGTTTAACGTGATCGTACTCCGCGTGAACACGGCGGCAGTTTTGGCAGTGGCTGGAATCGAACCCGGGTCTACCGAGTGCAACTCCAGCGCGCTAACCAATGGGCTACCGCGCCCTTACAAGGTGTAAGGTAATTGTTTGGACGGCCAGGAAGAGCCACCCAATTTAGACCGGAACCCAGTGGGGGAGGCATCCACGGGGACCTTCCCCTCCTTCCCCTACCACCAACCTCTCGGAAGGACTTACGGATCCACATGTTTAACGTGATCGTACTTCTCGTGGAAAAGAAATAAAAAGTGTGTATCTTAACTGATAGAGCCTTTTTAAAGAGTTTTAATTTTAAACGCTTTGGTATATATAGCACGCACAAATGAAAATGTTTAAATAATTCGATTTTTCTACATAGTATAATGTATTTTTCCTACATAATATAATGCATAGGGAAAATATTGTGGCAAGTCGAAAATTTGAATTTTCGGCAATAAAGCACGTTTTAAATATCCTTGAATTCGAATCGAACATGTTTTAGGTGTGTGTGTGTGTCGGGGGGGGGGGGGGGGGGGCAGCGATATCTCACGAACGAATGGAGCGTTTCGAATGTAATTTGATACTATTATTACGATCTGTGAATATTTACTTGTACCCCAATGATTTTAAGCGCGATTGAACGTTCGGGTCTGGAATGTTCGGATTCTCAAAATAGTTCAAAGTATTAAAAAATTTAAATTAGAAATACCTTTTCAAAGTAGTTCAAAATATTAAAATATTGAAAATATAACCACTCTATTTCTAAAACTAAGAATATGATCCAAAATCCAATTATATGTCCTTGAAGAACTTTTAAAAGGCTATAAATTACTTCTTACAGTTCATAGCTAGCGCTTTTAGCTCTTGGGATATAAATATTACAAACTTGGAAGAAGGAAATTTTTCAATTTTCTTGAATTCGATAAGACGATTCCTCAAAAGCTGTAGCAGTTTTTTTTTAAAACAAATTATTAATTATGAAATTGGATTTTCTACTGAACATTTTTGTCGCTTAATATTTATAGTTATCTTTTATAGCTTAGAAGATATTACTAGTGAAAAGTGAGCAAAGTGAGTCCAAATCTCGCTTGGACAAAAACTTAGGGAAACATTAATCAGTATATTAAAATATTGAAGTTATTTTATGTACTCATAAATAGAACCGTTTTTTATATAAAACAAGTGAAAATTGTTTCTATTTTTATCTATTGGATTTTATATAAGCGTCTAAAGCGTTTGCATTTTTCATAACGTTCGGACTTCAGACAGAGATATCCCAACCATAAATGTTATTCACATAAAAAATATCTGATATGGACAGCACATGACTTTCCTTATATAATGCAATGAATTTACTACTTTTACGGTAAAAAAATAGATTATTTTTATAGTAAATATTTATATTCTTTCCAAGATATTGAATTTTCGTCAATGAATCGTCATTGTCATTGATTTAGCGTCATTTTTATCCATTTGGCGAGATTTTTGTTAATTTAGTAGCATTTAAAAAAGTCGTCAAGTTGGCGACATTCCACCAAATTCGTCGTCAAAATCTCTCCAAAAGAATAACTTAAATATGTATGTAATAATGTAAGAATAACTCATTCCTCCGTCCATTCCTCCGTCCAATATGGACGGAGGAATAAGTTATTCTTACAGCAGATAAATGACTATTGGCTTTCAAATACAAAAGTATTACTCAAAGTATCTTTTTTCATGAATGGAACAAGCTAGATTCACGAGAATAATGTCACCAAATTTATCGCATGGTATTACATATGAAAAGTGAACATGTTTCTCAATAGGAAATATATATATATTTTATTTTATGACTTTTTGATAATTTTTTGAAAAATGTGCAATATCTCGAGAACGGTTCATGTAAGCATTCTAAAATTTATGTCATTCATTTTCTAATGAAAAATTACATAAGAAATGTCTATTTGCGTAACGTTATTAGAGGGTTTGATTTTTTGACGATTTATTTAAATTTCACTCGAAAATTTAGGGGTGTTCTGAACATTCGATTGTGTATAAAAACAATAGGCTTCCAGTGTTTACGGATTGTAATTTTTGTTCCAAATTTCGTTCGAATTGGTCCATTCGTTCGTCAGTTATCGTCTCCACACCCCCCCCCCCCCCCCACACACACACAGGTATCACTTTAAAAATGTTCGATTCGTGATCAGGGATGCTTGAAATGTGCTCTCCCGTCGAAAACTCGAATTCAAATTTTCGACCCCGTCACAATACTTTCCTTATACATTATGTATATTAGGAATGTAGGATGCACATCAAAACTGGAAGGATCGATATTTGTCGCAATAGCTTAATGAATACAGGAGGGGTCAAATGATCAGCTGGAGATTATAGGTGGTTTGATTCTTTGCGGAGGCAAGACTTTTTACGAGGTATTTTCATAATGTTACGAATTTTTTGGATGTTGGATAGGAAAAAGTGTTTTTTGTTTGTACAAAGCTAATAGAACCTGTTGCTACACTCCTACTAGAGGGTGTTCGCAAATTCGCACACAAGAAATTTAAAAATCATATAGAGTGCGGAGTAATTGAAATAGTAAATATTTTTTCAGTTAGGTGGCGCTAATATACCGTCAAAAATAATCGGTAATATCGTCTGCTGTTTGTAATGCGTCAGACGATCACTATAGATCTCTTTTCTATCAATAGAAAACATGGTGTTTTCTCAGAGTGAAATAATTTTTATTTTAGAGCTTATTTTTCTATAGCCAGGTTCAAGCAGCCTAAGCGGCCGCTTGGGGCCTCATGTTTGCAGAGGAGCAGAGGGCTTTCAAAATTTTGTACATTATTTTTATTGGACTTATCTTACATTTTTTTTTAAATATTCATTTGTACATTTTACCTAATACAACGTTTTCTTGTATTTCATATAATTATGCATTTTATCATTAGGCATTGTGTCAGTTTATAGTGTTCTTTAAAATGTTTTGGATACAACATGTTTATAGAATTGTAGTTAAGCATATTGAGATCATGATACTATAATCTCCACGGTGCGCTTTGTTATATAACCAAAGCCGGATTATCCATTGGGACAAGGTAGTTTCGGACCCGAGGATACTTCATATCACAGTAGTTGAGCATATTGAGATTATGATGCTATAATCTCCACCGTGCGGTTTGTTATATAACCAAAGAAGGTTTATCCATTGGGACAAGGCAGTTTCGGACACGAGGATACTTTCGGACCCGAGTTTACAGTGTTTATTGTTCAGATGAGGCCTTTCATGAAAGTTCGCTTGGGGCCTAAGAAAACCTAGAGAGGCTACTGTATTGCCATTCTTATGAGAGGGCCATTGAAGTGTTTTAAAAGAAATTGTCATGCGCTAAAAGGCCTAACAATTGCCCATTTCGTCTGTGAGACTTCGGATTTGTTGGTTCTACAGCACAGATAAAAGGGATCAAAAATATACTCCAAACAGCTGCTGTTTTTTTTTATTTGTTTAAGTCCCCCCCCCCCTTCCAACAATTCAACAATTATGAGGTTTGCAATGTGTTTTCGACATTGCGTTTCAAAGTGTATTCGAGATTGCAAAGTGTTTTCGATATTGTGTTTCAAAGTGTATTCGAGATTGCAAAGTGTTTGGATCTACAGTAGATAAAGCGAGATCAGGTAGGATTTCCATTTTAACTCAGAATAAACTGTAATTGTTGAATTATTAGAAGTTTTAGAGCATGGGTATTTTTTCTAAAACTTTTCACTGGCACTCATGCGAATGGCTAGAAAAAAATGGATCTAAAATGAAATAAAAATTGTTCCGGGAAAATGTCATATTCTTTGATTAATAAAAAATATGTCTAAATTATCATCTGAGGTATTAAAGATAGTAGACAATATTTCTGATATATTTTTGAATGTATACAAACTACATAAAAAAATTTCTACAATGAACTTAGTAGGTTGTTATGAACATAACCAGCACTTCCGCCAACTATTCATAGGGTTTCCAGATTAAAATTTTGAGAGAGAAAAATAAGAAAAACGAAACAATAATAGAAAACTTCCAAACCACCAGTTAAAATATATTTTTCTTAATTATATTCTTAATTATTGAAATGAATGGAAAAAAGTTCATGAATGAAATACTGCTTTTATATGCTTTTATAGAGAGAGCCAGGCTTGTTATATTTCGATGACGTCATTTGAATAAATTTCATTTGTTTTCGATGAAGTTTTCAAATATAATGAATTATTGTAGTATTATGATAATTTTAAAAATATTACCGAGGAATGTATCGCATTTTAGAGATGTTTAAACCAGGCAATTTATATTTCAATTCCGTCATTTGAACGAAGTTCATTTTTTTCGATGAAGGTTAAGTTTTCAAATATAATAAATTAATGTGGTATTGTGATAATTTTAAAAATATTACCGAGGAATGTATCGCATTTTAGAGATGTTTA
This sequence comes from Amaurobius ferox, assembly GCA_951213105.1. Lineage (NCBI taxonomy): Eukaryota > Metazoa > Arthropoda > Arachnida > Araneae > Amaurobiidae > Amaurobius > Amaurobius ferox. The sequence continues at coordinate 78,683,129 of OX578144.1, forward strand.
AACCAGGCAATTTATATTTCAATTCCGTCATTTGAACGAAGTTCATTTTTTTCGATGAAGGTTTAAGTTTTCAAATGTAATAAATTAATGGGGTATTGTGATAATTTTAAAAATATTACCGAGGAATGTATCGCATTTTAGAGATGTTTAAATAAAATTGCATTGAAGTTAGAAAGTGTTTCATAATCAATGCTTTATGCATGATTGATCTTTCTTGTTTTGTTAAAAATTTTATGAAAAACATTCATATCAATACTAAATTCTTATAAAAAAATATATAGCGTGTCCCAAAAAATATTGACCTCGTCTTTTATCCCTTAAATACTGATCTTAGACATATATAATAAATTACAAAGTTGAGTAAAAAAAGGTATAGAATTTTATGAAATCTATAAAAATTTTCAAAGGAATTGAAATTTAAGAAATACAAAATTTAAATTTTTATACGGTACAAAAACATTTCCAATGAGTAAAATATGTCCCATACACTAATAAGGTGATGTACAAAATTTCAGCATTTTATCGTAAAAAGTTTCAGAGATATGAAAAGACAAGCCTGGTTCTCTCTGTGACTAACAGTTGAGGAAATAGCCATTGGGTACCGAAAGCATTGGGCACCGAAAGACATCCTGTATATACACAATGCATGTTTATGTTTGTAACTAGCAAGCCAGATGTAAAGCAAAATGTTTTATTAACAGTAATTAATAAATAGAAATAGACAATAAATACTCTTATAATATTTTATTCAAAAGCAGGAGTTAGTTATTATGTATGAATTCTACTGCTTTACGTCTATTTTGTAATTTACTTTGTCAAATCTGTGTGAGCCAATTATTGGGTCCGCGATATTTTACGAAATATTTCAAGAATTCCCCTAAAGGAAGGTTGGGAGTCATTGGGCTAGGGTTATAACCCTCTTCCCCCTTGGCTACGATATTTCACGAAATATTTCAAAGATTCCTCTGAAGAAGGTTGGGAATCACTTATAATACCCTTCCCCTTTGGCTACGATATTTTACGAATTATTTCAAGGATTCCTCTAAATAAAGAAGGTTGGGTATCACTGGGCTAGTGTTATAACCCCCTTCCCCCTTGGCTACGATAATTTACGAAATATTTCAAGGATTTCTCTAAATAAAGAAGGTTGGGTTTCACTGGGCTAGGGTTATAACCCTCCTTTCCCCTTGGCTGCGAAATTGGTGCAAATCTGCACTCTTCAGGATATTTACACACTTGGGTCAACCAGCTAACTGAGGCCAAATATGTTTAAAGATTTTGAGCACGACCTCCTATGTGCTTCCATCCTTGAAAAAAGAAATAAAATGATATAAAATTGGTTCAACCCCTTCCTTGGGCTCCAGAAACCAGTTTCTTTCCTGTCCCCGTCAAATGGTATACATGTCAGTTAGGGCGGTCTACGATTGATCAGATGATACAGAAACCCTTCCAAGGGTCTTATAACCCCTGGGGGGTAATTTTTTTTTTCTTGTTTTGCATCATCTGCCGTAATGGAGGCAGCATAATATACCCTTCATTATTTCTCTTTATTCAACCTCGCTGATTACAGAGTACGGGGCCTCGTAATGGGGCCCGGCCGACGACTTTGGAACATTCTAGCAACTTTAAAATACAAACTGTGCAGCTTTAATGAATACTATCAGAATTTGAATTGGTAAGGATAGGTTTTTAATTTTGATACATCGCTGTCTTTATTTCATAGTGGCACATTTTATATACACACAGATACAGTGTTCGTAATTGCCCTATCCATCATGGATGCATTTGCCGGGCTCCAATTTGAATATTTTTTTCTGTCGTTTTTCCCGCGAGTGTGATAACTGTTTCAGGGGATTTTTCCTGGTATATTCGCGGAAATCGTTTTTGCCCCATGGTTTTTTAATGACATACGTCGGTAACGTTTCATGTCAAATAAAACCCGTAATTTGTCAATTCGCATCTGGTGCATATGATGCAAGTGACGTTGAACTGAGATCTAATTTAGGTTTTATATATTTCTGGTTTACTGATGGATGAATTTAAATGAATGATTAAGCATGCACTCTTTTAATTCGCAATTAATTATGATATAAAAAAACAACAACGTGGCATTTAGTTATAACTTCCATCCAGGAGAAATCCAGAACGGTTCAAGATGAGCGAGGACAGCGGGAAAACCTGTGCATTACCATTTATGTGCTGATGCATTTATCTTATATCTTACACAATATAAAAAAGATGCATGTGTGTAGGGGAGCGAGGAGGGGGTGTTAAAGACCCAGACCACTCGACTGACTCATAAGGTATACAGCAGCTATTTGAGTGGCCGGGGGGGGGGGGAAGGGGCCGTGTCATTTCTAGCAGAAAATCAAAGCAACTTACAGTTGATAAATTCGGTACAGGGATAGTTAAACTCCCAAAACGATACGGTTCGTCGAGAATTTGAACAGATACAAAGTAGTTTAAAAGTTATGAACTTTTAAACTACTTTGTATCTGTTGAAAGTAGTCAAAATTTCGCCGCTGCAGACATACGTCTGCAGCTGGAAGAATTACAAGCTGCAGACATATGACTGCAGTTGGAAGAATTACAAGCTGCAGACATATGACTGCAGCTGGAAGAATTACAAGACGGGTTTTAATATTCAAAAGTCTAGATTCTTGAATTTTAAAGATTTCGTTTTCATTTCTAAATGTGCCATTATTTTATGATTATAAGTATCGTACTCGGAAACGCTAAAGGTAGGATAAAAACTCGCCGATAAAGCATTTTGTTTTTAATTTTATTTCTCTCAGAAAAGGGACTTTTTTTGCGATTTCAAGTAGTTTCATTTATTATTCTTATTTATTATTCTTATTATGCATACGTTGTCCAATTTGAATGGTTATCATTTGTATGAATTCAATGTAGTGTGGGAATGCTTTTTATTCAAAGGAGTATTAAAATAATCAGCGGTGGTGCTGAAATGGTTTTGCGTTAATAACATCTTGCAAAATAAAACGTCCGTAATGTTCAATAAGTTTATTCGATTCTTTTCAGACTCATTTATTTCGTTTACAGAATTTCAAAGTGCTACAAATGGCTCTCTAACTGTTTATGGCTAGCTAGCGCTTTTACCTTTTCACCTCGATTGCATCTGGATAATCCGAACATAGACCTCGTCAAAATATCAGATTATTTTACTCACTTACTTTTTCGTATATAAATTAAACTTATACAATATATCTGACGATATTTTACATTCAGGTTAATCTATAAACTTACATGGCAGCACATAAATATGTTGTTGAATACGTATAGTCTTTTATCTATTCTGTTTAAACCTCACCAATCAATAAACATCTTATACAGAATCCACAAGTTCATTTAACCTCCGAATTCTTTTAAATAAAATAAAACATCTCATGTTTATGCACCCATATTTCACCAAGGAGTAAGTGAACAGATTGAGCTGCAACAATCGTGACATTATATAAGTATTACAGCTTTTCTAGCCATTGGGGAAATCCAGGTTAAAATATTAAAATATCGAACTTATAATCACTATGCTTCGAAAACTAAATGTTCAATTCAAAATCTAATTATACACATCTGTAGGGCTTTCAAAGAGCCACAAATTCCTGCTTATTGTTCAAAGACGGTATTTTTAGTTTTTGAGATAGGGTAAACCCGGGTTAGATGGTCATAGTAATTTTAATTGGAGGATTATGAGTCTGTATTATTAAAATGCATGATCACAAAACTTTTAACACACTGAGTAGAGTTTAATGTTTTATATTTATATGGATTTTTGTGAAAAACAATGATAGAATGTCAGAAATTCTGAGATTTTAAAACTATGTTGTTGGCCATCTAACCTTTGGAGTCCGGATTAGATGGCCGATCCTGGGTTAGTTGTCCATATCTATTTCAATGCTAAATATGTGCGAATTCGGAAGAAGGAAGTATTCGAATTTAATTTGGAAACAAGATTTTAATTCTAGAACAAAATACTACAGATAATGTGTCACAAAAATAAATGATATGATTACTTCCAAAAATATTAACTAAAATAAAAACATTATACTGGAAAATTTAAAAAATGTCACTTCTTTTTTGATATAATAATACCACAGGACTGGCATACATCGATCAATGATGAACATGTTTCGTGGAACCATGGATGGTAAAGAACACACTTAATCCAGTCAGCTTTAATCTTTATGCTATGATAATCTTCTCCGCATCCTACACATTCATTAAAGTGATCAAAATCATCACTGGACATGCCACTGGATGCATATTGAATCTCGAATTCCTCTTCAGAGCTGTTGCTGAAAAAAGTTCTACAACAGCTTTTCTTCTTATTTTGATTTTTCCTAGACAGAGTCTGTTACATTGAAATTTGCCATCACAATGTAACATTACAGTTTTAAAAGAGGATGTAGACCTGAGAAGATGGTCCCTCATGCAGCGAGGTAATAATTATAACGTTCCCTCAAACGCAGCTGTAGAAAGGGGGGCTTCTCAATTTTAAGTGAGCATCAGGAGCCTGTGATGACCGGAAGGGGTTGACACTGCTGACCCGAGAGGTCAATATTTATCACATGGTTCATGGGAAAATCCTCGTGAGAACTTTCAACGCCTAAACACATGAGATTTGATTTCTTAAATTTCAAGGGGGGCCTTGGCCAATAATAGACCTGCAAGGCGTATCTTTTAATTGACTTGACCAATAATAAACTGGGGCACATTATAGGGGGGAGAGAGAGAGACAGAGCAATTTTGAAGTTTGAAATTTGAAGATGGGACTTGCTCGGGTGCTGTGGTATCGAAAGGTCGCAAGCGCGACGGAGTCAACAGCGGACCGCGGAGGCTGTACTGAGACGGCAGACACGGCAGACGGAGGAGCTCGTGATCTTCGATGATGAAGGTAGACGATCTTACGCATATTTTACATGATGGCCTGTGTGACACTCTAGCTCGCTCTGACCCTAATTAGAATACGCAAGGTTCGGGAATTAAATACATTACTTAAAACACTGTGAGAGATATTTTGTTATGTAGAGTAGGAATGTTAAGAGGTTATTAATAATGTTGTTTGTAAAGTATCAGTAATGTTGTTTATAGAATAAATGTTTTTTTGTTATTGTTTAACTTAAGTCTCTTCATTTTAATTACTTGCATATTGCATCTTGATTTACTTCCTTATACGAAAACGGCTTTCTTCGCGTCCTTACCGGACGTGTGGTTTACCACGTAGCAAAGTCCTAAAGTTCTTAATTTTTGTTTTCTGCTTTACGTTATCTATGTTTTTGGATGGCATTAGAAATAGCAGTATGGCGTCTCTGACGTTTGGATGTAGTGCGAGTTTTGCTAATCAATGGAGCAGGTGCAATATCGGTCAACATTTTTGTGAGGGACTTCTCATTCGTCCCACTCTGCTTGAAAGTGCTGGGCTGTGGTTCAGAATCTTTCTGAGGCGAGAAAGATTCAGCGGGCTAGACTCAGCCCATCAAGCCTTTGACTATGTTTCCAGTTTTCCATCCCCTTTCTCTCCAGTGTTTTTTTTCCCTTGGCACACGAAATTCAATGGAAGCTTGTTTGACTGACATGCCCTTGCGTATTGCTTTAATTGCTTTACATATCTGAAAAGAAAGCGAGAAGCTGCTTGACATACATGCCGAAATAATCTATCTGGTAGACTCATCAACTAATCCCGAAAAATATGGGCCATCTATCCTTAATAAACGGGATAGACGGCCATGACGCTCATCCGGTAAACGTGGCGTCAATGAAACGCATCGAGGTTAGGCATACAAATACAATGTTTTGTTCCTCGTTTAAGCTCGATTGGAAGATTTTAACTCGAAATAAACCGTAATCACAAGGCAGTTTACTGGACGGAAATTTTTTTGTGAGGGAATGGAAATATAAGAAAAACGTTATATACTTACAACGCTGTTTTTTTTATCGCTCGACAAGACCAACTTTCTTCTCGAACAACTGACTCACAACTGTGTGGTTAGCGTTGCCATTTACCGGATACTAAACAAATGACAACGATTGGTCATTTAACCCGCATGGCCATATAACTCAGGTTTACCCAATAAGCATTACAAACTTGAAAAACGGGAAATTTGAAATATTCTTCTACTTGATAAGACGATTACTCGTCTCGTTTACTCGTTTAACACTCGTTATTACTCGTTTAAAAAATAAATATAGATTTAGAAATTAAATTTTCTAATAGGTATAAATAGTAAACGACAAAAATCCCATCTTTTATAGTTTCGAGGATATTTCGAGTTAAAATAAGAAAAATGAAATAAAAAAAGCACTCGCTTGGACATGTACTTTTTAAAGTTTTTTCGAAAAATGAGTTCAATATATTAAAATATTGAAACTATTTTTATATAGTCAAAATTTCTGATAAAACACGGAAAAATTTATAGGTTTTTATCAATTAGGCTCGTAGGTATAAACGTTCAAAATGTTTACATTTTTTGTAACGCTCCGATTTCCGCCACTGAAACCCCAATTATGGATGTTATTAACATCAAAATATGTCCTAAATTTTCCTAACTAAAGTTCTATTGTGCACAGCCAAACGTTCTTGAGTTATTTTAATTTACAATTACAGCAGACGCTTTACATTTGCATTTTATCAACGAATTTATATATAGTTTTTGATTCCATTGTAAGAACTATGGTAATCGAGTTAATTTCAAACACCGAAATCGTCTTGTTGGCCTTTTTTTTTGTTTCCAGGATATTATATGCTGGCTGGCATTACATATATCTTGGAATAAACTAATCGAATTCAATCCCAAACTTCACACCATTTTAATGTACTTTAAACACTTATTCCACTTGTCTATTAATCAATTTAAAAGTAATTATTTGAAGGTTTAAAGAAGGAATTAAAATAAATCTGCCAGTTTAATGCAATTCCCGTTCCGTTTTTTTTCATAATATTCATAGATAACTAATGAGAAATTGATTATAATGATAATCCAATTATTTTTTATTACAAAATAATTTATTTTAAATTGCATATGAAGGCACACAAATCTGCATATAATTAAATTGATAAAAAAATTAAAAAAAGAAACATTAATTAGTTAAATTAATCGAAAATTTAATTTTACTCTTTAAGTATACGAATTTATAAACAAAACCCTATAAATAACTGCAAAATCGCAGATAACATAGAAATTCCTGTACTTCTTTAAAGCAGACATAAGAGAATTGTGGCAAATTCTTTTATGTCTGTTTAAAAAAATTACAAGAATTTGTATTCTCACAAGCAATAGTATATTCATTGCGAAGTATATGCAACTTGGTTGCTTGTAACTAACTAGTATCTATATACTAGAAAGAATTTCCTAGCGATTCCTATTCATCCTATCATCGGACCCTTCATCGGACTATGATTTCGCGATTTGCCTCTCGTCAGCAAGGGATAGGCGATGAGATGACTAGAAAGTACAGAATATTTTGAAGTAAAGATTTTTTTTTTTAATTTTGAAATATTTACTTTCAACTCACTGTTCATTTTCTTGCTATACCATTGCTAGTACCGCCTATTCTATGCTGATGAGCGTTACAATAAGCGCAAAATCGGTGCTTGGATATTTTCAATGAAAGCGGAATTGATTAACTATATTGCTAGTATTTTTAATGTATGAAAATCTTATCAGGAAAGCTTGTTCGAACGCACTGAAGAAAGACACCCAAGCGCTTACAAAACGATCTAAGTTTTTATTTTATTACCAGCATTTAAGTCTGTCAATGACAGGAAAATTAACACTTAAAAAAAAAAAAAAAGTTGTAACTTTTCTAATGCGTTTTATTTTGTTTAACAATGTAAGGAGTTAAGCGTCTAAAATAATCGTCTTTATCTAAAATTGATTCAGCTAGGTTTAGAACCGCAGATGATACTATAACTGTGCAAAAATTCAGCTTTCTAGGTTATCGGAGATTTCGAGAGGGTCTGGGAATTCTTTTCAGACCCCCCCCCCCCTTCATTTTGTTTACGCCCCTGACGAAATCGAAAATCCAGCTCTGTTAAGTTCTGTCTCGATGTCGATATTGAAAGTGTGCAAAGATTCAGCTTTCTGGAGGGTCTGGAAAGATTTTTCGACCCTCCCCCCCGTCTCTGCCCTCGAGGGTGAAATAGAAAATCCGGCTCATGGTCGATACTATGTATAAATATGCAAAGATTCACTTTTTTAGGTAACTGTGAGCGCTGTTGTGGAATATCTGGAAAGACTTTCAATCTTCCCCACCCCATTTCCTTCGGAGAGAAGATTATAAATTCGGCTTCGTTCTCGTTGGTTCTCCGTGTTCGATACTTTCGGTGTGCTAAGTTTCAGTCCTCTAGGTTTCCGAGGGATTTCTAAAGGTTCTGAAAGGCAAAAACACCTTAGATAATTATTATGTAAACTATAGTGTTTAAGCTAGTCAAAGACAGGGAAATTAAAACTCTTAAAAAGTTTAAACTTCAATTGTTTTTTTAATACGTTTTAATTTGCTTAACATTGTACAGTGCTCAGCGTGGAAAATAATATCCTCAATTGAAAATTGGTTCTGTTAGGTTCTACCCCGTGGTTGAGTTTCAGCCCTTCATATTCCCGGTGGAGTTTCGCTAGGGTTATGAGATACTCTACCCTTCTCCCCCATTTCGTCCACTCCAGGAGAAAAATAGAAAATTTGGCTCCGTCAGATTGTGTCCAGTGGTCGATACTATAAGTCTGCAGGGATTCATCCTAAGCCACCAAGACTGCTTGAGGGTCTGGGAAAACAATAAGAAACCCTATAATCTCCACCCCGCGGGGTTTTTTTTTGGGGGGGGGGGAGATCGAAAATCCAACTACGTTAGGTTCTGTCGGGTGGTTGATATTACACGTGGGCAAGAATTCAGCCTTCTTGGTCACCATGGAGGCTTTTGGAGGGTCTAAAAGATTTTCAAAAAACGAAAAATCTGTTTTCTAGGTTCCCATTAGGGATTCTGGAGGGCCTGAAAAGACATTTCGAAACCTAACTTCATTCCTCCGAAAGAACAAATCGAAAATCCGGCTGCGTTAGACTCTGTACCGTAGTCGATATTGTATGCATGCACCTTCTAGTTCATTGGGGGGGAGGGAGGCTCCTAGAGGGGTCTGACATGGGTTTTCGAAATAAAAATTCGTTTTCTCCGTTCCCGCGGGAGTAAATAAAAAATGTAACTTTTCTTTTAAAACTTGAAGATATTTTTTTTAATTTCAAAAATTGAGAAAACACGAATAAATGGTGCTTGGCGGTAAAGTACAATTTGGTATATCATCATTGTTGAATAATCATATTGATAAATATTTCTACAAAAGATATTGAAATCTCACACACCTTTCTGATACCATATTTTTAATCTGAGAGAGAAGTGCTTCAAGTTCGCTAGCACTTTTGGGAGAGTGACTGGCAGTAACTGGGGTGTTGATAAATCCTTTCTTAAAGTTTGGTATCTTTCGGTTATCGAAAAGATAATTACTTTCGGCTCAGGAGTTTGGGGAAAAGCATTGACTGGGGCACAGGTCAAAAAACTTATCTCTCTTCAAAGGATTTTTCTTTTAAAAATCTCATCTGGTTTTCGGACTACTTCTAACATTTCTCTCTTTTCTTTAACTGGAATCCCCCCCATTCACTTTGTAATAAATTCTTTGTACAAAAAATATACCTTTTGGAAACTTCGCAATAACCTTTTTACAAATCCTGCCCTTCCCCCCCCCCCCCTGAAAAATTTGATCATAACTGCCCTTCTTCCAGTATCCCTCCTTCTCAACGTACAGTGACCTTTTCCCCCATTAATCCACTTAACTTTTCCAAAATAAATAATTACACTGATGGTTCCTCTATTGAAAACAATACAGGATACGCCATTTGCATCTTTAACGAAAACACACTGGAAGAAACTTTCACCTTTAAACTAGAGCATGGGAACACAGTTTTCCAAGCAGAAATTGCTGCGATCCATTTCTCTATAAATTGGGCATCTAATAGAAACATTAAAATTAATATCTTTACAGACAGTCAATCGTCAATCTCGGCCTTTAACTCCATCAAAAACAAATCTTTTTACTTATCCAAAATTAAAACTAATGCTAATCTTAATAAACATTTAATTAATTTATGTTGGGTTAAAGCCCACTCCGACATCTCGGGTAACGAGGTCGCAGACAAAAATGCAAAACTAGCTACTACCTCTGGCTCTCCAACTTCTTTACCTTTCCCTTATTCACTTCTCAAAAAACATTACAAACTTGATATCCTTAGTAATTGGCAATCCTTTTTAAATGACTATGTCTCCCCCCGAACTCACGATCCCGCCAGAATTTTAAATTTCCTTCCAAAAGTTAACTTTAATACACATATTACCAATAAATATTTAATCTACTTTATTACGGGCCACGGCCCATTCCCCGATTATTTGTTCTCTTTCAAATGTAAATCTACTTCCTGCTGCTCCTTCGGCGCTTTCGGCGACGCCGATCACTACGTTTTTTCTTGCCCCCTTACCAAAGCTTTTCACCTTTATAAACCTTCACCCCATAATACGGCGACCTGGTTCTCGAGTGTCTGCTCTAACCCTTCTTCAATCAATAAAATAAAAAACTGTGTTCTCATAGCGAGAGAAATCTCTAATAAAATTTCATAATCAGCCTGGGGATCACTGCTTTTAATTTTTTCGGTCGGTGACTCCTCTTCTTGTTGTTTTTTTGTTTGTTTTTTATGTTGTTTTTTATGTTGTTTTTTATATGTTGTTTTTCTCGGTGGTGTCGTCTGCTTTTGTTGTGTTGTCTTTAGTTGTTGCACCCCATTTTATAATATATAGTCAACTTCAAAATGTTTTCAACTACTATCATAATACTTATATTGTCTCAGATCATTATGTCATTTGTAAATATACTATCAAGTCTTCAATAATGTAAATAAGTCAACAAAATGTATTCAAGTCTACAAGAGTATAAATGTAATCAAGTCTTGTGATATATTTTTATATTAGCAAAACTATGTTATTAGCTTATATCCTTGTAACCACTCCTGTAAAATTTTTTTAAAGATTCAATAAATTTGGTGTTGGTTGTTGTGGACACCCGGACATCGGCCACCTGCCAACTCCTCTCCCGGCCGTCCAAATAGATGCTCAAGTCCTCAGGACGAGTCGGACGGTCTGGGTCTTCAACACCTTTCTGATACAGGGCGCGGTAGCCCATTGGTTAGCGCGCTGCAGTTGCACTCGGTAGGCCCGGGTTCGATTCCAGCCGCTGCCAAAACTGCCGCCGTGTTCACGTGGAGTACGATCACTTTAAACATGTGGGTCCGTAAGTCCTTCCGAGAGGTTGGTGGTAGGGGAAGGAGGGTACGGTCCCTGTGGATGCCTCCCCCAGTGGGTTCCGGTTTAAATTGGGTGGCACTTCCCGGCAGTCCAAACAGTTACCTTACACCTTTCTGGTAGGTCGGACGGTCTGGGTCTCAACAACAACACCACCTTTCTGATACGGTTACCGTACACCTTTTCTGGTAGGTCGGACGGTCTGGGTCTCAAAAACAACAACACCTTTCTGATACTGCCAACGGCCCTACCGTGCTGAAAACACCGGTTCTCGTTAGATCACCGAAGTCAAGCAGCATCGGACGCGGTTAGTATTTGGGTGGGTGACCACCTGGAAACATCGCGTGCTGTTGGCACTTTTCGGGCACGGTAGCGCGCTGGTTTGCGCGCTGGATTTGCACGCTGCCACAATTGCTGCCGTGTTCAATCGGAATACGATCACGTTAAACATGTGAGTCCGTAAGTCCTTTCGAGAGGTTGGTGGTAGGAGAAGGAGGGTACGGTCCCTGTGGATGCCTCCCCCACTGGGTTCCGGTCTAAATTGGGTGGCACTTCCCGGCCGGCCAAACGGTTACCTTACACCTTTCTGGTAGGTCGGACGGTCTGAGTCTCAACAACAATACCACCTTTCTGATAGGTCGGACGGTCTGGGTCTCAACAACAACAACAAACAGCTCTTTACAGTAAAATACTACCTGCTAAATAGAAAAAAAAAACCTCCTTTCCTAAACCTCTTTCCAAAAAAAATCGCAAAATGGTTTGTGCTACGTTCTCACAGTACTGTAGCTGGACCTTCAGATATAAGGTACCCTAGCTGAAGGATCTTAACTCTCCTTCAAATCACACATAACCTCCTTTAGTCATAGTAAATTTTTTTAATTAATTTTTTGGAAGGATATTTTTGTTTTTTATACTTGGCGGGGAGTTTATTCCATGAATAAACTCTCCGCCAGGTACATCTTTCAAGCTACTTATAAATTTTAGATTTATGCCCCGGCTACGACTTCATACTTTAGTTGGGTCGTGCAAAGGTTTCTATATTATTATACATAATATTCTAACATTTTGGATTAGGTTGTTGAAAACCGAAAATCTAAAATTGAGTATACCTGTGTCGTTTTGATAGAACATTAACTTTAGTAAGGTTTCACTACAACTATAGCATGGATAGCTCAATCACCAACCACTACTCGATAATGCTGCTTTTTGTGGCCACAATATAATCTTATTTCAATCCAGTTTGAAACATCTCACACAAATTTTACAGAATTTCTATGAATGTACGTATATGTTCATATCAACATATATGTTCACAAATAATAAAAAAATACTGAAAATTGTGAATACAGTCTCTTTGCATTATAAATTCCGTACGAAGAACGTTTATACAGTTAATGAATAGTGAATTTTTATAATATAGTACTTAAACCGTAAATTATTCTGTATAGGATGCTAAAATCAGATTGATAGCATGCATGTTCATATGAACATATATGCAATGTAAGGAACAAGGATATTTTGTATAGAAGTAAATATTTTGTAATATAAGATTTAACTAAAATATTTAAAATTTTCATATTAATACTTTTGATATATTTTCCGATTCTAGATGTCAATTTTGTTACAGCCATATAATTTGATCTATGTACACCGTACAGAAATATATTCCCTATGTAAGTAACTGGATATTGTGTACAATCATTAATAAATAAATTACAACGCAAAATGTAGTGCAAATAAAGTTAGGTAAGCAGACGTACGTTTCGGAAATTCTTTGATTTCCTTCTTCAGTGTGATCAAGCCTGGACTTACTTGAACGCCCAAATAAATGCTTGACCATGTCAAGCAAAGAGTCTAGTTATGCATTAGAGAAATATGAAAATAGTCTTATACATTAGAGAAAGTATGAAAAAAGTCTTTTACATTAGAGAAATAAATTTATGCTGCTTTTCAAGTTCATATCTTTTTCATTTTCTATTTTTCCTCGTTTTACTTCCCTTTCGTTGTACTAGGTGGCGACAATGTATTGGGTTCTGTCGCTGGGCCATTTTCTATGTGTTCCTTATGTTCCTCATATGTGCTTGATTATTATAGTCATTTTGAAATTTTCTTTTTACATGTCACAGAATAATATTTATGATGTCAGCTGTTGTAAATAAGCCATGGCCTAATACAATAAAACTTATTATTATTATATTTTTATTTAAAACAGAACGCATAGTCTTAGACATTAGAGAAAAATATTTATACAAATCATTCTGAAGATTGATTTTTTCTGTTTTCGGCAGCAACGAAGATTTAAGTATATATATAAACTTTTCCACCAGTCAAAATATTCCACTTTAATCCATTCGCAGAGTTTATGAAATTCCTTTACATAGGAAAATGTGCTTACTTTAACCCCCTTTTTTTTCTTCCCCTCAATGCATAGAATTTGTTTCGAAAAATATATTGTCGAAATATTAGACTGGAATACTCAAATAGAATTCTTGACGAATTCGTGCTTTTTACAATCCAGAATACAAAGCAATAAATTTTCAGAGAGGTAGATCTGTAATATGTTATCGAATATAATTCAAACATTACTTATTGAGTTTCTATTAAACCTCAAAAGGATAGTGATAACATTTCGTACAAATCGAAGAAATTAAAAGTCTTGCATCCATATAAATACATCTGCTTGTTTGTCTCATCATCACGAGAGAACGATTGTATGGAATGTTCACTAAAGTTTGATAAGTAGTTTGGGTATGCGTACCATTTAAAATTTAGGCGTTCTTATGTGTGTCTGTCTTCATGCAGGTTAGCCTACTACGGCATGAGTTGTGTCCTCGTAATTCTATCGCTTTACCTTTTTTACTCATCTGTTTGCTGATAAGGCTGCTACTATTCTTCATCGTTTCAATTTCAGGTGTGTATTCAAACTTTTCAATAAAATGCAATTTTCTTCACTTCATCTCATTCCTACCTTAAATTGTCGGTGTGTTTATCACATTCCATGTGAATGTGGTCTCTGCTATGTAGGTCAAAAAAGTGTTCTTAACCTTTTCTTACGGGTGGTACAGCGTCCATCCTAAACGAAGAACCTCTAAAAAAGACAGGTATTGACATACCCCATCCCAAACAGTTCGACTCCGCCCCCCCCTTTTGCAGACATTAGCGTCCAAGGACGCCAATGTCTGCAAAGGGGCTCGAACTGTTTGGGTTGAGGTATGTCAATACCTGTCTTTTTTAGAGGTTCTTAATTTGGGATGGACGCTGCCCCACCCGTATGCAAAAGGGTTAAATTTCGAATTAAAGAATACATGAGTTATATTTCTAAACAAGAGGTATCCATATCTTCAGTTGCTGAACATTCTTGAGATTTTAATCGTGCTTTCAATTTTTCGGAAGCCGAGATAATTTTTTTCTTCTAATTTTATTTTTATTTTTGAATTGGACTTTCTAGGAAATTTCTCAATTGTTTCTCAATCTAACACCGTTGTTGTCTCTTCTTCCCTTCCGATTGGAAAGCACCTGGTATAATTTTTCCTCATTCCAGTCGTCTCCCTCCTTTTTATATTTGTTTGTCTACCTTTCTTTGAATGTTAGTTATTTTTTGCTCTATTTTTGACGAAGTCAGCTCATATGGCTTCCGAAACCAGTTGACTCCATTCATACATGAATTTCATTTTTGTTTTATGTTTGTTGGCTTGTTTCCTGTCCAATTTTATCTTCTTTTCTATAGATGGTTTAAACGTCTAGAGTTTTTTTTTTCGTTACTGTGTTTCGTGAGTTTTCTCTCTATTCAGTTGTATCTATTCGCTCTCTTACTGCTCTGTTTCCTTCTTTCTTTTCTCTGTGTGGTTTTGCTCGTTTGTTGTTTCCTGCCAGTCGTTCTGGTTTATTTCTCTTTCATTTTTTCGCGGTCTTGGCAACTTCTTTTTAGCTACATGTGCGGAGGTGGCTTCATGTGCCACATATGTTTTCATGTGCTACATGTGTGTTATGTTGCCACATGTACATGATGGAACATGTGTCCTCAGCCACATGTGCGTTATGCTTCCACTTGCCACAGGCGTAGACTTTCAAAAATTTTGAGGGGTGCTCAAAAATTAAAATATCTTTAAAATTTTTTAATCGTTCGGAAAAATGGTAGTTTATCATGAATTTAAAGAAGTCGTACAAGGTTTGAAAAATTGATCAAGATGAAACATAAACCCATGCAGAACTTATATCCCCATCAGGGGCGTCTCCAGACCGAAATCCAGGATGGGGGACAAATGGCCTAAAAAAACGTAATAACATAAATGAGAAAAGTATTTGCACTCTCATTTGCTAGTAATTTCTGTTATTACTTATACAAAATGCATTTAATCGAACTTGGGCTCTCTTTATGAACTCGTCTGCGATTAAATCCATGTTCAATTTGGCAGCTATCTCCTTATGAACATGCAGAATAGCCATTCTATTTAGTATCTGCTGCTTCATTGTAGATCGCAAGTAAGTCTTGAGTCGTCGGAGAGTAGAAAAAGATTTTTCAGCTGTACTGGATGCAACCAGAACTGTTAATATTCGGTTTATTAATTTACAGAACTCTGGTATGAGCGAGTGGAGAGAAATGTTTCTTTTTCTATATTAAAAAATTCAACTATATCGGATATACTGTTAATTTCTGTAGAATTCAGCTTAACTGCATCCCAAAACATATCCCGGTGAAGCGACAACCTTTTGCCATCGGGCGCGGTAGCCCATAGGTTAGCGCGCTGGAGTTGCACTCGGTAGGCCCGGGTTCGATTCCAGCCACTGCCAAAACTGCCGCCGTGTTCATGCGGAGTACGATCACGTTAAAAATGTGGGTCCGAAAGTCCTTCCGAGAGGTTGGTGGTAGGGGAAGGAGGGTACGGTCCCTTTGGATGCCTCCCCCACTGGGTTCCGGTCTAAATTGGGTGGCACTTCCCGACCGTCCAAACAGTTACCTTACACCTTTCTGGTAGGTCGGACGGTCTGGGTTTCATCAACAACAACCTTTTGCCATCAAAATCTGAACCGTAAAAATATACTATTTGTTCTTCACTTTTAATTTTATTGAGGGCAAAATTTTCAACCATGGAAAGATGATCCATCGTCTTTTTCTCAAATCTTGTTTTTAGGAAACTTATGACATTGTCCACTAATTGAAAGTAAATTTGACGATATCTTTCTTTAGGTGACTGGAATTGATGAGGATCACTTCCCTCGTCAAATCTTCTTGCAATTTTCCTAATCCGTGGAAGGACAGGATCTTCTAAATCCAGTTTTACACCTTATTTTATTACTTCTTCCCATAAATCCTCAAAATTATTTTCTTCTCTCTGAGTCTGAATAGACTCTACTACACTTCTGATGTAATTATTTGCATCTTGAAAATTCAAGGATGTTTTCTGAAGAGCAATATTTAATGTCTCCACTCTTGATTTTTTTAAAGAAAGCTGTTAGCTTTTGCTCCTGCTTCACCAACTTCCTTGCACATACCGTCGAGGAACTTAATGACCGTTCCGTAATTTTTTATCCAATGATGAAATGAAGCGAACTCTCAAACACCATCTAGTTGGGCAGAATGGTCGCAAGGAAACTGTACGTCTGAACCCAAATGAAATGTTTGGAAAATTTTTAATCTCTTTGGAGATCCTCTTATAAACGATATTAACTAGCACACCAAAGTTAAGTAATCACGAATTGTTTGTAATTTGCTCATACTGTCTTGCACTGCCAAATTTAAAGTATGTGCAAAACAATGAATATAAATAGCCCTTGGCTCAATCGACAAAATCCTTGATTGCAGTCCTGAAAGATGGCCGCTGACATTAGCAGCTCCATCGTAGCATTGGCCACGGCAATTTTTGATATCCAGACCAAAGCGAGCTAGAACATCTGTTATTGCACATAACAAAATTGGTTAATGATAAAATTTTGGAGGGTGCTGGAGCACCCGAGCACCCCGCAGTCGGCGCCTATGCCACTTGTGCATGATGGCACATGTGCCTTAAGCGACATGTACCATCCTCAGTTGGGGTTGCGGCTTGAGAAAATAAGATCGTGCTTCTTGTCGGTCTTGAAGAATGCTGTTATTTGTCTTTAAAAATAGTATACCAGTAACATACATATATATATATATATATATATGTATTATTTCATTGTATTCTGTAGGTATTAAAATTTTTTAAGATAGTGTATTATGAGTTACTTCTTCCATTCTACCATTGTATTTACTATTTTAATATTTTGACATAATAATTGACATTTTAATATATATATATATATATATTATTTGTTTGGGTTAATTAGAATTAAATACTCAGACCTGAAGATGAATTTAGTTCTGATTAATCATCGAATTTGGGACGGTGCTGTTCTTTTCTCATATCGGCATTGTGGCTGTGAATTTGCTTCTATGGTGATGTTAATATTACTTGAATTGTCTTTTTATATATATATTTTTTATTTTATTTTTACATAATTCTTATTATTACATATTTCAAATATATATATATATATATATATATATATATATATATATATATATATATATATATATATATATATATATATATATATATATATATATATGTTGCATTTACGAAGTTTTTATGTATAGTAATCAGATAATGTTCTATAAATTTGTAATTAGCTTTTATCTTTTATTTAGTTTTGTTACCGGGTTCAAAATTCTAACTTTTTATATTATACACTAGAGGCGCTGCTATCATTTTTATTCGATCGGGCATGGTCACTAATATAGATAGACCTAATGTATACTCTCCTGGATTTTTCTTTACAAAATTATTGGTTTGCTTAAGAGCTTTCATAAGGACCCCATATGCATGGTGACAGATGGTTCCAACAACATTTTGATATTTGAAAAGACTTTCAAGGGAAAACTAAAGTCTGGAACTACTTTTTTATTTAATCTTATACAATAAAAGAAGATGTTTGCCTTTCTGTCTGTCTATGTCGTGTATAACGGAAACTCGAAGCTTCCGAAATATAATACAGTGGTGCTTCATACTGCTGTACAATGCTCTTCGGCGATATTTCTTCTAAATTTGAAATTAGTTTGTAGTTTACGAACTTTTAAAGCCTAAAATTGCCATTTTTCGCCATTTGGTGAAATCAAATCTATTCATTCATTGCCGCTTCAAACGATAACCGAGAGAAGGTGTTTTTGTCTGGTTGAGAAAACAGCTGTTATCCAACGAAGTGGACTTTATTTATCGGTTTTCTAACTTTGCGAATTTAACAAAAAATTCGTTCTATTTTTAATTTGGTTTTATATTATCACTATGAGTATTGTGTTAAAATTTTACCTACATTCGATAAAAACTTTTCGAGATAGCAATATATTTTTGAGTTTTACTTCTGGGGAGAATGAACTTATTCCTTTTTCGTGTGACCTTAAGTATTTTCAGCGATCGAGCGCTTATTTAAGGCGTTTCAAAGGAACTTATTTAGGGTATGTAAAAGGTGCTTATTTAGGGCATATTACGTCTGCATTGTACAATTGGCATGGTTGCGCATGGAAAAAAAATAGAGCGCGGGAATGATTTTAGTCCAAAGCAGACGATTTGAAAATCGAGTGGTGTGATCTATATCTGTATTATTTAATAAGCGCGCGCTTATTTAGGATCGGGGTAAAGCTGAGTAATTCGTTCTAGTTAAGAAGCAGAAAAATCATAAAAATTTTATTAATTTCCGTCGTATTATCCAAATAACTGGAATATAAGAGTTAATTTTTTTCTCCACACGATGATTTTTATACCGAAAATTGTACAGCTAAGAGAAGATAAATAAATCTTGGAAATAAGTACTTCCAAAATCCTCCTTTAAAACATAAATGAAGTTTTCAAAATAATGTACAAAATATTCGAATACCACTTTCAAAAATCCTTTAAGAACATTTTATGAGTTATAATAGTTAATATAGTTATTTAAACATTTTCTATATAGTTTTCAAAAAGTAATGAACATAAAAAGGTAATTGGATTTATGAATACTATAACCGTAATAAAAATTCAATTACATGCCTTCCAGATATTTCTGCGTTTTGTGATTAAAGTACTATATTATAGTTTTACTTCTTGGGAACCTTTTAGAAAACATATTAAATTATGATTTAATGACATTTTATAAAAACTGAAGGACAAAAAGACTAAAGTAATTTGCTGTTTAATATAAGTTTTTAACGAAAGGTTGATATTTGAGAATTTATTCAATTTTTGCAAATACATTTTTAGAAGGAAATTGAAGTTTTTATTCTTTGTTCAAATCAGGAAAAATGATATAAGTTTTTTTTATATAAGTTTAATATAAGTTTTTAACGAAACGTTGATATTTGAGAATTTATTCAATTTTTGCAAACACTTTTTTAAGAAGGAAATTGAAGTTTTTATTCATTTTTCAAAGCAGAAAGAACGATAGAAAAGATACAATGTAGATAATAATTAGTTTTTTTTATATAGTTAACATAATTATTTACTTCCTAACGTTTTACATTTGCGTGGAAAATATATTTAAAAAAGATCGTATGCATTTGATATTTATTTTGACATTTACATGGCATTTGTATTACTGGATACTAAAGAGCAAACTTACGTTTAAAATTATTTAAATATTAGTTACGGTTTATAACCTCTATGTTTGTGCAGAACTTATTGTTGTGGCTTATCGTTGTTAATGATTACAGTAAACATGCTAAATTCATGAAAAATTCTTGATTTTTTTCGAGAGATGCTGTTCCTTGTGGATATTAAAATTTCTAATATCTCGAGAACTGCTTGTGATGACTCCTAAAAGAGTAGTTTCAATTCATTTCTGGCTAAAAGAACTTACAAAGCATCCGTTCAGTTGATATTAAAGATCATATGTAGTTCTTTTGTTTTCCACCCTACATGTAAAAAATCGTAACGTGCAATACCTCGAGAAAATGGTTCATGCTATCGTGTCTATATATGTTGTCATTCACTATTAAAATAGCAAATAATATGCAAAATAGTTTTTTCGTAACATTTTTAACATACTATTTTTATAATGTTTTTTGATTTTCGGAAACAAAATGTTCAAAAAATCAAAAATCTTCCTCTAGTTCTAACTCCTTCAAAATTAATAGGTCTCTGATGTTCATTAATACGTACCAAATTTAGAGTAATCGTACGAAATTTTATGGTACAACAAGAAGCAAAATCGACAGATTATCAATTGATCATTAAGCAATATGTAATGACACGCCATATCGATACAATGCCTTCTGCTTATCAATAGCCCAAACAATCTTTTAGTTACAAAATGCATCTATTTAAAGCATATCGGCACCTCTCAATCAATTCGATAACATTTTGAATGATGAATCTTTGAAAGAACAGAAAAATTTCTTCTAGAATGGTCGGGAAAGGTTTATTTTCCACCATTTCAAGCCTCACAAATTCCAGATATAAAAGCCATTCAAGGGGGAAAAATGTATTCCATGAATGTCATTCAATATTAAGTTTTATTGAAAACTGTTCAAACGCAACAGTAAAAATGCTAAGCCTCGATTGAAGTACAGTTAGAAGCATAAAGAGATGAAAAGTGGCTGGAAGTTTGATTCAAAACAGTTGGCTTTGACTTTCTGGAACAAAGTTAATGTTTGAGATATTTGTTTATTTTTCTAATTGTATCTTATTTCAAATTCAGTAAATGTAAAAAAAATATATATTCATATATTTCTGAAGGTTCAAATGATTATTTGCTCTTATCCATTTGAAATGTACTTTAAGGAGAAATTTAAATTTTATATTCCATACAGTATTAATGGGCAAATGGCGCTTTTTTTTAATCTCGAATAATTGCATTAAGGCAGTACGTCTAAAATTTAAATATAAAATTACTTTGAAAATAAAAGTATTTATTCTCACTAAAGGACGTTAAAATATATTTACAAGTCTGAGCACTTTTCAAGTCTTTTATTTACAAGTCTGACCACAGCGCTCGCTCTTCATCAGAGGAATAGGACAGGAAAAAGATACATTGAGCTTTTTCCAGTCAAACCGCGAAAAATATTTGCATATTATTAAAATATTTGCATATTAGCCGAATAGCACACGGAAAAACAAAGGGATGAAAAATATATCATATAAAAATGACACAGCAGATATATGAAATACAAAGTAAACACATTTAGATATTTTAAAAAGCAGATCATGATTTAAACTTCAAGGAATCAAGAAAGAGGTGAGACTTGAAACTGAGCAGCATTTTGTTACAGATGGAATCACGATAAATATAAATAAATAAAGATTTAAAAAGCAAGATATTACGAGAATTATTGCAATCAAGTTAAAGGAAAGGTTTTATCAAAAATCGGAAGAGAATTGTCATTGATAACAGTTTGTGGTGTGGAAAGTTTTTATATCACGATCATGTTCAGATAATCTAATGCCAATGGTCCGTTTAGTACTATCAATATAGAATTTTTAACTATTTTCATGGGAAATAACCAGTTAATATGCTTTGTCCTAAATTTTTCTCTAAAAATAGATATAAATTTCATATCGGCAGTACTTTGCGAACTGTTGATATTAGGTTATCTAAACATGATCGCAATATTAAAAATAAAATAAATCCTTCCACTACCTTATCCGAAACTATTATTAATGATAATTTTATCCCGAATTTCGATAAGTCTTTATTTTAATTAATCTCAATAATCCACGTCATATCTTGCCTTTTCAATTTTTATTTATTTATATTTATCGTGACTCTGTAATTATGACCCTGTACAAAATCTCAGTTTCGCTTGGCGTCTCATTACTTGAGGATTAAATCATTATCTGCATTTCTAAACATCTAAATCTGTGTACTTTTTACTTTCCCTGCAATACATGGTAATGTATAGGGAAAGTATTGGAATCATGCCGAAAATCACAACTCGAGTTTTCGACGGATCTACACGTTTCGAGACCTCTAGAATACGAAAAAACCATTTTTAGCGTGACGTCTGTGCGTGTGTCTGTCTGTCTGTCTGTGTGTCTGTCTGTCTGTCTGTCTGTCTGTCTGTGTGTCTGTCTGTCTGTCTGTCTGTCTGTGTGTCTGTCTGTCTGTGCAGATTTTGTATCCACTGTAACTAAAAAACTAATGGACCGAATTTCACAAAATTTGGTAGGTAAGTCACTTGTGGGCGGGGCTGGTGCTGATTAGTTTTGGGTACGATTCGGAATAAAAGAACCCGCCTTTTTTTGCGAAATGGCCCGCAAAAGCTTGTATCCACTCTAGCTGAAAAACTAATGGACCGAATTTCACAAAACTCGGTACATGAGTCACGTATAGGTCACCCTGGTGCTGATTAGATTTTGGTACGATTCGGAAAAAAATAACCTGCCTTTTTTTGCAAAACGGCCCGCAAAAATCTTCAAAATCTAAACTCAAGAACTAGGTATACTCAGATATATCCATTAAATGCCCGTTTAATACGTAATGTTTAACGACGAAAAGAATAAGACCAACCCCATTACACTAGGACTAGCCGTTCTCGAGATATTTTAGTTTTTCGTACTTTCCCTACGCCACCTTTCAAAATAAGCCCGGTTACCGAATGAGAACGAAAATTGAATAAAAGTGAAATAAATTTAATTAAAATAAAGAGAACGTGGATATAAGTCTGCAGGGAAAGTCATGTGCTGTCCACATCAGATTTTTATTTTATGTCTGCTGTGCTTTTTATTCCCTATTTTCCCATGTGCTATTTGACCATTAATGAATAATATGCAAAATTTGTTAGCAAAATGTATGTTCTTCCTGTCACATGCCTCTGATGAACGGCTTTTTACGCCCGAAAGCGCTCTGTCTTGTAAATATATTTTAACGTCTTTTAGTGAGAAGACTTATTCTTTTAAATTAGTTTTATATACAAATCTCGAATATTAGAATACATCGAATAGCTATTTCATATTGTTAATAAATAATATTTACATTTATTATTAATATTATTAATGATTAGTAAATGAATTAAAGCAAAATAAAAAATTAAAAAGTATAATAAAACCACATTAAGCATTATATTTTAAATTTAAATTATTTCACAGCAGTTTATTTTACTTCAGGTAATCTAACTACAAAAATTGAATTATATCTCTTTCTCATTTACTGTATGCTTCTTTTTTTTTGTCGCAAATTAAACCAGAGATGAAGAGTCACTTAAAGAACCAGTTGACAGCGTTGTGATTAAATACTTCAATAATAATTCCTTTAAGCGAAGATACAGATATTTCTTTTTCTAGTAATAGAAAAATGTTTTCATGCATGCAAACTTTCTGCTAGGTACTTTTGAATGTCTTCTCCTGGAGAATTCTGACTTTTCATCCCAGAATCTGCTGTCAATCATGGCACGATATTTTACGTATGCCAATTTCCACTAGTGACGTTATATTCTAAGTCTCGAAGGTCAAACATTTTCGAGTATTTAAATTTGAGGTATTCGTTTTGCTATTTTAGACGTTAGCAGGAAAGTTGGACGGGAGGGGGGGGGGGGGGAGGAGGAATAAACCCTATTGTCAAAATAAATTCATTAGCTCTCCATGGGGTCCATATCGGAAACAAAATTCAGTACTTTAACCTCCCCCCCCCCCTTTCATTCCATCATCGATATCTCTATCTGAGATCCTGGCAACGCTCCTGCTCTTAAAGTTATAAAAATAAAATACAACTTTCACAGTTTTTAACACTTTATAACATAGTTGAAAGTGTTTATGATTTTGTTCATTCATTCTGTCTGTCTGTCTGTCTGTCCGTTAGCACGATAACTGCCGTAAAAATGGCTTTAGCAAAATGAAATTTTAGTATGTTTTTCAGACGGTCTGTGGGACCTATGGGAATATAAATGAATAATATCACCAAATTAGTTTTTTAAAGAACCTGGATTGAAAAAATGAAATACATTGAATCCTATGGGACGTAATGTTTCAAACATTTTTTTAAATGAATTTAAAATTCACAAATTGTTTCGAAAATTTTAGGAAATATTCAAATTATCCCATAAAATATATAAAAAAAATTTCAGTAAAATATGTTAGGTAATTTATTAAATAAAAATTATTTAATATACGGAAAAAATCAAATTCAATTAAATTCTGACTCTCGTTATAGCCTCCAGAAAGAAAAAAGAGATATATTATATAATAAATATCTTTCCAAGAGTTTAATTATTTTATATATGAGAAAGGTTTCACATTTTAAAATAAATATGGCAGATAACAATTTTTTAAATTTTTGAATAAAATAATTTATTATAGTATTGTGATGAATTAAACGATTGGAAAAATGATTATGAATGAAATGCTGCTTTTATATAGAGGCGATTTATATTTCGATGACGTCATTTGAATAAAGTTCATTTGTTTTCGATGAAGTTTTCAGATATAATAAATTATTGTAGTGTTATGATAATTTTAAAAATATTACCGAGGAATGTATCGCATTTTAGAGATGTTTAAACCAGGAAATTTATATTTCAATGCCTTCATTTGAATGAAGTTCATTTTCTTCGATGAAGTTTTCAAATATAATAAATTAATGTAGTATTGTGATAATTTTAAAAATATTACCGAGGAATGTATCGCATTTGAGAGATGTTTGTATAAAATTGCATTGAAGTTGGAAAGTGTTTCATAATCAATGCTTTATGCATGATTGATCTTTCTTGTTAATGAATTACCATTCTAGTGAAACAAACTTACAGTCAAGGTTGGGCAGGGGTGTGTTAACTAATGGACTTGGCGACACAATCTGTGCCATATTAAGAAATATGACAACTTTAGGAAAGTTAGAGAATTGAAGTGACGTTTCTAAAGACTTTCTGGATTTTTTCTATAGAGGCTATTAAAAAGCAGACATGTCTGTTTGTTCAGTTCAGTTTTGTGAATGATTTTCGACGTGTGAGAGTTTATAGTGTATTGTGAATGCGCCAATGTTTCGAAAGTACATGTTTTTATTTGTTCAATCGTCGAAAATTTAATTGCTGCTTCATTGCATCTAACGACGTTTAAGAGCTTTATAAGATGGTACTGAAGACGCATCAAAAATTAGAATAGTGTGATTCTTCAATTCGTCGATACATGAAAATAAAAATAAAATGTACTACAATACACGTATTTTGAGGTTTTTTCAAATAGGTTTTAAATATGAATGAATTGTCCGATAGATTCGGTTCAAAGCTCGTTGGAAAGAGCGTGTAGTTAAGGTGAAAGCTACGTAATAATATTTTCGGTCGCTAAGGAATAGATGTGTATGAAAATCGCTCAAATTTGCGCTTCAACATAAAATAACTAAAAAACTAATTTGAATAAAAAAAATTTTTCGATGTGTCTCGAGACCTGAGTTATCACTGTACAGAAATACTTACCCGTGGTCGCTTCGATTTCCGGCTACGCCGCCAAGAGATGAACACACAAACAAGCAGACAGACATTTTATTTCATTACGTTAGATTAAACCGGATAACGCTGTATATATCTGCTAGTTACTATATATAATTCCCTAACATGTTTCTGTCATTCCAGACCCTACAGAAGCTCCTCTGGTGACCTAGAAAGCTGATTCTTTGCACATTTATAGTATCGATTATAGTACAATATTCAATGGAGCCAGATATTCGACTTACACTCCCGGTGGTAGAGAAAATGGGGGGGGGGGGTCGAAAAGCTTTTCCAGACACTCCTTCGTTGACCTAGAAGTCTAAATCTTCATAAACTTATGGTATCGACGATGGTACAAAATTTGACGAAGCAGAATTTTCAATTTATCACCAGGGACGGATAAAATGGGTGTTTATTTATTTTTTTTTTCGAAATGTTTTTTCATATCCTACAGAAGCCCCTCTGATGACTCAGAAGGCTGAATCTTTGCACATTTATAGAATCTACCACTGGACGGAGCCGAATTTTCGATTTTTCTCCCGGAGTGCATAAAAGGGAGGGGGAGGATGTGGGATAAAGTATCTATGAACTCTTAGGAAGACACCCTCCCCCACTTAGGACATAAAATGCTGAAACTTGACCATGGCGCAGAAACATAATTGGGCCAATTTACAATTGAGACTAGTATTATCGACACTAAGAATCATACATTGTAAAACAAAAATTTATTAAAGAAAATACTGCAGCATTATTCTTTCAGAGTTTTAGTTTCTCTGTCTTTGACAGACTCAAATACTATAAAATAATATTAATGATAAATAGATATGTTTGTACGGGTCTTTACTGTATTGTATAAAGATTTGACATATATTTCTTCTACAAATTTCTTAATTCAGTGCGTTCATTTGTCATTTTTACAACTTTGTCAAAGCGCGGACCCAATTCTAACACAAGCCATTCATTCTCAATGGCGATATGAGTAGGATACCTAATGATGATATAGAATATCCCATTGCACAAGAATAATGGATGATGAGCAGTCTCTGAAGACTGCTTGCTTCTTATCTGTAGGAGCAGTTTTGGAGATGCTTCCAAGAGAACGACAATTTTATACATGATATATTTAAACTCATCTTGGAAATGAAAGAAAAAAAATCTGATGTAGGCAGCATATGATTTTCCTTATATAATGCTGCAATGAATTTACTACTTTTACAGTAAAATAAAAAAAGGATATTCTTATAGTAGATACTTATAATATTTCCAAGATATTGCATTTTCGTCAATTAGTCGTCATTTTCATTGATTTAGCGCCACTTTTATCCATTTGGCGAGATTTTCGTTAATTTGACGACATTTAAAAAGTCGCCAAGTTGGCGACATTCCGCCAAATTCGTCACCAAAATCTCGAAAAACGTTATAGACGGATAAATAAGTTATTCTTACAGCAGATAAATGACTATTGGTTTTCAAATACAAAAGTATTACTGAAAGTATTTTTTATCGTGAATGGAACGAGTTAGAACTACAAGAATAATGCCACCAAATGTGTTGCATGATATTACATGTGATATAAAAGTGAACATGTTTCTTAACAGTTAATATTTTTTTATTTTACTTGATTTTTTGATAAATTTATTTGAAAAATGTGCAATATCTCGAGAACGGTCCATGCTAGCGTTTTAAAGTTTATGTCAATTGTTTTCTAGGGAAAAATTACATAAGAAATATCTATTTGCGTAATTTTATTCAAGATTTTTTCTTGATGATTTTTCCAAAATTTCACTCGAAAATTTAGGGGGGGAGGGGGTTTCTGAACATTTGATTGTGTTTAAAAACAATAGGCTTCCAGTATTCACGGATTGGGATTTTATACCAAATTTCATTCGAATCGGTCCATTCGTTCGTGAGTTATCGTTTCCACAGACTCAGTGACACACACACACGCGGACATCACCTCATAAACAACTGATTCGTATTCAGGGATGCTTGAAACGTGCTCTCCCGTCGAAACCTCGAATTCGAATTTTCGACCCTGTCACAGTACTTTCCTTATATATTATATATGTATAAGTAAAGTAAAAAAACAATCATTAGAAACCTTTAAAAGTAAATCTGACTTAAAATTTATGTTATACTAGCAGATATACAAGCCACTGCACGTGATTTGAAATACGTGCAAATTTTAGTAGTGCTTAAAATTTACATTTCCCTTATCTTTTACACAAAGTGTTATTTTACTTATTGATTTACATTGTAAAAGTTTCGAAACATTTCTGGGCGTATTTTATATACGTAAATTATGAGATATCTTTGAGACTACATTATAACGTTTTCAAAAAATTTCCGAGCGAATACATAAATTAGGAGATTGAAAACTCTTGATACTAGTACTTTGTAAAAATGTCAAAACCATTCTGGACGTATTTACATACATAAACTATGAATGAGATCGAGAACCTTTGATATAAACGTAAAATTTGTTCAATCTTTCTATGCGTATTTACATACGTAAATTATGATTTATGAGATAGGGAACCTCTGGTACTACATTATAAAAATTTCAAAACCTCTCTGAAAATATTTGTATACATAAATTATAATATCGAGAGCCCTGTCCGGCTACTCTAAAAAATTTGAAACCCTTTTCAACGTATTTTACCTAGCGTGTGTACTCAGGGGCTTTTTATTCCGAAGTTATTGACTTGTTTAGGGGTTTTCCATGAAACACTGTATGTATTGTAAAGGACCTTGCTACCCCAGCCGGGAATCGAACCTCGGATCTCCATACTGGCCAATCGATATTCTACCGTTGAGCTACTGGGACGTAATTGCAAGCGCTTATCGTCGAAGTGGACTGACTCTACAGTATACAAATATCTAAACTTCTTGCTAGGCATACCGCATAATGGGTAATGTAACAATCCAAAGGTGAATAAAATTATTAATTTTTATTATTTTCAATTTCTACGTCTTGTATCTTTATCGTTTTTATAATTTGGTATGCTATACAGCAACAAATATCTACAGCTACAATTTATTTTCGTAAAGACAGACATAATTAAACGTCGATGACGTCACGATCAGATTCGAAATCAAACTTCTGATTCCTTCTGCAAAGCAGATCGAACTAGATACAGGGGTGTAACTGGTATTAGGAGCGACGCGATAAAGCGACACTTAAAGGGGGGGGGGGCAAGAAACATAGGAATACACATTGGGATATATAGTGGTGTGCAGAAGATAAAAAATGATGTCAACAAAAAGAGATAATTATTGTACTGCATTTGTCCGTGAATATTTCTCGACATTTCCTTCAGAAGCACTTCAGTAGCACGAGAAATTGGAGTAATGATCGGTTTCGGTTGATATCATTTTTTATCATCTGTGTATATGTCATGTGCAAACTGCACGTCATTCCATATAAAGACGCCATCTATATATATAAAGAAGAAAAGTATGTATGTATGTATGTATATATGATCCACTATAACTGCAGAACGGTTGAACCGAATTTCATGAAATTTGGTAGGTAGTCTTGAAATCGCCCCACTTAAAACATAGGCCATGTTTCGAGTTTCTACAACCAGTGGTTCTCGAGATATTAGTGAAAAACGACACTTTTTCGTTTGTCTCATCATCACGGGAGAACGGCTGAACCAAATTTAATGAAATTTGGTGGGTAGCTTTGAAATAGCCCTCTATAAATTTTGTCCAAGTTTCGAGTTTTTAAGACTAGGGGTTGTCGAGATATTGATGGAAAACGAAACTTTTTCCTAGGAGTTCTACTCTTTAACTCCATGATTCCCAACGAAAAAGATTGGAAATAGTTGGTTTAAAACGTGAAAATCAATTAAATCTCTGAGTTTTGTGGGAATTTATTGAACGTATTAATCACTTTTGAAAATTGCAGGTTTGAGATATGAATTTAAATGGGAACTATCACTATGGTTTATTTCGCACAGGCTTACTCAACAACGAAAATATTAAGAAATCACAAAGATCAATCATGCATAAAGCATTGATTATGAAACACTTTCCAACTTTAATTTTACTTAAACTTCTCTAAAATGCGATACATTTAGCGGTAATATATCACAATCGGCCCTATATGTTCCAGTGTAATTTTTATCATAGTTTTGCATGGTAAATTCCGAGCAACAGCGGGTAATCGCTGCTAGTTCCATATAAAGACGTCATTCCACATGAGAATGCTCTACACCTTTATGATGGAAAATGTTCGTCTATTGTGCTTCGTTTTCAAGATAGGAATTCCAACTTCTTCAATTTGCCGCTAGAGGAGCTGCAAACTTTCTCAATTGATAGCGCATAGTCGCTTTAATATTTGGACGACATCTCAAACGATTTTCCAGGTTAAACCCATTCGATTTATATGACGACACTAAAAGGATAATCTAGTTCATTCCGATTCATTAAATACAAGCTTCCATTACAGCTCTTCTGATATCACAAAACCACACAACAGACAACTTTTCTTTTTCTTCTTTTTTTTAAATTTCTCTTTTTATGACATTTGTACCGAAGTGGCTAATTAACAATTCCAAAGTAACAAAACAAACATTTAATGGAAACAATTACATTTACATCAGGTACAGCTCTGGAGTGTTCTTCTCAGACACAAACGCGTGTTTTATAATCACACAAAAGTGCTATGTACACCTGCTGTTTGAAAAGTTCCATCTGAAATAGTTTTTATAGCTACAGGAGAATTCTATAAGGGGACTCTATATATTGAAGGGAAAAATCCGCAATAAAATTCATTCACATACACAGAAATACAGTTGAATTCACTTGTATTGCAAAATATAATTTAATATTATTTATCAAATAAAATACTTTCTAAGGATTATCATAGTTTGAAATTTTAAAACCACACTCTATTGCATCTAAATATCAATTAGTAATATTCTATACAGTAAAAATATCAATTTACTAGGTTTCATAAAGGTTTTATACAAGTATTGAATCAGAAACAGATTTTAAAATTAATTCCTTAAATTTCGTGAAAACGTTTCTTGAAAAATGTTGCTTTTTATATCATAAACAGTCGAATGCATCGAATGGAACGCAATGGAACAACCGATTGCATTCGGTAGTCAAATGACAATTTAAAATGAGACATTCTTATCAAAACGCGGACCTGCATTTTTCCAAATATACATGATGTATATCAACACCCGGGAACAATTTAAATGGAATTAAATATAGCCAAATGCATTCTATTGTTCAAGTTGTTCAATTGGGAATATAGTGCTGTAGTATTTCAATTTCAAAAGCTTTCCGTAGTTTTTATCTAGAGTACTATAACGATTTACCGATTAATGCCCTTACATTTTATGACAGATATCAAAATATTTTGAATAGAAATTTTGGTCAGCAACGTGAGTTAAATGTCAAACGAAAGTTGCTATAATAGGATGTAAGGTCGGATGATTTCTGATAGTGTCGCAGAGAGAAGCTTTGCCGAATAAACATTCCTCTCGAAAAAAGACTAACTAGTTACATTTCACGCAAGGTATATTTGGAAAGGTTGAAAAATATACGTAACATGGTGTTTAACAATTATTCAGTGAGAATTATGTCAACACTAGTCGATCGCAATTAAAAGTGTCAGCATCTGTTAGTCAGTGAAAAGAATTGATTTGGCATACGTTCAATTGCACTTGTCCCCGCCACCAACAGAGTAAATATAGCATGCAGCGAGTTTAACAAGAATTCAACAAGACACCTTTTAAAAATCTCTGTTTTCTATTGCTAATCTGATGTTTGAAAAGGTATGGTTATCGCAACTTAATTAGAAAATAATAATAATGAAACAAAAAAATTGCTAGCTGATTTGTGTTATTATATTTGCTTGTTTATAGGCATAACATAATTTGATTTATCTGAGTATTAAAACCTATTAATTTATTACTTTCCTTATACAGGGTGTCCCCAAAACATTGACTTCGGCTTTTATTCCTTAAATATTGATCTTAGACATATATAATAAATTACAAAGTTGCGTAAAAAAAAATACAGAATTTTATGAAATCGATTAAAATTTTCAAGGGAATTAAATTTTAAGCAACACAGAATTGAAATTTTTATACGGCTCCCGTACAAAAAAATTTCCAATGAGTAAAATGTGCTTCATACACTAATAAGGTGATGTACAAAATTTCAGCATTTTATTATAAAAAGTCAAAGAGATATGAAAAAACAAAAATGCTGACTTAAATAACTTTTCGATGCATCGACATGGGTTCTCAGAAGGGAAAAAGCATGTCGGCAGATCGCGTTTCAGGGGTCATACACAAATTACGAAAGAAAACAGTGATTACATAAATAAATAATAATTTTGCTATTTATTGGTACAAAAGTATCTACACTGTGTAGAAATAATAACTTTACACAAAGATTACAAAGCTTGTTCAAAATGTTTTCCATCCATGCCAATACAGAGCTGCATTCGCCTGATAACAAGCATATGACACGTTTCTGCGTTGCGTCATTTGCACTTTTGCTGTAAACATTTACATTTTAATTTATGATTAATCCCTCATCAACTTTGTTTAAACATATCTCTAGGACTTTTTATGATACAATGCTGAAATTTTGTACATCACCTTATTAGTGTATAGGGCACATTATCACTGTGCACTCGATCAAGTTCTTGTTCGGTGATGTCACAACCATTGTGAATGCATTGTTGCAACTCTGCTTTATTTAAGGGAGGTGGCAGATAAACAGTTGTGAGTAAACGACCCCACAAATAAAAACCCATAGGCGTTAAATCAGGCGATCTAGGGGGAAATTCGACTGGCCTATGCAAGCCAATTCACTTGTCTGGAAACTCGTTATTTAACCAGTGTTTTACAACTGTAGTATGGTGAGCTGGAGATCTGTCCTGTTGAAACCATACATGTGGAAGTACTGTTAGGGGCAGTTCATCCATAAAATCAGGAATAACCGCATTCAGAATCTCATTAACATATCTGTCACCCGTCACAGTACCATCATACAGTATGGGCCCAAGCAAACGGTTTCTGAAAATACTACACCATACAATCACAGAAAAATGCTTCTGATGATGAATATCACGTATCACGAATGGATTTGTGTCAGACCAGAAGTGCTCATTTTCAGGATTTATGCATCCATCTTGTTTAAAACAGCATTCGTCAGTCCAAATTACGTTTTTCAAGAATTATGGATTTGCATTTTCCTGATTTAGAGCCCAATTACAAAAATCTAGACGACGTTGATAATCTGTTGGCTCCTTGCCTTGCTCACCATGAATGTTAAATGGATGCCATTTATTCAGTCTCAGTATTCTCCACACTGTTGCACGTGGTATGTTCATTTCTGAAGCAGCGGTACGAGCACTACTATGTGAATGACTGCAAAAGTGAGCCAAAATATCAATTTCTACATCAGTTGAGTGAAGTCTGGGCCTACCTAGTTCACCTACACGATGTACGCTTCCTCTTTCATGCACTCATTGCACCAACCGGGAAATAAATCTCCCAAAAGGATGTCGAGAATTGGGAAAAGTAGGTTGATATCCCCGTGCAGTTTCGTTAGCATTGCAATTGCATAAACTATACAGCATAAGCATTTCAAAACGTTCTACGTTGTCGTATTGCAACATACTGTCGGTACAGGTTAACTACACTCTCAAAATGTAGCAGAAATGTGAAATACTTAAGGGTCGCTCAGACTGCCGGGCTGCGCGCGCTACGCTTGCGTAAGCGAGGCGATTGATCAATGGCAGAGCAGAAATAAATCTCTCATATGATGATGCGTCTGTTGCGATTGTGTGATGCACCGATCAGAGGCAGATGTTTGCATATGCATACATTTCTAAGCTGTTTTAATGTTCATTTTGAATGTGTCATTTCCAAGTTTTATTCTGTAATTAATCATGTAAAATTTTAAGGTATTTTTCAGAAAGCATATTTTTGAAAAATTGTAAATAAATCTAAAGATTAGAGACAGATATTATTTGCTTATGATACATTTCTGCGTTGCGTCATTTGCACTCTTGCTGTAAACATTTACATTTTAATTTGTGATTAATCTCGCACCAACTTTGTTTAAACATATCTCAGGGACTTTTTATGATAAATTGCTGAAATTTTGTACATCACCTTATTAGTGTATGGGGTACATTTTACTCATTGGAAATGTTTTTGTACGGGGGCCGTATAAAAATTTAAATTTTGTTTTCTTCAAATTTAATACGCTGAAAATTTTTATCGATTTCATAAAATTCTGTACTTTGTTTGACGCAACTTTGTAATTTATTATATATGTCTAAGATCAATATTTAAGGAATAAAAGCAGAGGTCAATGTTTTTGGGATATCCTGTATACATAGTATAATGTATAAGGAAAGTATTGTGACAGGTTCGAATTTTCGAAGTCGAGTTTTCGACGGGAGAGCACGTTTCAAGCATCCCTGATCACGAATGGAACATTTTTGAGGTGATGTCTCTGTGTGTGCGCGCGCGTGTGTGTGTGTGTCTGTGTGTGCGTGTGTGTTTGCGCGCGAGCTTGTCTGTGTGTGAGTGCGCGCGCTTGTGTGTGTGTGTGTGTGGAGACGATATCTCAAGAACGAATGGAGCGATTCGAATGAAATTTGGTGAAAAAATCACAATCCGTGAATATTGGAAGTCTATTGTTTTAAAACACAATCGAATGTTCAGAACCTCCCTAAATTTTCGAGAGAAATTTTGAAAAAATCAAAACCTTTAATAAAAGTTACGCAAATAGGCTTTTATGTAATTTTTCCTTAGAAAACGATTGACATAAACTTTAGAACGCTAGCATGAACTGTTCTCGAGATATTGCACATTTTTTAAATAAATTTATCAAAAAATCCCATAAGTTAAAAGAAAATATTAGCTGTTGAGAAACATGTTCACTTTTCATATGTAATATCATGCGATAAATTTGGTGACATCATTCTCTTGCATCTAGCTTGTTCCATTCATGAGAAAAGATACTTTGAGTAATACTTTTGTATCTGAACGCCGATATAGTCATTTATCTGTTACAAGAATAACTTATTGCTCCGTCCATAACGCTTGGTGAGATTTTGGCGACGAATTTGGCGGAATGTCGCCAACTTGGTGGGTTTTTTTTTTTTAATGTTGCCAAATTAATGAAAATGACTCTAAATCAATGAAAATGACGACTAATTGACGAAAATTCAATATCTTGGAAAGAATATAAGTATCTACTATAAGAATAGCCTATTTTTTTTACTGTAAATGTAGTAAATTCATTGCATTATATAAGAAAAATCATGTGCTGCCCACATCAGATTTTTTATATTTGTATACGTATTGAATCTTTATCTGGTTCCAATATTAGACATCTGAAGATATTACTAGGACCAGGGCAATTAATAGGGTTAGGGACGGACCAGACTCAAATATTTGGATGGGGTTGAAATTCCAGAGGGGACCCGAACCACTAACATATCTTTTGAGGAAGTAGACATGGAACATTAGTAAAGTGACATTAAATTCGGAGAGGCCCCCGTGAAAATGTTTGTAGGGGCCCACAGATAGTATGGATGGTCCTGTTAGGACTCCTGTCGTATTTGGTTTGTTGTTCATGTTGGTAATTATGTAGTATATTATAATTGTTGCATGTTTCTTACCGCGTATTGTTGTATTTCAAATTGTAATTCAGTAACATCAATTCATTAAATAAATATCTGAGAAAATAAGTATTTGAGATAAGTAGTGTAATTTAGAGGTCAGCAAAGTAAATTCTTACTAAATTATTTAAAAGAATTAATCAATAAATTAGAAATAATACGTAATATTCTATTCATGGTTTACAGACTTTTGATTAGATCTTTTTAACAATATTAAAAATACAAGATCTTTATAATGTTATTTTAGCACTATACAATGCTTTTGTTGCTAATAATTCCGACCCTATTAAAATACTAAATTTTCCTAACCTTCTCTACTTTGTATTATTAAATAATTATATATTTGAGGAAAATAATGTATACTTATAAGCATGAGAAGTGCTGCAAGCTGATTGCAGCAGTAGTCTTTTAGCAAATTTGTATCTTCTTCACTATGAATATACCTTTACGTCGATTGAATTACCAAATGTTTAAATATGTTGATAATTTGATATGTTTAGTTACCTCAAAATCTAATAATAATCATTTCGATTTCTATCCGGATAATCTCGAAGTATTCCCTAACGAGCCCTTAATAGGTAAACACGTTAAGTTTTTGGATTTAAATCCTATTATTGACCCATCCAATAAGATCATAACTAATTTATATGATAAATAAGATAATTTTAATATTAATAAATTATTTTCAATTAATTCGTGCAATTCTATTCAATTGTTTCGAAATATTATAATTAATCAGTTATTTAGAATTTATAGATTATCTAATATAAAATATCATAATATGCATATTAGAAATAAAATAAATTATATTATTACCCAGAATATTTAGTCAACAGTATTATACAAAAAATTTAAAATAACTAAACATTTATAAATACTTTCTCTATATTAGCATTATCCTTATCTAATTATATTTTTATTATTGTAGCTTATGCATCACGGCTTGTTACCTTTTGTACATATTTCTATTTAATTTCGCCTAGGAATATCATTAGCTATATGCAAAATTTCATTGTGCTTTCTGCCAGGAAACAAAGCACTGAATTTGAAATTTAAAAGTTTATATTAATAATAGGTTAATTATATAATTATATATATATATATATATATATATTCACTTGACTGACGTTTTGTCTGAGGGTCGTAAAGAAAGCACCATGTATCATCACCTGTCACGATTTTCTCCAAGAAGCTGTCATCTTCATCAGGCATGTCAATCAAATCCCTGGACATGTTCACTCTCACTTCTTTTTGTTCAGGTGATAACATTTTTGGAACCATGTGCAAACAAATACGCTGCATGTTCAATGCTGTGTTTCATGCATGTTTAATGCATGAAGAATGCTGTGAACAAACACTCCCATGTGAAATTCCAAGTTCAGAGGCAATAGCATCAATGGTTATTCGTCTGTCCGCACCATCGAGGTAGTATTATACGAGGTAGTATTAACAACTTCCCGTTCCCCCTCATCCTCTAGAACAGTGTTCTTCAACCTGTGTTCCGCGGAACCCTAGGGTTCCACTCAAACGCTTTAGGGGTTCCGCGAGTCGACACTTCAATTCGTTGTTTTTGTTTTGTTTTTCTTTGTTTTCAATTTCATATGACATATATATGTATAATACAAATACTTTATATGAGATATTTATCTTCTTGTTTGAATTAATGCAAATTTATATCTTATATAAAGTTTTTATAACAAAGGCAGATACGCACCTTGTTCATAACATGTAATACGTAATATGACACATCCCCCCTAAAGTCAAATCTGGGTGTGCTACTGAACGAAGGGTTCCATAAAAAAAATATCTCAAAAAAAGGGTTCCGCAAGATGACAAAGGTTGAAGAACACTGCTTTAGAAGTTAAAAGAAAACAGAAGATACACGACACAGTTTAGGCGATAAATCGCCAAATCATGAATGGCCTTCTCCTCCTCGACCACTAGCACCTGCTCTATGTTTGACCATGTTTTTAACATGGAGCAGATTGGACCGCGCTATCTCTCCATATATACTAAGTCGTTGGTCCGCACCATCGAGGTAGTATTATACACTAACTCGTTGAGCAAAACACAGAATTTGATGTTTGCACGCTGCTCTAAAGACGACATTTCAAAATCCGATGAATGAAAAATTCGCTTTGTCAGAAAAGATCTGCAGCTAACGTCGGAAATTAATTCCAGATGGCTGTGTGTTTTCCTTATTAGTGCTGCCAACCTCCAAAAGAGATATTTCCCCTCCAACGGACACCTGCGTGAATGTAGGCGACCATTCCGGGAACTTATTGACTCTACCTCGTATATATATATATATATATATATATATATATATATATATATTGGGAATTGTTTAGACCGTTATCATTTTACCAACAGTGTGCCATGGATTGTTTTGGATATAATAATTGCCCAGCTAAAAATTATAACTTCAATAAATGTAAGAATAAAAATTGTAAAACCTGCCCATATGCTTCTAACTCACAAATTACTAATCTAAATAGTCATAAGACTTTCTGTAAAATTTTTAATTGCATCTACAAATTATCTTGTAATATATGTAATATATCTTATATAGGACAAACCAGTAATCCTATTCATCTACGTATGAATGTACATAGAGATCATGTTAAAAAATATATCCACAATAATAATTTTCTTCCTACTTCTAATAAAATCGAATATAAACACTTTGCTCATCATGGTTTTGAAAATATAACTATACATATTTTGGACATTAAAACAAATACTGCTGATAGATTATTCTTTGAAAACTTCTATATTAAATCACATTGTACTCTGTTTCCATATGGATTAAATCAGTTATATCTCAATGGTAACATTGTTAAGAATAATTTTGTAGATAATAAATATTCTATTTTTAATCACCTTTTTTTTAAACCTCTTTTACATAATAGTAAATTGGCTAAACTCAAAAGATTTAAACGCGGTAAAGGAAGCTCCTCCCAATATGATATTAAAGCGGAGATTAAAAGTATGCATCAACAATTCAATAACACATATCAATGGAAATTTATTAAATCACGGGTATTTGCAGTTAAGAAAAAACAATTAAACACAGTTTATGCTATTTTCTTAAAGTTAAATCTTACTAATGAACATTTTAATCATATTTTCTATGATTTGCTCATTACTAGATCAAAATATTTAAAAATAAAACTTAATCAATTTCATCATAATAACTGTTCCAATTCTTATTGTGTAATATCATTTAAGCATCCTATTTATAATTCCATAAACTTTAAGAATTTATTTAATCAATTTCATCATTTATTGCCTGTAAAGGATTTGAATGTTACAAAAACTTTTAAATATAACAAGCCTATTGGAAGAACCATTTTTAATTACAATGCAATTTCAAAATCTCTCTCAGTCGACATAGATTCCTCAACAAGTTTAGATGGTGAATGTATTTGTAGTGCTGATAATTATGCTGAATTTATAAATCCACACTTGGGTCATATAGTTACTGGAGACTTAGCCATTGTGAAAGATAAATCTTTAAGAACTATAATGTCATTTGGCACTAAATTCAGGTTACCTTCATGTAATAATTCTAAACAAGTGTTAAAGTCAATCAATCTGGACCTTGATAAATTTATTTATGGATTAGCTTCTAAATATGCTCAGCCTTTAGAGGCATTTAATATGTGGAAATTTACTATTTTAAGATCTATTAAAAATACCATTTGTAGTATTAATTTATCTAGATCCATATATAATATGGATAATATAAAGCATTCTGTTAATGATTTACATAGATCTTTTGTTATTACTTATGTAGATAAAGCCTCTAATAATTATGCTATTATTTGTAAAAAATTCTATATTCAATATCTGCTAGATTATTTAAAAAATAATAGTCTATTTAAAATTGATTCACACTCTCTTAATAGTATCAAATTGAAAATTATCAATATGTATAGTGATTTAGATATTAATAATAAATTTTTGACATTTCCATATATTGTGCTTATACCTAAATTTCATAAAAATCCTATTAAATTTAGAACTGTTACTAGTGGTCATAATTCATACTCTACCACTGCTAGTAAATTATTACTAAATTATTTAAATGTACTAAATAGCAATTTACGAGATTCTGGTGATAGCTACATTATTCTAAATAACAGTAAGGAATTAAAAAATAAATTAAAAACGCATGGTAAAATAATAGGATTTCAAACTTTTGATTTTAAAGATCTATTTAATAATATTAAGATCACTGATCTA